>OW964565.2:32062939-33262939 GCA_943138885.2 Tholera decimalis
GTCGCTACACACTACTCTATAGAATATCGTCCACGTCTGCATAACAACCTCATATTGCTTGCTTTATAGACGATTGCACCGCTGCGGTGCGATACTATGTATATTCTTTATACAATTCTGTCAACTTAGGATACAACCTTACTACCCACCGCTGTCTCGCAAATAACTGAATAAAAGCCAACAACTTGAATATGAATCAGATATATTCAATGGTTTTTGACTTCAATTGCAGACGAGAAAGTAAACCTAAATGCCGTTTCTACGAGCTATTGTCCAAGCAGACGGATATCTATAATTTATGTTCCGTAAAAGTTACTCTGGACTCTACTTGCACAGCCCATGTACCACCTTTTTTTATTTATATTAGGCTCGCGTTTGACCACCATCTCACCTGATGGTAAGTGATGATGTGGTTGAAGATGGAGCACGCTTACCTAGAAGCACCTCATTTACTCTTGACTTAAAGACCTAAAGGTTATAGTTACCTACATGTAAATAATTAACAAACCTGCAACTGTAGGTCCCTTGAATTTCCTCGCTTTGACACCAGGAGTCGCTCCGGGTATGGAGTGGACGCGGATCACGCGGGAGGAGCCGGCGCCACTCCACGATTCCTCGTTGGGGGGACTTGAGGGCGAGTCTCCGCTCTCGTACTCTACTAGGTCCTAAAGGAAAGAAAATATTGTATGTGAAATGTATAAAATCACCGGCACGGATCATGAGCGGTGGCATTCAAGTGCGCGTCGATTTAAAGGTCCTTTGCGGTATGAAGTGAGGCGAGGGAACGGAGGAATCAACGCGACGCGTCATAGGCGCCACCTGGAATTCGTTCTTTGCTCCTTTTGCACGTTTCTTTCGACAAAGCGTACATTTCCGACCATTTAGTGAAAGGTAAACAGCCTACCCAAAAACCTACCCAATAACAGAAGGTATTTTTTACTTATAATAGGCTCGCATTTAACCCCGTCGAAGATGGAGCATGCTTACCTAAAAGTAACCTATTCACTCTTGACTTAAAGACCCCTAGGTTATAGCTATCGGGAAACACAGACTCCGGCAGGGAATTCCACTTCTTAGCCGTACGCACAATGAACGTATTCCAAAAACGTTTTGTGCGTATGGGTGGGATGTCCACCATATAACGATGGCGCATCGCCGTTTGTCTTGTAATCCTATGATCGAACGGGCTTGGCGGTTTAGTAAACTTAATCTTAACAATGTACGTTCATCTTTGTGCAATACGAAAAAAAAGTACACGAGATAACCTTCTTCTTAGCGTGTCGATGGCAAATAGCTAAATGGAGTCTGCCCAGAACTGGGCAAGAAATTTGGATAAGAGATAATTAAAAATAAACAAACTTACTTGTAGTAGCGTAGTGAGTGCATGTCTCGGCCAGGGCGGCAACGTGACAGCTAGCCGCGCCAGCCCCAGGATAGACGAGGGATCCAGTAGGCTTGCACCGCCGGACAAAGCGCATAATCGACCGACCACCTGTTGAGGTTAAAACAGGATAATATACAACGTGTAACGGAAACCCCATATCTATCCAAAAGGGCTGAAGACAACATCTGGTATGGAGTCTCTATGCACAGTTTCAGCACAAAATAACTGACTCAAAGAATTGATACCAAATTATTGGTTTCATATATTTCTTGAATACCAATCATAACAAACGTGTCACAGCACTACGAGGGTCAATAACTTTCCACGTCACTTGCCAATAACACGATAATTCTATTCGTTCTTCTTAATTTGAAAAATTCGGTCTCTGGTATCAGTGTATTGGAATTTGTAAAAAGTTCTACACACATAGACTTAGGATTACAAAACCCTTGCCATATCGTTTGTTATCATCCAAAGAAGCCATGCACTTGGTATGTATATACCCTTTAAATTACATGTTGTATAAAGATTTTGTATTTATGTTTGGGCAATTGTTTAGTATACAAGATTTACTTATTCCTTACATTCTAAATTCGCACTGCACTGTATAATAACATTTTAACAACACACAGACAATGACAGGCAAATTAATGGTATCGATTCTGTACAAATATGTCAGTGAGTATACTAAGTAAAACAAGTTAACATTTAGTAAATATTATAACATAATTTAGGGGTTCTTAAAGCATGGAAATGGTCACTGATAAGGGATTTGAGTGCGATCGATGACACTGATGTAGTGCCTTGTAGTTTACATTATATTTCGATATTATAAAGCGGTCGATATTTTTATTTTATTACTAGCTTCTGCTCGCGACTTCGTCCGCGTAGAAGTCGAAAATATTCCACGGGATCCCGTCCCCGACTTGCTTGACAAAGATTATAATAGCTCGGCTAATATGCATGATATCAAGATAATTTATAGCCTATAGCACTCAGGGATAATGCAGCTACATGTAAGCGAAAGAATTTTCAAAATCGGTTCGGTAGTTTCAGAGATTACCCCCTACATACAAACTTACAAATTTTACCTCTTTATAATATTAGTATAGATTTATGTAGATTCGTAGCCTTTTTATGTTCTTTTTTTATAATCGCTTTCCTTCCACGCAATCTCTTCACCACTCATAGTGGACTGCTAGAGAATGCCTGCCGCATAAGTCCTTCTTTGTAACTATGTGCATGAAATGTAAATAAATAAATAAATATTCAGCGACCCAACGACTTGCTAGCTTACTACTGGTTCCTATTTCAAAACACGGCCAAAATTACTTGATTTTATTTTAGCACTTGAGCTACTCCTTGTAAAACACGTGCGACGCGCTGGTAGTCGATGACTGAACTGAATGTACATGTAACTACAGGGTTTGTGTGGAATGGACTTTATGTTGATTACATGGACCAATAGAAACACAGTAAAAATGTTCAGTACTCGTTTTTTTTATTGGCACACTCGTATTTCAGCACACTAATTCTGGTTACTACTTAACCGGACAATCCTGTGGTGACCTCTAAATTTAAAGGCCCCCAGCCAGGGTTTACATAATAATATTTGCATTTAAACAACCGCACGCTAAGGGCTCTCCCTGTGGAGTACGGGCCTCGGCATAGCGGGGTCGTTGGTGGAGGGCAGCAGAGTCAGGCTGGGTCATATTATTATTAATGGAGTTATTTATTGCTACTGGCACAGCATCGGGGGCTGGCTCGTTTGGCAAAGGTCGGGGAGGATTAACGTTACAAGTACGGAACGAATACGGAATGCGTTTTGTGTATGTTGTTGTGATTTCCTAAGAGTGCTAGTTTCCCTACACCTCTCTTGTCGGATTGTGGTGGAATCGTCGGGTTCGTCTAGGACGAGACGCGGACGACGAACGCGGGATATTCTAGAGGCTGTGTTTCGGGCGGCCGATACAATCAGGTCACGTTTGTTAAAAAAAAAAAACAGATTATAGTAATGTGAATTCTACCCACAATGCTAGTTCTCTTTTTAAAAATAATGATGTTACCTTAGCAGCTAGCATGAGTGCATCGGCATGCGAGCACGTGTCAGCGGCGAGCATGTGCGCCACCAGCGCGTGCGCCAGTCGCGCGGCCAGCGCGCCCGGCAGCGCACGTGGCCTCGAAGCCTCCGACCCACCGGAGCCAGACGATTCACCCCGAGAAGCGCCACGCTTTCCGACCATCGCCATTCGGGCTTTCAAGTTCAGACGGGCACGCTGTAAACAAGAATGCTATATTAATTAGGACGATAACACAGAGTTTTTACATATGGAAAATTCACAAAAAAAGGAAAAGTAATAATATATCCCCCCGATAGTCATCATTTACTTAGCCGGCAATGTGAATTGACACAGCATACAATTAACTCAGTTTATTTTTTTATTATTTAGATTGGCAAATGACAATTATTTTAGAAGGTTATCTAAACATTTTAAACAAATTTACGATATAAACATTATATTTCGCAAAATCTATACTAATAGTATAAAGCGAAATAGTTTAAACGCGCTAATCTTTTAAAGTACTTGGTGGATTTGGATGAAATTTGGCATGGAAGTAGCTTGAAGCTTGAAGAAGATTAACAGGCTTTTTTTTACCCGACTGAAAAAGGAGGGTTATGTTCTCATCGTGATAAAGTCTACGGTAACGAAGTCCCTCGCGACTGCTAGTCAAATATAAACTTCAATCCTATTACAAAATACCTGTTGATCCTCCAAAGCGACTTGTATCCCCCTCCTAGCAGCTTCCAGCTCCTGCATCTGGTGCAGCAGCTTCTTGTGCAGTTTGCGCCGATGCAGTTTGCATTCATTGTTGCGCGGAGAGCCTTGCGCTTCGCCCCCAGGCAGACTGCCGCCCGCGGGACCGCCTGTTACCCAGTCCCATCTGAGAATTTAATAAACACTAATTAATTTGAAGTCTCGTTTTTGTTGTAAATAAACAAAGAATTTTCCAAATAGGTTCTGCCGTCTTCACGTAATAGTTGACTTAACGTGTTTATTTGTTTATGTATGATATACATAAAAAATATATACGCGCCGAATTAATAACCTCCTACTTTTTTAGAAGTCGGTTAAAAAAACTATTGTTCAACAGTACTCTTTTGAAATGCATTTGGCCACCAGTGGACTCATTTTCAGACTAAATTTAACTTGTCATGTTATCTCTACACTGCCGTTTCTTAGCTGGTAAAAAACGTATAAGACTTTTCTACCTCTGTGATATAGAAATCGTGATAAAACTAGCATTTTCTTGGAATGAAAACTTTCTGTAAAAGGGCACATTTGTACATTTTTGATGGTCATCACTGGCGGTCAGCCAGAAAATTTGACACTTTAGTCTTGCGGAGAGGTATCTTGTTACTCAGCTACTTGGTTGTGTAGGTCAAATAAGCAGTCGTTAACACACCAGTACTCAGCAGCATCCGGTGTTCTTCTTAGCATGTTGATGGCAAAAATATTTTGAATGAGTATGTGTAAATATTTTGATTCCGGTGTTACTGTAAGCTGAAAGAGTAACTGTGGAGTTTCTTGCCGGTTATCCTCCATAGCAAACGACCAATGTCAAATCGTGTACTAACTTCTGACATTTTGTAAGTAGGTACCCTAGCCATATGTGAAATAAAATATTTTGAGTTTGAGTTTGAATGAGAAGCTAGAAAAACTGACACAAGTCTAGCCATGAATATTAATAAAATAAAATGAGGTATTGTGTTAACTAGCTACTAGGTTGTGGAGGTCAGGTAGGCAGTCCCCCGCATATCGCAGTCGCATGTAACACACTACTACACAGCAGCCGGTGCTACTGGAAGCTGACAGCCTAACATAGTTGGTAAAGGTTAAGTGGACGGTGTGTGTGTGTGTGTATTATATACATACAATGAAATAATTGTTTAATATTATCTAAATTGTGTAATAATAGATACCTACTTTAATTATGCTATGATTTTTAATGCATGTAGTTACTTATAAGTACTTGCATAATATTTCAAAGCCATTTCATATTGTGAGCATTTCTAGAGGAACTTAGGCTCCTAAAACACAGACTCTTGGTCTAGTTTAGGAGACAGTAGTTCGCCTTTGAATCTGACATTAATGTACAATAGGATATGCATCTAATGTAAAATAAATAATAAATTGAAATTGAAATTATAAATGGTAATTGAAATAATGAATAGAAATTGAAATAATAAATTGGAATTAAAATAATATAATTAATTTTGTATCCAAACAAATATACATAATTATGTACTAAAATACTTATAAGCATGTCATTATTTCCTTGGAAGATGGGTAGGCCTTTAGTGTGGGATGCAACTTGTGTCGATACTGTCGCGCCATCCCATCTTCCCAGTTCATCATGTTGTGCTGGCGTTCCCGCTGCGGCTGTGGAAAATCTCAAGCGGCGTAAATATAGTCATCTCTGTGATAATGTATTTTCGAGCCTTTTGGGGTCGAAACTCTCGCACCATGGGGCCCGTATGCTCACAGCCTTTTTAAAGACATATCGAAAAGGCTCGACGCTTCCCGCGACCCAAGGGCTGGCTATTTCTTTGGTCAACGGCTAAGCATTGCTATACAACGAGGCAATGCCGCCAGTATCTCGGGTACGTTGTCAGCCGACAGCGTTGAGGATCAATTTTTTGATGCTTTATTCTAGTTTATATTGAAATAGATATAAGGTAGACCTGGTGTGCCTGTTGGAGTGCGCAGCCACGGTGTCGAGCACGGAGGCGAGCGCCGTGAGCAGCGCGGCCGTGACGGCGGGCTGCGCGCGCGCCGAGCGCACCAGCTCCAGCGCGCGCGCGGCCAGCGCCGGCAGCACGCCGCCCTCCGCGCCCGGCTGCGCGTGCAGGCTCTTGCGGCACATGTAGATGATCAGCACCAGGCATCTGACACAAACAACTCACTTTTTACAACTGGCCACTCGTAAACGATATAATGCTTACTAATATTATAAATGCGAAAGTAACTCTGTCTGTGTGTTACGCAATCACGCCTAAACTACTGAACCGATTTTAATGAAATTTGGTACGGATATAGTCTAAAGCCTGAGAAAAGACATAGGATACTTTTTAATGCAAAAAAAGGGCTATAAGGAGCTGAAATAGGGGATGAAAGTTTGTATGGAAGTTACGTAATTGTTTTTTTTTTTTTCACTTTTTATTAGATTTTAATAAAAACGACATTCAAATTATGTATGACTTTTATTTTCAAAATAATTAACCTAAAAAATTAAAAATACTGCAGAAAGTCACAATTCCGCGCGGACGAAGTCGCGGGCACAGCTAGGAAAAAACATAAGTTCAAATTTTGAAAATGAATTCTTTTCCAATATTACTGTGTACAGTGAGTTTCAACTACTATTAGGAAAAAATTGCGCCATATTGTGCCTTACCTGTCAAATCGAACCATTTGGGCAGAGTGAACAAAACAAGGATTTATTAAATTATTTATTTGAGCAAAACAAAACTAGTCCCATTTCTATATTTTTTTGGAGGTCAAACGCGAGCCCCATCATCAAATATAAAATAAAATAGAATTTTAATAATTTTGACACGACTTCCGGGCCTTTGCGTCATGCATTCTATTTAATTTTAGGCGTATTGGTGCAACAAAGAAAATAAGAGAGAAAAGTATATTAACATTTGATGTGAGACTCGATTAAAAAAAGTAAAATTAAGCGTTATTATTTTTCGCCATTAAGTTTTCTGTGCACACCGTACTTTTTGGGTGACATTTGACATATAAAGATAATTCCTATTTACATTTGAAATGCATAGTACTAGTTAACAACTTCGTGTAATTATCGAACATGACAGATGATTGTAAACAGTAAGCCCAGGGTGACCGGACGATCATGGTTCCAACGTTTTGTTTTTTTAGAAGAACTACCAATGTGGGTAGAATTCACATTACTGGCAATCTTGTTAACCCATCCAACTAAGCTAAATATGCTTATGTCTGGAGTGGTTTCAAGTAATAGTGTTAAGGGTATAAGGCGGTCCCTAAATGATCAATTATATAGCTACATATTACGAATTGGGGAATATATTGTCAGTTTATGGTTAAAATTGAAGATTGTGCAATGATTGAACTAAAGTTTGAGCAAGTTAAATTTTTATTGCACCATATCTTTCCATTGCATTTAGAATCAGTATTGTGCAATATTTTAAGTCTGACTTCGTCTTGACAGGAACATATCTGCGTAAATATTGCGTAGTTCGTTTATTGCGCAATATAATTGATCATTTGGATTGTAAGCGGATTTACTGGTCGAATCAAACATCGACGACGAGTTGCAAGTCTATCGGTTTTCTATCGGTTACATTTCGGGGAGTGTGCGATGGAATTACACAATCTAATTCCGCCAAGCCCGTTCCATCATCGGACTATAAGACAAACGGCGACGCGCCATAGTTTCATGGTGGACATCCCACCCATACGCACAAAACGTTTTGGGAATACTTTCATTGTGCGTACGGCTAAGGAGTGGAATTCCCTGCCAGAGTCTGTGTTTCCTGATCGCTATAATAATAATAATAATAATATATCCTTTATTTCAGGCAACTAGGCCCATAAAAAACAATAAACAAATACAAAATCTTATGAATAAACTAATACATAACAAATTTAAAAACACTTAAAACAAAAACTAGTTAACACGAACAGACCTATAACCTGGGAGTCTCTAAGTCAAGAGTGAATAGGTTACTTCTAGGCAAGCGTGCTCCACCTTCGACCACATCATCACTTACCGGTGAGATGATGGTCAAACGCGAGCCTATTATCAATTTAAAAAAAAGTTATTGTAGGTAGGTTCTAGACGGCGCTCCAACTTGTCCAGCGAGGTAGGCGGCGCGTCATAGACGGCGAAGGCCGAGGTGAGCGTGTCCGCGAGCAGCGCCCCCCACCAGGGCGCGGCGCCGCACGCGCGCGCCACCAGCGTGGCCAGCCCGCCCGCGCCGCGCCCGCCCCACTCCCACACCAGCGGCAGCACCGTGGAGCACCACGAGCGGCTCACGTCCTCGTATTGTAACTTACTTGTCCAGCGAGGTAGGCGGCGCGTCATAGACGGCGAAGGCCGAGGTGAGCGTGTCCGCGAGCAGCGCCCCCCACCAGGGCGCGGCGCCGCACGCGCGCGCCACCAGCGTGGCCAGCCCGCCCGCGCCGCGCCCGCCCCACTCCCACACCAGCGGCAGCACCGTGGAGCACCACGAGCGGCTCACGTCCTCGTATTGTAACTTACTTGTCCAGCGAGGTAGGCGGCGCGTCATAGACGGCGAAGGCCGAGGTGAGCGTGTCCGCGAGCAGCGCCCCCCACCAGGGCGCGGCGCCGCACGCGCGCGCCACCAGCGTGGCCAGCCCGCCCGCGCCGCGCCCGCCCCACTCCCACACCAGCGGCAGCACCGTGGAGCACCACGAGCGGCTCACGTCCTCGTATTGTAACTTACTTGTCCAGCGAGGTAGGCGGCGCGTCATAGACGGCGAAGGCCGAGGTGAGCGTGTCCGCGAGCAGCGCCCCCCACCAGGGCGCGGCGCCGCACGCGCGCGCCGCCAGCGTGGCCAGCCCGCGCCGCGCCGCGCCCGCCCCACTCCCACACCAGCGGCAGCACCGTGGAGCACCAGGAGCGGCTCACGTCCTCGTATTGTAACTTACTTGTCCAGCGAGGTAGGCGGCGCGTCATAGACGGCGAAGGCCGAGGTGAGCGTGTCCGCGAGCAGCGCCCCCCACCAGGGCGCGGCGCCGCACGCGCGCGCCACCAGCGTGGCCAGCCCGCCCGCGCCGCGCCCGCCCCACTCCCACACCAGCGGCAGCACCGTGGAGCACCACGAGCGGCTCACGTCCTCGTATTGTAACTTACTTGTCCAGCGAGGTAGGCGGCGCGTCATAGACGGCGAAGGCCGAGGTGAGCGTGTCCGCGAGCAGCGCCCCCCACCAGGGCGCGGCGCCGCACGCGCGCGCCACCAGCGTGGCCAGCCCGCCCGCGCCGCGCCCGCCCCACTCCCACACCAGCGGCAGCACCGTGGAGCACCACGAGCGGCTCACGTCCTCGTATTGTAACTTACTTGTCCAGCGAGGTAGGCGGCGCGTCATAGACGGCGAAGGCCGAGGTGAGCGTGTCCGCGAGCAGCGCCCCCCACCAGGGCGCGGCGCCGCACGCGCGCGCCACCAGCGTGGCCAGCCCGCCCGCGCCGCGCCCGCCCCACTCCCACACCAGCGGCAGCACCGTGGAGCACCACGAGCGGCTCACGTCCTCGTATTGTAACTTACTTGTCCAGCGAGGTAGGCGGCGCGTCATAGACGGCGAAGGCCGAGGTGAGCGTGTCCGCGAGCAGCGCCCCCCACCAGGGCGCGGCGCCGCACGCGCGCGCCACCAGCGTGGCCAGCCCGCCCGCGCCGCGCCCGCCCCACTCCCACACCAGCGGCAGCACCGTGGAGCACCACGAGCGGCTCACGTCCTCGTATTGCTGGAATTAATTCACCGTTTTTATTATATTATATTTGAGTCATATAGAAGCAAAAGCAGCAACATTCACTTTTACTGAAAAGGCAGTAGACGTCTTTTTTTCTTTACGTTGCATGTACCAATTTTTAGTTACATTATGTTACAAGAATAGATAACTAGTGATGATAGAATCAGATATTGTAAAACAGAATTCCCTAAGAAAGACTACATTTACCAAAATAAAGTAATACATTTAGGATGTTGCTGTTTTTGCATCCAATGTGTGGATAATGCTGCTTTTGCGCCATTCTTAATTGGATGTTGCTGGTTTTGTAGCAGTCAACCATGGATATTGCTGCATTTGTAACGACTGTTTTTGTTGATGTTTTACTGTAATAATCTTGATACTTACTTTTTTTTTAATCTACAGATATTCCTTTTTACTAGGAAAAAATATTAAGTGAATTTATTAGAAATATAAAGATGGAACGCTATGATTATAAATTTTAATACTTAGGTTTTATTTTTATATTATGGTAATAAATAAATTTAAACATTTTTTATCGTACACTGTTTATTGTTCTAATCATCAATTATTAATATTATTCTTATATAAGTTTAAGTTTTATTATTTCTTATTATTCACACATGCATGTCATCAATTTCTTCATTTAGCTCACACAATTCTTCGTTATTGTCACTGTCTTCACCCTGTTGGTTACTATCCTCAGTTTGGTCATCATTATATTCTTGTAGTAACTCTTTGAAAAATTGCAAATTTTCGTTTAGGTGCCAATCGTGACCCCAATGGCTTCTTAGCAAGGTTAGTGTATCTTTTTTTTTTGCGGCAGTTAATTTGTTCGACGGACGTATTTTTTCTGGATTTATCATATCGCTTTTTTTTTCCTGGTTTACAAACATTTTTGCTAACTCCATCATCGCATTTATAATGTAAATGCCCTTGAATCAAAATATTTCCGGGTCTCTTCGAACGTTTTAAAATGAAACGTTTACACTGTTTAAATTTGAAATGCCAGTTGCTCACAGGTTTAAAAACTTCCTGTGAAGCTGTTTTCCAGTCAAGGACTTCGCAATCAGTAGCTCCCAAGGTAGTGACAGTACTAAAGTTTGAAATAATGTCCAAGTATTTTTGGGGGCTATTTATTTCTTCGTGGAGCCGGACTTCCTTTTCGATCTTAGCGAATACTCTGTCAGGTGGTATGTAAGAATGTCCAACTACTGGAAACACTAGTTCAATTTGTTTAACATTTTGAGGAGCTTCTGTCATCCATTTAGCTAACATAGCCAGCATAATAGTGTTTTTGTTCTGGCCTGCACAGCCATCAGCGACAAGTCGAACTATTTGACAAGAAGACAAATCTGTGTTTTTCAGTCGGTGATACAAGGCTGACGCAATTTCGTTAGCAGCTTTGGGAAAAACATTTTCTGTCCAACAGTAGGCAAACACGTTTGTAGGAGTTAACTTGCTTTTTGAAGAGCCTTCCACTATTGTGAAGTTAAACAAATAGATATTTCTCAGGTAGTATGCGACTTGGTCAGGAAGTTTAAGCAAATTTAAATTTTTTTCACAATCAAATGAAAACGTCTTTAGGTTAGGGTTTTCTTCTCTGACTTTTTCAAAAAATGCTTTAGCTCTCAATTTGTGTAATCTTTGAGAGATCATTAGATCGTTTCTTGCTTGAGAATCATTTTGGTGACTGATTTCTGAAGAAAATCTCAAACAAGTGGCACAAACGTCTGTTCTTGGAGTACCGAAGCCGAGATTGTAGTTACTATTGAATATGTGTCGAAAGTAGGATTTTTTTACTTTTAAGTCATGACTAGCTTCTATATTGTATTGCTTCCATAATTTATTAATGGACAATTCCGATGACAAATAATACCTCTTGGTATTACCTCTACAGTAATGAGGTTCTTGGCATGGAATTTTATTGATAAATCTTTTAATAGCTTCGCGTTTGTGTAGATATTTTTTAGAAATACGGTCACCTCCTCTTTTTTCTGTTAGAAGTTGTCCGGTCTCAAAGTATGTCTTCATAATACTTTGCACTCTATATTTTGTAATTTGTAAGACCGTCAAAAAGAATTTTTGGCATACTTGTACTTTCTTCTTTGCAGATTTACAGTAAATGTAATATTTCGTTTGAAATGTTTGCATTGAATATTTTGAATTAGCAGAACGGCGATGACGCATTACTTTTTTTGGTTGGCAATGCTTTAATATAAAAGCATCCTGCTTCAATTTATTGGGTTCTGCATAAAAATTTTCAAAAAATTGCTTAACGTCGGTCATTGCTATAGACATGCAATTAAAAGTCTTTTTGTGACGACACAGCAATCTCTTTGGGAGAGTTATAGCAGAATACCTAAAACAAACATAAAAGTAAGTAACTGCCTAAATATGATAAAAAAAACATACCTATATACGTCATGTGTGGTGGCAACGAGAACATGACCACGGTAATATTATCATACACTATTGTAACTCGGCCGTATCTTAGAAATAAATGCCTACAGCCGCGCGGTACGTAAACATGCGATAGGGCTGCCCGCCTCCAGCATTTTAATTACATTTGCCTACTTTGCGTTTCCATTTAGTTTTGTGATTGTAAATATACTTTTTTTATATAAACAAATAAAATAGTTTGTGAATTGTATAGGAAGTGTTCAATAAAAATGCGTGTTGTTTTTTGATTGGTAGATTTAATTATTAAAAAAACATGTTTATATTTTTTCTAGTATTATTCATACACACAGTACAATAAACAACTATTATTAATAATAAAATACCACGACTTTACTTTGAATTATACAACCTAACAAAACAAAACACACATGCCCCGAGGTTTTAACACAAGCGTACCTACCGTATCATGATTCATGAACCGCCTATAACTACCTGTTTCACTCGTGTCAATCACTTTCCTTTACTCTATTCACTTTATTTATTAATCCAGACATCTTGTTTTTCGGGAGATAAAAGGAAATACTTATCCATTAAAAAGAAACACATTATGTACATACCTACTAGTAAGTAAAATTATTTTAGTCTTAGGTACCATTCAAAGTTTCCAGGTAATCTAAAAAAGTTAACTCTGGATGCGTTATTGACGAATTCATGCAACCAAAAACAGCACAATATATTCTACTCGTCATATTAAATATGTACTTGAACTTATTTATAGCGAAAAATCGCGCGGTTATTGTTAAAAAAACAACACACCGTCTGGTCGTCACTGCGGCATAGTCGCCGCCGGTCGCGACTGTCATCAAACCGAGCGCACACCGAGATCGAGGCGCGTATATATATGTATAGCTCGCGCTTCGTCCGTTTGTATGAAGTCGGAATACTGTATACATAATATTACCGTGACACGACCATGACCGAATTTATAAAAAACCTAAATGATCAAAATTGTCTGAACGTACTGTAACTCCAACCATCGGTT
This sequence comes from Tholera decimalis, assembly GCA_943138885.2. Taxonomy (NCBI): domain Eukaryota; kingdom Metazoa; phylum Arthropoda; class Insecta; order Lepidoptera; family Noctuidae; genus Tholera; species Tholera decimalis. Next base: position 32,076,300 of record OW964565.2, read on the forward strand.
TAGTAAATTAACAGTATTATTTAGATAAAATTAATAAAACGAGATTATTTAGCTAGAAAAAATAATTGAAATGATCAAGATTATCTAACTGTACTACAACTTACCGCTTTAGCTTCGCCTGGTACCTCTTCCATTTTTCGGGTTCTGCCTTTCTCTTTCGACTGTTTTTATTATCACAGGGGCTAGGAAAACATTCCATTTTCAAGTTTTTATAACGTTTTTGTCAATAATAACACTATTTATGCTTTAATTTAACTGATTTACGAGAGCAAAATACACAGAAGCACCGTTGCACCGTTGGTTCGAATAGTGACACCTGATTGGTCAAAGAAGGATGTTGCTGTCTATGCCGCAACTACGTGGATATGTTGCTGGTTTTGCTACCAATCGCAATTTAGAACCTCTATTTTGTATAGGATGAAGATGGTTTTGAAACGATTTTAATATTCGGTCAAGTAAAGTTGACGGAGTACTACCATACTGCATTAAAAGTTGCCAAAATGAAAAAATGGGATGTTGCTGCCTTTGCTTTTATATGACTCATTTATTTCATGTAACAAGACTAAGTTAGTAGCAAGACTAGGTTTGTATCAAGACTAGGTCAGTAACAAGACTAAGAATATGTTGGACCATAGTTGGATAAATAAAATAATGAATTTTGAAGTATGGTCTACGCTGAGCGTACTTCAAATTGTTACCGAAATGAGTTCCAGTATTAAAAACAAATAAATAAAAAGAATTTTATATGCTAAATCGCTGCTTAAATTCAAAAGGGCCCCAAGTCGAAAAAATTACAAATCCTTTTTAAAGCAAAAATCGTATCAAAATCTGCCTATTGTTTATTGTTTATTTATTTAGAAAACCAACCGCGATACATTAAACGAATGATAAAATATGTGTAATACAGTTTTGTATGGCTAATAATAGGTTTCCCTGTTTAACTTATATAAATTTAGAACATGCGAACGAACTTAATAGCAAAACTCAAAAATATTATAAAACAAACATTGAGGTAATATGTACTATAACAAACAGTATAGGTAGGTACATTTTATACAAATTTACAGAAGTAGTTACTAAGGCTAATTTGCTATTTATCTTTAAATAAGTTTTTTATAAGTGCTTTGAATTTAGGTTTAGTGTAATTGAATAAATCTATTTTTGCGAAATTTGTGTTATATGTTCGAGCAATGCGGGTCAGTACACAATTCTTAGCGTAATTAGACGAGTGCCGAGGTACATGTAACATTGGCGTGTGACGTGTGGCGAACACGTCACACGCCAATGTATTATAGGCGTATTAAACCTTATCTGTTCGACCAACTCCGGGCAATCCAGACGCCCATTGATTATATCGAAAAGTAAACACATATCCAGTACTTTTCGCCTTTCATCGAGTGTTAGCATACCATATTCCCTACAGCTATCTTCGTAAGACATGGGAGCTTTACGGAGGCGATAGTTAAGGTGGTTAACGAATTTTCTTTGAATACGTTCTAATTGATTCTTGTATATGATATATTGGGGGCACCAAATAGGACACGCATATTCTAGGACACTGCGCACATATGCAAAATATACTAATTTAAGAGCCTCAATATTTTTAAATAGTTTACATGACCTAAGAACAAATCCTAAGTTCTTATACGCTTTTGTAACAACATGATCTACGTGTTCAGAAAATGTTAATTTATGGTCAAATATAACTCCTAAATCACGAGTTACCTGGACTTTATTAATAATAATTCCATTAAAATTGTAGGCGTAGGTTACAGGGTTTTTTTTACGTGTATAACTAATATATTGACATTTTGATACATTTACAGTAATCTTATTTTTGATGTAATAATTATATAAATTACATAAGTCCTCCTGAAGATATTTACAGTCATCTAATGATCGTATTTTATAAAATATTTTTTTATCGTCAGCGTACATTAAGTGTTCAGAGTGTTTAATTGAATCAGTGATATCAAATAAATATGCGTTGTAAAACAAGGGCCCTAAATGGGATCCCTGTGGGACGCCGCTAGGTATTTCAATAAAGTTGGAACGGTAACCTCCTATTACTACAGCCTGTGATCTTTTAAATAGATAGGATTGGACCCATCGCAAAAGGTCCCCGCGTATGCCCAGTTTATACAGCTTGCTCAGCAGGATGACGTGATCCACACGGTCAAAAGCTTTTTCAAAATCTGTATAAGTCACGTCAACCTGCCCTCCACCATCTGTATTCTCAAGGATAAAGTTTGAGAAACTAGCCAAATTCGAGATAGTCGAACGCTTTTTTAAGAAACCGTGTTGTTTGTTAGAAATGCCTCTAAGAATGTATGGATAAATAGCATTATATACCAGCTTTTCAAATACTTTGCCAATTGTATTAAGTAAAGAGATACCCCTGTAATTTCGAATCATTGTTCGCGAACCCTTTTTATGTATTGGAACAATATATGCCTTCTTCCATTGGCTTGGGAACGTGCCTTCTTTTAAAGAAATATTAAAAATAAAACTGACTGGAAGTGCTAATGATTTTGCACAATATTTCCAAAATAATGGAGGTACTCCATCACAACCAGGGCCTTTATCAACACTTAAACCTTTCAATGACCTCTCCACGTTGGACGGGGTAAATTGTAAGCTGGATATAATGTCGGAACAATCATCTTTACCTTCCAATTGCAAAGAATTAAGTAGGCTATAGTCAGAGGGTTCACCAAAAACTCCGTGAAAAAAGTCATTGAAAGCTTCAGCAATTTCTTGTCCTTCTGAGTACTTTAACATTGTTGTGTGACAATATTTTTGGGTAATTTGAGCCTCCGCGCATGGTTTTAATGTAGGACCAAAACTTTTTAGGATCTTTTTTCAGACCGCATTCCTAAAAAGTTTTGGTCCTACATTAAATCAAGGCCTAATTTTCATATTCGAAAAAGATACCCAGTATTTTCGCATTAAAATGGAGCTAATCGCACAACAGCCCTTTTTGCACTGGCCCTGCAGTCAGTGCGAGCGCACGTTTGTTTTGTGAAAAAGGGCCACATTCCGAAAAATACCTTAACTTTGCATAATATTATATCTCATTGTAAGTCAAAGATTTACGTCGCCTTTTAATTTATGATTTATTTTAAGAGAAGATTTAATTTAGATACGAAAATAAGCATTTTAATAATTTTTTAACATGGTGTGCTACAGATTTATAAGCAATTTGTGTTTTGTTAACTTAAGTACATTTTTTCTTTAGAAGCTGATGTAATTTAAAGTTTTGTTTTTGTATGTGACATAGTTTGGTGTCGATATTGCTTATTCCAGTCAAAATTCTGGATATTTTGAGATTATCTCTAAAAGTACATTTAAAAATGTACGTTTTTTATTTGTTTTGTATCTTTTTATGGTTGATTTTTTGTAATTTTATTGCAAGGTATTGCTAATATGCTACCATTTAGTTATAAACAAAAAGTAGTATAATAAACAAAAAACTTTATACGAAATGACACAATAAAACTTATTTTCTGTTTGAGTTGTGGCTTTTTATTTATAAAATTCATAAACATTATATATGTTTTTTTATAATCAAAAGGGACTTATGTGATATTTTTATTAACTGGGTAAAACTTATAGTAAATATCAAATTAAAGACAAATAGAGGCTTAAAATATACATCCGATGATATATAACACATAGATTTACAACGTAGAATAATAAAAATAATAAACGAAAACATATACCAAAACTTTGACGGGCTCTCCTGTAAAAAAATTACTTCGACTTGTGGCCCTTTTTGAATTTAAGCAGCGAAATGTTCGTGTGCCGAGTATTGTGTGTTTTAATGATAACCTCATTAAAACACATAATACATGGTTACTTATTACAAAAAAGTTATGCACTAGCTATGCCTGCGATCGCGTTGAAGGTTTTTTCGCGTAATACCAATCCTGTGGATAACCGGGTTAAAAGTAGTCTATATGTTACCCTATAACTTCTAACTTCCAGTGAAAGTGAAATACACAATCTAAATTAATAGAAAGTTATTTTCATATCACTTTCACTTTCATCTAGAGACAATTGAAATCTAAAATATTATCAACAAATAAAACTCACCACATCGCCAACTTGGAAATAGAAATATAGCAGCATATCAACGATGGTCTCGCTTATAACCCTCAACTTATCAGTCGAGGCCGCTTCTAATAGGGCTTCAGACGAAACTTGTCCCTTTTCAATCATTTCTGGAAGGTTCCTCTGTCCGTCATTATTGTTCTGCAGCTTCCGTAACGTAGAGGTACAAGTATGTAGTTGCTGTTGTAACTCTATGCACTCCTGGTACGCTGTGACGACCTTCGTGTCGGTATCATTGGATATGTTGAGGTATGACATCATGTGGGCTGCATTGCCGTTATACAGTTCGAGGTAAGGGTTTAGTAAGTCCATTAGTTTGCCGGTTGCTAATCTGTAAAGAAAACAGTGTTTTGGAATATTTGTAAAGTTTTTGCATCGTGTTTTCAGAAGTAAAAAAAAATTTATGAGGTTTTTCGACTAAAAAAAGTACTTTAAACATGCAAAGTAACATGGAACGCAGTATGCTCGGGCTGTCTTTGTGCGAATTATTCCGAAACAAAATGATTCGCCAGCAAACAAAACTGGTTGACATTGTCTACCACTTCACAAACCTATAGTAGATAAGGCCGTGCAAAATTACCTGGCCATAGAGCCAACAAGACAACAGATGGAGTAACATGTCCTTTTTTGAACGAAAAAGCCCTACTTTTTATACCACCAGTATACTCACACCATACAAAATGATAGAATATAATAAACAAATTAAATGAAAATAACCACACAAACAACTATATAATCACATAACAGATTTATTCATTCATTCATTCACACACCATTCGAGTACCCCACTGCACACAGAATATTGGATTCTGACGAAATCAGCTCTCCATTGGTGTAAGTGCTGCGAGGTGTTCCAATCCGAATATAATTAAATATAAAATATAAAGAAAATCCACTATTCAATTTTGTTAGTTGACAATTCTTGTGAATAAATTCTCACACTACATTCAGTCTAATACAAAAACTGCCTAAATATTCTTCCTTCTGTAATTGAGGATTTAAAAGAATGGATAAGAGGGTCTCACCTGAATCGGCACGTCAAGTCTTGGTGCAGCGCATTGAGCGCGTTGATTGATGATTGAACATGCGCTATCTCCGCTAGTTCGCCGTAGAACCAGCCAAGTGGAATCTTACATTTCATTGCCGACATGCCGTATCGGCCTATTGTTGTTATCTAGAAGACAAGTGATTAGTTTCATAAGGTTAATCCAGTACCAGTAGTCTCCTACTGGGGAGAGTTGCGGGAGACCCTGCGGAGGTTCCGGGAATGTTTTAACGAGATATAGCGACACCAGAACGCAGGGCAACTAATGAACAGGGTGGGCTTTAAGTCTGGTCCTTCCCTTCCGCTCCACCGGGAACGATGTCATTTGAAGATTAACCCTTTTTTTTTATCGTGGTAAAATTATCAAATAAGTCCTCCCACCCCGGGCAGGGCGGGAGGGACTGTAAGACTTTTACTGACTAAAATCCACGGTGTTCCTTCAATAACCCTTTACGTTCCGGGGTCACGGTAATGGGATAAGTCCCACGACCCCGGCAGGCTTCGGCCCTCTACAGGCCCTCGTCATGTTGCTGACGCTCTTTGAGGCGCGCGTGGAGCACGACGCGCCGTCGACCCGGGCATGGTCCATGGTCGGACAGCGAGTTGCCCTTTACTCGCTGTCCGCATGCCCGCGCCTACGGTGGCCGGAGATCGTCGGCCGACGTCCGACGCCGTGGGCGTCTACCACTGCGGCTGGGCTGGAGGGAGGACGCCATCCTCTCCCTCACACGGCCCGCCTCCTCCTTCGGAAGCATGACTGCTTCGCAGAAGGAGGCGACCGCTCCCCACTCCCTCTCGCCCCGCAGCATGGCCTCGAACAGTGCCGGGCGCGAGAGGTCTCCGCCTATCGCCGCCGTGAGGACACGTCGGTGCTCTGCCCAAGCGGGGCAGTCTTGCACCGTATGCTCTACTGTGTCCTCAGGGCGGCCCTCGCAGTTGTGACACCCAGGCGTTTCTTCCTTCCCCATCAGACACAGGTACCTCCCGAAACTTCCGTGTCCGGTGAGGACCTGTGTCGTGCGGTAGGTCAGGACGCCGTGACGCCGATCTAGCCACTCCTCAAAGAGGGGTCTTACCGCCGCAATTGCGGCGTGCTCGGCCGTCGGTTGCGACAGTCGTTCCCTCCATACTGCCCTGAGATCGCGCCGGAGCTCTTCCCGCCGCGCCTCGATTACTCGAGGCAGCGGGGATACGCCCCGGCGCTGCGCCTCCACACGCCATTCATAGACGCGCTGGAGGGCGGTCGCCTCAAGATCCCAGGGCAGCAATCCGGCAAGGAGGTTGGCCGATTCGCCGGCGATCGTGCGGTATCCCCGGATCATCCGCATAGCCATGACCCTCTGGCATGCGACCAACTTTAGTGGTCGCGTCCGGATGCTCAGGGCCCACACGGGGGCCCCGTAGAGGGCCATGGACCGCACGACGCCGGCGTACAGCCTTCGGCAGGAGGCGTTTGGCCCGCTGAGGTTAGGCAGCAGTCACCTGAGGGCGGCTGCTGCCCGGTTCAGCTTTGGGGCCAAACTCAGGAAATGCTCCCTGAAGTTCCACCGGCTGTCGAGGACGAGTCCCAGGTACTTCATCGTCCTCCCAACGCCGATGCGAACCCCCTCCACCGTTATGTGAGACTCGGACCGTGGCGCGTTCCGACCGCCATGAAAGCACATGGCCTCTGTCTTGTGCAGCGCCACGTCGAGTCCCAACTGCCGGATCCTATGGACGACTGTCGCAACCGCTTGCGTCGCCAGGGGAAGATTAACCCTAGGAAAAAATCACATGGGTAATCCGATCTACTACTTCTGCTCATATGTCACGGGATCTACCAAATACCAGCTCGATGCACTTGAGACGATTAAGAAGATGCAAGAGGCTCAACGGTAAGGGCCATGAAAAATTATGTCGCACGAATTTCATGATCTTTTTACCCCTGTCCCCGAATTTGTCACATTCATGAGACTCTCCCCTCATTTTGCAATGTATACCTTGGAAATATTAAATAAACCAGTTCCAAAATGTATTTTATTACCTTGTTCCTTATATGGATAGAATATAAATTTTGTATTTGAATACTTACATATATTGAATTTTTCACTGTCACGTCAAGAAATTTCAGACTATAAAAAAGCTCGGGATATAATTACATTAGCTTTCCACTAGACCCAGTGTATTTTCTTAAATTATATTACCTTCATATATCTGCAGATCGGAGGCGGCTGTATATCCGTCAAAACTAAATGCTTGGTCGCGATGTCGGTCGCAAACGCTAGCTTCACGCAATCCGTCTCTTCGCCGGTCACCCACAGGTCAATGCATAGAGTCACTAGGTCCGAACACGATGGTATAATCTGTGGCAAGCATAAACATATTTGATTTTAGAAAACTCTCGAACCAGAATAACAGGAGATATTTTTTAAATACTTTGGGAGGCAATGTCCCAGAATACACTACTCATTGACTTCATTTTCCAAGCTTCGATAAGCTGATTCCGGTATAACGTGTTTAAATTACTAATTATATTAGCCTCAGTTTTAATAAAAACCTCAGCTTAGAGCAGTTTTTGGCTGCGGTATAGAAACATTTGGAATCCAGCAAATTTCATAAATTCAAAGACGTGACATGATTATCAGAGTGCTCTTTAACTTTGATATGCTTTAACTTTTGTTACAATATTATAATCGATCTAAATAGAATCTTATTTTTATATGTATAATGCCTAAGATTGAACAAAAAATAAAACTGATTTACGACCGAAAACTTTAATAAAGTATATAATGACTGTACTGGTTTGATAAAGTACTTACAACATCAGTTAGCCGCACAGGGTGTCCGAAGTCCAGCACGATGTACCGGCGAGCGCCTGAGTGCATGCGTTCCACAACCAGTGTGTGTTGAGGCGGGCGGGTCACTAGTGAGGCCCACGGTATGCCACATTGCTCTTGGTCCTACGGATAAAACATCAATAATTGTAAACACTTTACAAACAAAAATTATATTAATAGCCCTGATCGATTAGGGCCACAGCAGCCAATCTCAGCGCGGATTAGCCACCTGCACAGGAGATATCATGAATATGATGCACAAGTATGTGCGACACACGACCGTAGAGACCGGGTGTAGGACCAACGGCTTAAAGGCGAGGCTTTACACAACCCAGTATAGCTGAGTAACACAATATCCCTTGGCCAGACCAGCGTCAGATTTTGAGGCTTCTATCTTCCCGTAACGACTTTTAATGTTGAAATGACAGCTGCGACCAACGAGTTTGAGGCGCAGGGGTATCACATCAGAATAGACTCGCGTTTGACCATCATCTCACCTGATGGTAAGTGATGATGTGGTCGAAGATGGAACACGCTTGCCTAGAAGTAACCTATTCACTCTTGACTTAAAGACTCCCAGGTTATAGAGATTAGGAAACACAGACTCCGGCAGGAAATTCCACTCCTTAGCCGTACGCACAATGAAAGTATTCCCAAAACGTTTTGTGCGTATGGGTGGGATGTCTACCGTGTAACTATAGCGCATCGCCGTTTGTCTTGTAGTCCGATAATGGAACGGGCTTGACGGTATTAGATTGTGTAATTCCATCGCACACTCCCCGAAATGAAATTACTTACAGAAAAACCCAATAGCACTTTTTGCCCGAGACCCGGGAATCGAACCCAAGACCTATTAGGACTGAGAGATTCAGCAGTCGTGCTTGCAAAGTTAAAAATAATAAATACTATGCCCTTCGAAATTAAAAAACTCAAAATAACCAATTGTTGCATTGAAGATTTTGTATTTTGAAGTGAAATCTTCTTTAGCATTGTTGTGATTTGAAAATTTATGAAACGAAAAAGCGACAGTAAAAAGAGACAGACACATAAATTCATAAGATTTAACGTGGGAGAAAATGAGATAGGAAGCATTATACAGTGTTTCTTATGTCGTAGAAATTTTATATGGGCAAACGTATACCTTTGAAATTTCGTAAATTTTTGAAGGTTTCACTTCTACCACATGTGAATTTGCACACGTTTTTTTTCTTTGTATTTGTATTTAGTGGTGATGCCTGCCTGGATATGAACACACGATCTACAGCATGAAAACCGTGTCTGTATTACTGAAAAGGTTGTAATAAGTAAAACATTACCTTGAATAACTTTTCCTCTGAGAACTCCATCTTATCCTGAGGGTCACACTCCATGAGGGAGCTCTCAACGTCCTCCAAGGAGTCTGGGTCTTGCGACGACTGTTTCATCTGACCTTCTTTGACGACCGACCATAGTTGCTAGAGGGATAAAATAAAGAGTTTATAAGCAATTATCAAGAAAGAGAAACTACCACTGTCATTGTAAAAGACAGTACAGAAATATTATTCAAACGTCATTTACTACTTTTGGAGTGGCTGATATTAAAAAACGTGCAACCAAATTGAGATTTTTTAAGTCTATAAAAACTATTTCTAGATCGCTTTCAAAAAAAAGCGAAGAAATATCATTAGACTATAATCTGACAATCGAACGATGTAACGTAAAGATTCTAATCTAAAATTGAAGAAAAGAGCTTTTCGTGAATGCCACCAGAAAACACTTACTCAGTTTTAACACCAATTATCCTCAGGCTTCGCTCGCGTGAAATGTCTATGTCCTTCTCCAAAGTTTAATCTACCTCTGTACCATATTTTAAGTGGTTTAGCCGTGAAAGTGTAATAGGCAGATGAATAGACAGACTGACAGAAAGAATTACTTTCGTATTTATATTACATACATACAGTAAATACATTTTATGTTGGCCGAAGTTAGTCACGAGTGACGTGGTGGGTTATTATTTTTAATGACTAAATGGTTACAAGAAGTAGGGGCGCGACATAATTGAGGCTAGAGATGCATAACAAAACATACAAGCTACTTAATTCAATGAAGTAGTTAACTTCAGACTGGCTAACAATGCGCGTACTGTATATAATGTTGTTAATATGTACAATGTTGGCAGCGGAACATATAATATGTGAGATTGCTGACTCCCAAGCTAGAATATTATCTATACTAATATCTTAGAATACAGAAAGAACTAGAAACCGCGTTCAACTGTAATTGCAAGCCGCACTCTATGTCCAAATATAAGACAAGCGCCCCCCGCTAGCCTCCCTTCCCACCCGCGTAATGTTGCTAGCTCAGACATTATTTGTCCGTTTTAGGGGGTAAATTCTTCAGCAGGGAAGCTAAAATTTTAGATAGTTATAATGTTACACACACACCACACACACACTACAAATTTTGTAAATTTGTTTGTGTGGCTTCGGAATCGCAATTCCTGAGAATTGCGTTTATTCTGTTACACGTTGTATATGGGTCGCACTGATAACCTTTCTTTTTTCAAGTTGGTTAAAATATTTTTTGATTAGTTATTAATATACTACTAAGAATAAAAGCCCTCAGTAGGTAATAAAAGAAGGGAAAATCAAAACTCTTATATTGGCAACACTAACAAGATGGATGCATTATTCTCTTTGAACATAACAAACTAAACAATTTATTTCATTATTAAATAAAACGATAAGTGAATGCGCTAGTTACACGTGAAATGTGATCCCATCCTCGTCATAATTTAAGTAAATTGGACACGGGTAAAACACGTCACGCGATATGACGTTCACAGTACAACTGATCGGCTGCGCGTCACCATTTAGGAGTAGTTTTTGTTGCTTCAGTATTAGGCGCGCTCACGGCTTCTAGGGTTCTTTCTGTATTGTAAGACTAATATTATAAAGCAGAAAACTTTGTTGGTATAAACGCGCTAATCTTCGAATGTACTGGGTGGATTTGAATGAAATTTGGTACGGAAGCAGCTTGAAGTTTTTTTAATCGACTGCAAAAGAAAGGGTTATGAAGCTCCGCGCATTTCTAGTAATAATATAAAGCTGAAAAGTTTATTTAAACGCGCTAATCTTCGAAAGTACGGGGTAAATTTGGATAAAATTCGGAATGGAAGTAGTTTGAAACTTGAGGAGAGTTATATTTTATCTGAATACTCTCCCCGCTAGTGTAGGTATTCATGGTTACCTGGCTGGGGTCTCCGACGCCGGCGGCGGGCGCGCTGACGACGGCGGAGTGGTGGCGCGCTCCGCTGGACTCCAGCTTGGTGCCGTCGGACGCCACGTGGCACGTGACGTGCAGCGGCATGGCCTCGCTCAGCCCCGCGCCCAGCACGCCCACGCCGTTGTGCTGCGCCCACCACGCCGTGCACATATATAACTCTCTCCGCTAGTGTAGGTATTCATGGTTACCTGGCTGGGGTCTCCGACGCCGGCGGCGGGCGCGCTGACGACGGCGGAGTGGTGGCGCGCTCCGCTGGACTCCAGCTTGGTGCCGTCGGACGCCACGTGGCACGTGACGTGCAGCGGCATGGCCTCGCTCAGCCCCGCGCCCAGCACGCCCACGCCGTTGTGCTGCGCCCACCACGCCGTGCACATATATAACTCTCTCCGCTAGTGTAGGTATTCATGGTTACCTGGCTGGGGTCTCCGACGCCGGCGGCGGGCGCGCTGACGACGGCGGAGTGGTGGCGCGCTCCGCTGGACTCCAGCTTGGTGCCGTCGGAGGCCACGTGGCACGTCACGTGCAGCGGCATGGCCTCGCTCAGCCCCGCGCCCAGCACGCCCACGCCGTTGTGCTGCGCCCACCACGCCGTGCACATACCGCCGCTCTTGGCCTCTGTGGACCACACTCACTCTTACATGAACACGCCTAAGAAAACAATCATAACATGCAACAATCGGGAAGGAACTTAAAACGGGATTTTTACCATGTGTACTTTTTGTTTCGAGTTTCCGATATTTCGGCACTGATGCAACTCCATCCCATTCATGGTAAATATCCCGTTTTAAGTTCTACTACTAGTAGTTAACTGTACTGTTAGTATAGTTTATACTGTTAGTGACCATGTTAGCTTAAAAACTTAAATCAGGAAGGGTTTAAATATGCGTCACTAACTGAAATGTGTAGTTAATAAACCTTTTTTTTTCTAGGTAGGAAAATCATCGAATGACTTCTGTAGCTCTGGATGGAGCGGAACGGAGCGCCAGACTTCTACTGACTACAAACCCACACCACCACCACCGTATGCTCCACCGTGGTCTCGTAGTGGTCCACACAATGACGACACTCGGACGTGTAGTTAATATACCTACATGCTAAAATCAAACTGGCGTGCCCGCGACTCCGTTCGTTTGGTGTGTTTTCTTGCGTAGATATCGATTCCATGGGAATCCCAGGATAAAGATACCGTTAGATAGATAGATAGATATATTGTTTATTGTACACCATAACAGTAAAATAACAAAGACTTTACAACTTTCTTTTTTATTGATAAAAGGATTACCCTATAACCTATCTTTCAGAGAAAGTCTGATAATACTAGTCCCTTGGCGACAATAGCCCAATGTTTAAGGTGTCGGCCTTGTGATCAGAGTTGCGGGTTCCAACCCCACCCATTAAATTATTGCATTAATGCCACTCCAGACACAAGCATATTTAGCTAGTTGGAGAGTTTAAAAAGGTTGCTAGTAATATGAATTTTATCCACATTGCTAGTTCTCTTTTTAAGAAGAAAAAAACGGTCCAGCAGTTCTAGAAATTAATCCAGACCAACAGAAAGGCAGCCAGAAAACAAAATTTATAAAGTTTTATTTGTTTTTCATTACCATGTAAACAACTATAAGCACTTGAGTAAACATAGTTATTTTGAAAAAGCAAGACACTTTAATTTTATTAATATATAGAAGTGTATAGATTCAGAATTACAGATGTACAAATATGCAAAAGACTTCAAGTATAAATTAACTGTTTTAAACTAAATTATGAATATGTTAGTGTTGTAGTTACCTATAATTGTTTGTTACACTTATGTTTCATTCCCTTTTGTTTGTTACTTTTATGTAATTGTATTAGTGTAATCAAATGTTGGTAACTGTAAATAAATAAGTTTTGCAGCGCAAAAAATGTGATGACATGTTTAAATTCAAACAGTTTGGGCCACTATTAATCAACTTACCCATATCCAAAGGCAAGTTCAGCAATTCCTTTAACTGGTAGTCGGGTTTGGGCACCGGAGGCGAGGTGGTGTCTCCAGCCAGCACGCTGGCGTATGTCACCGGGGTGGACGTGCCTCGCCCCAACTCTGGTATCTCTGTGGCGAATATTGTCCGCTCCAATGGTAGACCGTACAGGCCGAATCTAGAAAAAAGTTATTCATTTAAGAGACTGATAAACTTTTATTGACTTTTGGTAACAAATTATTTCAGCCAAATAAAGTTTAAAAATGAAAATTAGTGTTCTTTCAATTGCCGCTACGTTACGGGGTGACGATCTCTCGTTAGAACATTCCCACAACCCCGGCATTTCATATAGGCCTACATGGCCACTCATAAAACGTTAGAAGCTAGTGCACGGTTCGAATTGGTTGTTTCATATGGAGAAGAACTGGCAAGGAAGTGCAAGGTAACTGTTTTTCATTGTATTATGTCAATTGATCTATACTGTCCTCTCATACCCAAAAAAACTTTATTATGCAGAGATTGTGAAAATCACGGAATAGATTAACAAGATTGGAATGGTAATATGGTCGTGGCGAGCGCGCCACATTTATGATACGAAAATCATAGCTCGACTGATTAATTCATTCACCGCGTTTAGTGCGCTTCGGAATACTTTGGAACACACAGCTCTGCTTTCAAATGCCGTGTTGTGCAATTATAACCTGTAAAACAAAAAGTTAGACCGCAAGTATAGCGAGGAGGTATATCTTTCCATCAGTAAGTCGAAAATAACATTTAATTACAATTTTATTTGTAAAAAACAAAAATATTCTGATCACTATGAAATTCCGAACATTATTGCAACAAGTTACAAAAAGTATACATTGCCCGTTGTGTACTCGCTTAATCAATGCAATGACCAAGTCCGTTTACAATGTATTGCCATCCTCTCACTTCGACCATTGACGTTTCGTCCTTTGCCCTGATTGGCCGTGATGCACGGCGCATGTTTAGCGACAGTGAGTTACAATCAGTAGCAAGCTCTCGATTCAAGTGTGTGTAATTTATTTGTGTGCGTAATTCGCATCCGTAACGGGCCTCTTGCTTGTAGTTGAGCTGTGGGAGTGGGAGACAAGCGGCGACACGCGTTCTCATAGAAATCAGGAACTATTTCCTTTCTAACCTCTTTTATCTGTTCTGTGGTTAGAACATTCCCACAACCCCGGCATTTCATATAGGCCTACATGGCCACTCATAAAACGTTAGAAGCTAGTACACAGTTCGAATTGGTTGTTTCATGGAGAAGAACTGGCAAGGAAGTGCAAGGTGTTTTTCATTGTATTATGCCAATTGATCTATACTGTCCTGTCATACCTAAAAAAACTTTATTATTCATAGATTGTGAAAATTAATTATTTTTATATCTTCTTATAGCTTCTTGCCGGTTCTTCGCCATAGGTAACGACCAATTACGAACCGTGCACTATCTTCTGACGTTTTATGAGTGCCTATATAGGCCTATTTGAAATACCAGGGTTGTGGGAATGTTTTAACCACGGAATAGATAAATAAGGTTGGAATGGTAATGTGGGCGTGGCGAGCGCGCCACATTTATAATACGACAATTGTACGGTGGTTACCTTACACCTTGTTTGTTAATGTTAAAATGTTATGAGTACCGCGCCGCGACCCAGGTTAGGGAATTTGATTAGTAAAACGATGTTTACTGTTACACGGATTTATTGGTACTAAAGTAATTAATTTACAAATGGAACGCGATGCACCGCATCGTGAGTGCAAGCGTCAGCATTATTACTAAACAATACAAAATGTACGGGTTTGCTCGTACAACAATCATAGCGCGACCGATTAATTCATTCACCACGTTTAGTGCGCTTTGGATTATTTCGGAATACAGAGTTCTGGTTTAAAATGCCGTGTTGTGCAATTATAACCTGTAAAACAAAAAGTCAGACCGCAAGTATAGAGCGAGGAGGTATATCTTTCCATCGGTAAGTCGAAAATAACATTTAATTACAATTTTATTTGTAAAAAACAAAAATATTCTGATCACTATGAAATTTCGAACATTAACAACATTATTGCAACAAGTTACAAAAAGTATACATTGCCCGATGTGTACTCGCTTAATCAACGCAATGACCAAGTCCGCTTACAATGTACTGCATGCGCCACACTTCAACCATTGACGTTTTGTCCTTTGCCCTAATTGGCCGTGATGCACGGCGCATGTTTATCGACAGTGACAAGCAAGAGGCCCGTTACGTATGCGAATTACGCACACGTAACGGGCCTCTTGCTTGTAGTCGAGCTAAAGAGTGGGGAGACAAGCGGCGACACGCATTCTCATACAAATCAGGAACTATTTCCTTTCTAATCTGTTTTATCTGTTCTGTGGTTTTAACGAGATACCGCGGTCCCGGAACGTAAAAACTGTTGAAAGAACAAGGTGCGTTTTTTGGTTAGCAAATGTCTGACATTCCCTTCCGCTTCACCCAAAACGGGTGAAAGCATTAGATGATTTATAAATAGTATTTTGTTTAAACGTACTTATCTTCGAAAGATCTGGGTGGGTTTGATATGGAAGTAGCTTGAAGAAGGTTATAGGCTAGTTTGTTACCCGAAAGCAAAAAGGAGGTTATGCTTTTATCGTGATAAAGTCCACGGGAGCAAAGCCTCGCGCGACTGCTAGTTTTTTTTTTTATTGATACTTGGTTCTCGTTTGACCGCCATCTCACTTGGTGGTAAGTGATGTGGTCGAAGATGGAGTACGCTTACCTAAAAGTAACCTTTTCACTCTTGACTTGAAGATGAAGAAGAAGGTTATAGTTATCGGGAATTTTTTATTGTTGTTCACCTGTCTCTCAAGAGACTGGGGTGACATGCTGGCCCCCACGTACGGGATGCAAGCGCACACGCTGTTCTATAAGTGTTGTTCACCTGGCTCTCAAGAGACTGTGGTAGACGTCGGGGCGGTCCCGCAGGCAGCGCGCCGCGCCCTCCAGCAGCGCCAGGCAGCGCGCCACCAGCGCGGGCGCCGCGCCGCGTGACGTCACGTGCTGCGCCAGCGCCGCCAGCCAGCGCAGCGCGCCGCCCGACACGCTGGCCCCCACGTACGGGATGCCAGCGCACACGCTGTTCTATAAGTGTTGTTCACCTGGCTCTCAAGAGACTGTGGTAGACGTCGGGGCGGTCCCGCAGGCAGCGCGCCGCGCCCTCCAGCAGCGCCAGGCAGCGCGCCACCAGCGCGGGCGCCGCGCCGCGTGACGTCACGTGCTGCGCCAGCGCCGCCAGCCAGCGCAGCGCGCCGCCCGACACGCTGGCCCCCACGTACGGGATGCCAGCGCACACGCTGTTCTATAAGTGTTGTTCACCTGGCTCTCAAGAGACTGTGGTAGACGTCGGGGCGGTCCCGCAGGCAGCGCGCCGCGCCCTCCAGCAGCGCCAGGCAGCGCGCCACCAGCGCGGGCGCCGCGCCGCGTGACGTCACGTGCTGCGCCAGCGCCGCCAGCCAGCGCAGCGCGCCGCCCGACACGCTGGCCCCCACGTACGGGATGCCAGCGCACACGCTGTTCTATAAGTGTTGTTCACCTGGCTCTCAAGAGACTGTGGTAGACGTCGGGGCGGTCCCGCAGGCAGCGCGCCGCGCCCTCCAGCAGCGCCAGGCAGCGCGCCACCAGCGCGGGCGCCGCGCCGCGTGACGTCACGTGCTGCGCCAGCGCCGCCAGCCAGCGCAGCGCGCCGCCCGACACGCTGGCCCCCACGTACGGGATGCCAGCGCACACGCTGTTCTATAAGTGTTGTTCACCTGGCTCTCAAGAGACTGTGGTAGACGTCGGGGCGGTCCCGCAGGCAGCGCGCCGCGCCCTCCAGCAGCGCCAGGCAGCGCGCCACCAGCGCGGGCGCCGCGCCGCGTGACGTCACGTGCTGCGCCAGCGCCGCCAGCCAGCGCAGCGCGCCGCCCGACACGCTGGCCCCCACGTACGGGATGCCAGCGCACACGCTGTTCTATAAGTGTTGTTCACCTGGCTCTCAAGAGACTGTGGTAGACGTCGGGGCGGTCCCGCAGGCAGCGCGCCGCGCCCTCCAGCAGCGCCAGGCAGCGCGCCACCAGCGCGGGCGCCGCGCCGCGTGACGTCACGTGCTGCGCCAGCGCCGCCAGCCAGCGCAGCGCGCCGCCCGACACGCTGGCCCCCACGTACGGGATGCCAGCGCACACGCTGTTCTATAAGTGTTGTTCACCTGGCTCTCAAGAGACTGTGGTAGACGTCGGGGCGGTCCCGCAGGCAGCGCGCCGCGCCCTCCAGCAGCGCCAGGCAGCGCGCCACCAGCGCGGGCGCCGCGCCGCGTGACGTCACGTGCTGCGCCAGCGCCGCCAGCCAGCGCAGCGCGCCGCCCGACACGCTGGCCCCCACGTACGGGATGCCAGCGCACACGCTGTTCTATAAGTGTTGTTCACCTGGCTCTCAAGAGACTGTGGTAGACGTCGGGGCGGTCCCGCAGGCAGCGCGCCGCGCCCTCCAGCAGCGCCAGGCAGCGCGCCACCAGCGCGGGCGCCGCGCCGCGTGACGTCACGTGCTGCGCCAGCGCCGCCAGCCAGCGCAGTGCGCCGCCCGACACGCTGGCCCCCACGTACGGGATGCAAGCGCACACGCTGGTCGATAACGTACTCTCGAACGTCGACTTCCATCGATTCGGAAGCTGCTTTGCACCCCTGGTAGAAGGAATTATAAATAATAATAATAATCCAATAATAAGAAGCGTCAATAGCCTAATGGCTAAGGTGTCAGACTTGTGATCGAGAAGTCGCAGATTCGAACCCCACCCATTACACTATTGCCGTGAACCAACTCCAGTCACGAGCATATTTAGTTCAATTGGAGGGGTTAAGATGATTGCTAGTAATGTGGACTTCTACCCTCATTACTAGTTCTCTTTATAAAAGGAAGGGAAAACAAAATCAGCCTTTTACATTCCTGTTACTAGGATACAGGCCTCCTTTCTATGAGAGGGAATGGGCCATGGCCATAATCAGGATGACATGTCTTCAAATTTTTGGTTCTAGGACTTACGATGTTTTCCTTCATATAATTAACCAAAGTAATCTGCCTGACGGGGATCGAACCAGAACCGTCTTGCAATTCGCAAATCGGGCCCGTAACCACTGGGCCATCACTACGCCCTGAAGGAATTGTAACTTGTGAAATTTACAATAACTTATAACGGGTATTTAATATGCGTATTTATTGTTTCGAGTTCCCGATATTTCGGTACTGTTTCAAACGTCATGATCACAGATTGCGACAGTGGTAGCGGTGTCGAGCGCAAAAAACGAACGAAAAAGAAGATAGACCGATTTGTCTGATCATTCGAGATAAACATTCACCCACAATAACTTCAGTTCATCGTAATCATCAGTGCCGAAATATCGGAACCTCGAAACAATAAATATCACGTTTTAAGTTTTAATGATACTGTTACTGATTAGTCTGTTTAAAAACTTATTTTTTTAAATTCAATAATTAAATTAGTTTATCATAAGCCACTTACAACAATTTTACTACTGACTGAAGCAATAAATTAAAACCAGTGACAAATACGCACGCCGGAGTTTTAATAATCAATTTTGCTAAAAAGTAGCAAAAGAAATGATAGCTAAGAGTATGGCACAAATTTTAAATAAAATAAGACCAAGAACTAGGAAACAGAATCATACTCACTCGCTAGTAATCAGAAGGATCTTCACACATTTCTTCGCCATACTCCTATTAGCGCATAAAATGCAATTCTTGATCAAAGCATCAGTGTGCTTTTCTATAATCTTGACACACTCCAACTGTTGTGTTTCAACTGACTTATCCTTGCCTTTCTCAGTCTTTGCCAATCTCATTCGCTGAAGTCTTATAGACACAACCCAAATTAATAAGTCCATAGCTATATTCCTCATTTCAATGTCAGCATAGTTTATAGAAATCTCGCAAAGAGTGTTCAAAAAGCTATTTGACTCTAACATCGCTATCCGTTGTTGTCTCTCCATTGGGACGTCGGTATGTGGACTAGAGCGAACGGTCAATGAGATTTGATGCAGCCAATCACAGCCAATGAAGCCTGTTTTCTTTGAACTGCTTTCACCAGTCTTATTTGTGGTTTTGCTCAAATCTATTATTGCTGGGTCGAAGAGTGTCTTTATGTGGATAAGGAAGGTTCTACCTCGAGCTCTATACAATCGCGGGCTTGTCAGTGTTAAAGTCCCTGACTGTTGTGTCATGTCGAGTCCTGATGACAGTAATAAAGGCCCTGCTAGGATTTCTGCGTTGTGGGCTTGTAAATACTCTTCACTGTTGACAGGATTCTCTAGATTTGACATGTCAGCGTCTATGACTGGGAAATGGATCTGAGAGTCAGACCTGTGTGCGAAAGATGCGTCTTTCTTGTAACCAATGCCATGTAGATTTTGTTTTAGAAGTGTTACAAGTATGATCGGGAGATTGGCTGAACAAGCCGAGTGTAACGTGAAACCAAACTCTATATGAGCTAGTGAAACACTGTACGGTAATGTAAGCTCTAAAACATGCTCATCCCACGTCGATGAAGTGTTTTGCAACCTCCAAGTCCTATTATTCTGGTGGTCAGATCTTGAACGCTGAGCCGGTGACAGCTCGCACCAGAAGCCAGGCACAACCGCGCTGTAAGGCACTGTTGTATTTGTACCATAGTACCCAGTCAGACAAATTAAAGTTTCTAAGTCTGACAAGTCTAGTTCAGTCTTATTGGCGATGATAACGGGCGCGGGCGAAGGGCCGCAAACTTCTTCCCGCGGCGCTCGTTGGAGCATATCAAAGTCTATATTAGCGAATTCATCTTCGTCAATATCACCTATGTTATCCTTTTCGCCATTGTTCAATGCATAGAAGTATATCATTCCGCGTTTAGTTGATACACTAAGTCTTTCAACAGAAGCACAGAACACTACTGAAGTAAACTGTCCCTTTGGTACGCGTTTCTCTGATAAAGTCTTGAAGTCGGGTAATGAATACAGTCTTAGGCTACCGTCAACACCTACAGCTGCGAACGAATACTGATCATGTTTGTCAGTTGGTAAAAGACACAGGTCTACTGGGCTCTCATTGAATGGTAACACTTTGAATGAAACTGGATGATCTTCCAATGTATATATTGAGGTTGTACTGTTAATTTTATATAGGAGGAAGTAAGCCTTAGCATCAGATTTAAGTTTGTCACTGGGTTCAGTGACTTCGTCTACTTCCATTTTAGTATCACCGTCGTTGTCAGTCTCCTCATCAACTTTGACTTTTTCAGGAACAATGCTAGAGATAACGACAAGTAAATGTTCTTTATCCTCTGTAGGTAGCATATGTGTGACCTTGGCATCATCCTTGAAGTTCAGTTTGGGTGGGAGAGTCAAGCACTGCACAGCTATGCCTTGTGACACAGCCTCTTCCTGTGGAGGATCACTGTCAAAACCATCATTATTACTGTTTGTGATAGCAGTCTGTGTTCCAACTTTGCTTCCACCTCCAAAGGTTGTCACCTTAACTTTTTCGGTGCCATCACCACCTTCATACCATTTCAAGTCGGAAATCTCTAAAGGTCCATTCATGTTCAGGTAGTGTGTTATAGGGTCAGCAGCTTGTTGCAATACCGCGTCAGTTTGGTCTGCCAGTTTGGTACCAACAGAGTCTAGGTTCCCGCTCTTCCAACTTTTGAGCTGCGAGATCTTGCCGACGAAGTCTAGCATCGTTGCTTGCCCAGGTGCTTGAAAATCTGGTATCATGGTCGTAGCAGGCGGCGGTGGCATCACTTTGAAATGCTTCGGCACGAGAATCTTCTTCGGTTCCCAAATCTTAGAGGATTGCTCTTTGCTAGATGATGCGTTTAGGTTAATAACGTTACTAATCTGTTCGTCTAGTAAGCTATTTGTGCATTGTGGAAGCTCAGTGTCTTCGTCAGAGTACTGAAAATATATTTCGTCGTATATGGTCGCGTCATGAGGCCTGGGTATGGTGAAAACTTTCTTGCTACCACCAGGTTTAGAATTCCCGCTACTGTTTGACGTGTGCACTACAGTGGTTATCGAGCCGGCTAGTGAGCTGTGTATGTCATAAGTTAGTAGGAATAGCATTTTGTTGGTAGTGAGGTTGTTTTTAGCTTCATTTTGGTCGTTCATCGCTTGAACGCTTTCTTTATCTGCTCCGGAGTCAAAGAGTGCTTTGCTAGAGTCTTCTTTGATTGGTTGGTCGGTCTGTGTGGAGTTTGTCCTGGTGATGACGACGGCGCACATCAGTGAAGGCTTCGTCTTGTTCGTGTTGGTTTCTTTCTCTGTATTCTCCGTGTTTTGTGTTTGTGGATAAGCCTCTTGCTGTGACGTCATCCCGACGAAAGCCATAGCCGTTAGCTCGACGCCATACGTGGCTAGGGAAATAAAATTATTTATATTAACCGACACATTATGAACTTGTTTAAAGTCTTTAATATTTTGGCGTTTCAGAAGTGCATAATCATATAAATTCCAAGAAAAAATACTTAGTGATAGAATTTGTGATTATTAAAATGTTGGTAAATCATCCTAAACCACCTTGTCTATACTTTCCGATAGACAAGGTCAAATAAATAATATTTTACTCACAACTGTCCTTCTCCAAGCTAGCAGACCATACTTTATTACTATCGGTCGCCAGCATGCCGCTGAATATCGAGTCATAGGGCGACAGGTGAATGAACTTCACCAGTTTGAGGCCGCAGTCGAACCGCCAGATGTTGACTTTGCCCTCAGGAGTGCCCGTCGCGATGAGGTCCCCTGTGTTCCCTTTGGACACTACCGTTACGTTGGAGCAGGGGACCGCGCATGCTGTCGCGTTCGTCACCTGTAGGGCATTAAAATCTTACAATCACCCAAAAAATATTGATAAAGAAGCTGGCATTTACCTAGAATGCCCATATGCTCCGTCCAAAGGCTCGTCTGACTTATAGAAGATAAACATATCCTGTATTATGTACCATAACAGAAAACAAATAAGGATTTAACAACTAAAACGGGTGATACAATGGGCGGTCTTATCGCTGAAAGCGATCTTTTAAAGACAATCTTTGGATGGATTTGACACAGGAGAAAAAAAATGCGGGTAGTCTACAGTGTACTATTTACCTATATACAATACATAATCCTACACAGACCTACAAGAGAACTGAAGCACAAGAACGGGAACTGAGTGTATAGTTGGTTCACGTTAAGAAAATAGTGACGTCATCTGTGCTACCAGGGGGTAAAGGTGTTTTCACAATGGATTAAAAATTCAAAATTAAATTTATATTTCAAAATATTAAGTTTAATGAACAAAAATCAAATGAATTGTCTTAAATTAGTACTATTTTTTAATCAGTGTCACTAGAATCTTCATTAGTATTTATTATGACAGAATTTTGTTCTGCGTTCTCTATGACGTCATCTTAATTTCATAAGCTTCTCTTCTTGTATCACGTGGTCACAGTATTTCGTCCATCGATTACAATCTGTTAAAGTTATTGCGTCATAAAATATTTTTTTTACATCACTTATTTTGAATGTTGAGTTATTGGCACCAACATAATTTTTATTTGGGCCCACACCAATTTTATAGGATTTAATTAAATTCAATTATTTTATGTATAACGCATAAAAGACATTCGTTTTGCCAAAAGATCTGCAGTTATCTGGTCACTGTGAACTTAGCTTTATAACTTGTTGCGACCTAATTTTGTTATCTTTAAAAATAGTTTTTTTTTTTGTTTTATACATATAATATTTTTGTAATTTTTTTCAATCAATCTGTATACTCGTAAAATGTTCTGCTTGTGCTTGATGTTTGAAGAACACTGACTCCTAAGATACAGGGACATACCTAGTTTAGGAGTCAGGGTCTCTACTGACACATGTTTCTATTTTTTTTTATTGTTCATTTTATGCTTGCATTTTATTTAACCATGTGTTGCTTTGTAACCTTTTTGAGTAATAAAGATTATTTATTTATTTATTTTATTTTATTGGTCGAGAGGCGCGGGCAACGATGACGACACTATTTTCTTACCGTGAACCAACTATAGTGCAAGGTAGCTAAATATAATCAATCATTTATGGACAGTTTTTTGTAATACATTCAAGAATTACCTAGCTCCTGCGTTAGTATTTACTGTATTACAGGAGCCAGTTTGTTCCCCATGACCAATAGGTTACATTTTAAGCCAATAACATGAGAAAAAAAAATGAGTGTGGCACTCGGGGACTGCCGCGGTAAAGCTATTGCATAGCATTTTTTATCAACTTATGCAATTATAATTATTTATTTATTTTATTTATGCAGTATTTTTTTTAATCACTTTCTTCACTAATAAATGCACTTTGTTTATTCATATTTAAAACACTTTATACACTAATTTTCGCGTACAGCTATTCCCTGTTGTACATAGATGATAGATACCTATGACACCTATATATACTTTCTCACAAACAGCTGCTTACGTATTCGTCCGATTTCAGAGCGTGGACTCAGTTATGAGCAGTTAGCAGCTAGTCTACACTATAGATGCTGGCGGGAAAAATTCCGAAACATTCCCGTCGAATACTTCGGAAGTATTCCGAAATATTCCGAAACTTTGGGAATATTTCAACTGTCAAAAAAAAACCAGGAAAATCGACCTTTGAAGTCGGTTAATATACCAAAACCTGCTCCTACCTAAGTATAACAAATACTTTTCTGAAAACCGCATCAAAACGTGTTTGCTTGCAAGGTTCGCCTTTATGTGTTTTTATTGACTGGGCTATTATACGCTTTAAGTAGGTAGGTAATGATTAATACCTACCTATGCAACTCGCGAATACTCGCGACACCTCTTACCGCACCCCGCACCGCCATCGCAGCGCGCGCAGCGCGGCGGGGCAGCGGCCGGCGCACAGAGGGTCTTATTTAAATTCATTTTGAATAATTCTGATTTAAAGAAACTTTCCCAGAAGAATTCCGGAATTATTCCGAATTTTTCAGAAGTTTTGCAACTATAGTCTACACGCATACGTCTAGTCGCACGCACACAAACACCGTGCCGAAGTCTGCCGAACTGAAACGACGTTAGACGATGCACGGCTTTCAACGCCGCACCGCTGTGCCGGTCGGAGTGGGGGGTGTTAGGGTTATTTTCGTTACGGAATTTCTTGATTCGTTCGCCGCGCTCAAAGCCCGCGATAAAAGCTATGCAATAGCTTAAAAAACACAAAATGAATGAAATAAAATGATGCCGGAAGAGCTTAAACAATAAAAAAATATAGATGAATTTAACAAAGCAACTTGTGTGCTAGTTTTTATCAGTGCATGTATGTCTGTGTTTACGTGGGTGCTATGGGTTTTTGGGTAAGCGTGTTTTCTACGAGTTTGACTAGTGTCGACCATAGTGCTATAGAAAACATCACTTTTTTTTTCTGGGTGGGAAAATCACCGGATGACTTCTCCCGCTCTGGGTGGAACGGAAGGGAGTGTCAGACTTCTACTGACTAAAAACCCACCCTGTTCCTTCAGCTGCCCAAGTTCCGGGGCCGCGGTATCCCATTAGAACATTCCCGCAACCCCAGCAAGCAATGGCCCAATGTGGCCCTGTCACTAGTGCTGACAACTCTTTGAGGCGCACGTGGAACATGACGCGCCGCCGATAGAAAACATCACTAGAGGTATAGGTAACGCCAAATAACTTGGCAAGAGTCGTTCAATGCGCAGAAGTTGATTTTTAGGTGTGAGCGGTTGTCAGCGGGACGCGGGGTATGACGTAGCGCCGCTCCGAGCGCGCGATTGGTGCGTCAGTAGTTCTCGTTCAATTTGCTCCCGAATCATTTACGTACACGAAAGTTGTACCCTTTGTTTTTGTTACGAGTTGTTGTCTTAAATTTATTTTTTGTTACCTCGATTACAATGCCACGATGAATGCCTACGATTACAGGACCAAATACCGTTTTACGCAGACTATTAAAACGTCAGAAAGAACAGTTAGACACTATAGTTACGGAAGGTTGAAATTCCGAATTCGTCACTTTCTTTAGGACACCGGGAAAAAAGATGAATAAAAGGGGTAGCAGTTTTATTAACTAATTGTGCCGACGAGAACATATAATGTTTTTTAAATATATTTTTTTCACTTTTAAATGTATTTATGTATTATATCTAAGTTATTTATAATACCGAATTAACGAATGAATTCCTCTTCTTTCTTTAACATTCTTCTGAACAGATATGATTAAAAATAAATGATTGCAATAACCATAGAATAATGGCAAGCAGTAAAAGTGACCACTTTTTTCTTCCACTAAGTGCACGATGCGCGAACTTACCCCCACTACGCCAAAACCTTGCCAAGTTATTCGGCGTCATCTATACTATATAGACTTACCGAAATAGGCACATTGTGCGTATATTCGCCCCTGACGAAGGGACAGTTGGGCGAGTGCCTCTCATGCTCCACCCAGGGCTCGTCCGACTTCTCCCAGCAGACCAGGCACACGAGGCACGTGAAGCACATGGCGCGGTCGTCGCCGCTCGGTGACGGCTGGTGGTAGAAACCTGCTTGTGCCATCCGAGCGGGGAGCGCCCATCTGTGGATAACATATTTTTAAGTGAGCTATGACTAATTACACAAAGGGCATTACGCAGTATCACATGTGCTAAATTTAATAAGATTATTACTTTAATAATCCTAAAATGTTAACATGGTGGTGTGTATAAAAATATACTAACTGCAAAACTTTGGAAGTTTTCTTTTATGTTGTAGTTCATTGTCATTCATTCATTCATGTTTTAAGGATAACTTCTCGTATGCGAAATTGCGGTTCCCAGATGTACTTTTTTATATTTTTATTTCTTACCAAATCTCATGATTCTAGGTCAAATAGTGTATAGGTTTGAATTCTCTTTCTTGATCGTTCAGTTTAATATCTCAACGCGTTCTGAGAAAAAGGGTCTTGACAGAAAGCGATTCAAACAGTAACCGGTGCCTCAAGATCTCAGTATGACTATAGTCTCCTCCCTATCGGATTCGTGGTATATGCCCTGACGTACCCTGTCATACCTACACATCACCTATACTGTCTGCCTGTCAGTGCAGCTGCTGGAGTCGCATCGCAATGTCAACTTCAAGGCATTTGTGGTGCACACACCAACATGTTTCCTGCCTCAGGTGATGGAAGAAATCTTTTGCCCACAGGATGTGGTATTCTGCCGTTTTCGCGGACAAGTGCCACCGGAACGCACAAAGACCTAGTGCAATTTAGTGATACTAACATAGTATTAAGTTTTGTTTACTAACACAATTGTTATTATATTGTGTATACTTTAGGTTTAGGTATATATCTATGGGTCTTTGTAACCTAAAACTAAATGATTAAATAATAAATAAGAGACAATGTACTCACTTGTAATCCATGTGCGGCCACCGTTTGAAGGTCTCCTTCCTCTCGGCCTCGCTGTACATGAGCGGCCTCGTCTCCTCGTCGCGAGAGCATGGCACCAGCTCGTTGGCGCGCTGGCCTACTGCCGAAGCTATGGCCAGCGCTGGTATCCGTCGGTTTTGTCCCTTCAGCTCCTGAACCACGCCCGTTGTAACCAGTCTTAGTGTGGATTGTGGTAGGCAGATTGTTACTGTGCTCCACTGTGGAAATGGAAATAGATTTGATTAGTATGTTTAACATAATATAGAAAGGAAAATAATTTTTTTTTTTCAGCTTTGCATAGTATAGCGAAAATGTATTTTTTCTCTAATTGCCAGAACAGCCTACCAGTTTACCGCCAATTCTACGTTTAACGGCTTATTGATTCCTCAAACTTGGACATAATTGACTCAGTTTATTTTATTTTGTTAATTTTAGGTAGGCCAAAAAATCCAGTCAAAAAAGGATAGTATTATAAGATAGCCCATGTTGATTGCTTAATTGAAAAAAGCAAAACTGTTTTACTTTCCTTGGCATTGTAACGTATTGCAGCTAGTAATTCATACTAACGCTTCTGCTCCGCGGCTTCTTCCGTGTTGATAATTTTTTTTTTCACCTAGCGGTAGTTTTACTATTTGTATCCTAAGTTTATTGTAAGGTGTACAATAAAGTATATAAATAAATATAACTTTCTGAGCTCCTTCGCCATATAGATTGTAAATATGAAAAAAAAAGCTACACAACTGTCTTCGATTGTATTAATGAATTACCTTTTGTGCCTTGACTCCTTTCCTGACAGGCTCTGCGTCAATGGAGTCCTTCAGTTCGTTGATGAAGTCTGTCAGACCCTCGATAGAGTGTGCATCTAGACTCTGAAGACATTGGTACAGGAGCACCGCCTGAAACGAGACACGGAAACATAATTTTCTGTACCCACTAATGAAATACACAAGCATATAATATAGCTTAGTTGGAGGTGTTAACAAGATTGCTAATAATGTGAATTCTATCCACATTGCTTAGTCTCTTAATCTCTTAAAATAAAACTGAACTAACGACAATGTTAATCATGTTAAATTAAAACCGATGGCACCTATATTTAATTCGTAATAGTGTGCTTAATTAGGGTCACATCATTTTTATGTAATAATGATTTACTTTTCTGAATCTGTGAGTGAACTTTAATGTTCTATTTTGAAAAAATAAATATCTTTAAGTCGAGTGTATGTAAACTAGTGTCGCTCACGATTCCGTTCGCGAAATATCGCCAATTCAGATCAGTTCCGTCATTTTGGCGTGTTTGAGTAACAGCATCCATATAAAAAAAAAATCGCATTTATAACATTACCTCCAAGTTTTACAAATGACGAAAACGTTCTATAGAAAGGTGGGCATAATTCTGACAACCGGTGACCGTGTATGACTGTGGACATTATCATTTGCTTAGCTTCCTGCCTAATCGGGTGAAGCTGAGGACTAGTGTTTCAATGGAGTGACTGCCTAAGTAGTACTTGAGGATCGTAACAGTTGGCGTGGCTATATATTCCTCCCAACCCCCTGGGGTTAAAGGCGTGAGTTTTTTTTAATCTATGTACCTGCTTTTGCGTGCCAACCGAATATTGTCTTGTTACAGTAACCAGCACCATTCCCCCAAAACACTCACACCGCACAACTAAACCCCAATTAGAATAAATTAATTTTACCATAATGAAACACAAACATACACACCATACACTTTGAATAGTAAATCGATCGTGTGTGCCCCGTCCCATTGCGTGACGTCGTAAACTCGAGATAGAAATATTCGAGTTACGAGCGAAAATATCTTTACTTGATAATGTACAAGCTTTTGTCAACAACCTTTCTCACTTGAGCAATGATGTTAAAAAATAAAACAAGTTTCCTTTTTCTCCAGCCTATACTGTCCCACTACTCGGCAAAGGTTTTCCCCCCAATTCCATATACTCTTTTCACGCGCCACTTCTAACCAGCCCTCGTGGTACGTCTAGTTCGTCTCGCCACCTCTTCCTGGGTCAGCCTAGTTTAATCGAGGAGGTCTGCTACCAGACTTTCCCGAGAAGAAACACCGAAAATTTTTCAGAAATCAAATTCTCGTCCATATCGTACTTGTACTGTGCATATATGATTCTCATATACGTCTTGCCCAGTCATCAAGTGAAGTAAGCTTTTGAGGAAAGCACATATTTGAGTATAGACCTCTCCAGATAGTGTAAGCATTTGACAGAGTATCGTATAGCTCAACTTAGAACTTGCTCAGCGATTTGACGAACAATACCAGAGATTTACATTTATTTGGGAAGGCCGCAGAAAGCCCGTTCCGTCATCGGACTACAAGACAAACGGCGATGCGCCATCGTTACATGGTGGACATCCCACCCATACGCACGAAACGTTTTGGGTATACTTTCATTGTGCGTACGGCTAAGGAGTGGAATTCCCTGCCGGAGTGTGTGTTTCCTGATAGTTACAACCTGGGAGTCTTTAAGTCAAGAGTGAATAGGTTACTTCTAGGCAAGCGTGCTTCATCTTCGACCACATCATCGCTTAACATCAGGTGAGATTATGGTCAAACGCGAACCTATTATAAATTTTAATAAATAAAAGTAAGTTCCGCCTTATCCCGGAGAGTGTCAGACTTCTATTGATTGAAAACCCACCGTGTTCTTTCAGTTGCCCTTGTGTTCCGAGGTATCTATATCAGAAAATTCATGCGTTGATACTTATGACAATAAACACCTTCGCAAAACAAAAAGGGTTCCTCTGGTTTAGACCTAGCGAGCAGAGTCGCGGAAAGGGCCTAGTCAAGCGATATGAATAGTGACAAGACCCCGATACAGAAGGTTGTATTTTTAAACGCCCTATGAAAGGGGATGACCTGATACCGCAGAATATAATAGTGCGTGGGCAGTACGTTCATTTTTGCGGTCCACGGCGCCTTTAACCTTTCTGACGTTCGCGTCTTGGTCTGTGAGACCGACAAACCCTATTTTGTAGTTATAATTATCATATAATTATGAGTCATCTAACCTTTCAATTCACGTCATTCACGGCGTAGTGCGCATTGATGATTGAATCATTATTAAGTATTTATTTTTTACTGACGCTGGATTATTTATGTTCTTAAAAAAATGCAGCTGAATACTTAATGAGAATGTTAGTGGATAACACGATAGGTAACAGAAGGTTGTATTTCTAAACGCCCTATGAAAGGGGATGACCTGATACCGCAGAATATAATAGTGCGTGGGCAGTACGTTCATTTTTGCGGTCCACGGCGCCTTTAACCTTTCTGACGTTAGCGTCTTGGTCTGTGAGACCGACAAACCCTATTTTGTAGTTATAATTATCATATAATTATGAGTCATCTAACCTTCCAATTCACGTCATTCACGGCGTAGTGCGCATTGATGATTGAATCATTATTAAGTATTTATTTTTTACAGACGCTGGATTATTTATGTTCTTAAAAAAATGCAGCTGAATACTTAATGAGAATGTTAGTGGATAACACGATAGGTACCCGCTGGAAACTGTTCGCCAGGATTTCTGCCTTTAAATCTCCGTGACGACGCACTATAAAATCATAGCACAGTTCTAGGAAATTTTATGATAGGTTTTTAATTAGCTACATGGACTGACGTCATCTTGCGTGCTATCATGAACTGGACTAGCGTATATTTGTGATAGATACTATAACCCTTCAGTATAAAAGCAAGTAAGAATGATTTACAACGTAATAATATTTATTGATCGTGTCTAGGCAAAACGTTTGATTCCTAGGTAAGTAGGGCAAACGCTATTTGGTTATGCCGAGTAGCTTATCAACAGCTCGGCTTTTGCAAGTGACGGGCGAACTTTTGGTGGCCCATGTAAGTTTTACTTTATTAAACACATTAGAACCAAACCGCATTACTTGGTAACGACTGCATTTTTGTAAATAAAAGTAGTGTATGGTGAAAAAGAGTTTGCAAAAAGTAAATATTATTCTTGGCTAACTTTTCGTGTATTTTGCTTAGTAGACCCAATTCAGAGCAGAGAAAACGAGCTGAACAACTTTTCAATACGCGTGTATTACACTTTGTATAATACAAGGTGTAGCTTATAACTGGCATTCATTATAAACCATTTATACTGTAAACCCCCATACATTAATGTTTGCATAATCGACAAAATGTATTAAACAGCTGATCTGTGTCGCGGATTTACGTTGTTCAAGTTGCTTTAAAGAGGCAGAATCAAGTATACAATAAAAATACAACTGTCTAAACACAATATTTTGTATGGAAGTAGTTTTTACTTAAGTGGTAATTTAAGTAATTATTTTTGGACCCACTATCATGCCGCCTACTCAGTACCTAACGCGTTCCACTATCGCAAAGTCGAGGAGGCGATAAGCCTGCCCCAAAGCGGAGTGTGTTCTGTGATCAATCATATTCTGTCATACAAACTAGTTTCACTCCGCACAGCAACCTAATGCATTAATTGTTGCATATTTATAAGTAAACTAAATGTGCTCGCCAGTGAAGTCCCATCAAAACCCGTTGAGCTGTTTCTGAAATTAACCAGTCAAACTGAAAAACATATTATTATTTATAAAGTTTGTTTTTTAGCAGCGTGTAAATAATTATAAGCACTTCAGACAGCACAGCTCAGTTACTATGAAATCACAGAAGACTTACATTTTTATATAGGTAAATGAATATTGGTTAAGGTGAAATCACCTCTTTGTTTTTCGTCATTTTTGGAAGTAGAGATAAATCGTTACAGAGAATTCCGTGTGAAATCGCTCGGATCGCTTAAGTGCACGTGTTCGAAACAGTCAGTCACATAGTTTAGTAGACCGCATCAGACCTACGCAGCATTAGCTAACCCAAGCAGTAGCGCAAGCAGGGTGGGGGTATGTGATAATTCTACCCTCCATTTTAAGCAAACGATAGGTAGGTAATATGCATGTGTTCTTTTTTATTTGCTTAATAAAATATTTACCAGCTATTAAAAAAATATTAATTAAATATCTTCATCAGCGGTGAAGTTATAATGCTTTAGAGTTTATCTCAGAAAGTACTAGACTGTAACGTCAAATCTACGACGCTTATACAGCTGCTATAGAAAAAAGCGTGTTCGCGAGAGCCACATAATTACATTGAAATATTTTGTTATAAGTGCTTGGTTTTTGAACGAACTTCTTTCTTGTTTTCACTGTTATTAATATGAAACCCATTATCTAAGCGCCAAAATGTATGTAGCAACATTTTTTTATTCAAATCGTTTATTTTTTAGGTATATTGGTGACACAGATAAATACAAAAGAAAGGAAAAATGTTCTCCTATTTTGAAGCGCTATAAATGCTTTTTTAACGTCTCGAGAGAGCGAAGTCACCATGTCTTCATCAGATCCTCCTTAATACGTCACCACGCTAGAAGGTTGTGGTTTAATGGCTAAATCGTAGTCAGCGTCATGATTGTCTTAAAAAATAGCTGGAAAAGCTTCTTCTAACCTCTCGTACCTAGTTGTTCACAGACGTAAAACGTTTGGATAATGTTGCGGCTGTACTCAGACTACACGACGACTACACACTAATACATATAAATTACTTGTATGCTATTAAAAAATATTTAATTATTTTGAAATGAAATTTACTTATAATAATAATATCGCACACCTAGATCTAAAGGGAGTTAATTCAAAAATCGTGTTTTTTTGAGTTATGCACACCATCGAATTCCTCGTCTTGATACCCACCAAACAATAAAACAGATTTAAAAATATGTCCACTATTCGACGCTAGATTGCGACAAGTGCCTTTTTTGTAGATCTGCGATACTCCCTCCGCTGCCCACCAAAACAGAGACATCGCCAGTTGTAATCAGAATTAGAATCAGAACTTACAAACTCACCTTAAACAAATTGGAGTCATTTCGAGTTATACCCGTAAGTTGAAATTTTTAACAGTATTATTTTGAGTTGTCGCCAGTTTAGATGGTTAGTGCGGTGTAAATTAATAAAACATCTTAAGTTGACCCAGTATTAGTGGCAGGGTAAGTAAATATTTTATTTTTATTTTGAATTGTTACCATATTGTTGAAATATTTTTGAATTTTTAGTTGACTCTGTTTTGTTGAGTCATTATTTAAACTCTTTAAATAGATTTTTTCCTATTGGCGATTAAAGTCTTTCGATCTTAATATAATCCAATTTTCATTCTAGTAATTTCAGAGTTTGTTCCGTTTTTTCTGATCAATTTTTGAGTTAGATCTCTTTAGGTGAGCTAAGCCAAATTCAATTTTACAACATCGCTAATGAGATCACACAACGTTATTTTAATGGCTTTTTAATCGATCGATTTAAATCGATTAGATGCACAGAACTTTATAAAATGGTGAAATAAACATTTTCTATTTCAGGCAAACTATGAATCGTGGACGATTCTGAGTAAATAATTAAGTATGGTAGAAGAAAAGGACAAAGAAAACATCTTTCCTCCTACCATACTTACTCAACAATAAAATGCAAATTTCGAAAATGACTTAAAAATATCATCAAGTGATGAAGGGTCATCTCAGGTAACTCATGTTGCCTTTTGCGTGGTTAATAAATAAATTCCGAGCACTTCTAAACAACAAGAGACTGGTGCACCAGAATTCTATATTTCACCAATCCGATTAAAGTTATATTAACGACTCCAACAAGGTTCCCAACTTTCGATTGGTTCACAAAAGTAAGACCCCATTTAAGGTTGTAACTATATCCTCCAGTGCATCGTCCAGCACTAGCAGTAGCAGCTCGAGTAGCAGTTCGTCGAACACCAAAGATAATAGTGAGCAAAATGCTGTCTGTGGTTGCTGAAAATAAGTTCCAAGAACCCGAGATAGAAAAAAGAGAGAACGAACCAGCGAAATGGAAATCGAAAGTCGCAAAAGTCCTAAGAAATTCCGGCATAGTCTACCAGTCTTTTTTATCTAAATCAAAGAAACAAGTACCGGAGAGAAGAAAAATGACCCCCCTGAGGAGGAAATTATCGGCTAAAATGCAAAGATGAGATCGATAACATGTCAAGTAACAGATTTTTGATGCATTTTGGAGACTCGGTAATCGTGGAAGAAAGAGAGAATTTTGATTTTGAGAGAAGATTGATCTAATAAAAACTAAAATACCAAAGCAGCTGTTCAATTATTTAAGTAGTTGAGTAACCGTGTAGTTTCTTGCTGATTCTTCTGCATAAGAAACGACCAATTTCGAGCTGTGCACTAGCTTTCGACGTTTTATAAGTGTGTAGACCTTTTTGAAATAAAATATTTTGAGTTCAAATTCAAGTTTGATCTCAGAATTGTAAGTCTTTCTGAGTTTTATTTTATTTTTATTTAAAAACAAGAGTACTAGCAATGTGGGTAGATCTCATATTACTAGCAATCTTGTCAACCCCTCTAACTAAGCTAAATATGGCTTTGTCTGGAGTGCGTTCACGGCAAAAGTGTGGTGAAAGTGGGTGGGGTTCAAACCCGCAACCACTCGATCACTAGTCCGACACATTAGCCATTGACGCTTAATATAAGTCAAATGTATTTTTATGTGACCGGAAGGTTCTACTATGCGAGTATTTATTTTGTGTTAACATTTAGAAGAAAAAAAATTGTTAGTATCTATATGTATATGTACTTTTATAATTAAAAAAGACTTAAAAGCCTCTGGCATTAGCTTTTAATAATACTATTAATATAAAATGCACAATATTTCAAATATATGTTTCAAAATTTGTGTATTCAAAAGAGAGCCAACTAAAAACAAAATTCACCAAAACTGGCTCAACTCAAAATAATAAAATAAATACACATATATTGTTAAGCAATAGGGAAATAACCACAAAAATCCAGTTTTGAGCCCCATAACATTTAAAACAAGATTCTTACAGTAGTATATCTTTCTTTTAGCTGAATATAAAAAGCACCGATCTTACAGAAAACCTCTGCAGCGCACAGGGACAAAGTAATCAAATTTTCGCATTTTCTGAAAAAAGTGCTTTTTTGAGTTGATACCTGTTTAGATCTAGGTGTGCGATATATACTCACAACTGCAGCAGCGTACTGTTGTATTTATATGTAATTATCCACAATTTTAAATCTACCCTCACAAGATATTAAAATTTTAATTGAGTGATCTTTTAACAATTATAATTACCCAGAAAAATATAAGTCATTAAAATATAAAAGTACTCTATCGAGTTTTCGAAGAGGATGGGATAGACCTGGGATTTTCAGGCACGATCAACAAGTCATAAAAATGTGCACGTAACCCCTAGACCAAAAGAATCTAGATCAATGATGCTAGTAAAATGTCATCATAAGAAAAACTCAATAGCAGTGTCGGCACATTATTAATTTAAGTTAAAAATAAATTAAGATAATTTTATGCACATGAATGAAGAAAATAAACACACGATACATGTGGCGCACACGATCTACATAACATAATTACATACAAACACTCCATGCGAAGTTAACAATTATAAGAATATATATTATATTATTAGAACATAATAATAATAATAATGCATCACCCACGCTCGTCGGTGATGAGGCTGTATATCCCGCGGAAATGTGGAGATCGAGGCTTTTTGAATGCTAAAACTCTCCACAACCGCGAGGTATGCAGTCTCAGGGAACGTTTCCTAGCTTCCGAAGTGAGTATGCATCGAGATGTAGTAGCGGTGGACAAGGGACTCACCCCGCTCTCCTTGGCTAATGAGAACTGGCGCAAACCTGCAGTGCTAGACACTAACGATCGAAGAGGTATATGGCAGAGTAAGGAGCTTCATGGACGTTTTTTCCGGGCCCTACATGGGTCCAAGGGTAGACCAAGTAGCGTCCGTAGCTTGGTTGCGCTTCGGTGACCTCTTTGGGGAAACCGAAGGTTTTGTTTGTGCAATTATGGACGAAGTTATCATGACGAACAACTACCGGAAATTTATTGTGAAGGATGGCACGGTTGACATATGTCGGGCATGTCACCGTCCGGGTGAATAAATCCGCCACATATCTCTGGTTGTTCTCGTCTTGCTAATGGAGAGTACTTGCACAGGCACAACCTTGCAGCTAAGATAATTCATCAGCAACTTGCTCTGAAATATTCGCTTGTGGAATCGGAAGTGCCGTACTATAGATATGTGCCCGACTCAGTTCTCGATAACGGCCATGTCACATTTTACTGGGATCGGTCTTAGAAACACTGTGTACACGCGTACGCATTCATAAATAAATTGCGACGTCTTTCAAGTTAGGGACACGAAAAAAGTGTCGATACTTTGTGGTATCGAGTACGTTTCGTTTCGATACCGATACTTTTTTACTCGATACTTTGTATTTGATACTTTTACTCAATGAGTACTTTTTGACAGGTATCGTATCGAATAAATCTTGGACGGCAAAGCCATCTGGTTCAATTAAACTTAAGCTTCTAAATCATTACATTGAGCTCGAAATCGCTCCTTCAGTCGTTCTGTTCACAGTTCAGATCCTTTCCTTCACTAATCAATCACTCAATCGTTCGCCGTTAGAAAATTGTTTGGTTATTATTATTTATTTATTGTTTATAAGGTATAATGTAGTTCTTATAATATATAACGATATATCACAAAACCGTATTATTTGTATTATTCTTCGTGTTCATCTCGCGATTTGTTTTTCTCCGGTTGATCGTTATTGTGCTTGACTATTATTTGACTTATTAAATGTGATTGTGTGCCATCTAAAAGAACCTATTGTTCCGTGCTGTATATCTATTAGCGATTGTACGGAGGAGGAATGGGTACTATAATATGTTGCTAAAGGATTAAATAATATAATATTGTTTAAATAATTTGTAAAGTCACAGTTGTCTTTTTACAGTACTATTACTACACTAGTGTACCAATACCAAAAACCTGAAGCTAAATTGACGTTACTGATGGACATTGACGGCTTGACGTATGCGCATTAGGCCCTAAGAAAAGTACTCGATACTTTGAAGTATCGATACTTTTGTTTCGATACATTTATGAGTACGATACTTTTTTTTCGATATTACTCATGAGTACAATATCGATACTTTCTTATCTATACCGTGTCCCTACTTCAAGTACGCGTGTACAGAGTGTTTCTTTTACGTACTTTTTACGTATCAATTTAACATTTTTAGTGAATATTTTAATATTAAAAAAAAAACAAACATTTTGTTCTCGAATGGTAATATTTTTTTAGCATGTATGGATGCTATACTATTGCGGGTTAACGGGAACACCCTCTGTTAGTTAACATACTGTATATGGCCCTAGAAATTTATTTTAAGTTGGACTAATTTGCCGGGGTTGCGGGAATGTTTTAACGACCTATCGCGGCTCCGGAACACAAGGGCAAATGATGGATCACGGTGAGTTTTAAGAGTCTGACATTCCCTTTCGCTCCATCCAAAGTGGTAGGAGTCAATTTACAACTCCGCCAAAAGCTGGACTAATTTAACTTATTAGAACAGTATGGCTTAACTATTCTGTATCTGGTATTCTCTTTATGCATAAGGCATTATGTTATGTCACCGTTGTCAAGTATTAATGCTTCACGCTTAAGCCTACTGTTACTACCATAATGGGTGATGTAACATGCAGTGCGAATATGTAACAACACTGATTGTGGACTTAATTTGTTAAATGTAAAGGAAGTTTGTCCCAGATGTGATAAGTGCCGACTTCAACAGACAAAATAGCATCATAGTGTGCTTATATTGTATCTGATCTTACAAATTAATGGTATATCTAAACCTTTTACTTTTCCAGTGAGACCAGAATGATGAATCAGAGAGAATTACACTAAGTTTTCATTTCTACCATTTTCCATACAAACTTTCAAGGCTTTATACACATACACAAGTAAATAATTAAGAACCTTTTCGAAAAAGAATTCAGAGAGAAAGAGTGATTTTTCACTTTCTAAAGAAAACTTTGAATTACTCTAGTGCACATTCTTAACTATTTAAAGTCTAATTAAAATTGGTTCTTTAATTTACCTGCATAAGGTCTCGCAAGTTTGGATGAAACACCAAGAGTTGTAAACACTATTAACAACAAGAATCAAGATAAATATTTTACACTTTTTATGATAACTCAGCAGCTTATTTTCAAGTATATTATAGACTTATATATCTGATATACATGTCAGCACTAGCCCTGCATGGTTGATTACAGCCGATTCCCGTTCATAAAGAGTTATAATGATACTAACAGTTGTGCGGGTCTTCACTCCCATGGACTTTATCACAATAAAAACATAGCCCTTCTTCTTTAGCAGTTGGTTAAAAAGTAGCATATAACCTTCCTCCAGCTTCAAGCTACTGCAATACCAAATTTCATCCTTTCGAAGATTAGTGTGTGTAAACACACAAACTTTTTACTTTTATAATATTAGTATAAATAGGCTAACTTTGTTATGTGGTATTTGATATTGTTGTTATAATAATTGTTTTTAAGTTGATACCTATGTATTCCTAAGAAAAAGGGTCTTGAATAACTGACATACAGATGGACAAAGGATTGATAAGGAGGGTTCCCTTTATCCCAAAAACAAAGCTGCCTAATAAGATACAGTGGTCTAATAACACCCACTCCTTTTGCCATAAATATAACCTTAAGACACATTATAATTATAAACTTATAGCATAATAATATATTAGATCTGTTCTAGATTAAGATTTATAGTGTGCTAAAACAAACTAATAATTTTGTTGAAAGTTATATTCATAAATTCATGTTATGATTCATTGATTGCAGATACATGCAACCACAATTTCTGGAACATAGCAATGTGTATTGTACTTTAAATATATGGAATAACATACATTATAGAATGTGTTTGTTGAGATTTCATTACTCAATTATATGGCATAGAAAATTGTATGATAGCAATAAGTAGACATTCATTTAAATATCTAACTTCATTCATTGCAGCCATCATTTCATCTAATCAATGTAGGCATACTTCTGAAGCATATAAATGCAAACTCATACTACCTACCCATATTTTTGGTACCATTTGACACCTCAAAGTCTGAACCAAATAAGATCAATTCTGGGGTGACATTACCATTGTGTGATAAAATCACTTTCAATAAATAAAGTTTAAGTTTAGTTTTTATAAATACACACTAATTCATTCTAATTCTAAATTAATAATTGCAATACCAAGGGCATATTTTTTTTTTCTTTTTCATTTTGATAAACCTCTTTGCAAATTACAAGCTTTTACACTAAAATGCTAAATAAGTGTTAGATAGTTATCTAAAAATGATTTAATTGTTGCATCGGACATTGATAACATATTGATCATTATTTTATATTAGAAACGGTAAAGTATGTATAATCTAATACAGAAATAATTAGTCTTTGTCACAATGGAGTCAATTGAAGTGCATTGGATACTGTGAAATGAATTGCAGGAAGAATAAACTAACAATAATAATAGTGATAATGACCTTATAATATCTAGAACACCGTCATGTCTAGTGTTGTGTTTATTCTTGCATAATATTAAGTAGTAAGTTTTTATTGCTGCATTGTAGCAATGCTTTGTGGACATCATCTTCCTATGCTTATACTGTTTTAGTTGCGGGTCAACACAATTTTTCCCATTCTGTACTGTCAACATACATACTATCACTGCCTACACGAGAGTGTGACTGACATTGACTAAGAAGTCAATCCATTAATTTTCCTTTTGTTTCGCTCACCTCTCCCTTCATACACACACAACAACACATTGTGGATTTTAAAGTAAATGTTAACATTTTCTCAGACTCCAGGCAAATATTGGTTCGGCTTTATCTCAAAAAATATTCTCCAATAAATTAATTGACCTTCAACTTTAGTATTAAAATATTGAGATGCAATTCGAAAATTTAAAAGTAAAACATGAAAAAATATAATCACTCAGAAAACTTACATCAATTTCACATGCCTTAGGATATTGCTATTAGCATCTAATTTACATCAACTTATTGTTATCATGAATGGATTAAGTGCACAGTGTTAGTGTTAGGTGGCACAAGTATTGATCAGCATTTGTGAACATACCTCTGATAGTACAAGCTCGATTCTTATGACTTTGTCG
Source organism: Tholera decimalis (assembly GCA_943138885.2). Classification (NCBI taxonomy): domain Eukaryota; kingdom Metazoa; phylum Arthropoda; class Insecta; order Lepidoptera; family Noctuidae; genus Tholera; species Tholera decimalis. The sequence continues at coordinate 32,116,104 of OW964565.2, forward strand.
GGTTGTGAAGACGGTAGCGGGCGCTGGAGCGCCGTGTGCAGAAGCAGCACCCCATTGTAGTCGGTGCGAGCACCAACCCCGCTGCTATCCCACACGAACACACGGTCCGCGCCCGCCGCGTACTCGACACCAAGCGTACCATCGTCATCTACAAACACGATACAACTCTTCAATCCGGCATAAATGGAATTGTTTATTGAGAACTGTCAAATCGAGAAACAATGTAGGGCAACGAAAAAAGTCACTGCCAACTATCTGTGACTAAAATTACCCCTAATCCTTTCAAATACAACATGATTAATAACACATATCAGTATAAATCTTTTGTTCGGAGATTATTAGCGTCAAACTTACCCGCTGACAGACATGAAGACTGCAGTATCACACCCGAGTTCACATCCAAAACGTGTACACTACCTACGTCAGTCTTCACCAATATTATATTTAAGTTACTATGATAAGTAAGAGAAGTAACAGGAAAGTTCATACGTATATAACCATCTTCTCGTAATATCAAAGAATCATCGCCCATCGTGGCCGTGAACACATCTGTCTACACTACGTAAACGCCATTTGTAATTGTATTTTTTTATGTCAAATATTTTAACAGTGAGTGGCCAGCTACAAAATGCAAAAAGAAAAAAACAAAGACAAGTTTCAGAAGAAAATTTTGGCCTAAGTTTTTTAATTTAGGACTAGAATAGTTACACAAATGAATTTTTAGGGAGAAATAATGTCTTGCTTTTGATTTATCTATTCTATTCTATTCTATTTTTGGTTAATGGCAAGTGGAGCCGATGTCGACTATTCTGCCAATGTCTAAAGTAAATTGGAAAAACAAGTGTGTATGATTAATTGATTAATGATTAGAGACAGAATGGATTTAGAAAAGAAAAAGTTAAAATCAGAACAGGAACGATAGTCTCTGTTTCTTCAATTGGTACAGTTGAACTTGTTGGGTTAGTACAGGACTGAAACAAACAAAGAATAAAAATACATAAATATTATAGTTGTTAAACGATTACATAAATTATACCACAACCATACAGACAATTTTTGGTAGTCTGGCTCACAGTTTTATATTGTTGTGACGGATGAAACTCATCAGCGCCACAAGCAGTTCTGGTGAAGGAAATGTTAGAAGAGAAGGGAAGTTAATTGGAAGAGGGATCTTAAATTTCAGGAGACGACTATACAAATCTGAAGATGAGACGATATTTGGGCATTTAAAAAATATGTGGTCCAGTGTGCCTTCTTCCAGGCCGCATTCGCATAGGGATGAGTCCCGAACACGGATTTTTTCCAAGAACACAGGAGTGCAACAAAAACCTAAGCGGATTCTACAGAGGACGGAGATGATGGATTTCGACACCTTTTTGTACGTGTAGAACCAAGGTTTTGGCTTAACATATGGTTGCACTGCATAAAAGAATTTGCCTTTCTTCTTCCCAGTCGAGTTCCACTGCTGTTGCCAAGTACTGTAAAGGTTTTCTTTTGGGAGATTCAGTAAATCATAGCCCTGATGGGCATTGTGGCAGAGATCGGCTGTAGCAGATGAACATGCACCTTTGGCCAAGGTTATCAAGTACTAGTACTCTCGCGGGGCTTCGCTCCCGTGGATTCTATCACGGTAAAAACATAACTCTCCTTTTTTGCAGTCGGGTAAAAAGTAGCCTATAACCTTCCTCAAGCTTCAAGCTACTTCCATACCAAATTTCATCCAAATCCACCCAGTACTTTCGAAGATTAGCGCGTTCAAGCAAACAAACAAACAAACAAACTAACAAACATTTCCGCTTTATAATATTAGTATAGATTATTCGTATTTTGGGCCAAAATTTTTGGCACTTTTATTTTGAACTTAGTCGGCATAAGTGTTGCTAGTTAAAAAGAAATACTTTTTCAGGTAGCATAGACATGTATTTTTTTTTAAATAGTTCCTGACGGAAGAGGCTAAGGTCTGAGACCATGCTGCCTAGTCATCAGTTAATATTTTTCTTGAGGGTAGATCCAGTTCAATTCCACAATATGTAAATCCATAATATAGGCAAATCCAATAAAATTCATTAGTTTTACATTTATCCATAAATAAGTAATTCCAGTTTAAGTCCTTAGTACCTATTTATCTATAGGTAATCAAATCCAGGTAAATTCATCAGTTTCTTATTTTCCATGAAGGTAATCCATTCAGTTCTTTCCAGTTCAGTTTTCAGTTTATTTCAATAAACTCCATGTTTAAGATTTGTTAATCCACAAAATCTTGAGTCAAGTCCAAGCAATTTTTTTTTAATTTGTTTAAAATAGGCTTTGTCGCTTAGCGACCACATGGCCCAGTGCGAGAAAAACAACATTTAGTTACTTATCAATAACTTACGATCTACTTATAACTAGTTTGTACAAGTTTTGCTTTATCGGACAATGGAAAAACAAGCATAGCGTTACAAATGCTAATGTTAGTCGTTTTAAGCGGTCCAAAAATACTTACTCTAGTATTTTCGTTGCGGATACATTCTATCAAAATATGAAGGACATCATCAACCACTCCACATGAATCGCAATAAGGTGACGAAACTTTTCTCATTAAATAATCAAACTTATTTGACGGAATATGTCCGGAACGAAGTCTTAAAGCGATAGTTATTAATTTTTTATTACGATCAAAATCGATCCACGGAACCCGAGATATCTCTGGCTGGATCAAGGAACTTGTACCTAAACTGGAATGCGGACGTGAAGCTCAAATCCGTTCCGAAGAGTATACCCTCGAAGGACCTAGCTATCTCTTTCTAGTAGTGTGTATATCAATGGGGCGTGCAAGTGAAAGCTAATCGCAGATGGCGCCACCACCGTAAGAACCTTTGTCACTGTCAGTGTTAGTTAGATTGTGAGATATTATATAGTTATCTGTATCATCTATGGTTATCTGTGGTAATATTTTTTATTTTCATTTCATTGATTTCAATTGATTTCTGTACAATTTTCCGATTAAAGAACATAATACATGTTCTTTAATCGAAAAATTCTCAATAACTGTCTCTAATTTAGGAATTCATTACTGTTCCATAGAGAAACTGCTTTGATATTGGTAAGTGTGCTACTAGCGCCACTTTGACAGTTGCACGCCCCATTCGTGATAAACGTAAGGACAATTATATTTGATGCAATATTTGCAGGTTTTTTTAAGACACTTATTATTAACCTTACAAATGATATATTTCTGTTACCGCTATAACAAAAAATACTAAAAATTAATTAAAATAAATATTCAAGGGAGACTCCCATACAACAGTTGTGATTTTTTTGGCGCTTTTTATAGGTAATGGTTCCGTACCATTCATTACCTACCTATAAAAATACCCTTCATGCGTGAGTCCGACTCGTACTTGGCCGGTTTTTTTTTTCTTAACAACCTATTAAATAGAAAGAAAGAAATAAATTCTATTATAAATACAAAGGTCTGTGTCGGTCTGTTACGCTTTCACGGTTAAACCACAGAGCCGCTATCAAAAAAATTTGGCATGGAGATAGTTTAAAACCCTGGGATCTATATAGGGTTCTTTCTATCTCAGATTTTTGAATAGTTGCTCGGTAGCGCGATATAACAGAATTCCACGTGGGCGAAAAGCTAGTTCTCAATATATATCTGAGGAACTTATATTGAGCGCGCTAATTTCTATAATAAACCCTTCCTTATGCGGGCTAAATACAAAATTGGTTTTGTTAAGCAGACTTTATTGCGTTGAATTATAAACTTTCAAAGTGGTTAAGAACCGTGATACAAATACAATTATTGCAGATACAGAATTAATAACAGAATCAATAGCTGGCAATTCTTCGAAGGCTTGGCCTTGATAGGCAGTGGTATAGACGTCCAAATAAACGTGCATTAATTGGTAATCTACGTTTATTCGACACTTGTACGGTCAGAACCAGTAGACTAAAAATAAAATGAATTGAAAATGATGCAATCTATACTAATATTATACAGCGGAAAAGTTTGTTTGTTTGCTTGAACGCGCTAATCTTCGAAAGTACTGAGTGGATTTGGATGCAATTTGGTATGGAAGTAGCTTGAAGCTTGAGGAAGGTTATAGGCTACTTTTTACGCGACTGCAAAAAAGGAGAGTTAATTTTTTACCGTGACAGAATCCACGGGAGCAAAGCCCCGCCTTAGTACTAGTGTTTATATATAATTAAAACTACTAAAACCCTTCATGAAAAACGATGATTATAAATAGAAAGAATAACAGAAGAGATATAATTTATTTATGTATATATTTATTTAGGTTAACCTACAATTGTTTACACTATACATTTGTATGAAACAGTCATATTACATTTATAAGTGTAACAATTAATTACAGGCTAACACCACATGTGCTATTTAAGGTTAGAAATCAATATTATTATCAAACATAATTCTAAATATAAAGGAGGCAGATCGAATGACAATTATAAGGTTATTATTATTAGGTTGGTTCTATATTTTCTAGTTCTTCATATGTTGCAGCTGCAGGTTTGTTACAAGATTGGCTTGACACACAACCCTAAAAAATGTATTACACTATTATTAGTTAAAAGTATGGAAATAATCTTTAAATTATGAATTATTATTATTATTTGTCGAAATTAACTAACTGTAGTGGATAAGAGTTAAGTAATTAAGTTATAAGTAATTATTAATATAATAAACAACACTTGTAAGCAAGTTTGCGTAGCTGAGTTTTTGGCCAAAATGATATAAAATATTTTTGCCATCAATTTGCTAAGCAAAAGTAAATAAGTAAATAAGTAATGCTTATTAATTTGACTCCTTTCATAACTTTCACTTACCAGATCTTTGAATGTGCCCAGTACAGGTTGTATATTCTTTTCTTTAGTGGGTTTCAATATTATAGTACTTAAAACATTTATTTGTTTCGCTTTAACAGGAATCTAAAATAATAATAGATTGATGAGAACAATATTTTAGTATTTATGGTTAAGATAGATTCAAAATGAAAATTCATCTTGCGCGTAGCAAGATGAATTTTCATATTCTATTCATATTCTATTTCGAAACGGTGATCTTCATGTCATTTGTAAAGATTTAAAACCTACTTTAGGGAAAATGGATGGAATTGCATCATTTGATCTTGTTTCGAAATGCAATATTTCTTCGGGCTTGAAATGGCGGCTACAAATTTTGGAACCGTTTCTGACCTTTTTCTGTGTAGAACACTGAGCCACCGGTCTCGATCATCATTTATAGGAAAGCTTAAAATAACAAAAAATAATAAATAATGAGAAGAAAGAAAAAAAAACGACGGGTTGCACTCCGGGAGTGCCGGCAGAAGTGAAAACTTGAATATTAACGTTGTGAATTTTTGATATTTTGGAATGTTTAGGGAATAATTTTGCACGAATTGCTTTAATTATCAGTATAAAAGTACTATCATTTATGTGGTAGAATACAATATTTATTTATTGCGCTGTCGTACACAAACATGACAATTTATATTACATTAAAAAGTTTATCACTTAGACTCTCCGTCCGGCTTACGAATTCTCGATCAGGTTACGTGTCCTGACGCGAGTTTAACATTTTTTACCCATTACAAAAAAAGTGCACAACGCCGCTAAATAAGTTTTCACTTCAATAATAAATAAGAAGAATAAAGAGAAGAATATCCACTTTTACAATGAAAACATAGTCACCCTAAATGCAATTTGTAAACAAAGTCACAAAACTTACTTAAAAAAGGAAATTCCAGACCCGGGGTACCCTTCACTCTTGCGATTAACCACAAAACACGTTCTTACCATGGTTACAGTATCTTGCACTTTAATATTACGAAAACTCACAAAATTAAATATATTGCAAATTTACAAACATACAGATGTCAAGTAAACGTCAGACAGCAACGTAGTAATTGCCATGTATAGTATAATATATCACTACTAATTGTTACAAATTCCATTTTTTTTTGTTTTAAACATCTTGTGATTGCATGGTAAAATAACTTTAATTTTCATTAATATGCATACAGTAATAATGGCAATTCATTTTAAAGATAGAATTCCAAAGAAGTTTAAAACTAGGTGTTATTACTACAACAGACAGGTCGAAAAAATTACCATTGAAATAAATATTTTTAATCTGACACACAGAAGAAAGGGACACAATCCACACACGGCACTGTCTCGCTCGGAACGAATAGTTCCTTCAGTTTTATGCGTGCAAGTTTATACTCTATTGTTTAACAGCTAAGAAAGACTTTCTGTATTCTTTGAATCATTCGTAAGCAATCCAGTTAGTAGGTAGAAGATCCTTGGGCTGGATAGTTGGGTACCAAATGCCCTTTTCTTTTAATCTTTCATCAAAATACTCCTGCCAAAGTTCTAAACACTTTCTTTGTGCCATAATGTACCATAAGGACGCACATTGAGAGTTGAGATTGTATTGCCCGCCGCGCGAACCACGTGGGAGCGCGTCATCGAGTGAATATGCTAGGGTTGTACCCATAGATATAATATTATATTTCTATGGTTGTAGTACCTATGATGATATTGATAATAAAACGAATGTTGTAGATAAACAAATATTTTTTATTAGTTGATCAAATATGTTTCAGTTTAATAAAATTTAATTATAGATGCATTTTTCCTTCTATGAATTCCCGATTATTAAATTTTATAGTCGAAAATATTCGAAACCGCGTAAATAATTGTAATAAATAAGTAATCAAAAGGGAAACAGGAGCAAAGCGGAGCAAAATAAATTGTTTTTAGGCCGATCTATTATGACGTTGGCAAAATTATTTAAAAAACCTCAGGCAGGCATGCGGCAGCCCTCTGTCGGTTGTACCGACGGCGATACGCGAAGCGGTTGATTTTCAATTTATTCGTATAGCAATACCTATTGATAGATGGCATTTTTCTCAAAATACTTACACATTTAGCTTAAACTTGTTCTCCTTTTTACTCAGACATACTAAATTATTCTATTATTAATAATAACCATTCTATTTTATATAATTTAAAATATTAGGGATATTAGGACACCTTTTAAATTTCACACCTTTTATAATATATTAACACACGTATCTTCAAATTAATAAAATCCTCCAATTACGCAATCCTATTTTTTTTATCTATTTAATTTTAAACTAAAATGGTAATGAAACTTGCGCAAATGCAGTGATGCCGGATTGGGGGGAATCCCCCCAAATTTGAGGGTTTTTTAAAGTTATGGGGGGAGAATTGGGGGACAATATTTTTGGGGCAATATCTGGAGAGAGAAAACTGGGTGTGGAGGGAATTGGGGGATTTTTATTAACACAACTGTAATCTGGGAAAAGCCGCGGCTAGCCGTGATGATTATAAAATATATTATCTGAACACATCGATCACTAATAGATCGATGTCTGAACGCGATCAAACTAGAGTTTCTTTAGTCATTGGATCAAACCACCAACGTTACCAGAAGGTTACATTTCTTACATTTTTCGTAACTTTTGACCCCCTCGCGTAACATGTAAGTAATTTTTATATCAAAGGCAATTTTCGTAACTTTTGAGGATAACGAGATTTGTAATACTAGATTTTTATTGCAAACAGTTGACGAACGCATTTCAATTCAACGTATCCAAATTGAACGCTCCTAAAACTGGCGCGTCTAAAAAGTATTTCACTATTTTCACTCCATATCACACTCAGAGATGGCACTGAATGGAAAGCGCCATGACTAAATGAAACGTATTATGGTAACTTTAAAACTTGATTTTGCTTGAGCTTGTGCGCGCACGTTTCCTACTTCGCGAGTTCCCGCCGTTAATTTAAATGCAGAAGATTATTGGAAAGCTATGTTCAATTTAAAGAATGTCGGGCAGGAGCCTGTTTCCAACTCTGAGAAAAGCATTCGCCCTTCTTCTTGTTCTTCCCTTCTCTAACGCTTGTGTGGAAAGAGTTTTCAGCCAGCAGAAACTTATTAAAACTGACCATCGCAACAGGTTTTAAATACAGACAATAGCTGGCTCTAATGACAGTCAAGCAAAATATTAAAAGTGCGATTACGAACCTCTTAAATCACTTCTTACAAGTAATATTAAGTTATATGAGCAACTTAACAGTCAACATTATTTCTTTTACCGTAAAGGTTTGTGAAACGCTGTTTTTCGCATTAATTTGCTTTGCTACCTACTAACATTTTATTTTGTTGGCAAACTCAAAGTTTGCCACTTAAACTAATAAAAATAAAAATATCTTAACCATAATATTATTTTATTGCAGAAAAATATCTATAATAAAGTGCGGAAACAAATCAACGATTTTGATTACTGTGATTTCAACCTCTACGAGTATTACATTACAATATTTAAATAAAAAAATCTTATGCCAGGTTTTAGGAATTTTAGGAATTTAATGTTTTTTGTCTCAAATTCGGAAGAATAAAAGAAAATAATAAAAAATAATGAAGGCCTGTAAGAAAGATATTCACCAGTAGCAGTACTCAATTTAATACACAATACAGAGAGATGACTAATCATCGTGGATAATCTAAGGTATTTATTGTAATATTTTTTTTTGCATTGAGGCGTTCTTGCTTGGTTCTTGCCCTTTATTAACAGAACCTTCTTACGAACACTTGATTTCAACTTTATTGATAAAGAAATTGGGTTCAAGGTTGATTGGGAAAATTTGACAGTTTCGGGTAGCTTCATGTGCTGGCGTCTGTACGTTAAGAGGATTCTATTCGTATCGAATACATTGAACTACATAACCCTAGCGTAGTAGTAATACCTCAATGATCGAATATTAGTAGTTGGTTCGGAGTAAAAATAACAGATCATGAACTACCTACCTCGTAGTTTTGGTTCAAACTAATTAAATAAAGGTGCTAGACTAGATAGCAACAACAGTGAAAATGGCGCTGCGAACAAATGAAACTAGTCTGATTTATCCTAAGATTAAATCCCATGAAAAGCAATACTTGTCAAAAAACCAAGTCTCGCAACTCAGTTCTTCTAACGTAAAAAGTTGTGAGATCCATGTAATACCAAGTCGGTTATTCGATTATTACTTACAACTTAAGGGACCTTCTGTCTTAAGTTGTTACGTAATTATCTAACCTAACAACATCTTACAGTGACCATATCAATATTAAAAATCTTTAACGTTTTAAATAAATACATAGATTGACTCGGCCACAGAAGAACTGAGTTGCGATACTTGGTTTTTTTGACAAGTATTGTTTTTCATGGGATCTCATTTCTTTTTGTAGATAGTCCTACTTTTTTCCTTTCCGGTACCTTCTACTTCTTGTATATGTATACTTACAACGAATTTTCTTAAAGCCCTCTCTCTGGCTTTTTTATTCCGTTGACAATTTTACAAAAAAAAAAAAAAAAAATGTCAAAAGGTTGACAGAGGTTGACCTTTTTACATTTTTTTTGTATAAAGTTTACTAGCAATGTGAGTAGAATTCACATTACTAGCAATCTTGTTAACCCCTCCAACTAAGCTAAATATGCTTGTGTCTGGAGTGGGTTCACGGCAATAGTGTAATGGGTGGGGTTCGAACACGCGACCTCTCGATCACAAGTCCGACATCTTAGCCTAAACCTAGATACCTAACTACTATATAACCTAGATCTACACCTATTATTCCATTATATTATACATAATTATATACATATATGTACACTGATTAATTAACTGTAAATATAACTTTGTAATCCCATATAAATATACAAAGTTATTCATGCAGTTGATGTATCTAGAAAAATGGACCGAAATTGAAAAATATTTTAGTTTTTCCGTGATTCATATACTAAACGGTTTGAAAAACATGTAGCTGACTCTGTACGAAATTGTTTCTACCGACTGAAGGTTTTGTACAAGATGAGGCCCTACTTGTCTGTTACACTACGCGAGCAGCTTGTCGAGACTCTGGTATTGTTTAAGTTAAACTACGCGGATACAGTTTACGGCCCTCGCCTATTAGCCCGCACAGATCGTCTTATTCAAAGGGTGCAAAACGCCTGTGCCCGATTCTGTTACACAATCCCCCCCAGGAGCCACGTAACGCCCGTACTTAATAAACACTTCACACTCAAAATGAAATCGAGACGCAAGTTACACTTAGCCTGCCTTCTGTTCGGTGTGCTAAAGCATAAAAAACCAGAGTACCTGTACAACAAGCTAAGTTGGCTGACTAGTACACGAGGGTGCGAAAGAAGGCAATGCTCACAGCAGCTTACGTCTCGATCTCACCGCACGGCAGCATTCAGAGGCAGTTTCCGTTATGCGGCATCAAAAGTCTGGAATAATCTGCCGCCTCCGATTAGAACATCCAACTCGTCTAATTCCTTCAGAAAACGTTTGCGACAGTATTTGATAGACGCAAAACGGAGACTGGACATGGTACATTTAAATGTTTCTTTGATATGATGCTGTGCCAATTGAGTGGAATGTGGTGGGTTTGTGGTGTACGGGCAGTGCGCGTGCAACTACAGGGAATACACATATATGTATTGTATATATATTTATCTATTAGATTATTAAATACTTTATTATTATTTCTATTCTGTTTATATTTTATATTTATCATTATCATATTATATATCATAGAAATGATTGACATCCGTACACTCACCATTAGGACCAGTTGAAAACTAGCGTCGGGCACTAATTGTCCGGCATTTTGCTGAACTGGGCCTATTTGGCGCAGCCGTGAGTCACTCAGTATTATTAATAGTCCTAGATGTGTTGAGTTCTATTATTTTTTAATGTATAATTTCTTTTAATAATAATAAGGTGTTGTTTATTTTTATTCCTTTTACTGTGTGTACTTGTGGCATGTGTTAATAAACGTTTTTTCTTTCTTTCTTTTTTTCTTTCTTCTTAAACTACTGGTTCAAATAGAATGAAATTTTAAATATACCGTGTTTATGAAATGCTTGCTTGGTTACTGAAAATTCAGACTTCTTGTTTTATCCACCAACGAAGTTATACGGGGTCGAAAATGGCCTGAACTGTTTCGAGAAAAGTACGGTACGGCCGTGCCGCTATTTGCTCAACTTGGCGGGGGCACTACCGTGCCCCCAGATTACCCGTTATATTACTTAACTCTATGGATTAAATACACCATTAGAAATTGCTTTATATTCCGCCATTTTGCTGACATCAATTATTTGCCTCCGACCTCCGACCCCAAAAACATGTAAATAAAAAAATGTAACTTTTGCAACAAAAATGTAACATTTCAGGAAACGAAACGTAACTTACGACTCAAAGGCCCTGGCAATACTTGAAACCACTAACTAGTTGTGGGTCGTTATTTTTGGTGGACGAAACGTAACCGTTCTTCCGATGACGGAAACGGTTGCAGAAAACGGTCGTCGTTGGAACTGGTTTGAAAACGGCTCGATAGACGAAACTATCGTCGAGTGAAGTAGTTGCAGTTTTTTGCAACGTACAAAGTACAAACGGTTTCAAGTTGCGAATGTATGAAACGGTTTACTGAATAATACGTTTTATCGGACGACATTATGATTTTTATGTAGAAATTATCTTAGATATAAGGAACGTAAAGATATCACCGCTTGCTCTATTGATCGCTTGTGTGGAGTAGCATGTGCAGAGGTTGAGGGCCAAATTTTCTTGTGTGTTTATAGACCACCAGCATCAAACTTTTCATCATTCTTAATAATAATGGAAGAAATACTAACTAACATTATAAGAGATAATAAATTAGTTTTCGTTTGTGGTGACTTTAATATTGATTTGTTAGTTAATTCGCCTGAAAAATGTAAGCTTATTTCATTGTTTAGTTCTTTCAATTTAAAATGTATATTCAATGAAGCAACGAGAATAACAGCAACATCAGCTTCATGCATTGATAATATTTTTACCAATTGTACTACTGTCAAAGAATCTTCCCTGGTTAGTGGCGTTAGGTCTGACCATACTGGTCAACTTGTATCTTTTGAGTTGATTAAAAACTTACATTTAAATAATACTATTGATTTTAGGCCTCTTACTAAAAACAAATTAAAAGCTTTTAATGATAATATTCTCAGTAATCTTTCAACAGCCAATTTTGACTCCCAAAACCCCAATGTAAATTATAGTACATTATTTTCCACACTTTGCCTTGAATTTAACAAGGCTTGTCCAGTTAACCCTTTACCGCATACTGTGACGAATTTGGAACACTCACAATAATTCGCTTTAGAAAACTAGTTACGTCATCTTTGCCGAAAGTTTTGCACTAAAAACCTTGTCAGCAGTGTGTGTCACAAAATAACATAGAGATGTCACTAGTATAGGACTGCATAATGACAGCAACCGATAGGTAAAACAGTCACCAGGGCCATTTTGACTGAGTTCGAATTTGTAGTTAGTCAAAAAAGTTTTTATTGGTGTTTTCACGAGTTGTTGTGAGATAGTTGTAATTAATATTGGAGAAAAATGGATCCCCATCGTTTTTATGGCAAAATACGTAAGTATTGACACAAGCATCATCTTACTATCGTCAATTGAAGTAGTGTTCCGAATTTGGAACTTCATGCACTAACGTACTTAATTACTTTCCAAATATGGAACTTCATGCAGCTTGGTGATATATGGTTTCTGGTCATATTTGGAACTGCATGCAGTGTAGCTGAACATTTTATTAGAGATAATATGGATACTCGGGCTCGACATTTAAACATCATCCCAGATAGCAGTGATGACCAAAATATATCAGATGATGATGAATATGGAGTCCCAACCCCATTAGAAAGAGTGTATATCCCAGAAAGCGACGAGGACTGCAGTGATGATACCATGTCAATTAATGATGAACAAGAATATGAAATGGTAGAGGAAGATTAGCCTTCTTCATCAAAATATTCAAGAGAAATAAACGCTAGAATCGACGTTACGCGCCCTAAAGCGGTTGAAATTTACAATCAATATATGGGAGGGGTGGATATTTTGGATTCCATGCTCGGATTCTATAGAATCCAAATAAGAAGTAAGAAATGGTATCACCGCATTTTCTTTCATATGCTCGATTTAGTATGTGTTAACAGCTGGTTGTTATTTCGACGACGAAATAAACAAAAAGGCATTGAAACCTATATGCCACTTCTTGACTTCAAATTATATATTGCAGACGTGCTTATGAGAGAAACGACAGGCGTTTTCACGCCAACCACGCGTGGAAGAGGAAGACCCATTTTGGACCAAAACATTGAAAACATTAAAAGACCAAAAAGAAGGCGCATAGATTTGTCACCTCGACAAGTGGCTGAAGACGGGATTGGGCATATTGGCCTAGTTGGGAAAATGATTGTCAGCGTTGTAAAAACTGTGGACAAAAATCTCACGTATGCTGCAGTAAATGTGGTTGCTACTTTTGCATTAACAAAGATCGAAATTGTTTTAAGAGTTTTCATGTTTTCACAAATGAATAAACCTTTTAATTTACTATAAATGTTTGATATATGTGTATATCAAACATTTATAGTAAATTAAAAGGTAAAAATAAATAAATAAATATATAAATGAAATGAAATGAAAAAATATATAAATAGTTTTCAGGTACTGTGGCACCTGAAAACTATATATTAAACCCATTTAACTTTACCGTACCTGCATGTTATTCCAAATGTGGAACGTCTTTCAAAATAACCATGAATGCATGTTGTTCCAAATATGGAACAGGGGGTTTTTCTTGATTTTTATACGATTTTCTATGCATATATTTTTTTCATTATTTTTCTAGGGGGTTATCTGGGGTAAGAAATATCATAAATAAATTGAGCGTATTTTAAAAATCCATGCGGAGAGTTCAAATTAATAATAAATCTAAATTTAATTAATGGGCCACTGCTGGAATTAGAATAAGCAGAGATAATTTATACAAATTATATCATGAAAAATCGTTGACTTCTAATGAATCCTTCCATAATTATGTAAGAAATTATTCAAAAATATTTAAATGAGTCTGCGCCCATGCTAAATCAAAATCTATTAGTAATAAAATTTGAACTTCTGCTAACAAAATAAAAACTGTGTGGAAGGTGATAAACAAAGAAACTGTAAACACAAATCAACGAGATCGGAATGAATTGATTTTGAACATTGATAATAATATCATCACAGATAAGTCAAAAGTGGCTGAGACGCTGGAAAATTACTTCACCAACATTCCAATAGAGGTTACAAAACCGTTGCAATCTTCTCCAATATTAGCAGAATCTTTTCTGAAAGAAAACTTTATTAAGGATATACCAACATTTGCATTTAAGCGTATTTCTATTGATGTAATTAAAAAAACATTCGCAAGTCTTAACATTAAAAATACTGAAGACTTATGGGGTATATCTGTTAGGGTTCTTAGAGATATCATTGACTCAATTGCTCCCGTCCTAACAGGCATTTTTAACCAATGTATAGACAGCGGAACTTTCCCAGACCTAATGAAATATAGTAAAGTAGTACCAATTTTCAAGTCGAGTTGTAAGAGTGATCCCTTTAATTATAGACCGATATCTGTGCTTCCAGCATTGAGTAAAATCTACGAAAAAATCATGCTGGACCAGATGCTGTCACATTTTAATTCAAATGGAATTCTACATAGTCAGCAGTTTGGTTTAGGAGTAGCACTCATCCGTCACATTTTGGAATCTTGGGAGAAATCCCATGATGCAATTGGCATATTCTGTGACCTCTCCAAAGCTTTTGACTGCGTTGACCACGAAACACTGATATGTAAATTACACCATTACGGAATTCGTGGACTAGCTGCTGATCTGGTTTTTTCCTATTTATCAGAGAGACAACAAAAAGTAAAATGTAAACGGAGCGATATCTTCAGGATCTTTAGTGAAGAAGGGCGTGCCACAAGGTTCAATTCTAGGTCCTTTCCTTTTCCTTGTATACATTAATGGCCTACCTCTCATGATGTCTAACTTATGTAATATAATTCTTTTCGCCGATGATACTTCACTCATTTTTAAAATAGCTAGAAGAGATACAGATGTTTTACAGATCAATGAAAGTCTGGCTGTTCTCTCGAAATGGTTCTCAGCTAATAATCTTGCACTTAATGCGAATAAGACAAAATGTCTCAAGTTTTCACTACCTAATGTACCACAAGCTGGACTCAGTTTGATACTTGACGGCAAACAAATTGATCTTATTACTGAAACTGTATTTTTGGGTGTAACTATTGACTCAAAGTTGCAATGGGCTGGAACTCAGCTGCATATGCAGTAAGGAAAATTAGGCACTTGACTGATATAGCGACAGCTCGGTTAGTTTATTTTGCTTATTTCCACAGTGTTATGTCTTATTGTATACTACTGTGGGGATCCGCAGCTGACGTAGATTCAATCTTCATACTACAAAAGAGGGCAATCCGGGCAATTTATAAAATGGGTCCCCGCGAATCCCTTAGAAATGTATTTAAAGAAGTAAATATACTGACTCTGCCTTCTCTTTATATATTAGAAAGCATATTTTATGTACGCAAAAATATAGGACTTTTTAAGATTAGAAGCGATTTCCATACAATAAACACGCGCAATAAACATGAAATTGTTATACCCAAATGGAGATTAGCCAAGACAAACAAGTCATTCCTTATAAACAGCATACGCTTTTATAACAAGTTGCCAAAGTATGTGACAGATCTTAGCGAGGGAAAATTTAAAACCCATATTAAACGTGTCCTTTTGAAAAAAGCATATTATAAGATTAAGGACTACGTTGAAGATAAGACTGCTTGGCAATGATTCCTTCTGCACATGTGGCTTATTGTGACTGTGTTATTGTATAAAGGTCTATTAACAACCCCACTTTTTTGTGTTGTTGTTATTATTTGTTTTTATTTTGTTTTTTTTGTTGTTATTTTTATTTTATTTTACTTGTATATAATTTTTATGTCATTTGCTTTAGTTTATTTGCAGTTTTGTAAAGTTAATTTTTAATGTAAATGTGTGAACACTATAGACTCTGAGATTCATTTCTGATTAGTTATATTACATTTTATTATGTCAATTAGTCTATACTGTCCTCTCATACCAAAAAAATAAATAAAAAATTCTATCTATTATGCAAAGATTGTGAAAATCAAGAATTTTTTTAAAAGAGTAACCGTGGAGTTTCTTGCCGGTTCTGCTCCATAGGAAACGACCAATTTCGAACCGTGCACTAACTTCTGACGTTAGGCCTATGTAAAATAAAACAATTTTGATTTTGATTTTGCTTAATTTTTCGTGGCATAAATGGCATTTAGCTTTTTATATTAACTGTCTTTATCGAAATGCGAGCAAAAACTCTTGTGTATTTTCGCGGTGCAGACATTGCGATGGATTTTAAATTATTATATTTAATATAAGTAGTTAGGTTATGAAATATTATGTTCACTTGAATTTTTACAATTCACTCGTAAGCACATTCATTTGTAAAAAAAAACAAAACAAATAATTACCGGTCTCAGTTTGCGAGTGCAAGATTAGGTACAACTGATGAACTGACCAAAAAATGTAAACAAACACGCGCTCTCACTGATTCGAATTCCAGGAATTATTCTAATTCATTATGCAAGGCGATTTTGTACCTTAAGACAACGAAACATAAGCTTTACGAGTTTGACCGTTTCGTCAGGAACGATAGCGCTAACAAGTGGTTATGAAATATCGACTGTATTACATTGGTAAAAAGTTCACTTTTCATTGAAATAAATGTTTGTGCGAAACGAAACGGAACGACGTCGCGACGAGTATCAAATACACACATCAAAAGTGTCTAGGGATCAAGCATTTTTATGCGGATTTCTTGAGATTGAGATGTGGCTTTGTAATAAATTTATGATTTTATAAATTTATATGGATCCTTTTTGGTGCATTTCATAATTTCAAACAGGAACTGTTAATCAAATTCGAGTAAAAGATGAAAATCAGCTGTCAATATTTTCCCTATAAAAACATACGACGCATTGAAGACATTATTAGTGCTACTGTTTCCCTACTACTGATTAAAACCAACGTTATTATGGAGCGGCGACGTCATTTAAGCAGGGAAGAAATGCTCAGAGCCGTGGGAATGATAGAAGCTGGTTCCCGGCAACGTACTGTGGCTTTAGCTCTGAATACAAGTCAGAGTGTTATCAGTCGACTTTGGACACGTTACCGAAGCACTGGTACCGTGGCTGAGCGCCATGGAGGACGGCATCGCTGCACCACACGGAGACAAGACCGATACATTCAAATCTTAACTCGAAGAGCTCCAACAATAACCGCCATGATGTTAGCCGTGAGGCTTCATCACTCTTCAGGGAACTTAATTAGCGACTAAATAGTCAGAAACCGCTTGCATGAAGTGAACCTTCATTCCCGAAGACCGCTACGGGTACCACCTATAGCAATGCACAATCGTAGGATTCGATATCAATGGGCTCTTGAACACAGAAATTGGGCAGAAGAACAATGGCGTTTCGTGTGCTTTTCTGATGAGTCTCGTTTTGGTATGAGACCGGATACAAGACGTATACGACACTGGAGAACCCCTGGACGCCAACAGCGATTAAAATCCTGCCAGGAAGTCCATCCTTCTAGTGGTGGAACCATCATGGTATGGGCGGGTATTTGGATCGGCGGAAGAACTGAGTTGATTTGGATCAGAGGCAACCTCAACGCTCAAATTTATGCTGAGACGATTGTATCTGACGTCATCGTTCCCCTACAAGTGCAAATCGGTCCCTTATTTCAGTTAATGCATGATAATGTACGACCGCACACCGCAAGAGTTGTAAGACAGACTCTCGCCGCAGCTAACATCAATGTCCTGCTCTGGCCTGCTCAGTCGCCAGACTTGAACCCGATTGAGCATGCATGGGATATGCTACAGAGAAGAGCTCTGCCGAATATGGAGGGTATCCAGTCGCAAGAAGACCTTTGTTGTTGCAACGAACATGGGCGGCCATTCCACAGCGTGATTTGGATGAACTCATTTTGAGTATGCCAAACCGATGTTCTTGTGTTGTTAGTGTTCGCGGTAGAAACACGGATTATTAATTGTTTAAGTTACCCAATAAAATTTTAAAGAAAACTGTTATTTCAGTCTTTGTTTCGAACTTTAATGTTAGTGGTTCAAATGTCAAAAATACCTTTATTAGGAAAATGGCAAATTTCTTTATTAATGCAAAGGTGACTTGGTTTATCGTTACTGTGACAAACGAAAACACTTTATTTGATGAATCCTTAAAGAAAATTTTAATTAATATCAATCAGGAGAAAAGTTATTGCAAAAATATATGTTGATCCCTAGACACTTTTGATGTGTGTAGTTCGAAGACTGGTTTGTTAAATAGTCTTGTGCCTACTCGGTCACTTTGGAGATCGCTCCGTACTAGTTCATTTCGGACAGTGAACTAGTTCACTCTATTCGTTCTAACAGCTCTATTCGTTCTTCGCTCTCGGCGCACGGTGGGCTGAAAATCGGCTTTCATAGACTTAGGCATTTTATTTTGCAAGTGCGAGTTTTTTTGCCGGATATCACTTCTATTAGTTATAACAATATACAAAAATGACACCAGAATTGATTCTGCACAGAAACGAAGGAATTATAATTTTTTTACGAAAATTTTGTATGGAGCTAGTATGAAAAATCGAAATATCTCTAACACGGCAGCGATAACCGTAATATCCTTATAGGGGGTTATAGTACTAATTATTTATGATTTTTTGACATACGTTACATAATGGTTGTAGATGCCTTTTTTTTTTAAAAATCGTCAAAATATTTTTTTTATTTTTACATATTTAAACGTTCCTTTTAGTGTTTAAGTTGAAGAATTCAGAGCTTTAACAACTCTTATCATAAAATAGCATCACCCCTATAGACCTGAAGGACTAGACAGAGGTGTGTAGTGTCTTGTTGATCTTGTAAGATTTCCAACAATACCAAATAGTTGAATATCAGTGTCAAAGTGCCCATGCTGTCGCTTCTTTTTGAAAGATAGGGGAATGAAATTGTTAATTGATCATACCCTAAAAGTATGATTACAACATAACCGGACACATAATAATAATAATATCCTTATAGGGGATTATAGTACTAACATTATTTATTTTAATATATGAAACTGTTCAAAACGATCCATGAACTGTGTCAAAGTTAAGAACATCGTTAGGAAGCATGCTTTTTCCCCAAATATTAAGAATATGTGAAAAAAAAAAGACTGTATATAAACTTTTTATTGATAGGTAATTTAAATAAAACAGAAGTAACAAAAATAATATCTAATAAATTCAATTATACAAAATACATATTTGAAACTATAATTTATGAAATTATTAACTAAACATATTGGTACAATAAACTAACATAAATAACAAAAGAACATAAAGAAAAATAATTAAATTTTACAAATTTTCTTTACAACTTTCGTTGTCGGACTCCAATTCCGAGTCAGAATCCAGATCGGATATACCTACAAACTCGAACTCAGTTTCCGGAAACTGTATTAGGTCGAGAGTTTCAGCAAAAAAGGTTGTCTTCCTTTTGGCATCTAACTTCGGCCTTTGTGCACTTAGAAAAGGATCCGAAGAAACAACAAGCATATTTAGGATATCTTGATTAGAATCTTGCCTGCTTCTTTTCCGCGAATGATGTTCCCGGAACCTCCTAAAATCTTTGTTTCGAGACTCTGAGGCTTCTTCCGAGAGAGTCCCAATCGGGACAATATCATTTTTTTCGATTATGTCAGCTCCGTGTATTAATAGTTTATGTACGGTTGATGACATGTAGTACCAGTCGTATAATTCCACGTACTTTTCTGCTGTTTTGCGAGCAAAATCTTTAAATTTGATGACATCGATCTTCTCACCAGATGTTATTGCTTGCAAAATAACAGCAAATCTTTTTATCAGGTTTTGATCCAACCCAGTAATAGCTGCAGTTTTATTGGGAAACTCGAAAAACTTCCTTGCGGTATTCCCGTCATTGGTAGTTCCCGAGCCTTGTTTGACTATATCAATTAACAGATTGAGCTCCTCTTTAAATTTATTTTGAATGTTTTTTTTCTGTTTTGTAACATATCTTTATGCTCATTACTTCTTGCTGCCCACTGTTTGAAGTCAAGTCTGTACGCAATGTGTAACAGACATTCCATGCAATTTATACGGGCATGTAGGGATGATAGGCCAAATTCATATATGTCAGAACACACAGTTTTTGATGTTACAGCATCTAAGTGGTTCATTTCTGTTGGTTTTGCTAAGCACAGGTAGCATGATGCATTTGATCTAGCTTCAGAAAGGTACGTGCAGACTTTTGCGTCGATCATTGTCATCATTAGTTTATGAGTCACCCTGTTACTATTAATGCACTCTGTGGGGTTAAGGGCCTCAATTTCCTCATCCATTTTTCTTTTGTTATCAATGACAACTGCATGGCTTTCTTTTACAAAAGTGAACTGAACCGGACGACAATAAAAAGTTGAGCATGGTTTCGGGTTTGTCCATATAGTATTATCTCCATCTGTCAGTTTCAGTGGCACCAAGGAGGTCATGAAAATGCTTGAATCATCATGCTCGCCGTCCATTTTCTGCTTGTATCGGCTTTGATTGGAAGCACCATCAAATCCCCACTTCGATATCAGCTTTAACTGCTTATTTTCCACATTATCAGAAAGACTTTGAAGAATCCGCTTCACCGTGATGTCAAGTAAAGCTTGAAGTGTAATTCTAGCTGATGAATCCGTAACTGATACTGATTGATTAGGAGGGTAGCATGCAAGCTTAGTTTGTTGCAGTTTATAGTAGGATGGGTAAATATCCTTAGCACCTTCCCGAATGGCAGTCTCTCGCAACGTAATATATTGCCACTTTGAAAGCTTAAGTGAAAGAAGCAATCCAAGTGCTTTCTCTGGTGTAAATATTACTGTTTTCTTAATGCTTTCCTTGATTTTAACGGCAGCTTCTGGATTTTTGATCATATAATTGATTACACATGCGATATCTTCATAACCTTCTTCTTTTAAACGTGCTGCAGCTGCATATGCCAATTCACAGGAATCCTCGCCTATGTGCTCACTAGATCTTCTCTTTTTCTGTTTGCTTCCCAGATCTTTGAATGGTTTTCGGGACCTTTTTGTCATTGTTCCAACAGTCGATGATGTCGAAGGTTCTGGAGAGACTGAGCGTGCTCTTGGTATCTCATCAACAGTTGGTTCTTGATTTATTAAAGTTTGCACGCAACTCGGCCAATCAATATTTGCTTGCAACCACTCTCCGTACGTATTTCTAAACTTATCAAAGAATCGTTTAGATTTCTGCCACCTGTTTAAAGCAGCTCGCGTGAATCTCCGGCAAAATTCTTTGAGAGTTACTTGATCTTCGGCAGAAAGGCAATCGCCTATGCGGGACACAATTGCACTAAACAATACTTCATGATTAAATGAAGGACACTCACTTTTTAGAAGAACAAACAAATCTAAGTTGGTGATTAAACTTTCCATTCTAAGATTTTGTAGTCGCAAAGCAAATAGTTTTAGTGTTAGCAGTTACACGGTTGTGAACAATCTAAATTATGGAACAAAATTATAGCCCTTTTATTGTATAAAGTCAATAATTAGTTAACTACCCTCATTAAAGTTATAAAAGATATGATAATAAAAATTTATAATCGTCAAAAACATTTCGTAGAACTCATAGTAGAACTAATCAACATTAGCAAATCACATTAGCTCACTAATTATAAAAAGGTGAATGCAGTTCTTAGTTGGTATTGTTGCGAGATATTTCAAATCATTTAATCACTTAATAGGCTCATTAGAATCAGAAGACTACAACCATCATTCTAATTACTTAATTACTTGTCATCAGACTCATTAGATGACTACACAATATGTTATTTTGTATTTTGAACGTATGCAAGGTTTTAAAATTGTGTCGATATTATTATGTGTCCGGTTATGTTGTAATCATACTTTTAGGGTATGATCAATTAACAATTTCATTCCCCTATCTTTCTAAAAGAAGCGACAGCATGGGCACTTTGACACTGATATTCAACTATTTGGTATTGTTGGAAATCTTACAAGATCAACAAGATACTACACACCTCTGTCTAGTCCTTCAGGTCTATAGGGGTGATGCTATTTTATGTTAAGAGTTGTTAAAGCTCTGAATTCTTCAACTTAAACACTAAAAGGAACGTTTAATATGTAAAAATAAATAAAAATATTTTGACGATTTAAAAAAAAAAAAGGCATCTACAACCATTATGTAACGTATGTCAAAAAATCATAAATAATTAGTACTAAAACCTCCTATAAGGATATTACGGTTATCGCTGCCGTTTCAGAGATATTTCGATTTTTCATACTAGCTCCATACAAAATTTTCGTAAAAAAATTATAATTCCTTCGTTTTTGTGCAGAATCAATTCTGGTGTCATTTTTGTATATTGTTATAACAAATAGAAGTGATATCCGGCACAAAAACTGGCACTTGCAAAATAAAATGCCTAAGTCTATGAAAGCCGTTTTTCAGCCCACCGTGCGGCGGTCCGAGTCTGAGTTAAGGATCGCCGAGAGCGAAGAACGAATAGAGCTGTTAGAACTAATAGAGTAAACTGTGGTCCGCGCTGTGCTCCAAAGAGTATAGTAACTAGTATCTGTGCTCTGAGTCTCAGAGCATAGCGCATACCACATAGCAAATGTAGGTACTATCAAAGACACCGTATTTATTTATCTTTGTATTACCACAGCGTAAACAGCTGACATAATATTAGGATTATGTATAATTTAAACAGAGATATTTATTACCATTGAAATGTGAATCTGAAACGGTTCTCATATTTTTCTTATTATCTATGGTTCTCATTCATACAGACACAGAATGAATTCGTGTGATTCGTATTTTATTTCTCGTTCGCACATTACGATCGCACGGTTTAGAATGTACGACAATGTACGAGTGCGAAAAGAGCTGTTAGAACGATTACAAGCCAGCGTTCGGAAACGGTTCAAAGATTCGGCTCCTATTCGTTCATCGTTCACGTACTACACAATACTATTGTGAAACGAAGACTGGTTTGTAAAACGAAGACTGGTTTGTGAAACGAAGACTAGTTTGTGAAACTAAGGTCCGTATTACAGAACGTTCCTCAAGTCCAGTTTGAGCTTAATTCGCCCGATCTCAGTATAAATATAGAATCTGCACTTGAGCATTGGTCTTATTCCAGAATGGTAATAAAACTACATTCAGATTCAAATCGAGCCTCAAGCAGAGAATATCTAATTGTCTATGCATCAGTCTGTTTTCGTTTACGTTTTATTTTCTTCGCCTCCGCTGTTCCGATCTACGAATGATCGTAAATAATTCAATTTACTTTAATACCAAATTTTTAAGAATAAAAAATATGTATTGCACGGTTTCACTATAGAAATTATTTTTTAAGAATTTGTAAAAGCAAATTCTTGAAGGTAAAAGGTGTTAAGGCAATATTTTCTAACATATAAAAATATAGCAAGAGTAACTTGTTCGTGGAACATTTTCATTTATTTATCACTAGTACTCTCGCGGGGCTTCGCTCCCGTGGATTCTATCACGGTAAAAACATAACTCTCCTTTTTTGCAGTCGGGTAAAAAGTAGCCTATAACCTTCCTCAAGCTTCAAGCTACTTCCATACCAAATTTCATCCAAATCCACCCAGTACTTTCGAAGATTAGCGCGTTCAAGCAAACAAACAAACAAACAAACAAACAAACAAACTAACAAACTTTTCCGCTTTATAATATTAGTATAGATTTCATTTATTTATTTCATAAACAATTTTTACATTGTGTTGAAATTATCGCTCTAAATACACACATACACCAAAAAAAAATGGCAAGTAGGCATTATTACAATACAGCAAAAACTAATCAAAATAAAATAAATTACAATATACCATTTCAAATAATATTCCTAGAATAACATTGTTACACAAATAGTATAATTATGTCAAATGTAAACAAAGTAAAAATTAAAAATAAATACAAATTCAACCATTACAAGTCAGAAGTAAAAACATTAATAATAATCAAAATTTAAATAATAATATCAATTAAATTAGCAAGTCCACTATATGACGATGTCCAAATTATGTCAAATAGATATTGTATTGTAAAGCCGGCTCTACACGTTGGCCAACACAGTGGCGAATGTAGTGGCCAGCATATTGGCCAAGAGTTCGTGATAGCGTCCACACGTTGGAAGGTCGTTCAGTTTGCTACGGTACAGGCCAATGTGCGGACGTATTTATTAAAATGGATATTGAGACGCTAACGTCTGCTTCTTGGGTTCCACAAACAATTTACGGCTTGGTAGAGCTCTATAAACCGAAAAGTTTCTTCGTTATTAGGCATTACTGACATTTTGTTTACACTAGTTGTTACCGACGCGTGACTATAAAAACTTTTTAACAAAAAATAAAACCAACTTCCTTATCAAAACAATACAACGCCAAAAAACTTTTAAAAATTAAAAAAAATTCTCGCTTTTTAGTGGATCGGTTTGTAATTTATCTAGTTACAAAAGCCAAAATGTCAACTTCTTATCAACTTTTACAAAATATTGCTTTTCCCGATGCAGAGCCGTTAATTTTTGAGGAGTTCTCCTGGTACTTCACCATCAGCTCTACATCAACATATGCATTGTGACGAACATAAAGTGCTTAACATCCATATTCAAGTAATCGAATCGCAATCCATGAAATACTTATTATTGAGTAGTTTCAGTGGTCATCTGTGGTCTTCATCATCAGTTCCACTTCCCCAAATGGTGCTTTTCGAGAGCAACTGCACAAGATACTATAAGATATAACCAAAACGCTATATATATGCCTATAATATTTGAAGAGTTCCCTCGATTACTCCAGGATCCCATCATCAGATCCTGATTTCATAACAATGGGACCAACTAGAAAGTATACCATTTCAAATGAAAAGAGAATTTTCTAAATCGGTCGAGCTGACTTCGAGTTATGAGGTAACATACATAAAAAAAAAGTTCAAGACGAACTGAGAACCTCCTTCTTTTTTTTTGAAGTCGGTTAAAATGTTTAATCAGGTGCGTGCGATCGTTCTGGGAGCTCGTAGCATACTAAACGCGCGGCCAACGTGTGGACGCGGTAGCCAATACTCGGCCAACAACCCTTTGATCTTTTGCAAAAAACCGACACCACACGGATCTCGCGCCAACTCGTCGGCCATCATTCCAATACAACCCAAGATGCACAAACACCCCCTCTACACGTTGGCGAATAGGCACTGGCCACTACATTCGCCACTGTGTTGGCCAACGTGTAGAGCCGGCTTTAAACGAACACCAAAAGGTTTACCTACAGATCAACCATTGAAAATGTCAAAATAAAAATAAAAAATACGTCAATTAAATAGGGACAATAAGTTAATACAGTCTAGTTGTATGTGTCACAGAGAAACTCTTCAAGTGTGTAATAGCATTTTTCTACAAGAAACGATTTCAGTTGTTGTTTAAATTGAGTAATATTATATAAGGTCTTAAATTCAACAGGGAGTTTATTAAAACACTTGACAGCTTGAAAGCCTGCAGCATGACTTACTACTTTAATGTGTGGATGAATGTCATACTGCAAATCCTTACGCCTTGTAGCTTCTCGCTTTTTCCGTACTTCGGTAGTTTCCACGGAACGGAGTGGATCCTAAATAATGTCTGTGACAGTGTTGTTTTGAATTGCTCATTAATCATATAATAAGTAATATTCAAATAAATAATGGTTTGGGAACAACGATCAATAAAAATATTAAAAGGAAACAAAGTTATAGTTAAAACAAAACAGAAATGCATATGTTTTACCAAATCTTGGTCAATAGATGGCAGTATTACAAATTGTTAAAAATCTTCATCTTGTGAAAATCTATACCATTTCTTTGTATTTCAAATTGTATGGGCCCTTATTTGTAAACAATTAGCAAAATAAAATGTGATTTCATCATCATTCGCCAAAAAATACCATTTTTATATCAAATAATAAACTGAAAAGCAAATAGTTAACTGACAAGGAAATCTCTGCTCGAGCGTGGTGTCGACCATACTTGGGTGATGAATCTACAACTGAGTAACGATCTAGAATAAAGCCGTACCCGGCTGAACTATGATCGATGAATCTATACTTGAGGAACATTCTAAAATTAAATCTCGACTCAAAACTAGTTTTAAACAGAGATCAGTGCTCGAGTTTCGTTCTGTAATACGGGCCTAAGGTCCGTATTACAGAACGTTCCTCAAGTCCAGTTTGAGCTTAATTCGCCCGATCTCAGTTTAAATATAGAATCTGCACTTGAGCATTGGTCTTATTCCAGAATGGTAATAAAACTACATTCAGATTCAAATCGAGCCTCAAGCAGAGAATATCTAATTGTCTATGCATCAGTCTGTTTTCGTTTACGTTTTATTTTCTTCACCTCCGCTGTTCCGATCTACGAATGATCGTAAATAATTCAATTTACTGGATTCTGTAATACGGGCCTAAATGTTCCTCAAGTATTTTATTTTCCTCAAGATTAATTAAAATAGGATAAATACGCCAAATGTCGGCCCCCTAACGGATTTTCTGACTGGGGATTGCTCTGGCGCCATCAGTTTGCAACGAAGGATAGCTTCTGATGCGGTTTTGAATAGTTTCATATATCTATTTCATGTTTATAGGCATAAGGTTGACATTTCTATTAAAAGAAAAAGTATTAAGGTTTAGATGAGTCGAGAACGAAAAAACCCTAAAGTCGGTCATTCACGGCCCATGGTCGGTCGCGTTTTTCTCAAATGTCGGCCGGGTATAGGGTGTTTTAAATTAAGACTGACAAATATTATTAATATGATTTATTTTGGCAGGAGTCTAATATCACACTAAGGTATACATTTGTAATTGTATTTGTTTATTACTAAAATATATTTTTTCCCCTCAACAATGTTAGGTACTAAAATTATAACAAAGTAAAACATCACAATAAAATAAAATACTAGTAACGTTGTTCGTGGGACGCCAAATAGTTTAATGCACGAATGGACATCACATACCTATTGCCCCAAGAGCTTCTTTTATTTTATTGCGATCGTAACCGCATAATTTTCTTTGTTTTCGCGAAGGCCTTGCATCTACCTGCTCTGTCATTGTAGTACGTTAAATTAAAAGCATTAAGTGAAAACGAACGAGCTTTTTGTCACGTGCGGGTTAATGAATCAATGAAAGTAAGTAAACTTCAAAGATATTTTTTAAGCTAATAAACAAGGGTTTCATAGATAGCAAGTTCCAAAGAGCAATTTATAATTATATCCCAAATTCCCAAACCATAATTAGCTACCATAAATATGTTTTCAATATTGTCAATACCTACATCAAAACTTAACTTCTTAATAATATTAATAAAATATACTTGTCATAATACATATTTAATTTTGAGAAAGTTTGATAAATAAATTAAAAATGACTACTAACCACCCAATCAATGAAAAAATACAAAAGTAATCAGCCTGTATAGTGGCGTCCTAATTTGAGGCTGGTCGACATTACGATCTTTAATATTTCTAATGCCGGCCCCTATTTTGTGTACCTTATTTCTCGAGATTCAACTAATATCACCCCGGCCGGTATTTGGCAATTAAACGTAAAATAGATTTATTTGCCTGTAAGCTTTGCAAATTCTCTTGTTAAACCAATGGAATTGTTAGAATTGGAATTAATAAAACAGACTGCATTTACTTTAAGTCGGCCACGGCCGAGAATCGGGTTTTAAGTCAAAACTGGCGCCCTATTGACGGCCTCCTATTTTGCCCTTAAAACGTTGAAAAAACTATCTCAAAATATAGTAAAAATAACGTTTTAGTGATAATAAAGCTCAAAAAAAAATAAAGAAATGTCTTACCGTAGTAATATCAATTCCCGAAGTATGGGTATTCACATCTGGGACCATACCATGAAGTGTTAAAACGTGAGTCGTTCGAGCGAGAAAGAGGGATGGAGCTATATAGTGTGCCTATGCACACTATATAGCTTCATCCCTCTTTCTCGCTCGAACGACTCTCGTTTTAACACGTCATGGTATGGCCCCAGGTAAACTACTTTTACCGCAAACTTGACGCTTCAACGGCGCA
Organism: Tholera decimalis; assembly: GCA_943138885.2. NCBI lineage: Eukaryota > Metazoa > Arthropoda > Insecta > Lepidoptera > Noctuidae > Tholera > Tholera decimalis. The sequence continues at coordinate 32,144,265 of OW964565.2, forward strand.
GTCGCGACTTACGTTCAGTGTGCGAAGAGCGAGTGACGTAATCGAATAGTAACGGTTTCAAAGGTTGTAATTCAGGTAGCAAAATTGTCACTTAATTACCTTTTGAATGAACGCAAGCTGAAAACGTACAGACGGCCGAAGATTGGGGGGGAGGGGGGCCGACGTTTAGCGTATTTACCCTACTTTAGTATTAGATACTGTGTGCAGTGATGCCAATTTAGCATAATTTATGCTAGATTTAGCATACTTTTATATTGTTTAGCATTTTTATTTGTTGTTTAGCATATAGCATATTTTTTGGCATAAAATATAGTTATTTAATAAAAGTTAAACCATGACACAAACTACCGTTTTACTATCTTGCGTTCGACATTTTATGAGACATAAGGTGGCAACACTGGTTGCCAACATAACGACAAAGGATTCATTACCTTTGTTGTTATATTGGCAACCAGTGTGAGCCCGCCTTTACATCAAACGCTCTCTACCGTAATTTGGGGATTCCCATACAAATTAAATTTCATATACCATAGATAATCATTATTCATTGTCTTCCTTTTTCTTGTAAGAGAAGTGAAATTACTACTTTATAAATAAAAGATCTTACAGTTTATGCAGTGCAGTTGTCAGTTTTACGTGCATTATCAATTAATTGGTAATTAATATGCCGCCTAAATACAGTCAGCATTACCGGGCAGAGTGGGAGCAAATGCTGGATTTCAAGGATTTGTTACAGCCTGTCGAAAATGATACGATGAAAGCCTATTGTAATTACTGTAAGTGCGAAATAATTGCTAATATCTATTGTTTGAAGTTACATATTTTATCAGCAAAGCATAAAAAGCTATAGAACCAGTGAAAAGTAAAAAAAAAAAATCCCAACGTAAAACAAAATCTGAATACACAGACAGCAGCTATGTTTGTGTGCTCACATTGTTCGGTTATGGTTGTCGATCAACCAAGATATTCATATTTTATTTGATAGCATACTGTAACTCGATTAAAACATAACATATATATATTTGTTGATGTTGATTTAATAATATTTAAATTTACAATGACGTTTTATTTGACATCGAAAATTTTTAGCATAATTTTTAGCTAAATTATACTGTCTTTAGCATAATTTTGGCATAATTTTAACAGCCGTTTAGCAAGTTTTATGTAAGTCTTGTTGGCAACACTGACTGTGTGATTTAGTATTATTAGACTGGAATATTCAGTCATGTTTGACGATTTTAGGAGGTTTTCATAAATCTTGCGTACTTTCCTGCGATAACCTCCGCTTTTCTTTATTAATTTCCATCGTTTAGCATTCATTTTTATTAATTTTTTGTAATATTTACAAAAGCGGCTGTAAAAAATGGCGAATGGATTGAGCCTGTAAGGAAGAAGTTATGACTTGTATTACTAAAGGAAGTTTTTGTTTCTTTTTAGGATATGTAATGTAGTTTTTAGTTACACTGATGATTTTTTTTTAACTATAGTATGTATAAGAGCATCTATTATTTCTATAATGAAACTTGTAGTATCTAGTAGGTATAATAGATGTTACTATAACTCCTGTACAGGTGCTGGAAACAGTCTACAATTAACTCCTTTTGTAGTAAATACAATGGAAACCACTGTACAGCTGTAAGTGGCAGAATGACCTTCGTAATTCTTCGTAATTTCGTTAATGCCGCAGGGTGGCGTTTTATCTGCTTTACTTTTCGTACTTTTTATTAATGCTATCACTCAACGACTATCTTCCTACTACCACTTGTATGCTGATGATTTAAATTTACACGCAAGCCCCCCTCGTACATTTATCTGATGCCATTGAGACTATTAATGTGGACCTTGCTCGAATTAGTGATTGGAGCACTGAGTTTGGACTGAAAATCAATCCTGCCAAAACCCAAGTCATTATTGTTGGTAGTTCCCGGACTATCTCTAAGATCGATTGGTCGACACTTCCCCAAGTTTCCTTTAATAACACCGTTATTCCGTTCAGTCACGCCGTGAAAAACTTGGGGATTTACATCGACAAAACTCTGTCTCGGACGAAGCAACTGCAGGAAGTCAGTCGTAAACTGTTTGCCTGTGCAGGCTCCCTGAGACGCCTACGTAACTTTCTTCCCATCACCACTAAAATTGCAATTGCACAATCTTTTCTTCTTCCTATTTTGGACTATGCTGATGCCAGCTATCTTGATTTGACCCAAGACCAATTCGACAAGCTAGAGCGACTTCAAAATCTCTGTATTAGGTTTATATTTGGCTTGCGCAAATATGACCATGTTTCTGAATTTCGTACTAAGCTCAAATGGCTTCCTATTAGGTTTTGCCGGAATTTTCATTTATTTTCTCTGCTTTATAATGTGCTATTTAATCCTTTCACTCCTTTTTATCTTAAAGATCGTTTTCGGTTTCTCTGTGACACACATTCAAGGTCCTTGAGATCATCGGAAAATTTAGAGTTAAGTATCCGTATGCATTCCACTTCTTTCTTCGATAAGTCTTTCACTATACAAGCGGCCCGCTTATGGAATGCATTACCCATAGATGTGAGGCGTGCTCAAACATTATCTACGTTCAAAAGAATGGTAAAGGAGCATTACCTCTCACTATAATTTTTTTTCCCCTTCTTTCTCTATTATGAATTTGATATGTATTAGTATATATTTATATATTATATATTTTTTGTTATGTTTTTCTATATTATGATGTTTGGTTAGTATGATGTTGTACACTGACAGCCCTAAATCTATCTCTTATAATTCTGTCCATCCAAAGGTTGTCTGTAAGAGATTGCAAAGAGTATGTAATACACTATGTTATAAGAGATTGCCCTGTGCGATAAGACCGCCCATTGTACACTAGTTTTATTATTTTTATCCTTAAGTGTATTTTGTAAGGTGTACAATAAAGTATATAATAATAATAAGAATAAGCTGGCAACACTAGCCGTCAAATCAAGTTTTGTTTTCTGTTCGTACAAAATAAATCCGCAAAAAATTGTGATACGTTTTCCCCACCCAAATTTTTCAACTTATACGAAAAGAGGACCGATTGAACCAAGAAAAATAATATCAACTTAAAAACCACCAATATTGAAATGAAAACTACCAATATTGTAATAATGAAAATGAAGAAAAATATTCCATCGGCAACTGTCAAATCCTCTGTCATTGTCACCAATAATGAAAAAATGCGAGAAATAGAAATAATGTAAACAAACAAAACTTGGATGATGCTAACGAGAGCAGCTTCGCGACGCGCACGCCCGCCATCCCCGGACCTGTCGCTCAGCTCCGCCTCGCCGCCGCCGGACTTAGGATTACCAATGTCACCGGCGGCTGCAGCCGCGTCGAGCTCGAGCGACGAGTATTTCTCTCCGCCGACGTCGCCAACACCTGTGCGTCGGCAGGGGAGAGGCCGGCCACCGAACAGCCTGGGACTTAGGAGCCAACCGGCCCCGAGTCGGGTCCCCGCTGCCGGTGGTGTGCAGCGCATGAGATGGACTCAGTCCATAAACGAAAACGTCATGCGCGCATATTATGGGTCTACAGAGGGGGGAATTAACCTCACTGCGTATCGTGTCAGGATGCTGTCTCTGTTCCAGGACCTAGAACCAGCTGTCAACGTCTCGGCCCAACGACTGTTGGATCAGGTGCGGGTCATCCAGCGTAGCCACAGGCTGGATGACGCAACACTTGATAGGCTGCGCTCAGAGGTACTGAGCAACCACATCATCTCGTCCCCGACACAAGCCGTGGTACAAGCGCCCACTAGTAGCGCAATGACATCGCGGCTCTATAGTCATAATAATGAGCTAGATGATAGGGTTGTCACGGTAAGTAGCCAATGCAACGATCGACTGAGGAGCGCACTGGAGGATGCGCTTCGCGAGTATAGATCAGCTCTGCCGGAACTTAGACCCCGGTTACCACGATTACCTATGCACAAAAAAAATAGGGCGCTGGTGTGTGCTTTGGACTCGCTGCTTGAGAACATTTTTGAGAGCAGCGAAAACCTTGTTGATACGCACTCAATCCTGTATTGCGGGGCTGTTGCAGCATGTCGCTTAGCTAACGTTAAATTCCCTAATAACGACGAAGCTATTCGACCAAAACCTGCTGTACCAGCCTGGCAGTATAGGATCGAGAGGCGTATCAATGAGGCCAGAACACTCATCGGCAAACTATACTGCTTCAAGGAAGGCAATGCACGCCCACGTGTTATGCGTTTTGTACGGCGGGCTTTCTCGGGGACTGGAATCAGCCCTCGAGAATACACACCCCACATTACGGAGCGCATTGACTTCCTGAAGCAGAAAATTTGTGCATGGGCAAGCCGTATCCGACGGTTTAAGCGGCGGGTTGAACGGTACTCACAGAATCGCATGTTCCAGAGCGATGAGAGGTGGGTATACAGAGCTTGGGAGCGACCCAATCAAAATGTGACTGACGTGTGCCGCCCGGATGATACCGCCACGAATTTATTCTGGCGCAACATCTGGTCGGTACCCGTCTGTCATGTTGAGGGTGACTGGATGCGTGAAGTTGAACGCGTATGTGAAGCTATACCACAAATGGATAAAATAACCATCAATACGTCTGATGTAGCCAAAGCAGTTCATCCGTTACCAAACTGGAAGTCTCCAGGACCGGATGGACTGCACAACTTCTGGCTCAAGTGGTATAGCAGCTCGCACGCGCTTTTGGCTTCTCAATTCCAGGCATCCTTAGAGGCTGAGTCTCTACCTGAGTTTCTAACGACTGGCTGTACCCACCTGCTCCATAAGAGTGGTAGTCCCATGGAACCCAAAAACTATAGACCGATTACTTGTTTGTCTACGGTCTATAAGGTTCTTACGTCCATTCTGAGAGTGAAAATAAATATGCACATTGAGTGTAACTCAATTATGTCCGCTTCTCAGAATGGATGTAGGAAAGGGTCCCGTGGCACTAAGGAGCTACTCCTCATTGACATGGCCATTAGCCAACAGGTTCGTCGATCCCGCAAAGATCTATCAACATGCTGGATAGACTACAAAAAAGCCTATGACTCTGTTCCTCATACCTGGCTCATGAAGGTGCTAGAGCTTTACAAAATAGATCCAACTCTACGCACCTTCCTTGAGTCATGTATGAGGCAATGGAAGAAGGTACTTCGCTATCCAGGATGTCGACCGATCCGAGGGAATGTTGAGCCTATATGGATCAGACGGGGAATATTTCAGGGTGACAGTTTGAGTCCACTTTGGTTTTGCTTGGCCCTGAATCCTCTAAGCACAATGTTAGAGGACTCAGGCCTGGGCTATCGGCTGAGAAGAGGAGGTCAAAGTATATCCCACCTCCTTTACATGGATGATTTGAAACTCTTTGCCCCCAACAACTTGCAACTGATGGAACTACTGAAGGTAACTGAAACTTTCAGTAGCGCCATCAAGATGGAATTTGGTGTGGACAAATGCGCAATCATGCATGTAAAACGAGGAGAGATTATGGAATCTGAGGGAATTCAACTTTCAGACTCCATACACCTTAGATCTCTCTGCTTGACCGAAACTTATAAGTATTTGGGTATGTCGGAAGCTTTGGGCATTAATATTGCTGACATGAAGCAATCGTTGAGGGAGCGCTTCTTTGGCCGCCTGACAAAGGTATTAAACAGCCTTTTGTCGGGAGGAAATAAGGTGCGCGCCTTCAACGGTTGGGTCATGCCGGTGTTGATGTATTCTTTCGGCATACTCAAATGGACTCAAACCGAACTGGACGCCCTGGATAGGAGGGTCCGCACACTGCTAACCGCAAATCGGATGCATCACCCACGATCATCGGTGATGAGACTGTACATCCCGCGGAAGTGTGGAGGTCGAGGCTTTTTAAACGCCAAAACTCTCCACAACCGCGAGATTTGCAGTCTCAGGGAATATTTCCTTCAAGCCGATGTGGGTATGCACCGAGATGTGGTTGCAGTGGACAAGGGACTCACCCCGCTGACCATGGCTAAAGAGAACTGGCACAAACCTGTTATACTCACCGCAGATGACCGCAAGGAGGTATGGAAAAGCAAGGAGCTTCATGGTCGCTACTATCGGGCTCTCTATGGGCCCGATGTAGATTTGACAGCTTCGGTTGCCTGGCTACGCTTCGGGGATCTCTTCGGAGAAACTGAAGGTTTTGTCTGTGCAATTATGGACGAAGTTATCTTGACGAATAATTACCGGAGACATATTATGAAGGACGGGACGATTGACGTGTGTCGGGCATGCCATCATCCTGGTGAGTCCATCAGACATATTGTCTCCGGTTGTTCTCGTCTTGCTAACGGCGAGTACTTGCATAGACACAACCAAGTAGCCAGAATTATCCATCAGCAACTTGCTTTGAAATACAAACTTGTCGATTCTGAGGTACCGTATTACAAGTATGTGCCCGACCCAGTTCTCGAAAATGACCATGTCACGTTGTACTGGGATCGGTCTATCATCACTGACAGGACTATTGTTGCCAATAAGCCTGATATAGTGGTGATAGACCGATTAGTGCGCCGCGCAATGATAATCGATGTTACCATCCCACATGACGAGAATCTCGTGAAAGCTGAGAAAGAGAAACACATAAAGTATCTCGACTTAGCTCATGAGGTTGTTGCCATGTGGAATGTGGACTCGGCTGTCATTGTGCCGATTGTCATGTCAGTCAATGGGCTGATAGCTAAAAGCTTCGACGACCATCTGTCGAAGCTGGCGTTGCACAGCTGGATAAAGGGCCTGATAAAGAAGGCAGTTCTCCTCGATACGGCTCGCATTGTGAGGAGGTTCCTTTCTCTGGAGACCTAACCACCGGTAGCTTGGACGCTGCTCCCGACACCGATGGACTTCCATTTTTTATATTTTTTAATGTTTTTTTTTGTAAGTTTTTATAGAAAAATATTTAAAAATGTAATTTTTGAGATATGTGTTGAATAAAGGAAATAAGAATAATAAAGGTGTAAGTGGTAAATGAGTTCTACAGTGAACTACTGTGAAGGCTAGGGTAGTATTTGATTCAGCTTGTAGCACTTTAAGTAACTTTTATAGCTATAGACGTTTACGGATGCAGATATGCAACTTTGAACTGCTTGTTGAACCCTTAAACCGCTATTTTACGGCCGAAGGTAACAAAATAGGCTGCTATTTCCACTAATGTGCTCGTTGGGGAGAGATTTTACCGGCGTCCATTTTATGATAACGCCACAATTCTTTGTCTTTATTTTAGGTGTATTCCCGTTCGTCCCCTCGACTTCGTCCCCCTAGGGGGACGAACGGGAATTCACAAAAATAATATTTAATTTGTTCCCGATCGTCCCCCTAATTTTTTTGGGGGGACGAACGGGAATAATTTATTAATTATTTTTGGTGTATTCCCGTTCGTCCCCTCGACATCGTCTCCCTAGGGGGACGAACGGGAATTCACAAAAATAATATTTAATTAGTTCCCGATCGTGCCCCTAATTTTTTTGGGGGGACGAATTGGAATATGTTCTTTGATTAGTGCCATTCGTCCCACTAAAAGATTTGTGCATAATATGTTTATTCGTTATTTCGTAGTTCACTTTTAAATTAGTTGCTTCGTTAGATTTAATCATTATTTTACAAAATTCTTCTCTATTTTGTTATGAATTATAAAAACGTATCCTAAGTTTATCATTGTTTCATTTAAAATGTTTACCTACACTAAATGTAACAGCTTTGGCGGCATGCGTCGGCGATGCCGGACTTAACAAAAGAGTGCCTATAACATTGTGTTATTTGCGTAAATCCTATTGGTTTACCTGACATTCTCTCCCTTTCCTATCCTTAAATTAGACCGGTCGGGTTAGTGTTGACAAAACAATGAAAGTGCACGGGTGTTAATGTAATCCATACTTCCATACTAATATTATATATGCGAAAGTAACTCTGTCTATCTGACTGTCTGTCTGTTACCTTTTCGCGCTGAACCGATTTACATGAAATTTGGCATGAGAATAGTTTAGGACCCTGGGAAGGACATAGGATAGTTTTTATCCTGGAAATCATCCCTTAAGGATGTAAAAGGGTGTTGGAACTTTATATTCCTCCCTCCCAATTCATTCAAATCGCGTATTCAAAAACCACTCATAACATTTATTTTTAAACTACACAACTGCATGTAGGCTATACAAATCTTTGTTTAGGGCTGGGGAACCCACGTCATGGACCAGTCAACATCAAGTTAATATACGAATCATTTCTATTTCAAAATCGGGGCAATATGCATTTGCCCTTTTGAAAATAGGAGAACATCGTGTGGCAACAGATATCAACGGGATGATTTATTTGAGCTCTGAATTCTGTAACATAGTCCAAGATACAGATAATTTAAAAAACCACGTTTATTTTGATTTGAAAACAAATATGAGGGATAAAGAATGGCTGCGTGAAAGAGTAATTTTGGCACCGGCTAACGAAATTGTAGGGCAGATCAACGAAAAGATTATGTCTCATGGGGATTGTGATGTTGTTGAGTATCTGCCCGTCGACAATCTCATGGATACAAAGCAAGTGACGTCGTACCCTGTAGAGTTTATCAACTCTCTGGAATTGTCAGGGTACCCCATCATATTATTTGAGTCTTAAACTTGGTGTCCCAATCCTGTTGATGCGTAATCAGGGCGCACCAAGGCTCTGTAATGGCATGCGACTACAAATTACACACCTTGGATGCAATGTTTTCAAGCAATAATTATGACAGGAACAGCAAGCGGTGAAAACGTATTTATTCCTTGCATTCAGTTCGAATAACTCAAATTTCCCCTATAAGCGGCATCCGCAATGACCATAAAGAAAGCTCAAAGAAAGACACTGAAAGTCGCAGGTGTACATATAGAAAAAGACTGCTTTTCAAAGGATATATTATTATTATTCCATTTATTTAATATATGTACATATAAATTACATTTTTAAATATTAATATAAAAACATTTAAAAATATAAAAAATAGTAGCCCACCGGTATCGGGAACAGGGTCCAAGCTACCAGTGGTCAGGGCTCCATAGAGAGGAACCTTCTCACAATACGCGCCGTTTCCTGGAGTACAGCTTTCTGGATCAAGCCCTTGATCCAGCTGCCCAACTATAGCTTCCTTAGATGTTGGTCGAGGCTCTTGGCTATTATACCATTGGCTGTGACGACGTTAGCCAGACGAGAACAACCGGAGATAATGTGACGAATGGATTCTCCCAGTTTGTGACATGCCCGACATATGTCTACCGTACCATCCTTCACAATATATTTCCGATAGTTATTCGTCATCATAACTTCGTCCATAATCGCACAGACAAAACCTTCGGTTTCCCCGAAGAGGTCACCAAAACGTTTTGTGAGTACAGGGCGTGTAACATTATATTAATACTTACTATTACGAACACTACCAAAATACGCTTTGTGCATCCTATTAGTCAAAATATATATATATAAATATATATATTATTTGGTGGGAGCAATAGAACTAAAAAAATAATTAATAAATTATTCCCGTTCGTCCCCCCAAAAAAATTAGGGGGACGATCGGGAACAAATTAAATATTATTTTTGTGAATTCCCGTTCGTCCCCCTAGGGGGACGAAGTCGAGGGGACGAACGGGAATACACCTTATTTTAGGGTCGCATATTAGACTTAAGACAAATATTTTAACTTAATTTAAAGAAGAAATGGTCATATTGTGAAGATATATAAAGGGAGTTCTTCACCAAATACGTCGTTGAAGGTAGTTATGATGCGATTCGGTTCCGCACAATGAACGCCACGCATTTTGATTAAGCAAACCACATAGATGCATTACTGCTGGCGGAACCCGTACCATGGTTTAATGAACTGAAATTCATTGTTCAGGGTAATTTAAGAAACCCCAGACTGTAAGTGTACTTTATTATTTAATTTAAATAGTGTAAAAGACGGAACTATTGAAACAACCATCACGTGTTTGAACAACGTTAAATATATTTAATGATATGACCATAGAAATATAAAATACAGGAGAAGTGGTAAGGGGGCGTATCGGTGTCCGCGCGACATGGCCACAGGGCTCATGTCACAGGCTAGTGACCGTCTCCGCGAACTAGTACGCTTTCGACGGCAATCGTGATAACTTATAAGAATGCTGAGTTGTTCAGTGGTATCTTGTAAACACGGAAACCAAACCCAAAACTTTGTGAATCATGGAATCACTTACCATATGTAAGTACGAGTATTTTACAATATTTGTCTTTAAAATCATGAAAAACCATAAATAGTAAAATATTTCTTGCTTTTACTATGTTATTTTTGCTTTCAAATATCAAAGCGACTGTACTATTTTTGCTATAAATACATTGCTCCTTAACCACTACCTGAGTTCGTCACTAAGTAACTGGACAAGCAATGTAAAAATAACAAATGATACTGTATTACGCGGATTCATCGCGTAGTGAGGCCGCCGCTTCTTGCGACGAGTTAGTGATGTGCTTGTGCAGATCCACTAACGTAGGCTATCGAAAACTATGTCAATTATTGACGAATGACATATTGCTATTATAGTTTAGGGGTTTTAGATGACAGAAAGAAAACTACGTTGAAAATTCAAGTGTACAAAAAAGTAAAAAAAGAATAAACAATTTATTTTACGCCCGCAGCATACGTAAGGAGTTCCGACGTCGCCGTCGCTACAATAGTTTATTTTTCAATCTGTCAATCGTTTTAACCCGGTTGGAAGATCGATGTAAATAATGTTTTTATGCTTATTTTGATTATTTTACAGCGTAGTAGAGAAATGCGTAAACAATGTTCGTAAAGTAAGTTACTTAAATTTAAGGTTAATAATTGGAGGCGCCTGCTTAGTTTTTTTGTCTAGGATGCCAAACCTAGACAAAAAACTAAGCAGGCGCCTCCTACACATGGACAGAAAAAGCCTGCGAATGGTGGCGGGGACCATCGCCGGGCACTGCTCACTGAACAAACACTACCACACAATAGGTGTAACGGACAGTCCCCTGCGCAGGGCATGCATGGGGACGGAGGAAACGGTAGCACACGTGCTCCTAGAGTGCACGGAAATCACTGACATACGAAAGCAAACCCTCGGGTCCTTGAATTCCCTTACAGACATCCTGAATAGACCGAGAGACCTGATCTGCTTCTGGAAGGAGGTTGACTGGATGGAGTGACGGCCGACACGGCTCACGCACAATGGTCTCGTGTAGAGACTAAGTGCGGAAACCTAACCGAAGAAGAAGAAGATCGGTGGTGTTTTTAGGTTTCGAATTATCGTATGTTATGCCTTATCCTCGTGCTGTTTCTTTATTTTTTATGGTTTTTGTATTTTACTTCCGTTGAAGCTTCGAATGCGGTGTAATAATCGGCATGGTTCAGATAATATATTAGTGAATTTAGCTTTAAATAAGTCAATACATTCATGCTATTTATTTGTTATGCATGGGTGTGTGTTTGTTTTCTTATATTTAATAATTTATTTACTAACTAGGATTTTTCTTATAATAAAAACCTATTATAACCTACTAAACTATTTGTAAAAGAATGGAAATAGTCATGAAAACAGTTTGTCTCACGGATGATAAATTTACAATTAAAAGTAAAAATGTGAAACAGGAAGTCATGGCAAAGGCTTTGCCACATTTATAGGATTAGATGTCTTTAATAATATTAAGTTTCACCAGTTTGAGCAGTCCCCGATGAATAATCACATAATATTTCTTACCAAACAGTCATGGAAAAATATATGAATTTAAGATTACACTATTTGACAAAAAAATGCCACCCCAGTAATATCAAAGCGTCAAGTGCTATACAAATACCTCCACTTCACAGGTCAGTGAGTAAACTTAAAGTTAAAGAGTACTTAATTATAATTAGGTTATGTTATGTTCTTAATAATATGTTTATTTTTATTATAATATTTTATGGACATGCCTTTTTAATTTTCAGGAGCCCAAAAAAATTGTGCAATAATAAATGAAAGAATCGATAACTTTCCGATTTAGTCAATCACTAGCGTATATGTAAAATAAATTGCTTTTGCACAACACAACGATAGCGACCGATGTTTTTGTGTGGGTAAGTTCTACGGTGCATGGTAAATACACGCTGTTTTTGATGGAATAAGGTTTATTATTGATTGTATAGTACGTTCTGATTTAAGAAATGCGGGTGTGTGCGCGAGTGCGTATCTATTGTGTTTATTAAACTGCATGTGTAGTTGTTGCCCCGCCCAGCGCCTAACTGGAGACACACGGTTCCGATATAATTTCGTCTGTTGACCATATCTACTTATTTATTTTATCTATGGATATGACCAACCAAACCTGTGTTATGTTTTATTTCTACTGTATCCTCATCATGCGTAAGAACTCAGCCCATGAGTCTCATCTTCAGGTCTACCCTTGGTTAGCTGGTGTGTAGGGAAACCAACCTTACAAGTTGCATAAGAGATGATGGACAGCATGTATAACTACTAATTTTACGTAATTAGTTACGTTAAAACATACTTAGCTCATAAAATACATATTTATATTAATACTGAAAAAATATATACCTATAATATATAAAATTACACGATGGTGGAGAGGTAGTATTTTTTGGAAATATGTATCGTTTGAACTTTGTTATTCATACAAACACTATGAACAAAAAAGTTATTTGGCGTAGCTACTACGGAACCCATCATGGGCGAGTCTGACTCGCACTTGGCCAATTTTTTTTCACATGGCCAATTATATGTTGCTTTATCTAGATCTGCAAGGAAACCAATACATACTAATACCACAAGAAAATAGGACTAGATTATCTATACTAATATTATAAAGCTGAAGAGTTTGTTTGTTTGTTTGCTTGAACGCGCTAATCTCAGGAACTACGGTTCTGATTTGAAAAATTCTTTCGGTGTTAGATAGCCCATTTATCGAGGCTATATATCATCACGCTAAGATCAATAGGAGCGGAGCACTAATGAAGAATGTTTCAAAATCGGGGGATTTTTATTCCACGCGGACGAAGTCGTGGGCGGAAGCTAGTATTGTATATACAAGTATCGGCACGAAACTTTAGCGGTGGCCGTTAGCGCAGAAGTAAAAATTAAGGTACCTGAGGGGGGCTAGCGGGATGAAGGGCGGGCGTGCGTAGCGCAGATTGGCTCTCCAGCCGCATTATATTCCCCGCGCCGACACGACGCTCCGCGCACATCCCGTGTACAGTCGCGTCATTAATTGTATTGTTATTGCTGTTAATTTTTGTTGTTTTTTTGTTAAGTCTGAATTTGTTTGTTAAATTTAGTTTTTTAGTTTGTTTGTGACTTTAAAGTGAATATACCTAGAAGAAATACAGTTTTGAAAAGACAGGCAAGGAAAATGGTTTATGACGTGAATTGCTTTTTAAAAAGGGAATCTAACGAATTAATTGATTCTTTGAAACAAATTAAAAGTGAGATTGACGAAGCTAAAAATACTTTACTCAGTCATTCGGACAGCATCACTGTAAATTTAAGAATGGTTCTCTGTAGATTCAGATTCACTGTAGATTCTCTGATTCAGATTAGACTTAAATCTAAAATAAAAAATTTCAAATTAACAAATAATGTTTTTATTTTTATACTCCCCACAAAACTTGTTAAAAATTATATCTTAGGTACCTACTATAAATCCTTGGATATTGGCATTGGAGATAAGCTATTTTAGGTAATATTATTTGCATGCGCGACAGTACCTACTCATGCGCAGCTATCCTCTACATTTCGTTCAGCGCTAGGCCTACTACAGGGTGGGCCATGAATTAGTTAACATTTGAAAAAATCGTATAAAAAAAACCATTTAACATATTTTAGAAATCGTTTATTTACGAGAAAGCTAATTAGTTGTAATTTATTTTTTAAAAATTATTTCGTCTAAATGACCACCGTTTCGGTTTTTGCACTCATCTAAGCGAGTCCTAAAGTTTTCGAATACTCTGTGTATTCGGTTTATCAATGTAGACACGACTCTTTAATTAACCCCATAAAAAGAAGTCTGCTGGTGATAGATCTGGACTTCTGGGTGGCCATGGGATGTCACCCCGTCTGGATATCAGCTTTTCCGGAAACATGTCTTTGACCACCGGCAAGGACTCGTTCGATGTGTGACACGTGGCTCCATCTTGTTGAAACCATGTGTTACGATTATAGCCAGCAAATTCCAGTAGCATCGGTGCTAAGAACTCCCGTAACATTTTCACATACTCGGCAGAATTAACAGTAACTGGACGGCCTCGAGAATCTTCAAAAAAGTTAGGTCCGATGATTCCTTTTGCTGAAATTGCAGCCCATACAGTTACCTTAGGAGAGTGAAGTGGCCTCTCATGTTTAGCTTTAGGATTTTCGCTGCTCCAATACCTGCAATTCTGTTTGTTTACATGTCCATTTAGGTGGAAATGGGCTTCGTCAGAGAATAAGATGTTGTGAAAATTACTGAATCGAGTTAACATTGTTTCGGCATATGACTTACGCAAATTTAAATCATTAGGGTTTAGTTCTTGCACTAGCTGGATCTTATATGGATGTAATTTCAAATCTAATTTCAAAATACGGCGTAATGATGTGCGGGATAATCCTAATTCAGCCGAACGTTTGCGTGTCGATAAATCTGGATCACGTCGAACAGAAGCGGAAACTTCCTGCACGTTCTCTTCGCTCCGAGAAGTCCGCGGGCCGCCGGTTTGTTTCACATTTAGTGTAGATCCCGTCTCTTCGAACTTCTTCACCCATTTCTTTATTAAAGGAGCACTTGGACACTGACTTAAGTCGTGTAAACCATATTCAACGCGAAATAAGCGTCTCACAGTAACGAGCGAAAAGTTGTTTAAATAAAACTGTTTTACGCAGTAAGCGCGTTGCGGCCCCATGAAGCGATCCATTGCGACTAAATTTCCAAGAAGCGAGCTAGTGCCCCCGCCCGCGCCCGCGCCCCGCGCGGCAATAGTTTGCGCGGTAAGTTACATTTAAATGTTAACTAATTCATGGCCCACCCTGTATTTGACATTACATTAAAATAATGTCATTAACGTTATTTAGCTAATAATTGTATTGCGTGCGCGACAGTACCCATGCGCAACAATCCCCTCCTTGTATCGTTCAGCGCTAGACTTACGTGCCGCTACCTATAATACCGTAATACTCTAATGGTGAACGCAGACCTAGCCGCACCGCACGCGCCGCAGTCTTTGCATTTGAATTCTTTATATGAAGTTCTATGCAACCTCGCACACCTACCCGCGCCGCAGTCGCCGCAGTCCCTGAAACGACCGAACTCCCCTAGCCGCAGCTGATGACGTCATCCGCACGCAGCGCGGATGACGTCATTCGCATCCACGGCGCGCAGTGTTGCCAGAGTTATAAAGTAGACAGAGAATCTCTGTCAACGGTTTATAATAAAATTACTTATTCTCGTATAAATAATTACTTGCTTATTCCCTATTATAGCACCTACAGATATAATTACACAAAAGAGCAAAATACCAATACCAAATACAGATTTTATACAGATTTTTTAAATCTTCGGATAGATAATGCTTTCAAAAATCTGGCAACACTGACGGGAACGACTGCAGCGACTGCGGCGCGGATAGATGTGCGAGGCCATTAACAAAAAGCGATGACTGCGGGGACTGTAGAGACTGCGGTGCGGCTAGGTCTGCGTTCACCATAAATCTATTCTGAACAATGTGATTAACAACTATCTTTACATCGCGATTCTCTTTCCATTGCAAATTAATAGGATTACTAAAATGTTACCATCTATTCATCAATATTCAGTTTTGCGCGTTAATAATATGTAGTAGTAGGATTATACGCGGGTAAAACCGCAGGGCACAGCTAGTAATAAATAAAAATCAATGAACACGCAAGTAGAAACGTGTTTTTTTTTTCACTGAAACTTTGAAAATGTTTTTTTCTCAAACCAAGCTTTTTCAGAATTTCAACAAAACAAAATATGTCTAATAAAAAAAAGGTGTGTTTTGGAATATTTTTTCATTCCTTACTATCAATTTACTATTCTAGATACCGAATGTAGTGATAACTCAATACCCCACTAGTGGGACCTTTTTGCACAGCGCCCACATATTAAAATATTAACGTCACACCAACTTCAACAATAAAATTGGAATAGATGGCGTAAATGACGTGTATTACGTCATCTATTTCGGGTTCGGGTTGAGACCGTGATATTGATATTACTAAAATAAAATGTCGTAATGCGTTTGTTTATCATATTTATTTCTATAAAAATTAACAATAATATATTATGCATTTAAAATGGACGGATTTTCTTAAAGCATTAGTTGTCGAGTATAATAATTAAAAAATATATACACAATTACAAAAATAAATAAATTACAAATACCTTCTTTGATCTGCTGGCTCATTAAAAATATATTAATTTAATTTAAATACCCTTATGATTACGATATTCAGCCCTCCTTTTCATAAATACGCATATTATTTATTTATACTGGGCGATGGCGAAGTTTTGCTGATGACTACTACTAATATTATAAACAAGAAAGTGTGTTTGTTTGTTTGACCTTCTGTGTGGAGATAGTTGAAAGCTAAGGCTACTTGTAATCGATAAAAATCTTTTCACAAAAATATCACAATGTCGCTCTCGTGTTCATTACCAGCCAACCAGCATTTTCGTTTGCAACTTAGTTTACATTCAATAGTTTGTATAAAACTTTACATCCAATAATAAGTTTTTTGTAGTTTAAAATATACCTTTTAAATCAAGTCATAAAATAAGATTATATTTGTCTGTTAATCTGTCTATACATATAGATACTACAGGTGTTACATTTTACTGCAGCCTCAAAGCCCAAGGCGTTCAAAGAACAAATTCATAGTGTGTTGTATGAATCAATTTTGCATTACACAGTCATAAGTCTCTGTGATGCGCCAACTCTGTAATGCCATACAACTGGCTAAAACTCCCAACTCTCAAGCCATTTCAACCCTGACATAGTGGAATTGGGCTCGTGGGCCAGAGGTCCATTCATTCCGTATGCCAGCGGCGAGAACAGATAGAAACTGTATATGGTCGTGGATACCACCAATCCTATGATGCAGTGGTAGAATGTTCTGCCTAGCTCGGGGCTCAGGAAACTTTTGATGCTGGTTAGCAGATATTCTGTGAGGATACCTGTAGAAAAGGAGATAAAAAATTACTTAAAAAAATTGCCTTAATTAATACTAAATAGTAGTTGTGCGTAGGTGCGAAGTTCACCCATAATTTAAATGATTTCGGAAGCATTAAAATGTATAAGTATTATCTTTCTATAAATATATAAAGCTAAATTACCACTGACTCACTGACTGACTCATTGACATAATTGTTCTCCCAGATGGTGGATGGGGAGGTGGGTATATTTTGACAGATTCGTAAACAAGTAACTCTTAAACCTACGGGAAAAGTGCCAAACCTCCCCTTTTCACCCCCCTTCTCTCCCCTCCCTATCGTATCTCGGAAACTACGAGACCCGTATTTTTTTTACGGATTCGTATAGAGGAGGCTCGCTAAAGTAAAAACCATTTTTCAAAGTCACCCCCCTTGCCCCCTTCTCACCCCCTTTAGGCGGATCTCGGAAATTAAGAGACTTGGAACATTTTTTTTTCAGATTCATTTAGGGGGGCAATGCTTTAGTCCAAATAATTGTACAACCCCCACCCCACATCACCCCACCTTTTTTTTTTTTTTTAGGTGAACTGCGAGGTGCTTGCACCTCGCGCAACACGCAAATACTAGTCTTTCTATAAACTTCGACTGTGCCTAATTTCATATTTCTCCAACTGCGCAATTTTCGTAAAAAGTACAAATTTGTTTCTTCACATAGATGTTATAAAATCGGAAAGTTATTGTTCCTCTGTTTATTTGTAACCTCTTTACGTTGTAACAGTTGAACGGATTTGGATTGAACTTGGCACACGGATAGATTAAATCCTGTATTACGATATATGACATACTTTTACCCCGGGAGTATGATCTTCTGTTTTTCGCAACCGAAGCCATTGGCAGATTGTATGATAATCTAGCTTCTGCTAACGTTACGCTATCGTTGCTACGTTTTATTTTATTGCAGCTGATTTTGTACTTCCTTAAAGATTATACGAAGACCCTATAAGTTACCTGTAAGCATTGAGCTGAAGACCAGTGCTGGGAAGTAATGGTGAAAGTACAGCACTCTGCCCATCGCCCAGAACGGTACGTAGTGCAGCGCCCAGCCGATGAATGTCCACCCAGCTGCATTTAGTAGCTCGCGGGGCTTACCACCTGCAATTGAATATTAGTAAATATATCAAAAAGTGCTGAAAGTTCTATAATAAAATATTCTTAGTAGGGTATGCCCTCAGAGGAGCGCTAGGATAATAACAGTTGTCATGTCGGACCACGAATGGGTGAACTTAACTTAATCGAGATACCTTCGTGCCGGCGAAACCACGTAAACCCATGGCCCCCCGGCTGTAAAACTTACATCTTTAACAGTAAACATAATTTAAGTTTAACATAATTTACACTAGTCTTGCCGTGTGGTGTCGTGTTATCCAGTTACTGGGTTGTAAAGGATAGATAGGCAGTCGTTCTATGAAATGAACACTAATATTCAGTTGCTTCCGGTCAAATTGAAACCCGTGCCCAACATAGAAGATGATTATGATGACCCATAGGCTCTGGATCTGACACACAAAGAGAAAAATATGCAGGTAGTTCGTGGTGAAATATTTATTTATATTTCAATACTTACTTATACAGGGTGTTTGGCAGGACGTTGAACATACGAAAATGGTGGATAGGTGGGGTCATCTGCGACTTACTCAGCCCTAATTTATTTGGCCCTGACCCCCTGGATATTTAATTTTTTTTTTTGCTTTCTTCTAGTTTTCTAGAGAGAAAAAATACGCTATGACTGCGCAAGAGTGAAACAAAATTTCTACCTGCTTTGTGTAACCATCCCAAGGGAATAGTGCATGTCAATTAGCACCACTGCTACTGGCAAGCCGTCGATTTACCAACCTTGCAGTATTAAATTTCGCAAAACATTTCACTTTCCGTAAAGGTGGAGTTTCGTCAAAAATTTCCTACTTGATAAAATTATGAAATAACTTAGTTTTTTTTGTAAAAGCAAATAACATGCCATTAGAAAGGTCACACATTAGGGATGTTTTGCTAGAATTGGAATTCTTCAATCATTTTTTGATTTTTTTTTAATAGTTGAAATTAAGATTTTAGTATTTTTTACATAAGTCTCTTTCTGTAAGTTTGAGGACTCATAACTTTTTTTCTAGCTAACATCTGAATAAAGCAATAGTTTTATAAGAATCTGCAACATTAAAGATTAAAAAAACTTAAATTAAAAAAAAATATTGCCTGTTTTACCTATTTTTAATAAATATACACTTTAAAGTTAAGAAAGTGGTGAAACTAGAAGAAAGCAAAATAATTTTTTTTTAATTATCCAGGGGGCCAGGGCCAAATAAATTAGGGCTGAGTAAGTAGCAGATGACCCCACCTACCTACAATTTTCTATTGTCAACGTTCTGCCAAACACCCTGTATATCATTATTTTGTTGATGGGCTCGCGTTCGACATCTAATCTGATGGGAAGCTGGGAAACGGTGCCCTACAAGTAGAAGTAACCTATTCACTTTTGACTTAAATATCCCCAGGCTATAGCTATCTGGAAACACAGATCGTTGTTTACATATATAACTAAGTAAAAAAATAGAAAAAATAATCTGTTCTTAGAGAGCAAGTCCCAATAATGAAGTCGAAAAAAAATTTACTAGATAACGATTCTTCCAGTAAAAATGATAGTTCCTCTCTCACTTGAAAACACAAGTTATAGGTATATATCGACGAAAGTTCTAGGCGATTTGCTGATTGTGTGTCCGAAGTACTGCAGATTTATTAATTTATTGATAAACCAACGACTTATTCACTAGTTCTTTAACAAATGACAGGCCCGTTGGTATAGTGGTCAGTGGCCCTGACTGCTATGCGCAAGGTCGTGGGTTCGATTCCCACCTAGGACAAATGTTTGTGTGATGAGCACGGTCATTTGTTCTTTGTCAGGGTGTAATTTATCTATAATATGTATGTATTTAGAAATATATATGTATGTTTATCAGTTGTCTAGTACCCATACCACAAGCTCTGCTTAGTTTGGGACTAGATGGCGTTGTGTGAAAAAGTTGTGGAATATTATTGTATTATTATTGTATTATTGTATTAAATAATAACCGGCCAAGTGCGAGTCAGACTCGCGCACGAAGGATTCCGTACCATTATCTATAAAAAAACAGCAAAAAAATCACATTTGTTGTATGAGACAAAATAATATTTTAGGGGGGCTTTCAATATTTATTTTATTCTGTTTTTAGTAGGTATTTGTTGTTAAAGCAGCAACAGAAATACATCATCTGTAAAAATTTTAACTATCTAGCTATCACGGTTCATGAGGTACAGCCTGGTGACAGACACACAGTAGAGCCTTAGTAATAAAGTCCCGTTTTTATCGTTTGAGTACGGAACCCTAAAAAAGAAAGTACAAATTAAATAGTTTGTGGTGAATTCGTCACTTCTAGGTGTGCACAGCACTTGAAGATGCCGACATCCCAAGCTCTCCATCAAGCTGAAGACCGTAGTAGATGGAGAAGCCTATTGCAATGTTTCCGTCGTAGCCACAATCCTTAGCACTGAGGGACCGACTTGAAGAGGTGTTTATAAAGTCTCACCTTGCAGAGGAGTACCAAAAGCCTCCGCCCTCTTGTCGCGAATGGAGTTGATGACAAAAATAACGAAGAATACTGCAAGGAACAGCAGGTTCCCCCACCAAACTACTGGATTCCCCAGTAAGTAGATCCTGTGAGTACTGCCTGAGAAGAACTGACCCTGGAAAAAGTTACATTAATTATGTTATTAAAAAAGAATTTGCTAGTTGGCAATTGAACTAAGACTTCTTACTTTTCTGTAATAACAACGCACGCATTAAATCTATCTTTATACCATTATTCCGCGGACATTGATGTACACGTTTACCTAGTTATAAATTTTATTCCGTCACACATATATTAATAATAAATAATAATAATAAAAATCTTTATTTATCTCCACAAATTACATATCAACGTGATTATAAATTACAGTCAGACACAGAAAGTTTGGCAAAGTGTGTAATTTGTGGGAGATCTGGAGTCTAAACTAAGCCTAGGCCTGTATTTTAGAACTCCAGGCCCCCCATTATGTTGATTGATTATGTTGAGATAAGATTATGTTGTTCAGACTGTTGACGTCGTGAGTAAGCAGATATGTGTGTGGATGAATGAGTATGTGGAATGTGAATGCGTGCGCACATGTGAGTTTGTGTGTGTGAACTGTGTACAGGCATGTGTGAGTGTGAGTGTGTGTGTGTTTGTGTGTGTGAACGTGCGTGCGTCAGTTTGAAATACATTACTACATTATACCTGTGTGTGTGTGTGTATGTTTATATATATATACAACATGTAATTTAAAGGGTATATATGTCGCAGTAAGATAGGTAAAGCCGTGAATCCGTGATATGGTTATATCCCTAGGGATATAATTATATACCGTAACATAGTTATACGAAAGCGATTCATTACTATCTTACGGTCGCAATCTAGTAATATGATTATCTGACTAAACTAATCTAGTTAAATAGTTATAAACCTCCACAAAATCAAATAAAACAATATATTGGTTTTCATGTTTATTACAAAATCAACTTTTTGCAACCTGCAAGTAGTTACAATACTTTTTAGCAATAAAACGTAATAAAGTTGGCAGTGATTTTATGGTGATTATGCAAAATCGACGGAGCCCCGCTTAGCGGAGCTCCTATTTCTGGGTGGTTTAAAAAAAAATAACCACGAAGGCTAAGCGAAGCCTTCTAACCTAACCTATCCGAGTCGGGGTACTCTGAGTCGGGGTGTTAACCTCCACCGCACCCCCGTACTACACTCCTACAATTATTTCACTGAACTTAATCCAGTAATATAATTATAACACTAAACTTGAGTGGTATTATAATTATATTCCTAGTAAGATAGTAATGAATCACTTTCGTTTATCTATGTTACGGTATATAATTATATCCCTATGGATATAACCATATCACGGCTTTATCTATCTTACTGCGACATATACATACCAAGTGCACGGCTTCTTTGAATGATAACAAACGATATAGCAAGGGTTTTGTAATCCTATGTCTACATGTGTGGAACTTATTAGAAATTTCATTACATTGATACCAGAGACCGAATTTTTCAAATTAAGAAGAACAAAGAGAATTATCGTTTTATTGGCAAGTGACGTGGAAAATGATGACCCTCATAGTGCTGTGACACGTTTGTTATTATTGGTATTCAAGAAACATACGAAACCAACAATTTGGGTTCAATTCTGTGAGTCACTTATTTTGAGCTGAAACTTTGCATAGAGACTCCATACCAGATGTTGTCTTCAGTCCTTTTGGATAGATATGGGGTTTCCGCTACACGTTGTATATATAAATGTATGCTTGTATGTATGCAAAAAAATAATTACTAAAATGCAAAAATCAAGAAATCATCTCAATCAATTCTAATGTATTGTAATGTGTAACTGTTTTATGTCCCAATAAAGTAAAATAAAAATATAATAAGCTGCTTACCCTGTAGTTGATGGGCCACTGCCACGGCTGCGAGGTCACTTCGCCCTCTTTAGGCTTGAGCCCCGCGTTCCCTTGGAACATAACGGCGTGAGACTCCAGGAAACGTTCAACGAAGCCCGATGCATATGCCTCGAAACTCACTTTGGGCACTAAAAATAAGATATTAAAAATAAAAATAAAAAGCGTTTATCAAGTAAGGATACAAATTTAGTAAATAACACAGTCAATTTTAAATATTTCTAATAACTGTTATGCCCCCAAAAACTGGTGCTAACTCCCAAACTAGGTCCAGGCCTGTGTTTTGCGGATTAGATTAATAGAATAGAATATAATTTTATTTGCTTAGATTGTAGGTACGGTACATTATTGGTCTTAATTAAATAATAATGAGATCCTTGTACAATATGCCTTAAATTAGCCAAGCACGCATTTAAAGCTGTTAAAAAATACAGTCAAATGTCATAATGCAATGTTCCAAATTCAAATGAAATATAATCAAAAATAAATGGTTTATATTAAAATGAAAACATCGTAAATAATAAAATCATTTATGGCGGGCTTTGAACACATAAATAATAAATTAAAAACATTAATAACTTAACAAAATTAAAAGAAATACAATAAAATAAAATACGTCACAATAGCTTAATTTACATAAACGCGCATAACTTCAGAACGACTGGTCAACTTGGATAATTATTTCGATTAAATATTCGATCGTAGACTTCATCTTACACTTACCATCAGGTGTGATCGAAGTCAATAGCGGGCTCATTCGTAATAAAAAAATTAAAAAAGATTTGTGTTCGTTATTGTCAGGACAAAGCTAGTATAAAAGTAAATTTCTAAAAAAAATATAAAAGACTGTGGCGGTACGAAGTACAGTCAGCAAGTAAATAATAAGTAAGTAATGTGAATCCCATATTGCTAGTACTCTTTAAAAAAATATTTAAGCTAAATCTTCAGTAGTAAATACGTACAGTCTTCAAAAATATTGTCCTCTACATTCCACAGCGCGTTCTTGTCTCTCAGGTTTGGGTTGCATGCCACCTCCTGCTGCTCGTAGCCCCACTTCGGAAGCTGTTTGCCGGTAGTGGTCAATACACATGCCTGAACAAAAAGTTTTATATTTTGACAGGCCTGTTGGTCTAGTGGTCAGTGGCCCTGACTGCTATGCGTAAGGTCGTGGGTTCGATTCCCACACAGGAAAAATGTTTGTGTGATGAGCACGATCATTTGTTCTTTGTCTGTAATTTATCTATAATATGTATGTATTTAGAAATAAATATGTATGTTTATCAGTTGTCTAGTACTCATAGCACAAGCTCTGCATAGTTTGCGACTAGATGGCGTTGTGTGAAAGTTGTGGAATATTATTATTATGTTTTATATTTATTTTTCTCGGCAAAGCCGGGATGAATTGATGGCACGAGCCTAAGCCAAGTGTTCATCAATGGGGTCAAGAGTGGATACAGTAGGGTGAATGATCACTGGCGGTGTGTTAATGTGGATGTTTTGGTGCAGGTTATCACGTTCACATTGCAGGAACTTTCTGACTAGCCTGCGTCTGTTTAATATCACTGCTTTCTGCAGCAGTTGGTAAATGCTTGGGGGTAAGTTTAGAGAATGGAGGGATTGATGAAGTTGTTTGGGTATTACGCCAGTTGCTGATAACACTATAGGGACTATTGTGACTTTTTGTAAATTCCAAAGACGGGTTATTTCATCTTTTAGCTCAATATATTTGGAACGTATTTCAGCTATAGTATTCTGTAAGTTATGTGTGTTTGGTACAGCTATGTCCTTATGTCTTTTTCTAACTACGTTACGGTGAGCTTACAGTTTAGTTGAATGCTGCTGGGTACTATCGTTTTTAATGGAGAGACTGCCTACCTGTCCTCAACAACCCAGCTGGGTAGCACTATTTATCTATTTATGTATTACTGATGGGCCCACTCTTGACCTCGATCCCGCCTGATGGTAAGCGATAGATGAGGTCTAAAATGGGACGAGCGAGCCCAGAAGATGCCTATTTACTCGTGCTTTAAAGGCTGAAAGGTCATAACTGGCAGGGAACACATAAGCCGGCAGAGAATTCCACAGTTTGGCTGTGCGCACAATAAATGTGGAGGAGAAGCGCTTGGTACGACAAGACGGTATATCAACCAAGTGTGGGTGGTACTCAGCCGCGCGTCTGTTAGACCGGTAGTGAAAGGGAGATGGAGGAATCAGGTCATGGAGCTCCTGCGCACACTCCCACAGGCAAGCAACGGTTCGCCGATGAGCCAGGCTATGAAGCTTGTCCACCAGCACATCGTCGCCTATAAGCCTTTTAGCTCTGCGCTCGATCGAGTCCAATGCAGCAAGTTGGTACTTTGCAGAAGCAACCAAGTGGCTGCAATACTCCACGCAGGAATCCCTTGGCATGATTTTCTGGCTTCTGACTATCCGTTCCGACCGCTCCACAAAGATGTTGAAACCCGTGCAGCTGTTATTATTTAGTCATGAGCTCCTCAAGTTTTATTCTTTATTCAACACACAAAAAGACAGGACAGCTTATAAACGAGGAGGAAGAATGTCACTGGCTACCGCAGCGAGGTTCGAGGGAAACCTTTTTACAGTCTCCCCAAGTGCCTTAGAGTCGTTGCACAGGGTGTTCTGGGTTCAGGGACTCCTATGAAGCTATCCATATCGCACGCTTAAACCAATACTGTCACTTTCCAAAAAAAAAGTTTCAGGAGAGGCAAAAAACGTTTATTGTGTCTAAAAAAAACGTTTATTGCCTCTCCTGAAAAGAATCCATGCACAATTTTGTTATTCTTTGATATAGAAATGATGTATGTCAAATTTGAGAACAAAAAAAAATAGTAATTTACTTGTATATATTTATATTTTATCGTTATTTATATTAAAGTGTCACTTTCACTTTCATTATTTTAAAGCCAAACTGACACTAAAGTAAAAATGTCATTATGACGACAAATTATTGTACTAATAATTTGGTAACTTAATGCAAAAGTGACACTAAGGAAAAATTGTCACTATGGCGTCAACCCAATGATCTAAATATGACAAAAAAAATAGTGCAAATGTGAACCTAAACGTAAAATGTCACTTTTTCAATTAAAATAATGCACAGCTTACCAAAAATATGACAAGTAAACCGATTTAATCACTAAAATGACACTTTTGCACTAAAAAATCATCAATTATGTCCTTGACGACATTAACTTTTTCGTTGAAGGTCAGTTTTGCTCTGAGGGAAAGGGAATATTTTTGTTTAGTGACGAAGCAGATTACTGCTATATAGCGGTTATTTCTGTTACTTTTAGACTAGTGTAAGCGCGATTACGTGTAGTTCCACGTTTCCCAACAGATGGCATTAGCCATCTGTTGGGAAACGTGAACTACATCGTGAAAAGTCGATTTGGCAAAATTTTGGATAGTCAAGCGTGCGATATGTTAGTGAGTTAAAATATGGGCTACGTCCATAATAAAACCAGATTAGCAGAACAAAACCACTCCACAAATCTTCCGTCTTCCTTTATTAAACGAATGAACAAACAACAATTGTACTAACCTGCAAATAATGCACCAACATAAGTTTGCTTCTGACTGTCTGTAATTCATCGCCATCTTTTCCTCCAGATATGACGACCTTCCAGACATCGTTTGCATCGCCGATACCGTCCTACAACAATATACTTGAGTGTGAAATAATAATCTCATGTAAGAGGACATCTATAGGGGGTTAAATACACGGCGGCGGCATGGAAAGAGCGACTGTCGCAACCGAGAGCTGGGTACACCCCAGTCGCGGCGATAAATCCCCTCTTTGAGAAGTGGCTTGAGAGACGCCACGGCGTCCTCACCTTCCGCCTGACGCAGGTGCTTAAAGAACATTACTTTTTCAGGAGGTCCCTGGAAATGTTCTTATGAGATACCGCGGCCGCAAAACGTGGAACGAGGAACAGGGTGGGTTTTTAGTCAATAGAAGTCTGAGACTGGAATTCTGCTCCACCCAGCGGGAGGAGACATTACATGTTTTTTCCCCGCGTTTTTTATTATTATTTAAATAACAAGAAAGAAGAGGGGTGATTTTATAAGACTTGGAAATGGAACTTACTATTTTAAATATCTTTTTTAACTAATACTATAAATCTTTAAGTTTAATAGTCTAATTGACATAAATTAATTCACTGTGGGGCATTCAAAATGCGGTTTTATGTATGTATTTCATTATTGGTCTATCACAATCTCATTTAGCAAAGATAGGGCCGCCCAAACGTTTGAGTTTCAATTTAGATACCCGTTCTTTTCAATGTCTTTCTCATAAAAATCGCTGTCGAAAACCACAGGATATTTTAGCTTAAGCAAAACGGGCGATCTACATTTTAATTCCGGTGGGTAAATAAGATTATATAAATTTATTTTTATATAAGAAAAGACACACAATACATAAGAAAAAAACAGTAGGTTGTACAATAAATCTAAAAATTGGTGTTAGATTTCCGGCCTATCCGGCAAATCATCAAATGACTTCTCCCGTTCTGAGTGGGGGTAAGAGAGTGTCAAACTTATACTGGCTAAACTCCACCCTGTTCCTTCAGCTGTCCATACGTTCCGGGGCCGTGGTATCTCATTAGAACATTCCCGCAACCCGGCAGGCAATGGCCTTATCGGGAGGCGGTATACTACAGTCCTTAAGTCAGTAAAGAAAGCTTCTGCTTGCGACTTCGTTCGCTTGGGTGGGTTTTCTCGCGTAAATGTCGATGCTGTGGGAATTCCGGGCTAAAAAGAAGCCTAGATGTGTTATTCCAGGATGTCAACTATCAACTTACCGAAATTTCATTCAGATCCGTTCAGTAGTCTTTGCGTGAAAGGGTAACAAACATCTACAACGTGTAATTTAAAGGGTATATACATACCAAGTGCACGGCTTCTTTAGATGATAACAAACGATATGGCAAGGGTTTTGTAATCCTAAGTCTACGTATGTAGAACTTATTACAAATTCCAATACACTGATACCAGAGACCGAATTTTTCAAATAAAGAAGAACGAAAAGAATTATCGTGTTATTGGCAAGTGACGTGGAAAGTTATTGACCCTCGTAGTGCTGTGACGTTTGTTATGATATGAAACCAATAATTTGGTATCAATTATTTGAGTCAGTTATTTTGTGCTGAAACTGTGCATAGAGACTCCATACCAGATGTTGTCTTCAGTCCTTTTGGATAGATATGGGGTTTCCATTACACGTTGTATAGACCCATCATTTCAAACTTTTTGTGTTACCTCTCCGTATCCGGTGACTTGCATGTATTTGGTAGTGAGCGGCGCGCGCTCGCGATGGGAGTGCAGATTGCGGCCGGTGGGCGCGTGAGTCAAACGCACTAGGTCTCCGCTCCTGACCAACACCACACCGTCCACCTGTTCCTTGTCGTACGGCTTTATGAGCCAGCGGTTGTTCTCATCTTTGTGGGTGTAGGTTGTTACCTAGAATTTTAAAAGGTAATCATCAATATTTGTCTAGGCAGCCTTTTCACAAATATGTCAACATATTTGTGAAAAGGCTGCTTAGGCATCCAGTCTAAGCAGATGGAGCTGAGTACTATGCGTTTCAAATGCTATTAGGAATTTTCGTGATCTTTAAGGACGTGTTTCGTCAGGAGTCTAAAAAAAAATCATTGCATACGTTGTCTATGAACTCGATCACACATGTCCGTGCCCGTGCCGGCAACGAAGCTTCAGTGTCAGGGCCGACGCTGTAACGTGTGCAAGTGTTCCGATTCCATTCCGTGGCGTGCACGTGTTGATATGTTTTCCTTGCAACTTGTTGACTTTTTTTGTTGGTAAACATGAATAATGAGTTATTAATAGAGACTGTACGCTAATATAGCGTATTGTACGACTTGTCTAACTCGAGATCTAGAGACTCTTCATCTGGAGCAATTGCAATCGCAATTAACTCCTCTGTATTAAATAAAGCCATGACGTGTATCACTTTTCCTGTTATCTATTTCACCATACAACACTGAGGCTATACTCGGACAATGAAATAGAATGAAGTAAGAAGCGGGTATAGGTGGAAGGGAAGGCCTCGTCTGTTCACGGCACTGTCACGGCACTGACTTGTGTGAACAGACAGCTCCTGACGGGACACGGATGCTCGGTCTTGCCACGGCCACGTTCCTGCCCCGTCCCCGACACGGCACTGATGTGTGGACAGACCTTTATCTATCAAATGTCACTCAAAAAGTACGGTTTGAAAAGAAAACTTAATGGCGACAAATAATAACGGTTTAATTTACTTTGTTTAACCGAGTCTCACATCAAATTTAAATATAATATATTATTTATTATTAATTATTTAAAGCCATAATTAGTTTTTTAAGCATATTTTTTCCTATTTTCATTGTTGGCACCAATACGCCCTAAAGTAATGAGAACGCATGACGCAAAGCCACAGAAGTCATGTCAAAATTATTAAAACTTTATTTTATTTTATTTTTGATGATAGGCTCGCGTTTGACCACCAAAATATAATATAAAGAAATAAGAATAGGTTTATTTCGCTCAAAATTTGTAAATAAATAATTTAATAAATCCTTGTTTTGTTCACTCTACCCAAATTCAATTTGACAGCTAAGACGTCACATTATGGCGCTAAGTTTTTCCTAATAGCAGTTGAAACGCACTGTACTAGTGTTTAACATGGAACGACTGTCTGACCCACTCAACTTAGTAGATGGGTAATACGATAACCTTTGGCAAGACTAATGTCAGATTTTCTGGCTTCTGACTACCAGTAACGACTGCCAAAGAACTGCAAAAGACAGCCTGGACCAAAGGTTAGCTCGGTTTCACACCCCCAGCTTTCAAACTCCGGGCTACTACTGAGAAATTTCGTATAGAAAAACCTAATGACTCTTTTTACCCGACCCGGGAATGGATCCCGAGACCTCTATACTCAGCAGTCGCGCTTGCAACCACTTGACCAACGAGGCAGGAGCGGAAATCATTTCAAGTCTGGGTTTGCAATGCATGTTCCATATTATATATATATATATTTACTGTGATCAACTAATAAAGGAAATGGATGACAATGAAAGAGTTCTAGTAGAAGCCCATGAAAAGAATAGGAAGTTAAAAAATGATATGTCTCAGTTGTACATTCAATACACTGAAGTTATGGAAGACCGGGATAGGCTCCAACTTGTTGTAGATAGATTTAGCCAATGTAGCACAGAATATGAGCAAGCCTTGGATCACAAATATTTGTTGCAACAACAACTGCAAGAGGCTCAGACTCATATATCTGAACTTGAGACTGCAAACTTAAACATCACCGCCTCACTAAATCAAAGTTTATTTAATGAGTTATTACCTGTTGACCCATCAATGATTTCGCAAATTAACCCATCTCATATAATAGATTTAACGAATGAGGATGACTGTAAATCAATTAAACCTATGAGAGTTATCAATAGTAAAAATAAATTAAAAAAGTACATAAAAATAAATAAATACATAATTAAAACAAGAAAAATGGTCAAAAAACAAAAATTCTTTATTAAAAATGTTAAATTAAACAGGGAAAGGTTACATTTATTAAAACTGTTAGATATGTATTCTTCGAACTTAGAAAAATGTACTAAACAATACCAAA
This sequence comes from Tholera decimalis, assembly GCA_943138885.2. Lineage (NCBI taxonomy): Eukaryota > Metazoa > Arthropoda > Insecta > Lepidoptera > Noctuidae > Tholera > Tholera decimalis. The sequence goes on from OW964565.2 coordinate 32,174,676, forward strand.
CTGACACCAAAGACTTACAGAGTGAATTAAATCGGTTACAGCAAAAACTTAACTCCGTGTCAATCAAATATTCTGCCTCTGAAAACCAAGTGAGGGAATATATGTTGGCAATAAATGATCTGATAAGCTCCCAAAACAGCAACTGTGAGCATTGTCAATCTGTTATATCTACACCAGACCATTTATTGTCAATGCATGATAGCACTTTACTGCAGTCTTGTGTCAGTTTGCCGGTAGAAAATTCAAATAATTCTGATGGTTTGTCACAAAAGAGTGTAAATAATGATATTGTTATTTTTTGTGATGAGATTGGGAAAAGTTTAGGCCAACTTTTAACCAATGAATATCCAGGGCATTCAATAATAAACAATTGCATGCCTGGCTGTTCATTATCTGATATAATGAAAAAAATAATAAATTGTAAAGTTTGTCAAGTTCACATATCCATATAGTCAAAGTTTGCCACAGGAAGAAAACCTTTTTAGATTTAATATTAATATGTCTTTGCACAATGTGACAATAAATAATAATTTATTTCATTTAATTGATACCAACACTTATGTTGGACATACTTTTTGTTTGAAAAAAGATAGATATCTTGTTGATAGGTACTATCTTTCTATGTATTGTAAAAGACAGATAGCTGTGTCGCTATCATATTACTTTAATATTACAGCCAAGAACTTGGCTAAACAAGTTGCTCCTGTTGAGCAATGCCATGACATGTTGGAATATTCTGCCAATCACTTGGCATCAAATATTGACATTATGAATTGTGATTTAAATTAAAAATTAAGACAACAGATACAAACTCTAGCATTATTGTAAATAATCAGAATAAAACAAATGTAGTTTTAAAATCAACAACTACTATTAACCTGGTACATCAAAATATTCAAGGATTCTTAAGTAAGGAGTTAGAAGTAGAATTATTTCTTAATATTAATAGTATTGATATTCTATGTGTAACAGAACATTGGTTAAAAAACCATCAATTTAGTTTCAATTTTAAAAATCACCAGGTTGGTAGTTCGTTCAGCAGAGTATCAGCCATACATGGTGGCTTTTGATATTAATAAGTAATCAACTAAAATTCAGGGATCGTACGGATATTGTGGGTCTCTCTGTTGAGCGGATAATTGAAATAGCCTGTATTGAATTGGAGCAGTTTATTATATTAAGTGTGTACAGACCACCTTCAGGATTGTATGACTGTTTTGAGTCAGTAATGGATGAAGTTTTGAATAAAATTTGTAATCTGAACAAGTCTATCATTATTTGTGGTGACTTTAATGTTAATTTATTAGAAAATTCTGGTTTGAGTACTAAAATTTTGAGTTTGTTCCAGTCATACAATCTTGTTAACCTGTTTATGGAGCCTACTAGAATAACCCCCACTAGTGCCACTTGCCTAGACAATATTTATACAGATGTTTTACCTACCCACAAAAAAAATAATAAACTTATTAGATTCTGATCACTGTGGGCAACTAATTACTCTATCAAATATGGGTAAGATGAAGACAAAAAAAGATATCACGGTAAACCCTAAATCAAAATATCGCATGGAAACATTTAAAACTAAACTTTTAAACAAAATGCCATATTTGTCAACTAATGGTGACCCGAACAAACATTATAATGATTTTTTTAACATGTACTGTAAACAATTTGATACCACATTTATTCCCAGGTCTTTATCAGTAAATAATAACACTTCCTTTAGCGACTGGGCCACCGTTGGTATCCATAAAAGTAGAAAACGGCTTTATGAACTGTATGAGGAACGGACTTATATCAACACAGTAGAATTTAATTTATATGTTAAGAATTATTCAAAATTATTTAAAAAAGTGTGCTATATTGCCAAATCACGTTACTTGAGTTCAAAAATTAAAAATAGTAGTAATGTAATAAAAATAACTTGGAATATTATTAATAGTGAAACGGGCAGGTCTTGCAAACGAAATAACGATTACAGCCTTGCTATTGATGATAAAATAATTAAATTAGATTCGCAAGTTGCCGTGGCTTTTGAATCGTTCTTTGCTGAGATTCTCATATTGACAACCAGATCTCTGAATGCGTCACCCATTGCTGCAGAAACTTTACTCAAAGAAAATGTGCCAGTTTGTGGCTCTGAATTTCAATTTCAATATGTAACTTATAATGATATAATAAAAACTTTTAAATCTCTGAATGTTAAAAAGACTGCAGACCTATGGGGTAATTCAGTTGATGTTACCAAGTCTATTATAAACATTGTAGCACCTACATTAGCTGTTATTTTTAATAAATGTATTGATCATGGTGAGTTTCCTGATCTAATGAAATATAGTAAAATACTACCATTATTTAAATCAGGTAGCACTTCACACCCCACAAATTATAGACCTATATCAGTGCTACCTACTTTTAGTAAAATTTTTGAAAAAATTATCTTAAATCAAATGCAGAGGTATTTTAATAAGCACAAGTTACTGCATCACAAACAATTTGGTTTTACTAGGGGTCGTTCAACAACTGATGTTGAACTTTTAAGTCATATTTATAGTGCATGGGAAGATAAGTGCGATGCTTTGGGCATATTTTGTGATTTGTCGAAGGCGTTCGATTGTGTTCTCCATGAAATATTGATCAGGAAACTACACTACTACGGAATCCGGGATACCTCTCTGGATCTTCTTACTTCATATTTAAGTGATAGGATTCAAAGAGTTGATGTGAACGGTAAAACATCTCCCGGATCTATAGTCAAAATGGGGGTCCCCCAGGGCTCAATTTTAGGTCCTTTTCTATTTCTTATTTATATTAATGACTTGCCATTCCTCATAAAGGATAATCATGATATAGTGTTGTTTGCTGATGATACTTCACTTTTATTTAAATTTAAACGTCAGCAGATGGTTACTGACGATGTTAATAGTGCCCTCGCAACGTTAGTGAATTGGTTTAATGTCAATAATCTTATGCTTAACGAGAAAAGAACTAAGTGCATAAAGTTTACATTACCGCATGTGAAACAAGTAAACACAAGTGTGTCAATAAAGGGCGAAAGCTTAAAACCCGAAGACACCACAGTGTAGGCATTACTTTAGATGCGAAGCTTCAGTGGGGCCCCCATATAGATAAATTGTCCAAAAAACTTAGCTCTGCAGCATTTGCCGTTCGCAAAATTCGGGGCCTAACTGATTTAGAGACGGCCCGTTTAGTGTATTTTAGTTATTTTCATAGTGTAATGTCATACGGCATTTTACTATGGGGGAATGCCGCCGATATAAATACAATATTTGTGTTACAAAAAAGAGCCATTCGTGCTATTTATAAATTAAGTCCACGGCACTCCCTCAGAGATAAATTTAAAGAAATTAATATAATGACTGTGCCTTCTCAGTATATTTATGAGAATCTCTTGTATGCACATAAAAATATTAATCTCTTTAAAAAACACAGTGATATCCATAACGTAAATACTAGAAATAAACACAACTTTGTCATTCCAAAAACAAGGCTCAAGAAAATAGGTGGTTCTTTTAAATGCCAGTGCATACGTTTTTATAATAAACTACCTTGCCATTTGCAAGAACTGAGCCTCAACAAATTTAAATTAGTCATAAGACGCAAGCTTTGCCAGAAGGCTTTTTACACAGTTAAAGACTATGTTGAGGATAAAAAGGCTTGGGATTGAGCTGCTCCAATGATATACAGGGAGCACTAGTGTTGTTTACAATCACAATTTCTTGTATTTTATTATTTTTTTTTATACAAATTGACATTTTTTTTTTTGTTTTTTAATATTTATTTTGACATGGATATTCACTTTTTAAAGTATAATATTTTATTTTATTTTGACATGAATATTTACTTTGTAAAGTATAATATATGTATTTTTTTGAATATTTCCTTAATTATGTACTTAAATGCGAGGATTATGTGGTATTTTTTTATTTTTTTATTTCCATTTACATATTTTTTTTCTCTCTCTTTATTACGACGTTGTCTGACAGTTTGAGTATTTTAGTGACCTACTCAAATGTACCGTCTTTGGCATTGTTCGTCAGGTCGTTGAGCTCCTTAGTAATCCAAAGTTGAGCTTACAGACTAACTGACAAAGGCTTGCACTGACGGGACGGGTCTACTCAAATCTGTTTGGTCTTTCCTCAAAAGGCCATTTCAGACTAATCTACATAATCCTCATAAACGATTGTGAATATGTGCACTATGTAGGTTTTTTTTATATTTTTTTATTATTTATTCGAGTTAAACATAATAAATTGTCTGGCAGTTTGAGTGCTTTTTGCGCCCTACCTAAAGGTCCTTACCTTGGTATTGTTCGTCAAATCGTTAAGCTCCTTGTTCTAAGTTGAGCTATACGTCATTTGACAAATGCTTGCACTGTATGGACAGGCCCACTCAAATCTGTGAGCATCTTTCTTCAAAAGACCGCCTCAGACTGAAACCTACAAGGTTCCCATATAATTAATTCAGTGTAGATTGTATGGACTTTAAAAGAGGCGGACCCCTGAGTTTGTTTCGGTGTTACTTCTCAGGGTAGTCAGTTAGGAAACACCGGCCTCATCTAGTTAATATTTAAGGAAAAAAATTACGTGTAAAAGTGTTATTTAATAACCAATTTGCAAAATAAAGATCATTTATATTTATAGACCTGAATAGCTGTAAGTTAATGATTTCAATTTATTTGCGTAATAAACTTTTACGTGTATGAGAATTGAGGGCCCATTTTATACGAAGATATACAAAGTAGGACAGTGTTTTGCGATAATATCTCGTGTTCACAAATTTTGTTTGGCATTAGCTTAGATTTTGGCATAAGGACTTTTTCTGTAGCGTCCATAGTTCCCTCAATCCTCTATGTGAGAACTGCGGGCCCATCTTTACAGTCCATAACTCGGTTATTTGACTTTCACAAAATCTGATTCACAACTTTCACATTTCTTTGGGAATGTTCACTAAATCCTAAACACATTTTCACAGAGTTTTATCAAAGTGGTCCTCATACCACACTGACCACACGCACATCAAAATTCCTACTAAGCCGAAGCTGAATGTTATATAATATTGGGGAAAACGTTCATCCAAAGAATTATAATAATAATAATATTATAACCATCAATTATTTCAGCATTTTTCTCATAAAAAATACAATATCTAATTATTATTAATAGCACTACTAAAAACTATGTTAGTAACTATTTAAAAATTGAATAAAATTTTGAGTTAATTACATGTAGTTGACACATAGGAGACTATCAATGCTGGCACGCACTCTGCTCAGCAAGGACGCAGCTCGCTTGCGTCTGATCGCAGCGAAACAATCAGTGTGAGATGAACAAACTATTTCCGCACTAACCTGCTGCTGTTTAGCTCCAACTCCTGAAGGATACAAGTGATGATGAGAGTGCAGGTAGCCTCCGCCAGTGCGATGGTTCTTCAGCGATATGAGCGCTCCGTAAGCAACTGTCTTAGGTGCACTTGCGTTGTGTAGGCTGTTGCCTTCCAAACGAGCTTGGAAGCCTGAGGAGTAGAAGCCATCACCGTTGCCACTGTTGGCAAAAATGATGGGTAGTAAAATGTTAGAGGCATGTAATTGTTCTTATGTTAAGTTATATTTAATAAACTGTGCCCGTCACTTTCTTCGCATGAGACGAACGATTGTTCCCGCCCCCCCGTGCGCCCCAATCCCGCAGGATTTTCGGGAGGAAAAGTAGCCTAGTAGAAAAAGTAGTTGTATATTTTCTTTTGTTGATATATTTACCACAACCTGAGATTAAAAATGAAGCTCGCTTGCCAAGAAGTAACTTATTCAGTCCTTCATGTTATCAGGAAACACAGACTCCTGCGGGGAATTACACTCGTTAGCCGTACGCACAATGACAGTATTGCCAAAACATTTTTTGCGTTTGGGTGCGATGTCCATCATATAACAATGGCGCATCGTTATTCGTCTTGTACTCCGATGAAGGAACGGAATTAAAAACGAAAGGACGGGTGGAATTCGATTGTGCAATTCCATACATACTCCCAGAATTATAACCGATAGAAAACCGATAGGCTTGCAACACGTCGCCGATTTTCATGGCTCTGGAGCTTTGTCTCAACCAATCTCACATTGACAATGAGCCTCTTTCTTCCAGTGAAAGTCCTATTAAAATCAGCCGTTTCAGAGATTTCGTTAGTTTAAAATGTCTTACCTTTTACTTAGGACTGTGAGATGTATCCAGAAGAAGAACACGTAGAGCAATGTCGGCCACAGAATTAGAGTGACTGACCGACCTATTAAGTGTTTCACGGTGAGGCTCTGAAAGATATACAAGTAATTAGCAAGACCTATTAACGTTCTTTGTTAATCAGTTACTAGCACGCCCGTTTTTGCGGGAATGTAACCTTCATGGTGTGAGAGTTTTTTGTCAATTCAAAGCATCTTTCACTATAAAACGGCAATTTCAAACTTTTACTTGTATTATTTAGATTATTTGAAAATATATATTTTTTTAATTTTGATGTCACATCTTATTTTATCCTCACTATGGTTTCTACTCAATATTTCATTTATTGTCCTATCATCTTCCCCACCTTGTATAGATAATGGTACGGAACTTCGTGCGCGAGTCTGACACGCGCTTGGCCGGTTTTTATACATAAAAATAGATATACACTCACAACAGGCTTACTCAAATCTCCGAGTACATTCCACAGGTCAGCGATAGTCCTCAGGCCGACAAAGAACACAACGAACAAACCGACAAACTTGACAGACATAGTGCAAGCGAGGGAGGTTCCTAGGTACAGCTGCCAGGAGATCATACGCAAGGAGAACGGCGGGAGACCGTCGTCTGTTAGTGACCGAACCTGGGAAAGAGAAAGAGAAATGAGTTCTTTCAAATGATTTTATTTTTAAAGAGAACTACGTGTGTGGGTAGAATTCGCATTAGTAGCAATCTTTTTAACCCCTCTAACTAAGCTTAATTTGCTTTTGTCTGGGGTGGGTGAGTTCATGCTAATAGTGTAATGGCCAGGGCAGGGATTCGATTATAAGTCCGACGCTTTAGCCTAGGCTATTGGGGTCTTTCCCTGTCCTCCGATCGGAACTCCGATTGGTAGGAGGAGCGGGAATATTTTTATTATTATTATTATTATTATTATTATTATTATTTATATTATACTTTATATTATTATTATTATTTGTAATTGTAATTGATTTTTCATACTAACATTAGTTTTAAGCGTGTATATTTACTAACATCATGGATTTATGTTGTCCGAATGGAATAAATAAATTAAATAAATTAAATTAAATTATCTATTGATTTATTAATCTGTTCACTATAATCACTTACATTCAATTATTTTAGTACAAATCTATAAACTATAATAAATATATACTTCCAATTTTCAATAAGTAAATAGGTACTTCCTGAAAATTTATATTCTCTTTAGTTTCCTTAAAGTGTGATCTATTTTCAAAATAGTCAATTCAATGACAAGTCTTGTCAATTATTGTGTTACGTTGTTAATATTTAAACAAAAATAATTTAATATTGTATCTGTTAATCATGGAAGGTCTTGTATTGTCTTGTAGACGCATAGTTGCCCTTTCTGGCGTTCTGTCCTTACTACCGGCTCATTTGATACCTGAAGGTTGGGCATACATTATAGATGATGCTCCGGATCTACCTAAATTGCAAAGTTTTAAAAATTACATGAATATGCAATGGCTTAAAAATTCAACATTTATTGAATACTGGTCAGTTTTTTGTTTGCAACACCAGAAAGCTGGCATAAAACACTGAATACAAAAATAATTAGGAAGGCACCAAGTCTTCTTAACTTGTTGCAAATATTAGAAGACGACGCTTTGTTTTAAACACCTATAATGAGAGGATTAGAAGTAAAAATGAAGACAAAAGAGCACATAATGCGAGATGAATTTTTAATAAATTGTCAAATGATGCTTAGCACTGGTGAAATTAGCATAGGAGATTATTTAGAAAGACTAAAAAGTTAAGTTTTATTTTTGTAGTTTATTGACTGTACAGTCGACATCGTTAATATCGACGCGGATAATCGGTCAAAAATACAGTATGGCCTTGACTGTACTTTTGGTTAAGTAAAGTAAGTGATAAAAACAAAAGTCATTCATTCAAATTCATAGGCATGGGAAAAAATATTCCCGCTCCTCCTACCAATCGGAGTTCCGATCGGAGGACTGGGAAAGACCCGGCTATTGTGTACTTCGGGGGCTGCGTTGAAGAATACTTATGTGTTCCCGCAGCCACCTGCGTATGTGTGCGAGGGAACACGGGGTGGTTTTAGTCAGTATGAGTCTGACGGTCAGACACATTCGCCCGTCCCAGGGCGGAGGACATCCACGCGATGCCATGGGAATTCCGGGATTAAATCAGCCTATATGTTGCCCTATAACCTTCTCTATCATCCAATGAAAGTCCCTTTTAATCGGCTTTATTATCCCGGACAAACCAACAGGCAGACTGACAATCTTTTTGGTATAGAAAAGCGTTTGTTTTAGTATAGTGTAAAAAAGAGTACTTGAGAAAACACAATTAATTTGAAATTACAGAAAAACGCATCTACTTTACGTGATTCTTCATCGTCATCATATGCTTAGACTAGAAAGACTTAGACTAGACAAGACAACTATGTTGGGGACAGTTTCTAGTCTAACGGATGCATTAGTGTTTTACATGGAATGACTGCCTATATAGATAGATAGATAGATAGATAAAACTTTTATTGGACAACAGAAGACACAACACACAAAAGCACCTGAACATAATTATAACACATAAATTACAGAAAAAAAGAACAGAACAAACGTATACAACCAAAAATATAATAAATGAGAAAGAAAAGAAAACATACTTAAAAATGTAACACAAAACATTGGTGTGGTGTGTGTCTCCAAATTGCACCAAATGGTAGTTCAGCTCAGCATGTGCCAGGCAAATATGCCTGACGCTGGTATTCTGCTGGATCCCAGTAGCCGTACTTACGGACGTCGAGCAGGTGGCGTACAGTAAAATAATAAAATTAACATTAGAGTAAAGCTAGTGTTCTGGAATTGTTTGTGTAATATTTATGTAATACTTATTATAATTATTTGCATAATATTAATAAACAATTTTTTTTATACAGAGGCATTTCCGATACTGGCATTAAACTGATGTTGCGGGAAAATATATTAGAATAAATTTTTAGTTCATGATTTTAAATTTTTACTAACATAAAATACAAGTTGTTTTATAAATAAAAATATATATATATCTGAAAATAAATAAATAAATTGGCTGTTATCATCATTGTGTGTCTTTGCCTACAGCAGGTACCTACTACCAACTTTAAATTACGGAAGTGTTCGCAATCGCTTCACCCAGTTCCTTCTGTGAATTTATAAGAAATTGTCGAAGCCGACTTCTAAAAGTTTCAATTGTTTTAATCTGTCTTCCATAAGCCAGTAGCTCGGTAACACGATTCTTCTTGGCCAGATCAGTGTTAATTTGCTGGCTTAAGACTACCACATTTATTGTGCGCACAGCCAAGTTGTGGAATTCTCTGCCGGCGTCTGTGTTCCCTGCCACTTATGACCTTTCAGCCTTTAAAGCAAGAGTAAATAGGCATCTTCTGGGCTCGCTCATCACATCGTAGACCTCATCTATTGCTTACCAGCAGGCGATATCGAGGTCAAGAGTGAGCTCATTCGTAATAAAAAAAACCTACCTACTACTACTACTGTCAAAGACGTTCAAGTGACCAACAGCGACAAACAAGCTTAACCTCTCAAGGACCGCCATTATTTACGTCAACCATCCGTCAAGCACCGCGGGCGGGCTCTTATCGTAAGCGTAATCTGACCCCGGTCACAAACGATTTTAACACTTATCTTTGCTACAAATACAGTTTTAAATCGGTCGGGGTTTGGTGGCACAAATTTGTGCCAGTGGGGCTCAACTAATACTTGTTTACTGGCACGTTTTTGTGTCGCTGGGGCTCTAGAGGTTAAAATGCTTTCCGGGGCAAGGGGATATCGCAACGCCAACTTCTAACTTCGAGCCACTACTGAGAAAGTTCTAATAGAAAAACACAAGAGAACTTTTTGCCCGGACCGGCGACCCGGACCACTAGACCAACGAGACAGTTTTTTTTATATTCAGGTCTAGCTTCTGCCCGCGACTTCGTTCGTGTGGGAAGATTTTCCTACGTAAATCCCGATCTCGTGCGAATTCCGGAACAAAACGCCTATGTGTTATTCCAGGATGTCAACGTCACCAAATTTCATTCAGATCCGTTCAGTAGTTTTTGCGTGAAAGAGTAACAAACATACATACATTCTCATAAACTTTCGCATGTATAATATGTATAATATTAGTAAGATTGTATAGATAATACACGTATAAGGGAAAAACATCTTACTCCATAGGAAACCATTAAATTTATCATAATGATGAATGTAGACACGGAAAGAACATACCTTAAACGCACCATATATGGAACAGCTCATAAAAAACAGTAAGATTGGATCCAGTAATATGTACCTATTCAAGGTAAGGAATCCCACATCTGAAACAAAAGAATTACGTCAATATATGACGTCAAACAGTTACTTAAAGGCAATATGGTTTTTCAGATACTTGGGTAAACCACAATATTTATTATTTATGAAGTATTTTGTAGTCGGAATATTAATTATGTTAGACAAGTTGCGGTTCTGAATATAAGGAGATAGTTATTCCCCTTTATTATTAGAGCATTAATACGAATGCTTTGTTTTGATGTACCTATGAGCTATATTGCTGTGAAAATTTCCACCACACAAAACACGTTTTGGGAATACGTTCATTGTGCATACAGCTTTATTTAAGGATGGGTAATCGTCCAATGACTGCCTCCAGATCTGGGCGAAGCGGGAGGGTGTGTCAGCCTTTTACTGACTAAAACCCGTCCGTGTTCCGTCAGTTGATTATAAATGATAAATGATAAATGATCTTTATTTTGCAAATTGGTTATTAAATAACTCTTTTACACGTCATTTTTTCCTTAAATATTAACTAGACGAGGCCGGTGTTTCCTAACTGACTACCCTGAGAAGAAACACCGAAACAAACTCAGGGGTCCGTCTCTTTTAAAGTCCATACAATCTACACTGAATTAATTATATGGGAACCTTGTAGGTTTCAGTCTAAGGCGGTCTTTTGAAGAAAGATGCTCACAGATTTGAGTGGGCCTGTCCATACAGTGCAAGCATTTGTCAAATGACGTATAGCTCAACTTAGAACAAGGAGCTTAACGATTTGACGAACAATACCAAGGTAAGGACCTTTAGGTAGGCCGCAAAAAGCACTCAAACTGCCAGACAATTTATTATGTTTAACTCGAATAAATAAATTAAAAAAAAAAAAAACCTACATAGTGCACATATTCACAATCGTTTATGAGGATTATGTAGATTAGTCCGAAATGGCCTTTTGAGGAAAGACCAAACAGATTTGAGTAGACCCGTCCCGTCAGTGCAAGCCTTTGTCAGTTAGTCTGTAAGCTCAATTGTGCGTACAGCTAAGGAGTGTGTGTGTCCTGATACAAATAATCTTTAAGTCAAGAGTGAATAGGTCACTTCTAGGTAAGCGTGCTTCATCATCGCTTACCATCAGGTGAGATCATTGATATACTAAAACCCATCAATGGGTGAGATGGTTGAAAAACGCGAGCCGATCGACTACAAAAAACAAAATAAACAAAGACTCATCAAAACACGATAAGTAATTTCAAATTTGTATGTGAAAGATCACCACCCATTTCAGATTTATAATAATACTAGCGACCCGCCCCGGCTTCGCACGGGTGCAATGTTTATATTAAATATACTATACAATGTCTTTATATACATCGTTAATAGCCTTTTTGTCATTCGACATCCATGTTCTCTTTAGCAATTACTCTTGAAAGTGCGACACATAATTTACCATGGGAAAAACATTGAACGCTCAAATCTGAGCAACATAGGTTCGCGCGCCGTGCCTCCGCCGGCACCGCGGCGCAACCGCTATGTCCTTGCATTTTAAATTTGTAATATCTTCGAAACTATTTATTTAAATTATATTCTGTAAAGGGCAATATTGATTTATATTAAATGCACAATGTATTTATGGTACTTAATTGGATAAGGATTAATGCTGTATTGCTTAAAATCGCTTCGTAAAATATGCTCGTATTACTCGTAAAAAGTAAAGGATAAAAAATGGTTGTTGTGGGTTATCTATAAGAGATAGACAGATGCCATCGAGGACTTTTTGTTGACCTTTTTAAGGTGTACATTATTTTGATCTATCTCGTAGGGTTCAACCAGCGTTTGCAAAACAAGCGCAACAAATGTGTTTATTTGCGACATCACATTAGAAACCTCAAAAATTATCAGTGTTCCTCTACTATATTATGCATGTTATATACTTAAAAACCTTCCTATTGAATCACTCTTTCTATTGAAAGAAACTGCATCAAAATCTGTTGCGTAGTTTTAAAAATTTAAGCATACATAGGGACAGACACAGGGAAGCGACTTTGCTTTATACTATGTTAAGATAGTAGGAGGTATGATATTTGATCTCAGTGCGGAAACGACTTAAAAATAAAAACTTTATTTTATTGATTTTATCAAAACGATTTTATTGTTCGCCAGTGTGTTATAAGGTACAGACCCAAACGCATGAATACTGTGGGTTGCATCATACAATCTCACCTTTTGCATGTGCATAATATATTTCCGAGCGGGAGGGTGGCACTGCATATTGCATTCAAGGTATTATACATACATACATTTATACTATTAGCAGATTAGCCGTGAAACAAACCTTTACACAGATAAGCAAATGGACAGACAGACTGGTAGAGGTTACTTGATGACGTTATTGTGATGACTTTTAAACTATTCGTTGAAATTACGTAATGTAAAAGAAAAAGTAAAGATACATTAAATACTGAAAGCGACATATGCATCCATTTTAATAAGAATTTGATAAATACTCTAAAAAGTTCATTGTAAAATAATTATCCAATAATTCTATTTATGACACATTCTTTCGATATAATGGCTTCCACATAAAAGGTAGATGTATGTTATCGCGGACTTTGAATTAGATCCATTTAAAATAAACAATCACTTTCGTGGAACTCCAACGGTTTAGGCAGCTCTCGCCAATATAGCTCTCAGATGGCACGAATTCTCTCTGGCACTCAACCTAAGAGTAATCTTTTGTATTATGAATGTCAGGGTTCTCCTTTGAACAATTTCCAGACATTTACTTTCGGAGTAACATAGTGTTCGCAAGTACGTAAAATAAATGCAAAACTAGAAACAAAGCGCTTTTTTGTTTTGACAGAGACGCTAAAAACAATAAAAACTCAACCTACATAGTATGACATAGACTTTACAGATGACTTCACCAGAAAATCCGGTTCCATTTAATATTTAACTAGCTGAGCCCGCGAATTCGTTTGCGTGGGAGTCGATATTACGTATGCGGTTTTTCCGCGTAAATACCGACTCCGTGAGAATACCTTGATACTAAAACATTTAAAGTCTATATGTTGTATACCCTACAACCTTCGGTGAAATTCTCATTAGAAAGTTCCAGAGATTAGTCCGGATATACAGAAAGACAGTCAGACAAAAAAAATCGTTGTAGTATCGCGTACATAGCTATAAGTTTTCTCATTTTGAAATCACAGAGAGACACTTTAATTTTATTTATATATGTATAGAAGAATATACTTACCACACAACAACAGTATAGTTCCTATGATTGTACACTCAAGCGATTTCGTCATCTCCCAAATAGTTAGAAACGTCAATGGAATGATCAAAGCTCCCAGAGTAGTACAGAACTGAAACAAAATAATATAATAATTTATTTTACAACATAACATTATGCCTTGCTCGAGTGATGGGCAAAGGTCTAAATATAAAGAGGTCTACATATTCAGAGTCATTGAATAGGCAACAATACATACATATTATTATAATTCTATTCAAATGTGATGCCGGTTGTGATGTGTGCTAATCACTGCTCAGTATCCCGTCCCTTTATTTCGAGGGAAGTCATCAAATGACTTCACGCGCTCTGGGTGGACCGGAAGGTACAGTCAGACTTCTACTGACTAAAAACCCAACTGTACCATCATTTGCCGTTTAGTTCCGGGACCGCGGAATCTCGTTAAAATAATCCGGCAAAATCCACTCCACTAACGCGCGCAGCTCTTAGAGACGCGCGTGGATCAAGACGCGCCTTCGACTCGGGACAGTATTCATCCCTTACTGCCACATATTGCTCAACGACTCGCCTTATGTTTTAAGCAAAAGGACAGAACACGCAGGCCTGTTGGGTAAAAGCTTAAAAGACACTTCAGTTCTTCTTGGAACCCTCCTCCTGTGTTCCCTCAAACCTGGTCTTCAGGTCTCGCAAACCTTTTCTTGGCAGAGCTCGGAGTGCCGTCCATTTTCAACCGACGACAAAAAGAGGAGGTTATCAATTCGACGCGTATATTTTTTTATGTATGATCATCGGTTACTCGATGACGGCTGAACCGATTTGGAAAATTCTTTTTTGATTGAAAGGGTATACTTCGAAATTGGTCCCATTTTCATAAACGTCAGGATCTGACGATGGGATCCTGGAGAAATCGAGGGAACTCTTCAAATATTATAGGCACACCTATGACGTTTTGGGTATTTATTATAGTAACTTGTGTAGTTGCTCTCAAAAAGTACCATTTGAGGAAGTGGAACTGATGATTTGGATTTGAGTGGATTGCGATTCGATTACTTGAATATGGATGTTACGCACTTTATGCTCGTCACAATGCATATGGTGATGTAGAGCTGATGGTGAAGTACCAGGAGAACTCCTCAACAATTAACGGCCCAGCATTGGGAAAAGCAATATTTTGTAAAAGGTTATAAGTAGTTGATATTTAGGCTCTTGTAACTAGGTAAATTAAAAATATTGTATATATTGTATATACTAGGTAAATTAAATATTAGTAGTATTGACGGAATGCTGGCTCTCGTGTTCCAGTAATACTTATATTCCATTCTTAGATAATTATTCAATGTTTAGTACTAAGAACAATTTAAACCAAAGTGACGGGGTCGTCGTATATGTTAAAAACGATCTTAATTCCACATGCAAAGAGTTAGCTTTGAATAGTTGCGCTACTGGTCTGGTTGTGGAGGTAGGATCAGATATCGCCATACTCTGCATCTATCGATCGCCATCAAATGGAAACACTGATGGATTTACTTCTACTCTTAACAATATATTACCCACCTTTTCTAAATTCAAATCTGTTGTTCTGACCGGCGACATTAACTTAGATATAAAAACGCCCTCGCTTGACTCTCGCTCTCAAGATTATCTTAATGTGCTGGCATTCCGTGGCTTTCTTCCCGCTCATAACTTACCCACCAGAGGCCCTAACTGTCTTGACCACATAATACTGAAGACTAAATCTCCATCAGTTTCACTTGTTTTCGATACCACTGCAACAGATCACTATTCATCCCTACTGGGCTTGTTTGTCAAAAAAATTAAAGTTGATGTGAATACTACCATTACAAAATTAGACCTTGACAAACTAGATAAATCCATGAAATAAATGGATTTGACGCATATCTTCTCTTTGAAAGATGCAAATATTGCAGCTGACACTCTGGTGGATGTTCTAAATAAAGTCATTTCTGAGAGTACGAGGGTTACTAAAGTACCAGCAAGAAAAAGAATTATAAAACCCTGGATCGCTCCTGGGCTGCTACGGTGTATGAAGCACAGGGATTCGCTGCATAAGAAAGTTAAAAGATCACCCGGCAATACTACACTTGAAATTAGCTACAAGCGATACAGAAATTTTTGCAACAAAATCTTAAAAAAAGTTAAAATACAATTTGATTCTGAAGAACTCAGTAAAGCTGAAAAAAATCCAAAAACTTTATGGGATACAATAAAACGTATCACAAACCTTCCCAAAAAATCAAATTCTTCCACACAACTACTATCACATGCTGCCACTCCCACGGAGTCCTGCAACGCCATAAACAGTTTTTTTGTTGAAATAGGTAAGAATCTTGCCGATAAAATTACACCCAACCGCACATTTATTGAGCCAGTCACCTTAGAAACTAGTTCGCGTCCGTCTACATCATTTGTCCTCGAGGAAACGGATCCTGAGGAGATTAAATTGGTGATTAACTCTCTTAGAGTAAACGCAGCCACCGGATGGGATGGTATCTCACCTTCTATATTAAAAAGGTACTCGCCTATTTTGGCACCTGTATTAAGCTACATTTTTAACCTTTGCTTCCAGACTGCATTCTTTCCAACATCATTCAAGAAGGCGATCATTCATCCGATCTTCAAGAGTGGTGATAAAAAGTCCGTCAATAATTACCGTCCCATAGCGGTTCTTACCGCCTTATCAAAGGTCCTTGAACGATTAATCAATAAAAGATTAGTACACTATTTTGAAAAATTTAACCTTATCTCGCCCCAACAATTCGGCTTTAGGAGAAACAAAAGTACAACCGATGCGGTTCAAGAGCTAACGGGATTTATTGTGAGTAATCTTAACTCTCACAAGAAGGTGCTCACCATATTCCTTGACCTCGCTAAAGCCTTCGACACAATCCCGGTTTCAGCACTTCTAAACAAACTCGAAAAATTAGGTGTTAGAGGCACACAGTTACAGTTTTTTAGAAGCTATCTTACAAATCGGACACAAACGGTCAAGGTGGGTGGGCACACAAGCAGCGAGCTTCCAATTTGTTGCGGTGTGCCACAAGGAAGTATTCTTGGGCCTACCTTGTTTCTTGCTTTTATTAACGACCTTTGCAACTTATCTATCTCCAATGCTAAAATCGTGTCCTTCGCAGATGATACTGCCCTTACTTTTTCTGCAAATTCTTGGTTGGAATTGCAGAAGGTAGCGCAAGATGGCTTTAATTCCGCGTTCGACTGGCTTATTTCTCATACCCTTACATTAAATACTTCCAAGACAAAGCTTATAACCTTTTCCATATCGTCACGATCACAACCGAAAACTCCAATCACTATAAAAGCTCATTCCTGTCACACACATGCTCAAATATCATTACCCTGTCAGTGTCCTCTTATAACTCCCGTTGACAATATAAAATATCTAGGCATAACTCTGGATAAGTTTCTTAACTTTAAAACGCATATTAATCTTCTTACAAGCCGGGTTAGGAAACTTATCTATATTTTTAAAAATTTACGATATGTGGCCAAGTTAACTGTAATACGCCGAGTCTATCATGCCCTTTGTCAATCTATCGTAACTTACTGTATTACCTGTTGGGGTGGCGCTGCAAAAACTACGATGAAGCCATTGGAAATAGCTCATAGAGCAATATTGAAAGTATCCACATTTAAACCTATACTTTACCCTACAACAACTCTCTACAAGGAATGGAATGTGCTTAACGTCAGACAACACTTTGTTTTGCAGACCATTCTTTTACAACACCGACAGACCCCTTTTACTAAAATCTCGAAACGACGACAGGACATTATATGTACCACTCCACCACCGAATTACAGCTTCACCAAAAGATTCTGTTATTACATTGGCCCGTATCTGTACAATAAGCTTAATGCAAGTTTACCAATCCATGCCTTGCCATATTCCAAATGCAAAACAACTGTTCGTTCGTTTCTTCTCTCCAAAACATATAGTGAGACTGAACAAATTTTACTAACACTGTCTTAAAAAGTCCTCTATTTCTAATCCACTGCAAACGAATTATTCGATGACACCAACATACCCAAACACATACACACGCATATATACACACTAACATACACGCACACACAAATCCGACTCACACATACCTCCTTACTTTCACACTCACACGACTCACTTACAATACATAAAAAAAGAAAAATTAATTTTCTTTTATAAACTTCATCTTTGCTCACAATCTATTACTTAATAATAATGTATAACATAATCTTAGTAAATAATTTAATTTAATTTAATTTAATATTGTAAAACACCAACCGGGGAGGCAAACTGTCTCTCCTTAATACAGGTTGCCCAGCAACCTAGCTAGGAGAACAGCTGATCACCCAAAAAATTTGTCGATTTGTAATAGTAATAACATAAATTTTGCTAACATCATGTACAAATACCATTTGATGAAATAAACAATTTATTTATTTAAAATAGACCAACTAAAAAGAGTGAAATAAAAACTTTTTACCAAAAAATTAAACCGACTCCCAAAAAACACTGCAAAGTGAAAAATAACTTTAATTTCGGAAGTCGGTGTCTTTAGTTTTGTATTTTCGTTTTTGGCACCGACTTCCGAAATTAAAGTTATTTTTCACTTTGCAGTGTTTTTTGGGAGTCGGTTTAATTTTTTGGTAAAAAGTTTTATAAGACACCCATTGTATACAGCCTTTTGACTGACGTGCGGTTTTGAGTTACCAACACGTTTTGGAACCACATTTCCCGTGGGAGTAGTTATGGTTAGGAAGATACGGAATTTTCTGATTTCTACGACCTCTTTGAGTGAATAGGAGCGTGCCTTCGTAAACCACCAAAATAACATCGCTAACCATCAGCTGAGTTAGTGGTCAAACGCGAGAATATCACATACTGATATTGAAATGTATTCATAACACAGGTTTAATAGACCGTATGAGATGACAGTATTAACCAATTAACACAGTACAATGAAACTACAAATTTAAAAAATTTAAAACGAATGTAAGAGTCTACTGTGTTCTCTCGTTCAACGAAAAAGCTTTATGTAAGTAATATATTCCTAAAGCCGGCGTACATTTGCTTCAGAGTGTCCAGGAATGGTTCCCGGCACCACGCGCAGTCTACCCTGGTAAGCTTAATATTGAGGGATTACATACTCGTAGTTGCAGTGGTGAACCCAAACCCAAAAGGAGAAGAAGAAGAGGGATTGCATAATACTTACAAGTCTCATTCCCTCATACCGAGCTCCTTCATATTTATCTCCAGGCTTTTCGAACGGGAATGTTCCATCATACCCGGTTAGTTTTCCAGACAAGGCTATCAGCATCTGAAAAAGTCAAATTAAATTAATTTATTTCAATGACAACATTAGAGGTCACTTTTAAACATCAACATTTAAAGTTAATAAAGATATTTCAAATAACAAAGCAACTCTTGAAGTCCATGCGAAAAAAGAGAATTTATAATGATTAAAATAAGGCATGTGAAATTCCATAGTTACTTGACAGATAGTTCTATGGTGATTTTCTTCAAGGTGTGAGGTGGATATAATAATATGAAAACAAAGCAAAATGAGTAAGGAGCTACGGAGTTTCTCTCTACCCCCTTTTCGATGATTTGGATCTTTTTTACATAGGTATTATTAAAACTATATATGTATAAGTAAAGAACGCTTTTTCTATAATTTATTAAAATTTTAGGCTCAGTATATTCATGGAGGAAAAAAATTGGCGCTTTCATTTTTTATTCTTTACACCAAAAGCAACCCTATATTAACAGTGCACAGAAGTGCATATGTATGCTAAAGTGAATTGGTCCACAAGTGTTGCTAAACGTGTATCAGTTTTTTATAAGGAAGATCGGAACCAACCTTCATATAAACATTACGAATATTTATAGGAATTATTTCTGTAGTGTGGATGTGTTTACAAACATATAAACTCACAAATATAATTTATACTTCAGCCAGACCGATCGATCGAGGATAGGCGACTGCCTATCTGAAAAGCCCAGTTGCAAGGAAACACACAAGCCGTAACTCCTTGGCAAGACTGGTGTTAGATTATCTACCTATGACAAGTAATGATTTTCTACGATGTACAAATGGTAGCCAGACTAACAACTTAGGTCCGGCGCTCATTATCGGCATCGGCAAGTAAAGAGATCCTTCGGCATTCCTATATGCAAGCGCACACTGTCGGAAACTATGTCTTGGCATGCTGCAACGTTCTTAGGGATGACGAGGCGTCCTTAAGCATGCCGCACCGTCTTCAAGCTTGCCGAAGCGTCTCTATATCGTATTTCTCTTCAAAACAGTCTCAGAGTTGTTACAAGCTAGTTGCCTGAGTTGTATTTAGTATGGTGGATTGGGATCTAGTGCTCATAACAGTTCTTCATTTTATGACTACTATAGAATGAATTATGAAAATTTTGAAAGTCTGGTTCATTTGCTTCGACCTTTCATGGAGCCTCGGCGCCGGCAGCGCGGCGGGTGACGGCGTACTGAAGGATCCCGAAGTATCCCGAAGCAGCCTCAAAGCTGCCGATGCAGTAGCCTCAAGGATACCGAAGCGGTAATTTTGTTACTACGATCATATACCTATCATGGAAATTTCTACTTTATTGCCATGAAGTTTATGTATAATGATTTTTATCACCTAAAATCTTCAGCCGTGCCGATGCCGATAGTGGGCGCCGGGCCTTAACCTTGAAATGTTGAGGTGTTAACCTTGCAGATCAACCCTGCAGCTGTTAAGCCTGCGCCGAGTAAAATAACTCAAAACGGTCTTCACAACTAAAGGAATATAACTTATAATAGTACTTTAATTACCATACAAAAATATGTAATGAACACTAGAATAAATGTGTTAGCAAACATAGTTGGCAAAATTTAAAAATATTTTATAGTTTATTAAACAAAAATACATAAAGTTGGACAAAAATCCTTACAAAACATGCTCGTGCGTCGCTGAATTTTGATAGTAAACTGTTGAATTTTTTCATAAACTTCAATTCATATTATTCTCTAATTATCATACTACAATTTACGTTATTAACATTTCAAAAATGTCGCTTGGTTGTTTTAATTTTAATTTTTTCTTCTAATTTGCGCGCTATTTTGAACCATACGCAACGTACACAGGTCGAAAATTCAGTCGTCCACGGGAGCTCAGAGAGGGGTCACGTCTCATCGTGGAGCGTTTCGCCGGTAACGATAATTCGCGATCTATTAGCGGGCCATCCACTAACGTTCATTCCTTCTGACTTATCCCGTTGTGCAAACTGTACAGAAAAGCGACGAGATAAAATAAAACTGTTGAAGCCACTAATTAAACCACAATCCTACGTTATTTCCCTTGACTTTATCACAACACGCCAGTCCGACAGGAAAAGCAATCCTTCAATGACCATACACACGTTTAGGTACATTCCTGACGGTTTGCATCTTGTCAGTCATACCGAGGGATTGCGTGTCTGTGGATGGTTATAATCCTATCATTTTATGAAAATTATTGTCATTTAAAAGGAATGCTCGTCATTTTGAATTATCTTTATGGATTATTTTCATTTTGCAACAACAAGTGTATTTTGTTTGTTTTTACACCGCCTTCCGAAATTAAAGTTATTTTTGGCTTTGTAGTGTTTAGATATGGAAAACGGTTTGATTTTTTGCAAAAAAATATTTTCACGCTTTTTAGTGGGTCGGTTTGTAATTTATCTAGTTAAAAAAGCCAAAATGTCTACTAATTATAACCTTTTACAAAATATTGCTTTTCCCGATGCAGAGCCGTTAATTTTTGAGGAGTTCTCCCGGTACTTCACCATCAGCTCTACATCACCATATGCATTGTGACGAGCATAAAGTGCTTAACATCCATATTCAAGTAATAGAATCTCAATCCACGAAATACTTATTATTGAGTAGTTTCGGTGGCCAGCTGTGGTCTTCATCATCAGTTCCATTTCTCCAAATGGTGCTTTTCGAAAGTAACTGTACAAGGTACTATAAGAAATACCCAAAACGCTATAGGTGTGCCTATAATATTTGTAGAGTTCCCTCGATTACTCCAGGATCGCATCATCAGATCCTGATTTCATAACAATGAATCAAACTAGAAAATATACCCTTTCAAACGAAAAAGAATTTTCCAAATCGGTCCAGCCGTCTTCGAGTCATGAGGTAACTAACATACATTAAAAAAAAAGCTCAAGACGAACTGAGAACCTCCTCCTTTTTTTGAAGTCGGTTAAAAAGGAGAAATGTAGTGATATTAGACTTTTAAAAGATCTGGCATGTGATGAACCTTCTATTTCTTGGGAATCCATTTTATCCTTTCGGGACGAAGACGAACACAAAATGATAACGAACGAGCGCTCAATCACGCCGGACAAATAAACAGGCACTAACTTGGTCTCATAGCGCGTCGCGTCCTTCGCGACGGGAGTGAAGGTGGGGTTTTAATACCGTCATTCTTTCTCGCTCTTGCAAATCCACTGGCGTTCATTCCGTAAGGATTATAGATTCCGGCAGGAATTAACGTTAGTGGATGGCCCGCTATTGTGTACGTATGTATTGCAGCAATCCGTTGAATAACATAAGTCATATTTTTTGTTTTTTTGAGTACGATTTATTATGCATACCCAACAATTACTTTTTATTGTTCAATATATATTTCTTTAACATTTTTTTTTTCAATATTTGTTTTATTATGGGAAAATGTAAAAAAAAATATTATTAGAAGAAAGTTGGCGCAAATTTTCGAAAAAGGAGCCATTCTCATAAAAAGTACGTATTTCTATTTTGTGATGTTATTATTGCTTTTTAACCGACTTCAAAAAAAAGGAGAAGGTTCTCAGTTCGTCTTAAACTTTTTTTATGTATGTAACCTCAAACTCGAAGACGGCTGGACCGATTTGGAATTTTTTTTTCGTTTGAAAGGGTATACTTTCTAGTTGGTTCCATTGTTATGAAATCAGGATCTGATGATGGGATCCTGGAGAAAGCGAGGGAACTCTTTAAATATTATAGGCACACCTATAGCGTTTTGGGTATTTCTAATAGTACCTTGTGCAGTTGCTCCCGAAAAGCACCATTTGAGGAAGTGAAAGTGATGATGAAGACTTTTTCTCACAAATTCGATATGGGTACCGTATAATGGGTTTTTGGGGTTGGTGATTGCAAATCTGACATTCATTTTAAAATCCAAGATGGCGGATGCAACTTTTTCTCAAACATTCGATATGGGTATCGTGTAATGGGTTTTTGGGGGTGGTGATTGCAAATCTGGCATTCATTTTAAAATCCAAGATGGCGGATGCAACTTTTTCTCAAACATTCGATATGGGTATCGTGTAATGGGTTTTTGGGGGTGGTGATTGCAAATCTGGCATTCATTTTAAAATCCAAGATGGCGGATGCAACTTTTTTTCAAACATTTGATATGGGTATCGTGTAATGGGTTTTTGGGGTGGTGATTGCAAATCTGGCATTTATTTTTAAATTCAAGATGGCGGATGCAACTTTTTCTCACACATTCGATATGGGTACCGTATAATGGGTTTTTGGGGGTGGTGATTGCAAATCTGGCATTCATTTTAAAATCCAAGATGGCGGATGCAACTTTTTCTCAAACATTCGATATAGGTATCGTGTAATGGGTTTTTGGGTGTGGTGATTGCAAATCTGGCATTCATTTTAAAATCCAAGATGGCGGATGCAACTTTTTCTCAAACATTCGATATGGGTATCGTGTAATGGGTTTTTGGGGGTGGTGATTGCAAATCTGGCTTTCATTTTGAAATCCAATTTAAAACACACACGATATGCAACTTTTTTCATTCATTATGGATATCGTATGTGTCTACTAAGTTAAATACACTGATAACCTTCAAGGGTTTAGTGCTAAGTATAATTAACAAAGTAACGTAAGGGCTAAAATTATCGCTAAATGATGAAAATGGTTGCTGTTCGAAATACACTAAGCTCGCGGCGAACTTAGTGCATCCGCATTATATCGCTTGCTCAGCAAACGTGGTCAATTGCAAAATATTGCATCAAACATCGTGTAATAGGTTTTTGGGCATACCGATTGCAATCCTGACATTCATTTTAGAATTTACGATGAAAGTTCATTGGCTACTTTGTTAGCTTACAATTTACACTGGGTTATTGACAATTTAACTGATCCTAGGTTAAGTGACTATTCAGTATTATCTAGGGTATCTAATAATACTGAAATTAATTGTTTAAACCAGGGATGGCGAACCAATGGCACGCGTGCCACTGCTGGCACGCGACGAAATAATTTCGGCACGTCACTGATTACGAGTTTAAAGAAAAAAGTATAAATTATGATTATTATGTAGCATAATACCTATGAATCTTTGAAAAGTAAACGCGCGCGAGCGTTCGGGTCCGGTGCGCGGGGTGGAGGCGGGGCGTAGTTGCTATTCTAGCGCGGGGAATGCGGCGGTGGCGCGGGGCGCGGGAACGCAGCGCGGGGGCTTGACTTGAGTAAATAATAACAAACGAGGCGCAGTGCCCGCGCAAATTGTTTGTTTACGCAAAAAATAGTTGAATTTCATTGTGAAAGTGAACTTTAAAGTTTATTTAAGTTATTATTTGCTGTAATTTAATATGGCTAGTTCAGCAAAGAAACGAAAAGTGCAAAATAGCAAGGATACTAGAGAATTTCAGACTTGGTGGACTGATAAATTCGGCGTGATTAATAAAGGTGACAAAGCAGTGTGTGTTTTATGTTATGGCACCATGGTATGTAGAACATCTTCCGTTAAACGGCATTTTGAAACAAATCACAAATCAATTTGTCAAAAAAGCGAAGCAGAGCAAAAGGAATTAATTGCGAGTGCTTTGAAAGACAGAAACAAACAGTCAACATCAATAAATAAATTTGTTGGCAAAAATTGTCATACAAGTGCGGCAAGTTACACGGCTGCAAATGTCATTGCTCGGTATAGTAAACCCTTTCAAGAAGGCGAGTTTTTAAAGGAAGCCTGGTTAGCATGCGCGCCTTCTCTTTTTGATGATTTCGAGAATAAAAATAAGATAATTCAGCGCATCAAAGATACTCCTTTGTCCAGAAACACAATAAAGGAAAGAATCTTAAAATTGGCTGAAAATGTTACAGAGCAACAAAAGCTTGACATTCACTCTGCTTCATTTATATCGCTATGCCTCGACGAAAGCACTGACGTCACAAAATCTGCACGTTTAGCTGTTTTTGCTCGATACTGCGTAGGAAACGTCATTAAGGAGGAATTAATTGCGATAAAATCGTTACCAACAACTACAAAGGGCGCAGATATTTGTACGGCAGTTAAAAATTCGATAGTTGAAAAAGAAATTGATATAAAAAAAGTTGTTTCTGTAACAACTGATGGTGCTCCGAGTATGGTGGGTAAAAAAATTGGTTTCATAAGTTTATTTCAAACTGAAGTAGGACATTCGATTCTGGAATTCCACTGCATCATTCACCAACAAGCCTTATGCGCTAAGAGCGGTTTAACATCTCTTGATAATGTTATGGCAGTAGTTACGAAAATAGTCAACCTCATCTCTGCTCAGGCTTTAAACAAGCGAAAGTTCGACGCTTTGTTGGATGAAGTCAACTCCGTGTATAATGGCTTACTGATGTATAATAATGTTCGGTGGCTGAGTCGTGGGTCTGTACTTGAAAGATTTGTTGAATGCTTGGAAGAAATCAGACTGTTTCTGCAAAATGAGGGAAAAATTGAACAATACCCACAGCTTTTGGACGTCATGTGGCTTTCAAAATTGATGTTTTTTACAGACATATGCCAACACTTAAATACGTTAAATGTGAAGCTTCAAGGCACAAACAAAACAATAATCGTCATGATCGATCTCATTCGCGCCTTTGAGGCTAAACTGCAAGTTTTCAGAAACGATATTATCGCAAAAAACTACAAGTATTTTCCATACTTGAAAAAATATATCAATGAATCTGATATACGTGAGACAACAAATGCAGAAAATATGACTGAGGAATTTATCTCTGTGATTGATTCTTCAATTAAGGAATTTTCAACAAGATTTCCTCAGTTCAAAGAATTATCAGAAACGGTCAAGTTTATTATGTACCCAGATGTAACGACCTTTCATACACTGAACTTCTCCCAGTTCGATTGGTTGGAAATTGAAGATTTTGAAATGCAGCTGATTGATTTCCAATCTAGTTCAATTTGGATACAAAAATTCATAGACATGAGAAAAGAATTAGAGTTAATTGAAACAGAAAGATTGACCAGTAATATAAGTAAAGATGCCAATAATAAAATTTTAGAAACCTGGAATGCGTTGCCAGAAACATTTAATTGTTTAAAGAAGCTGGCTCACGCTATTCTAACTGTATTTTCATCAACATATGCCTGCGAGTCATTGTTTTCAGAGATGAATAACATCAAAGACTCTGTTAGAAATAGACTGACTGATGAATCAAGTTCAGCATGCATTCTGCTAAAAGTAACATCGTACAACCCCAATATAAGTCAATTATCGTCCAATCAGCAACAACAGAAGTCGCACTAATTTTTAATTGCTCTTGTAATTGTATTTTTGGTAAATATAGAGCTTTGAGTTGATATTGTTTTTTTACATTATTTTTCCACTGATCACAAAGTCAAGAATATTTGATGGCACGGCTGCGACGTCAATAAATATTATTCCAGAAAATTGGCACGTATACGCATAAAGGTTCGCCATCCCTGGTTTAAACCCTTAGATGTGACAAAGGAGAGTTATAATAACACAATTTTACTATATCATCAGAATATAAATCGTTTCTCCGGCAAAATATTAGATGAGGAAATGTTAATAGATAAATATGATATAGATATCTTATGTTTTTGTGAAACCTGGCTAAAACCAGATAGAATGTTTAAAATTAATATTTTTCTGTTACTAGTGCATACAACAGGTCCTCAGTAGGAGGTGGTACTTTAATATTACGTAGTAATTCTCTTAGATATAAGGAACAAAAATATATCACCGCTTGCTCTGTTGATTGCTTGTGTGAGGTAGCATGTACAGAAGTTGAAGGCCAAACTTTCTTAAGTGTTTATAGACCACCAACATCAAACTTGTCATCGTTCTTAATGATAATGGGAGAAATTTTAAGTACCTAAGCTTATAAGAGATAATAAATTAGTTTTCGTTTGTGGTCACCTAAATATTGATTTGTTAGTAAATTCACCTGAACACTGCAAGCTTACTTCATTGTTTGGTTCATTTAACTTAAAATGCACATACAAGGAAGCAACAAGAATAACAGCAACATCAGCTCAATGCATAGATAATATTTATACTAATTGTGCCATAAAATACTCGTCTCAAATTAGTAGAGTTAGGTCTGACCATACAGGTCAACTAGTATCCTTTGAGTTGGTTAAAAAGCAGCAATTAAATAAGACTATTAAGTTTAGGCCACTAACTAAAAAGAAATTAATGTTTTTAATGATAACATGTTAAGTAATCTTTCAATGGCCAATTTTGACTCCCATGACCCCAATGAAAATTACAGGATATTATTTTCTTCACTATGCCACGAATTTAGTAAGGCATGTCCAGTTAAAAAATTTCAAATGAGTAATAAATCTAAATTTAATGAATGGGCCACTGCTGGATTAAGAATATGCTGAGACAATTTATACAACTTATACCATGAAAAATCATTGACTTCCGATGAAGCCTTCCATAATTATGTAAGAAACTACTCAAAGATATTTAAAAGAGTATGCGCCCTAAGCTAAATCTAAATCAGAAAGTAATAAAATTAGCATTTCTAACAATAAAATAAAAACTGTGTTGAAGGTGATAAACAAAGAAACTGGAAACACAAACCATCAGGGTAAGAATGATTTGACTTTGAACATCGATGATCAGGTCATCTCAGATAAGTCAAAAGTGGCTGAGAAGTTGGAAAATTACTATACCAATATTCCAGTAGAGGTTACTAAATCTCTACATTCTTCGCCATTATTGGCAGAATCTTTTTTAAAGGAAAACTTCAATAAGGATATACCAACATTTTCATTTAAGCCCATTTCTATTGATGTAATTAAAAAGCATTCCAAAGTCTTAACATAACAAACACTGATGACTTATGGAGTGCATCTGTTAGGGTTCTTGGTAATATTATTGACTCAATTGCTGCTATCCTAACAGGCACATTTAATTAATGTATAGACAGCGGTAATTTTCCCGATTTAATGAAACATAGTAAAGTAGTACTAATTTTTAAGTCGGGTTGTAAGAGTGATCCCTCTAACTATAGACCGATATATGTGCTTCCAGGATTAAGCAAAATATACGAAAAAATCATGCTGGACCAGATGCTATCATATTTTAACTCAAATGGAATTCTGCATAGTCGGCAGTTTGGTTTCACGAAAGGTAGGTCAACATCAAACGCAGGAGTAGCGCTCATCCGTCACATTCTGGAATCTTTGGAGAAATCTCAGGATGCAATTGGCATATTTTGTGACCTCTCCAAAGCTTTTGATTGCGTTGACCACAAAACACTGATCTGTAAATTACACCATTACGGAGTTCGTGGATTCGTGTTCTGCTGACCTTGTTCTTTCATATTTATCAAACAGGCAACAAAAAGTTATTGTTAATGGAGTGACATCTGCAGGATCCCTAGCCAAGATGAGTGCTCCGCAAGGTTCAATTCTTGGCCCTTTCCTTTTTATAGTGTATATCAATGACATACATGATGACCAACTTATCGGATATTTTTTATTTGTAATTCCATTGTGCTGTATTAATTGGTCTATACGACAGTATAGACCAAAGTTTTAAATATAAATAAGCATATCTTAGAACTGGAAACATATCTTACAACTATATAATAATATAGGTTATCCATCAGAATTCAGACAGGCTTTAATTTATAATCATATTGTGGGAAGTACTAATTTCACACGGGTTCCCGTTAGTATATGCTTAAACTAGACTTATGGTCTCATGGTGCGTGGTGCGCTGGTTGCACGCTACTGGCATGATTGCTCTATGTTATCTCTTAAAAAATAGTAGTAGAGATACCTACTACTGTTTCTTGTGATTTTTTTTTACATGGGCACTTATAAAACGTCAGCAGTTTGGCGCAGGGCACGGTTCGAAATTGGTCGTTTTCTATGGAGAAGATCCGGCAAGAAACTCCACAGTTACTCTTTTAAAATATCATTCTTACAATGTATCTATAATACAGGTTAATTAGGTATGAGAGGACATTAAAGCCTATCTGAATTCTGATGGATAACCTATATTATTGTATAGTTGTAAGATATGTTTCCAGTTTTAAGATATGCTTAATTATATTGAAAACTTTGGTCATTACAAGATATTTTCTAAATTTAAACCCACGACCTACGTCATTTAAATTTAAAAGTCAATTATCTGAAATTAAGTATTTCAAATGGCGGGAGACTTTGTTAAACATAAAAAACACAGTGATACGACGTCAATGTGGAGCTATTTTTTAGTTGCGAAGGATAGGAATAGTGCCAAATGTAACCGATGCTCAGCCATTCTCAAGACTGGATGGATCGACTAAGGGATTACATACACATTTGTCATCAAAATATTACGTCAAGCTTATATCAGCTTCAACAAGTCTAGATTCTGATAATCTGAACACAGCACCGCCGCCAGCCAAGCGAAAGTTAAATGATTATTTTACTAAAAGTGCCGACGATAGCCTCGATGATGTTTTGGCAAGAATGATTGCATTAGATGGATTTCCATTCAGTATATTCATAACTTCAGATGATTCGAGAAAATTTGTCTTTGCAAAATACACGGATTTACCAAAGTCAGCCGTCACCCTTCAAAAACGTGTCATGAATTACAGTGAAAAAATCAGAAAGCAAGTAACTGCAGAATTGAAACATTTGAAAAGTGCAGGTGAAAGATTTAGTCTTTCTTTCGACAAGTGGACTTCAACATCCAATAAATCATACATGGCTGTCAACGTTCAAACATATAAAAAAAATTTTGGAATTTAGGACTTGTTCCTATTTATGGAAGTATGAAAGTATGGCTGAAAATTGTCTTCGTATGTTGAAAGAGCGTCTAAGTATATTTGATATTTCCCTGGATACTGGCTTTATGAAAAACATAATTATTTGCAAGACAGCTCTACCTCAGATGATAATATAAATGAACCACCTGTGGCTGTTGATCATATGGACGACATCCATGATGATGAACATTTAGAAGACTTAGACAGTCCAGAATCAGTCTTAATCTTAATGTCACAAAATGACCTTCCGCTATAACACATACCAGAGTTAACACAAGATGAAAACATTAATGAGCTGATAAAGAAAATCCGCAAAATTGTAGAGTGTATTTCAAAAGATCACCATTGAAAAATGAAACAGTACTTCAAAAATAAATGAAAATTGAACATGGAAAAGAGCTGTCACTTCTTTTGGACTGTAAAACCAGGTGGAATAGTCTTTTAACAATGCTGGAAAGATTTTATCTTTTAAAAACCTTCATTCAAAAAGCTCTTATAGATCTCAATCATCCAATTCGTTTGGAAGAAGTTGATTTTGAATTGGTAAATAAAATTGTTGATGTGCTGACCCCAATTAAATTGACAGTAGAAGCAATCTGTCGGCGAGATGCTAATTTATGCACAGCTGATTTCGCTTTGAAATTTCTTATAAAACACTCTAGCAGAATCATTTTTTGGCAAGTGCTGACACTTGCCAAAATATGAAAACATCCTTAGTGGAACGTATGAAGCAACGACGAAGTGATGATTTGACTGGTGTGTTGAATTAATTACAAAATCCATGAAAAG
Organism: Tholera decimalis; assembly: GCA_943138885.2. Lineage (NCBI taxonomy): Eukaryota > Metazoa > Arthropoda > Insecta > Lepidoptera > Noctuidae > Tholera > Tholera decimalis. The sequence goes on from OW964565.2 coordinate 32,205,341, forward strand.
ATGATGAAAATCAGTTATTATCAGATTTGGAATGGCATGCCTTATTTCCAGTTTCTACACAGGCTTTAGTTTGTGTTCTGTATGCTAAAACTATGTTTGTATGTGTGCGTATCGTGGCTGCGTCCCGGTACTTTAACCTGTGTCTATGAGAATAAAGCAGTGTGACATTGACTAGCGTGTTTAATGGTTGTCCGTAACTCCCGCATATCTAACAGTGGCGACGAGTTGAAAATTACCCTCAAGTGCAAAAATGACATCTTTTGGCGTTTCTTTTGGAATTTTAACTAATTTCGATCATACATCACAAGATTGGACGAGCTACAAATCTCGTTTACAGCAATGGTATATTGCCAACGATTTAACGGAAGAGTCGGACAAATTGAAGGTCAAACGGAGGGCAATTCTAATTAGCGCCCTCACCGGACCTACTTATATGCTAGCAAGGGATCTGGCGCTGCCGAAAAAGTTGGAAGAAACCGATTATGAAGAAATTCTCAAACTTTTAGACCGTCATTTCGAGCCTAAACGACTTGGATTCGCGGAGAAGTCGGTTTTTTACGCGGCGGTACAACGATCAGACGAGAGTCACACTCAATGGGCGGCCAGAATTAGGGGGTTGGCGGCACACTGCGGGTTCAAGAACTTGGAGGAAGCTCTGCTCGACAAGTTCATCATGGGCATGTCGGCAGGACGCGAGCGTGACAAGCTCTTCGCCCAGGACCAAGCGGACTTGACCCTCGCGAGAGCGGTTGAACTAGCGGAGAGTGTGCGGTGTGCTCGGCGCGCCGCGCTCACCGCTGCGGGGCCTAGCGGCGCCAGCGGCGGCGACGACGGCTCAGTGTTCGCGGTTAAGGATAAGTGCAGTGTGTGCGGGTATTCCAATCACAAGTCAAATCAGTGCCGTTTTAAAAATTACAAATGTAAAAAGTGTAATAGCAAGGGTCATTTAAGAAAAATGTGCCCAGGTGATGTAAAAGTGAAGTATGTGGAGCGAGGTTCGATGGATGACGAGGACGTCAACCGTAAGTTGTGCTTTAATATTCGCTGCGAAAAAGGTCAACCAATGGTGGCTAGTGTCAATGTAGGTGGGCTAATCCTGGAGTTCGAGATAGATAGTGGTTCTGCGGTTAGTATTATTTCACAAAATACCTATGACCAGCATTTCAGCAAAGTACCGTTATTAACTACCGATAAAAAACTATTTAGTTACACTGGTAATCATTTAGAAACAATTGGTTTTATTAATTTAATCATTCAGTATTCCAATATAAGTCGGACACTTAGTTTGTTTGTCGTTCGTAACGGAGGGCCGCCATTGCTAGGCCGTGATTTTATAACCAACTTTGGATTAGAATTGACTCCAATAATTAAATCTATATACGACTCGACCGATAAAACAATATTAGACGAATTGGTTTCTAGATACCCTTGTGTATTTTCCGGAAAATTAGGTAGATTTAATAAATACGAAGTGGAATTACATTTAAAACCCAACTCGAAACCAATATTTTTCAAAGCTCGGCCGGTACCTTACGCATTGAAAGACAAAATTAACGTCGAACTAGATCGATTAGTAGAATTAGGAGTTCTGCTTCCAGTTCAACATTCCGAGTACGCGTCACCGATAGTTCCCGTGTTAAAAAAAGACGGTGGAATTAGAATTTGCGCAGATTATTCCGTTACCATTAATAAGCAGCTTCTAATTGATAATTATCCGTTGCCAACGGTCAATGATTTATTTGCTAAATTGTATGGAGGTGTTCAATTTAGTAAAATTGATCTTTCTAGTGCTTATTCACAATTTGCTCTTATGGAAAAATCACAAAATATGACTTGTATCAATACACATCGGGGACTATTTAAATACACTAGGTTAGTGTTTGGTTTATCGAGTGCACCCGCGATTTTTCAACGTGCTATGGAAATGTTGTTATCTGGGTTAGAGGGAGTAGTTCTTTTTCTTGATGATATATTGATAACTGGGGTGAATAAAAAACAGCACATGGATAGGTTAGTTGCAGTATTGAAAAGGTTAGAAGATGCAGGCCTTACTATACAACATAGTAAATGTGAGTTTTTTAAAAATGAGGTAAGTTATCTGGGGCATACCATTGACAAAAATGGCATAAAAAAATCACCAGATAAAGTAAAAGCAGTTTTACTAGCGCCCAGGCCACATAATGTTTCTCAGTTGCAATCATTTTTAGGATTAACTAATTACTATCGCAGTTTTGTACCTAACGCTTCAGCTATACTTTCACCTCTATATAATCTCCTACATAAAAATTCCAAGTGGGAATGGACAGAAATACACGAAAATGCATTTAAAAAAATCAAGCAGCAGTTGGCATCGGATACCGTGTTGGCACATTTCGATCCGTCAGCTAAGTTGATATTGACGGTGGATGCTTCTCCTTGCGGGCTAGGCGCCGTGCTGTCGCAGGTCGGTAATGACGGGTCTGAGCGCCCTATTAGTTATGCATCTAGAACTTTAACCACTGCAGAAAAAAAATACGCACAGATACAGAAAGAAGCTACGGCGATTGTTTTCGGAGTAAAGCGGTTTCATCAGTATTTGTATGCACGAGCGGTGCCTTTCACCTTACGAACTGATCACAGACCATTGTTAACGATCTTCGGCCCTCACCGTGGTATACCGACGATTTCAGCGAATCGGCTACAACGGTATGCAATATTTTTATCGGCATACAATTATTTAATCGAGTACGTTAGCAGTAAAAACAACAATGCTGATTACCTATCGCGCGCGCCGTTGCAAAATGAGTCATCAGCTGACTCGTGCTCATATTTGAATGGGGGAAGTGAAGGCGCGGGGACGAGCGTCCAGTGCACAGCTGATGACCGCTCCGCGTATGTTTACTTTGTCGTCGATGGCGGGTTACCAGTTACTTTAGGGGATTTACAACGTGAAACTGAGCGAGATTTAATTTTAAGCAAAGTTAAAAGTTATGTCAATTTAGGTTGGCCAAGGAAGGTATATGAAACTGAATTAAAACCGTATTTCTACTGTCGTAATCAAATTGCAGTTGAAAATGGGTGTTTAATGCGGGGCCACAAGGTTATCATACCAGAAACGTTAAGGAGTAAAATTTGTAACGAATTGCATAGTTCTCATTTTGGAATTGTAAAAATGAAAGCAGAAGCGCGTAAGCGGTTATGGTTCCCGGGTGTAGACAGTGCGCTGGAGCGGCTGGCCGGCGCGTGCGCCGTGTGCAGCGCGCTGCGCCCCGCGCCCCCTCGCGCCCCTCTAGCGCCCTGGCCTCACCCGCCGCACGCCTTCTACAGAATACATTTAGATTTTTTGGGCCCATTTAACCATCAAATGTTTTTAATAGCTGTTGATGCTTATAGTAAGTGGGTTGAAGTTTTTATTATGTCTTCATCGTATGGATCGAAAGCCGTCATCGAAAAGCTTATCGATTTAATGTCACGAGTAGGTATTCCGCACACTTTAGTAACTGATAACGGTACTTCGTTTGTTTCGCAGGATCTTAAGGAGTTTTGTTCAAAAAACGGTATCACTCACAAGCTTTCCCCGGTATATCATCCGTCTAGTAACGGACAAGCAGAAAGTGTTGTGAAAATAGTTAAAAAGGGGCTCAAAAGTATTATAATCGATAATAAAAATAAAAATCAATTACAGTTACAGATTTCTAAATTTTTGTTTGATTATCGGAACTCCAGGCACAGTACCACTGAAAAGTCACCCGCGGAGCTAGTGTACGGGCGGCCGTTACGTTCGCGTCTTGATTTGTTGTCCCCGGTGGGTGCACCGGCGTCGGCCTCGTCATCCACCAGTCTCACTCATACAGTCGAGCGTAACCAGTGCTTACAGGCCAAATACTTTAAAGGAAAGCCTAGGAAAGAATTCAAAGAAAATGATTTAGTCTGGATTACTAAAAATATGAACACTAAAAAGTTTATTTGGATCGAAGGAATTATCAAAAGGAAGATAGGAAAGGTCATGTACGAAGTTTATGTACCTGATTTGGACAGTCTGGTAAAAAGGCATTTAGATCAAATTCGGGGGCATGGTGAAGGTCAAGGTTCATCGTATTACGACACGATTCCCGACGTTCCGCACGTTGCTGCTGATCAAACCATTAACTCCAACGACTCAGATTTAGTGATTTGTGATACCCCACCCCCCGCACAAGAGTCAATCTCATCAACCCTTACCAGTACGCCCTTAGAAGAGAGTGAGGAGGGAGATGGAAGTAGAAGGGATATGTCCTTTGCCACGCCTGAATCCGACGCCTCGCGTGATGCGCCGGCGACACCTGTGCCCGTGATTAACCCGCGCCGTCTGGCGTTGTCACCAGACAACTTTTCTCCTTAGTTTTAAGTTTTTAGTTCATTACGTTCTTTTGTTGTTAGCCGGGGTATTTCTTAATTAATGGGAAGGGAATGTTCTGTATGCTAAAACTATGTTTGTATGTGTGCGTATCGTGGCTGCGTCCCGGTACTTTAACCTGTGTCTATGAGAATAAAGCAGTGTGACATTGACTAGCGTGTTTAATGGTTGTCCGTAACTCCCGCATATCTAACAGTTTGGAAGCAAATAAAGTGTATTGTTAAAAAACTTAAAAGTCGAGATGACACGGAAGAAGAAGAAGGAAGATCAGGATCACAAACAGATGATGAGTTAAGGCCACAAACCTCCCAATCCCAACCCCAATTGACACTAAAGGAAAAGTTATAGCTGGAAATTGATAAGAGTATGAAATCCCCAGATCGTGAAGTACAAATACAAAATTAATCGGGGTTGGCAAAATATAGTATTAGACGTGAAATAAGCCTGTTTGAAAATGGAGGAATTAGTGGATATCACTTAGAAACAGCATATAAGTATCTATTGTCTATTCCTCCAACCAGTGTAAAACCTAAACGAGCGTTTTCAGCTGCTGCTTATGTTGGTAATAAACGAAGTAGGCTTGGAAGTCAAACCTTGGATGCATTGATATTTCTACGATTGTATTTTCAAAATTCGAAATAAGTTTTATTGTCTTTTTATTTCTTACAAAGTATAGAATCTTTTTGTCATTTTTTTTTTCTTACTATACTGTGATATGTGTAGTGTACCAAAATTAAAAATATATATTTTAAGAAATTACTCGTTTTTTAGAGTTCAGTTGCCGAATGGCAAAAAACGGAACCCTTATAGTTTCGTCATGTCTGTCCGTCTGTCTGTCTGTCTGTCCGTCCGTCCGTATGTCACAGCTATTTTATTCCAAAACTATTAAGACTATACATGTGAAACTTGGTAAGTAGATGTATTCTATGAAACGCTTTCCGATATTGAGAAAATAATTAAAAATCATTTAAAATAAAGGAACATACTACTACCCCATACATGGAACTAAAACTGAAAATAATTTTTTTTTCATGAAACCTATGCGTGTGTGGTATTTATAGACAGGTATTTAAAAATGACATGGGGGTTTCTGAAACCACTTTTTCATAAAGTCAATCGTTTAAAAGATATAAGCTTCCAAAGTGGTCAAATGTGTATCCCTCCCTCTAACTTCTATAATAGTGGAGTGAAAAATCTAAAAAAATATGTATCTGTAGATCTTAATGTAAACTTTCAACCAAAATTGGTTTGAATGATATCGAGTTAACAGTTTTTGAGATACGACATATTTTCTAAAACCGCAAATATAACTTTGTAATTCATACAAACACTATGAAAAACAAAGTTATCTAGCATAGTTGTAAAAAATGTAAATAAGCTAGTTTTAAGAAATTTGTAAGGATTTTTTCGTCAAATAAATATACATATTATATTATATTATTATAGTTACACACGGAACCCTTCATGCGCAAGTCTGACTAGCACTTGGCCAATTTTTTACATTTGAGACCAATTAGAAACCACATAGTCTAATCCGGGGATAGCCCCAGGATCCCAGGATTCAGCATCAAGAATCACGTAATCCCGGGATTGAAAAACATGCTCGGGATTGTATTCTCTAGTTGCAACTAAGAAAGGATTTCTATCGAAATTCTATTTTAGTTGCCAAATGTGTCGAAAAAAATAGAATTAATAAATTGTAAAGAACCAGATAGATAGCCCTACAGACCTCAATCTGAACGATAATTCTGTAAGCAGTTTAATGTCGATAGGAGCCGGGTTTTCTGGTTTAGAACAAGTTTCAGCTTCCTTTGACATTCCCTCTATGTCCGACAAATTATACGCCAAGTGCCATAACAAGGTCTGTCTACTACGGGAATTAGCCAAAGAAAAATTGGCCAAGTGCGAGTCAGACTTGCCCATGAAGGGTTCCGTAGTAACTACAATAATATAATATGTATAACTAGTACAACTACTAGTCTGCCTGTCTGTCCATCCGTCCGTCCGTATGTTACAGCCATTTTATTCCGAAACTATTAGGACTATACATATAAAACTTGGTAGATTGATGTATTCTGTGAACCGCTTTCCGATTTTAAGAAAAAATTAAAATATATTTAAATTAAATTAAAAAATATTTTCAGTTTTAGTTCCATGTATGGGGAGACCCCCCATACATGGAACTAAAACTAAAAATATTTTTTTTTCATGAAACCTATGCATGTGTGGTATCTATATACAGGTCTTTAAAATGAGATTGAGGTTTCTAAAACCGCTTTTTCATAAAATTAATCGTTTAAAAGATATACGCTTCCAAAGTGGTAAAATGTGTGCCCCCTCTAATTTCTATAATAATGGAGTGAAAAATATAAATATATATACATATACAACGTGTAACGGAAACCCCATATCTAACCAAAAGGGCTGAAGACAACATTTGGTATGGAGTCTCTATGCAAAGTTTCAGCACAAAATAACTGACTTAAAGAATTGATACCAAATTATTGGTTTCACATATTTTTTGAATACCAATCATAACAAACGTGTCACAGCACTACGAGGGTCAATAACTTTCCACGTCACTTGCCAATAACACGATAATTCTTTTCGTTCTTCTTAATTTGAAAAATTCGGTCTCTGGTATCAGTGTACTGGAATTTGTAATAAGTTCTACACATGTAGACTTAGGATTACAAAACCCTTGCCATATCGTTTGTCTTAATGTAAACTTTCAATCAAAATTGGTTTTAAAGAGATCGAGTCAGCAGTTTTTGAGATACAGCATATTTTCTAAAACCGCAAATATAACTTTGTAATTCATACAAATACTATGAAAAACAAAGTTATTAGGCGTAGTTGCAAAACATGTAAATAAGCTAGTTTTAAGAAATTTGTAAGTTTTAGTTTTTTGTCAAGTAAATATACATATTATATTATATTATTATAGTTACTACGGAACCCTTCATGGGCGAGTCTGACTCGCACTTGGCCAATTTTTGTAAAATGTTATAATAAGCAATATAACATTAGATTTATAGATTTCTTTTATTTTTTTTTGTCTTTTAAATTAAGTTACACTTGATACATATATTGTTATGAAATAAATTACGCTTATACAATATTTTCTGCGAAGTAAGTTCGCTAGACAGCATTAATGAAAAAATGTTTTTTTTGGTATGGCCCCACGTATATATAATAAAGTACCGAATTTTATCAAAAATATGACAGTACATCAGAATTTAAACGAGCACTAAATGAAATTTTAATAAACAAAACTTATTTCAGTCTGGTTTTATTATGACATTACATAATTATATTTTTTTATTTCATACTGGTTTTATTATTCAAATAAGTACTGCACACCCATCTACCCTAACTTGCTACTTACCCAGTTTCGAAGCGTCAATAGCCTAATGGATAAGGTGTCGGACTTGTGATCGAGAGGTCGCAGGTTCGAACCCCACCCATTACACTATTGACGTGAACCCACTCCAGACACAAGCATATTTAGCTTAGTTGGAGGGGTTAACAAGATTGCTAGTAATGTGAAATGTACCCACATTGCTAGTATTCTTTAAAAAAAATCTGAGGAGTTTAATATATAAAATCAAAGTTTTATTGCAATAGGATGAATAGTGAGGGAACGGATAATGGATTACTACAGTAAAAACAAACGTTAATTTTTATATAATAGGTATAATTTATTAAATTTATTTTTGTGATTTATTTACGTACCTACTTGCTTCATTTAGATCCATCCAGCCGTTTGAGCGTGAAGAAGTAACAAACATGCAAACAGACACATTCATTCACAAACTTTCGCCTTTATAATATTAGTGTGATAAATAAAACCATCTAAATAATTAATATTCGTTTTTCAAGTTTATTCAACATAACGACAAAAAATTAAAAAATGCAAAGTTAGCAAACTTCGTCGTGCAACGGCAAGCGGGCCTCGAGCGAACTTGTCATTGTGTGTGTGACAACGCACACGACTAGCCCGCTGCAGTAAATACCTATTTTCCGCGCGTCTCGTAGGCTCGACACCCTCTTAATATTTAGCCACCAGTTCCTCACATCCCATTAAGTAAATATTTTTGTTATAAATATAATAAAGAATGCAATAACTATTGTGGACCTTGTTATATAAACAAAATATATTATTGCAATGTGTATATAGAGTTCATTATCATAATAAGTGTCTGTTCACTAATAAATAAATATGAAATTTAAATAAAGTGACATTTTATTTATTGTTTAAATTGGACGAAATTCAATAAGATACAGAATGTTTGTCGATATTTAATATTGCTATTAGGAACATCTCACTGGGCATTCTGGACATGTGTCCCCTAGTTACTTAGTCTAATCAGACTCTACTAACACGCACCCTAAGACACACTACATTTACATTCATAAAAACATCCAAACATATTTTTTTTATTTGTTTTGTTTTATTTTACTTTGCCTGCGAGAAGTGCTAGTTAGCCATATTTAATATATAAAAAATTGGCCAAGTGCGAGTCGGACTCGCCCATGAAGGGTTCCGTAGTAACTATAATAAATATAACATACTTAATATATTTATTTGAAAAGAAAAAAACAAAAAACCTTACAAATTTCTTAAAACTAGCTTATTTAAAATTTTTACAACTACGCCAAATAACTTTGTTTTTCATAGTATTTGTATGAATTACAAAGTTATATTTGCGGTTTTTGAAAATATACTGTATCTCAAAAACTGCTGACTCGATCTCGTTCAAACCAATTTTGGTTGAAAGTTTACATTAAGATCTACAACATAGGGTTTTCTTAGATTTTTCACTTCATTATTATAGAAGTTAGAGGGGGGACACACATTTTACCACTTTGGAAGCGTATATCTTTTAAACGATTAACTTTATGAAAAAGTCATTTTAGAAACCATAATGTCATTTTTAAAGACCTGTCTATAGATACTACACACGTATAGGTTACATGAAAAAAAAATATTTTCAGTTTGAGTTCCATGTATGGGGAGCCCCCTTTATTTTAAATATTTTTTAAATTTTCTCTTAAAATCGGAAAGCAGTTCACAGAATACATCAACTTACCAAGTTTCATGTGTATAGTCCTAATAGTTTCAGAATAAAATGGCTGTGACATACGGACGGACGGACGGACAGACGGACAGACATGTCGAAACTATAAGGGTTCCGTTTTTTGCCATTCGGCTACGGAACCCTAAAAACATTAGACTCTGAATTTTTTTTTTATTTGATAGGTACAGCCTAGAGATGGTAATAATTATAGTACAACATACATAGTTACAATCCCAACACCAAGTAACATAAGACAACACTGAAAATTGGGGCTTTCTAGTTTTTAAGTTACGAGGGCCATAAAAGGCCTGCACAGCCTCAAGAAAAGGATGGTATGGCATTGTCTTTTTTTTTTCTCGACTTGTTTAGGTCACTTCCTAGTCCGCAGATTCAATTTTTAATGTAATAAATTCTTTCACTTAAGGCATCTAAACAATCACTAAAAAAGAAAATATTTAAAAAAAATCCATACCTTGCCAAGTGGAGGATGGACATCAAAAAAGAATGTTTGGTTTATGTACCAACTCGCCATTTTACCAAAATGAGTTTCATCCCAACTGAAAGAGATCAGTAAATTAAAGCTTTACTTGTTTATTCAATGTGAAAATTGCAGGTTGTGGGTTCGAACCCAGTCAAGCATTACTTTGTGTAATTTATATCATCACCTCTCAAATATGAAGACATTTGAAGATCTAAAATTTGAAAATATGTGATAACCACCAGCCAGTACTGGTGTAGTGGATTATGGCCCATTCCCTTTCATAGAGAGAAGGCCTATGTCCCAACAGTGGGAATCTAATAGGCTGAATTATTATTATTACTACTCAGTACTTTCAATTTTTCTTTGTTTGAAATATTATTAAGTACTTATGATAAAAATATTGGTATACCAGCTGTTGCGCAGGGCTTTGCTCCCGTAGACTGTATCACGATAAAAACATAACTCTCCTTTTTTGCAGTTGGACAAAAAGTAACTTGTAACCTTCAAGCTATTTCTATACGAAATTTCATCCAAATCCACCCAGTACTTTCGGAGATTAATTTGTTCAAACAAACTTTTCCGCTTTATAATATAAGTTTAGATATACCATGAAACAGTAATCACAATCTAGAAACGATGACTACTTATGTTTCCTTAATATAATATTCTAATCTAGAGTTAAAGTTTACATATAGCTCTAAAAAAGCCTAACATAAGTTTTAAAAGTAAAATTGATTTACCAAACATGATCAGGTTCCAAAACTTTGTAAAATCGTGTTACAAAGGTGGCACCACACAGTATGCCGAACGTAACCCACCATCTAAAAATAATTAATATTTTAATTTTAATATTTTAGTTAGAGAAGTCAAAACAAGAACAAAAACTAAGTTCGTGAAATTAGAAAGTACATTTTATAAGTCTGCTTCGTAGTAATACTGGTTTCCTGCTTTTCAGGCATTATTGCGAGAATGAATATTGGATCAGAATTAAAAATTTAAATGGGATTTAACATTTTCATTTAGAATATTTACTAAAAAAAAAACCAGATAAGACAACGGTAAAACAACAACGTAGCTTAGCTAAACCAGTGTTGCCAACTCCAGCAAAATCTTCTCCCTAGATTTATTATCTAAAGTCGCTAGAAGTCTGATTCAACTGGAGACGGATCCCGGATTTACTTACTTTCCGATTACTGGAGGACATTAGCAGCCTGGAAAGGGGATGGGGGAGGCAAGTGAAGAAAAATGTACTACACAAGCAATACAATCGTTATAATCTATACTAATATTATAAAGCTGAAGGGTTTGTTTATTTGTTTGTTGGTTTGCTTGAACGCGCTAATCTCAGGAACTACGGTTCTGATTTGAAAATTTCTTTCGGTGTTAGATAGCCCATTTATCGAGGAAGGCTATAGGCTATATATCATCACGCTAAGACCAATAGGAGCGGAGCACTAATGAAGAATGTTTCAAAATCGGGGGATTTTTTTCCACGCGGACGAAGTTGCGGGCGGAAGCTAGTTAAAAAATAAATCAACACACACGCCTTATGTACAGTCAGCATCAAAATTATTGCCTTAGACGAATCCCCAGAGACTGGTTTCAGCCATCCCTTGAATTCGGGCTCGGTCTTTGATGTTTCTCGATATTTTTGAATGTACTGCTTCTTTTTCAGAGCTAACTCCATAATTTTGTTCACCACAAGTCCACAAAACAGTTCATATACTTTGTAATTACTATGATGGGTAACGAATTAAAAATCAGGCTAGGTACCTACAGCGTATAAAGAATTTAGAATCCAAACAGAACTTCACTCGCTCTTCACTCTAGTAGTGACTTGCGTAAGTCCGTAAGTAGGAAAAGTACGAAAACTACGGAACATAATAAAATACCGGGATTTCTCGAAGACTGCTTTAATGTTACAACTGGTAAAGATAATTTAATTGCGAGTGAGCATTTTTTAAAAAGTTTTGGGCATATATATGTTTTGTTTTCTTGTAGTTTGAAAAGTCGTCAGCTAAGTCACTATTTTTTTCTAGATCATTTTTGTCGTCAAATCTTTTTCCTTGTCGCTAAGGCTTAAGCAAAAGTCGTCATTTCTAGCGCAAAGTCGCTAAATTGGCAACACTGAGCTAAACGTCATGAACAGATGAAGGTGACGGACGCGGGACAGCAGAACGGGGAATAGTGCTGTGTCTCAAAACTCGTATCCACTCGATTAACGGCAACACAATTGTAATCAAGTGAAAAAAAACAGCTTGAGTTCACTCCAACTTGAGCATATCTATCTATACGTATAAAATTCAAAGTCCTGACTGACTGACTGATATATCAAAGCACAGCCCAAGTCGCTGGTCCTAGAGACATGAAATTTGGAGGGTACATTCTTTGTGAAGAGTAGGTATCCATTAAGACAGTAAGTGGGTTAAAAAGGGGGTCAAAGTAAATCGATAGCGCTCTTAGGTAGTGGCAATCAGATAGACAGTCGCTCTCGTTCAAACACATACTCACACATTCACTCTAACCCACTCACACACACACAATCTAACGCACTCTCTCACTCACACAACTAAGTGGGTTAAAAAGGGGGTCAAAGTAAATCGATAGCGCTTCAACTTGAAATCGATAGCACCCCCGGACTTAATGGAATCAGTGCTAAATTAATTATAATACTCAAAAAATCGTTACTTAAGCCACTTGCTCATATATTCAACCTATCGTTAGAAAACGGAATCTTCCCAGACTGTTGGAAGATTGCCTGTGTTCGCCCCATTCACAAAAGTGGACCAACAGATTTAGTGGAGAACTACCGCCCAATTGCTCTCTTAAGCATTATATCCAAACTGCTGGAAAAAGTTGTTAACCTCCGCCTTGTTAACTATTTTGAAAATAATAATCTGATATCAGAACGATAGTTCGGTTTTAGAAGAGGTAAGTCAACGGAAGATGCTGCTATGCTTTTATCCAACTCTGTTGCATCATTTATCGAAAATGGAGAGCAAGTTCTAAGAGTCTTCTTAGACTTAACCAAGGCGTTCGATACTATTTCAATAGACCTTCTCTTGTCTAAACTAGATGGAATAGGAATACGAGGAGTCGCGTTAGACTGGTTCAAGTCCTATTTGTCCAATCATCAGTAACTAGAAAAACTAGGTAACGCGTCAAGTGGCTTGCTTCCAATCAGCTTCGGAATTCCTCAGGGTAGTACTCTCGGCCCGACCCTCTTATCTTTTTATATGAATGACATCCTAAATGTTTCACTAGGTAAAACTGAAATTATATCTTACGCTGACGATACAGCAATCATATTCCATGCCAAGACTTGGGATCAAGTCTATTAAGTCGCTGAGAATGGATTGCTGACTATTACTGAGACTCTAAGTAGAAACCTTCTCACAATAAATATGAAAAAAACAAAGTACGTCACTTTTTTCAAAACCACAGCTTCCGGCCCTCAACAACACTTAACGCTTAAATTACACACATGCGGTAAACATCCACCCATAGACTGCACTTGCGTCTGCATAGATTGCACTCCATCCATTAGATACCTTGGTATAATAATAGACGAATACCTATCATATAAACCACATATTTATCTGCTCGTCGCTCGTGTCAGAAAACTTCTTTAAATCATGAAAAGATTAAGGGACTGCACACCAATAGAAATTTTACGTAAAATGTGCCTAGGACTACTAGACATAGATGTCAGTCAGTTTTACAGTATGGTATCTCGGTCTGGGGAAGCGCCGGCAAAAGCACATTTATAGATATAGAAAGAGCTCAAAGGGCCATCATTAAAGTGATGTTAAAAAAACCGTACAGGTTCTCGACGGATCTGCTCTACGCCGAATTCCCGGTTCTCCGATTACGGCAATTATATATTCTGAGTGCTAGCTCACGAGGCAATAAAAATAGACCTGACTACCTAAATCTTATCTCAAAACGTGTTTTTCATGCCCCTCTTCCCGCTGCAAAAAGTCTTCCATCCCGACGTCATGTACACATGTCTACAACAAAGTAAACAAACGCTGTGATATCAAAAGCCTTAACTACAGTACATGCAAGAAAATGAACAAAAAATTACTCATCTCACTATCATATGATGAAACAGAGGAAATTCTCAAATGATTCCTACTCAACTCGACTTGTTTTTGCTCATTTTGCTTCAATCTTAACTCTTTGTTTTGATAAACAGTCACTACACAACACTTAAAAACTACACGTACACATTTCATCACACATCATTGTTACATAATCCATGTAGGTAATATTAAGTAGCGTTTTGAAATGCTGTAACAGTGGTTGAATAAATAAATTGAAATTAAAATAAATTGAAAGTTTATATGAGACTTTTTTTTCTTGGATGGATTCACTTGAAACTTGGTATTATATAGGTTCCTCAAGTGACGTTAATGAACACCAAGAAAGGACTTAGAAATTCCGCCCTTAAGGGGATAAAAAAGGAGGGCCGAATTTGAAAAATTAAATAATATGAATGCATTAAAATATAATAACTATAATGTCATTATATTATACCATCATTAATTTGTATGCCCAAGTGGCTGATCATGGAATGAACAATATTAAGTACTTATAAAATTATGTAATGAACACCTGTATGCAACCCATGTATCAAAAATAAACGATTTGATTTGATTTGTACGAAACTTTTCATTTGTTCAACAGATTCATTTGAAACTAGGTTCCTTTAACCTCCTTCCTAGGTAACTTTTAGGTTCCTCAAGTCATGTAAATGAGCATTTTAGAAAATTCGCCCCTTAAGGAGATAAAAAGGGGTTACGACATTATTTATATAAAAAGATTCCCATCTTTTTATTTTTTTAAAGGATTCACTTGAAACTTTGTACTTAGGTTCCTTAAGTGATATTGCGTACCGGGGTATTGCGGGAATGCTCTAACAAGATACCACGGCTCCGGAACGTAAGGGCAATTGAAGGAACAATGTGGGTTTTTAGTCACAAGAAGTTCGACACTCCGTTCCGCTCTGCCCTCAGCGGAAGAAGTCATAAGATAATTTACCCACTTAATTTTGACTCAGCCTTCTTGATGTCAAGGGGTGGCAAATTCCAGAGTTTAATAGGAGGAATACTTAGCGTAAAAATTTGATAGAAATCCGGTGCGGTGAGAAGGAATGTGAAGAAGTAAGTTTTAGGATGCGCGAAGGTTAAGACTATGAGAACAGCCCAATAATTTAAAATTTTGTTTTAAGTAAACAGTAGCACAAGGATCGTTCATGATAATAAAGAGCATACAGAGGGATCTGAGGGATCTCCTTTGATGGATAGGCAACCATTTAAGCTGAGAACGGAAAGAAGAAATGTGATCATATTTTCAAAGGCCAAAAATGAAACGAATACTGTTGTTGAGAAGTCGATCCAGTTTGTTAAGAAGTTCTTGGGAAAGATCAGAGTAGCAAACATCAGCATAATCAATGATAGGAAGCACAAGTGATTGGACCAATGTAGTTTTAGTGCTACAATGAAGGAAATGCTTGAATCTATAGAGAGATCGCAGTGTGAATGTTACCCTCTGGCTAACCTGTGTAATCTGCTTATTCAACTTAACCTGTCGTCAATATATAGGCCTAAGTCTTTTACGTGTGACGAGAGTGGGATGATAGTATTGCTGAATTTAAACAGGAGAAGTTGGCTGGTGTCCAAGTTTCGCAGAAAATATGAGCTACCGATCAGGATCGCCTGACACTTACTAACATTGACAGTAACTCCAAACCTGCTTGACCAATCACTGATAGTTAGAAGGTCAGCATTCAGCAATGAGATGCAGTTGTCCATGGTTGTCAATGTCAGCTTGCGTGTAGAGCTGTAGGTCATCAGCGTACAGATGGTAAGAGCACTTGAGGAGAGTGGTAATAGAGTTTATGAAAAGAGAAAATAAATGTGGAGAGAGTATGGCACCTTGTGGAACGCCAGTTTTCACCACTTAGAAAAATTCTGATCTGCACGAACCGCTTGCTGGCGACCACGAAGATAAGGTGAGAACCAATCTTGTGCCAATGAAGAAACCCCAATGTGTGACAGAATGGCCAGGAGGATGTCGTTATCAACGGTATTGAAAGCGTTGGAGAAATCAATTAAAACTAACACCGTTAATCTCGAATTCTCCAGGCCATTCCTTACATCTTCTGTAACCTTAAGCAAAGCTGTGGCCGTGCTGTGGCCAGGCCGAAAACCTGATTGGAAAGGGGATAACAGATTATTCCCAAACACAAAGGAAGATATTTGCTTAAGAACAACCGCTTCCAGAATCTTAGATAGGAAAGGAAGAATGGAGATAGGTCTGTAGTTATTAAGTAGGCTGGGGTTGGATATATTTGGTAGAGGGATTATGAAGGCCTTTCGCCACATTGTAGGAAATACCCCAGTCTGCAGGGAGGCATTGATTACGTGTATAATAATAGGAAGAATACTTTTAATTATGAGGGATAGCATATATCTGCTGACTTCATCACAGCCAACAGCCTTGGACTTAATAGCATTGAAAGTCTTGAGGATCTCAGAGTCGGTCACAGGAGAAAGAGAGAAAGAATCGGGAGGTAAGATTGGCGTGGAAGTAATCTCAAGAACTTTTATATATATATATATATACACTAGCTTCTGCCCGTGACTTCGTTCGCGTGGAGAAAGAGGAGCCTATGTCCACAATGTCAACTATCTACTTACCAGATGTCATTCAAATCTGTTCTGTAGTTTTTGCGCGAAAGAGCAACAAACATACATACATCCTCACAAATTTACGCATTTATAATATTACTACCTTTTGCCCGCGGCTTCGTCCGCGTTAATTTACACTTTGCCGATAATTCTTGTTGCCAATCGGTACACACGGTTGGGTGGTTAAAAACACATAGTCCCGTTGATATCTGATTTTATATCACGGTGCAGCTGTACTCGCATGTTTGTAAAAAAATTGTTTGGAGTGGTTCTTGAATACGCGATTTGAATGAATTCGGAGGGGGGAATACAAAGTTCCAACACCCCATTTACATCTTTAAGGTATAATTTCCAGGATAAAACTATGTTATGTCTTTTCCAGGATCTAAACTATCTCCATACCAAATTTCATTTAAATTGGTTCAGCGGTCTAAGTGTATTATGTGTGTGGGGAGGGTGGGGACTTTATTGATTCCCTATACGAAATTCCAACACCCTTTTAATATCTTTAGGGATAATTTCCAAGATAAAACCTATCTTATGTGTTTTCCAGGATCTTAAACTGTCTCCATACCAAATTACATCTAAATCGGTTCAGCGGTCTAAGTGTATTATGTGTGTGGGGAGGGTGGGGACTTTATTGATTCCTTATTCCATACAGAATTTAAAAATCAAATTTAATTAATTTAATTTAGCTTTTGCCAGTGGCTGTGTCCGCGTGCAATTCAAAAACTATCTCACGGGAACCATATTATATCGAGATAAAAGCTATCCTATGTTCTTTCCAGGGTCCTAAACTATTCCCATGCCTTCATCTGAATCGGTTCAGCGGCTTAGGCGTGAAAAGGTAAAAGACAAACAGACAGAGTTATTTATAATATTAGTATGGAAGTATGGATATTAGTATGGAAGTATGGATATCGATATGGAAGTATGGATTATCGCTTGAATTATTTTAATCATGTAAGCGAAGCCTAGGCTAGGTATTACTCTTGCTTGATGAAAGGGGAAAAGTAGTTGCCCCTACTAAACGTTAACGAGACAAGACTAGAAAAATAATTTCGTGTATTATATTAATATGGATTATAAGAATAAGCCTAAGTTACAGTACAAGGGAAGAAACTTTAAAAAATATAGAAATTAAAGAAAAATCATATTGTTTTTTAAATTAAAGTAAAAATAAAAGAAAACACGTTCACTGTGTTTTATACTTAAAAATAATAAATAATCCATGAAGCCCTGAAGAGTATAATAAGTTCAATTATCGATATCCGTGATTTTGAATCATTCTGGATCATCACTTGTCACAGCCGCCATTTTAAGCGGCCCACCCTGTTCCCTCAGCTGCACTTAAGTTCCGGAGCCGCGTTATTTCATTACAACATGTGCGACCCCGGCAGTAGGTATTACATACCTACATCTAACGAAGTTAAAAAGAAAACTGTCAGACCTAAGTTAGCTTTACGGAGATGTTCTAGAAATGTTTGAAGCCTGGGCTAGCACTATGTACACGATATGTAAATATAGCTGTACAAAGTAGTACCTAACGGTTTTTTAAGGTTCCGTACCCAAAGGGTAAAAACGGGACCCTATGACTAAGACTGCTGTCTGTCCGTCCATCTGTCTGTCACCAGGCTGTATCTCAAGAGCCGCGATAGCTAGACAGTTGAAATTTTCACAAATTATATATTTCTGTTGCCGCTATAACAACAAATACTAAAAACTAAATAAAATAAATATTTAAAGGGGGCTCCCATACAACAGACATGATTTTTTTGCAGTTTTTATAGAACATTTTCTATGGAACCCTTCGTGCGTGAGTCCGACTTGCACTTGGCCGGTTTTTTAATGTTAATTTTATATGATGTCACTAAATTGTAGTGTAATATTCATACTAACTTGGTCAAGGAGAGCAAATATGGTGGATCAGCCATGTTGCTGTTGAACAGTGACGCCATCTTATCGATATATCAAAATATCGATATTTTTTCATTAAATAATCGATAAACATCGAGGTTATTATGCATATAGCTTCAGATTGTTTTTTTTTGGCTACGAGATCGCGTAGCGCCAAAAACCACGTACCTAAATAGCCAATGTTACCTACGTGCGTTACCTTTACAAAAATATCGATACGTCAATTGAACAATATTTTTACTTGATCATAATCGATATAATTATCTGAATAATAACGATTCGATATTTATTTACATTTGCCCATCCTTACGACTCGAAAAGACGCGAAACTTAATTCTGTCAAACGTCATGTCAATACGACTGTCAGTGTCAAGGCTCAAGGCTGCCCTAAACAATGACGCTAGCAGAATAGTCGACAACACAGAACATATATACCCTAGAGGGGTCGACACCGGCTCAGTTGCCAAAGAAGGAGAAAAAAAAAGGTTATCATAACAAAACAACTTTTTAGCAAACAATAAAACCGAATTCCATATCAATACACTACAAAGCAAAAAATAACGTTAATTTCGGAAGGCGGTGCCAAAAAAGAAGAAAATACAAAACCAATAACACCGACTACCGAAATCAACTATAAAATATCATTGACCGAAATTAAAGTTATTTTTGGCTTCGTAGTGTTTTGATATGGAAGTCGGTTTTATTTTTTGCTAAAGTTTTTTTTTTCACTCTTTTTAGAGGGTCGGTTTGTAATTTACCTAGTTACAAAAGCCAACATGTGAACTACTTATCATCCTTTACAAAATATTTATTTTCCCGGTGTAGCGCCGTTAATTTATAGGAGTTCTCCTGGTACTTCACCATCAGCTCTACATCACCATATGCATTGTGACGAGCATAAAGTGCTTGACATCCATATTTAAGTAATCGAATCGCAATGCACGAAATTATTATTATTGAGTAGTTTCGGTGGCCATCTGTGGTCTTCATTATCAGTTCCACTTCCCCACATGGTGCTTTTTGAGAGTATACCCAAAACGCTATAGGTGCGCCTATAATATTTGAAAGGTTCCCTCGATTACTCCAGGATCCCATCATCAGATCCTGATTTTATAACAATGGGACCAACTAGAAAGTCAGTCCAGCCGTCTTCGAGTTATGAGGTAACACTTAAAAAAAAAGTTCAAAACGAACTGAGAACCTCCTCCTTTTTTTAAAGTCGGTTAAAAACTTCCTAAATAATAGTTTATCAAAGCTATACCCGTCTCCAAATATTTTTTTAGTATTTTTATGATAATCCCTATTGTTTTTTCTATTTATCTATGTAGTGTAGGTACTAGTGTTGCCAGGTCGGATTTGTTTTAAATCGGGACAGAAGGTAAAAAAAAATCGGGATTTAGGGTTGTAGATCGGGACGAACAAAAAAAAAAACAAGTTTTTTAAAATTATCCAGAGCTCTTCTGATGTGCTGCAATAGTCAAAAATATCCTGAAACTAAAGGGTGTCTCAGCGCCAATTTTTAACTTTAAACTTGAATATCTTGGCAACCAGCGGGGCTAGCGGGAGGGTAGCGTTTGATAGATGATTAGTATGGATTTTCTGGCGCGTACCGTGCTTACGCAGGGGAGACAGGAGCGCAGGAGAGGAGGGTATTTTTGCAACGAGTTTTCATTGAGTGAAGCACAGTGCAAGTTTTGTAATCGCTTTCAAATCCGCCGTTTAAGTGATGCCCCGGGTATTCAGTTAATAAAGTCATGGGTAGCAAAGTTTAGAGCGACAGGATGTTTACTAAATCATTCAATTGGCCTTCGAAATAGACCTGTGTGATCGATTGAAAACATCAACCGCGTCGCCGCCGCTGCGGTCGCGGAGCGTCCACGACGATCAGTTAGAAAACATGCTGCTTCTTTGAGCCTCCATTGATCAAGTATTCAACGAATTTTGGTCTTAGACTTAAAATTACATCCTTATAAAATTCAGATAGTTCAAAAAATCAAACCAGAAGACTACAACAAGCGAAAAATGTACTGTCAGAAGATATTAGAATTTTTTCGGAGGAAAATGGGATGGACAATGTTTATTTTAGCGATGAGTCATACTTTCACCTCGAAGGGTACGTAAATCGTCAAAATTGCCGTTATTGGTCATCTAGCAATCGAAAACAAAAATATCAGAAAGCATTACACAGCCCCAAAGTTACTGTATGGTGCGTAATATCGTTGAAGAAAATCATCGGGCCATTTTTCTTCGAGAATGACCGAGATGCAACAGAGGATGTTGACGAGTCAGGTGTATGGTTTCAGCAAGATAGGGCCACAGCCCACACAGCTAGGGTTTCCATGGACACACTAAGAGCGTTGTTTCCTGGAAAACTCATAAGCCGCTTTGGAGACATATTGTGGCCACCCAGATCTCCCGACTTAACCCCAGCTGCCTTTTTTTATGGGGTTATCTCAAAACAAGAGTTTTTGATACCCCCCTTACGAATTTGGAGCAACTGAAGACTAAAATTACGACAAAAGTGAGGGCCATATCAGTTGACGTTCTGCGGCATGTCTCTGCAAATTCGCTTGTCCGTTTTGAAGAGTGCATTCGCCGTGATGGAAGACATCTTTACGATGTAATATTCCGTGCTATTAAAATAGTATAAGTACAATCTTAGTATTTTTTATAAATATTCAAATTTTGGAATCGGCGTAGAGACACCCTTCATATTGCACATGCAGAGCGTCTAGCTATCTTTTGGAGTACTTGGTCCATAGATTACCTGTGTACAAGGCCCATGTTTTTAGTTGTTAGTAGTTGTGAAATTCACCGCAAGTTATACTAAAGTTGTTTTTTTTTTTAATTTCGGCTTTGTCATGCTCCAGTGTCAAATGGTTTCGCCTCTCGGACCAAATTAAGTTGGTTTGTGAAAATACTCTTACCACTGCTGCACTTGCCACGTTTGACACCGGTATTTGACGCCATAAAAGAAAATAACTTCAGAAGTTCTGCGAAGTCTTTTTTTGTAGCGGCGTAAGATCATTGTTCTTTACTGCTGCTTTACCAAGTTTTGACTGAACATACTTCTTCATAAAGTTGATCTACATTGAAGAACACATTAATTATTAGATTTTCAATAAATGACACGTAAGTAACGAGTGGTCTCTGTGTAATGAAGAACTGCACGTTGCTGCACGTGAATGCCACAAACTAATCTTCAATCCTTTGCCTCAATTGCTTACTTAATTTTACAATTATTTCGTGACCTTCAAAATATAGCAATGTTTCGTTTTCAAGATATATTACTACCTACATCCTGTAAAATTTTAGTGCAGCTTGGTAAAATGCCAAGCATGGCTCCGTTTCAACAGAATTGAAGAATTGCCACAGCGCACTTGGGACATTCATCTTCTCCCAATTATAATTATGTAATAATCTTTCAGTATATCGAAAAAAATTGTTGCACGTTCTACGGACTTCTACGGTAGAAAGAAGTGACAACCATCTTGCTCTAACATGATGCAAGACGGGAGCAAATTCAACTTCATGCAGCTGATAAGAATCTTTTAAAGTGTCAACTCGGTTTGTAAATCGGGACATTTGCTGTCCCGATCAGCGACAAATCGGGACGCGTCCCCAAACCCCTGAAATCGGGACGTCCCGCGAAAATCGGGACACCTGGCAACACTAGTAGGTACGTAATGGACTAACGGTAGCCCAAAATGAAACGTCACCTTTACGAGTAATAAGTAGTAGACCAACTGTATTCTACTCGCTTTCCGACCATTGAAAAATATAAAGATTAAGCACTAGATTAAGTTCTTATTTGTGTAAAAATTTTTTTTTTTCAAAAAATAGAACCGAATTCCATATCAAAACACTACAAAGCCAAAAATAACTTTAATTTCGGTAGTCGGTGTCATTTATTTTGTATTTTCTTTTTGTTTTGACACCGCCTTCCGAAATTAAAGTTATATTTGGCTTTGTAGTGTTTTGATATTGAAGTCGGTATTTCACATTTTTTGAAAAAAGAATTTTTTTCACGCTTTTTAGTGTGTCGGTTTGTAATTTATCCGGTTACCAAAGCCAAAATGTCAAATACTTATCACCTTTTACAAAATATTGCTTTTCCCGGTGCAGAGCCGTTAATTTTTGAGGAGTTCACCTGGTACATCACCATCAGTTCTACTGCATCATATGCATTGTGACGAGCATAAAGTGCTTAACATCCATATTCAAGTAATCTAATCGCAATCCACGAAATACTTATTATTGAGTAGTTTCGGTGGCCATCTGGGGTCTTCATCATCAGTTCCACTTCTTCAAATGGTGCTTATCAAGAGCAACTGCACAAGTTACTATAAGAAATACCCAAAACGCTATAGGTGTGCCTATAATATTTGAAGAGTTCCCTCGATTTCTCCATGAGTCCATCATCAGATTCAAACGTGATGACATTGGGACCAACTAGAAAGTATACCCTTTCAAACAAGAAAAAAAAAATCCAAATAGGTCCAGCCATCACCGAGTTATGAGGTAACATACATAAAAAAAAATAAAACCGACTTCCATATCAAAACACTACAAAGCCAAAAATAATTTTAATTTCGGTAGTCGGTGTTATTGGTTTTGAATTTTCTTTTTTTTTCACACCGCCTTCCGAAATTAAAATTATTTTTGGCTTTGTAGTGTTTTGATATGGAAGTCGGTTTTATTTTTTGCAAAAAAGTTTTTATTTTCGCGCTTTTTAGTGGGTCAGTGAATTTTCCAAATCGATTCGTAAATGACGGAGTTATGCGCGAACAAAAAACGCAATGCAGAGTAAACGAAAAGATCATCAAGGTAAATTATTTTTTTCGACTTTTTTTGATTTTTCAGAAACGGCTCGTCCGATTTCGATAAAATTTTCATGGGACCATTTGGGAAGTATACCCTTTCCAACAAAAAAAGAATTTTTCAAATCGGTTGGCAAGCGACGGAGTTATGCGTGGACAAACATAAAAAAAAAAAAAGAAAAAAAAAAAAAAAAAATACAAACATCCGAATTGAGAACCTCCTCCTTTTTTAGAAGTCGGTTAAAAAAGTTCAAGACGAATTGAGAACCTCCTCCTTTTTTTTTGAAGTCGGTTAAAAATAGAGTAGTATGATGGTAGTATGTTTCTAATAGAACATAGGTACTTACGGAACTCTAGGTCTGCTATGAGTATGACACAACTTTCATTGTTACGTTTTTTACGAGTTGTTATGATTTCATGTATTTTCTTGAAATTACCGCATCTAGACATTCTATTAGCGGAGTATACCTGCATTCTTCGTACGATCGGAATGGTTTTTCCGTACGTAACCATAACTCAGCTGTTCCGGTAAGCAATCTTCTGGCTATGATGAGTTTTTGTTGATACATAATAGATAATAGGTACCTAGACAAAACGTTAGTTTGATACAACACGAGGTACAGCCGATACAGCCGTCCAACCGAAGATGTCGGCATTGTATTCGATATTTTGTGACCACTTCGAAGATAAGTAGGTCGTCTTCACCGTTGAACTCAATTATGGTGTTCATCGTAATACGTACGCAAGGGTTGAATCTTTGCTTCCATGATATCAACTTTTTCCATGATGATATCTTTGTAAAATACACTTATCTCAACAGGCCGCGCATACATCTCCTCTCCAATACAAGTTTCGGCTTAGTTCAGGCACCAGTCTCTCACAAATAACATATCTAACATAACTTTTCTGTGTATGTATATGTTTAAAAATATACAGTCATATCTATTATTAAACTTTTTTATGGACCTTATGAGTTATGACGAAAGTACGAATAAAATAATTATTCAGCTTAGCCCAACAAGCAATGATATAGCAATAATCAGTTCTAATAATTGTAAATAATCTAAGAATATTCTTAGTTTAACATAGGTAGGTACATAGGTATGTACATACATAATATGGCTGGTTTCGATTAACATGTCTTTGTATGAATAATTAATTTTATTGCATAGGATAAGTACTGAATTATACCTACAATTTGAAAAGCTTTATTAATAATTAGGTACTCCTAAACTAGTGATAATTAGACTACCATAATTTCATCCCAAAACTTAGTTGGGTTCGTGAAGGGAGAATGCTATGAAACTACCTCAATGTATGAAACAGAAATTTATTTGGCAATTAGGTAATCTATACTTATAATAAATCTGTAGAGAGGTCAATTCTGTACATGAAATATATTTCAAAAAAAAAAAAACTTTTTAACAAAAAATTAAACCGACTCCCAAAAAACACTGCAAAGTGAAAAATAACTTTAATTTCACTTTGCAGTGTTTTTGGGAGTCGGTTTAATTTTTTGTTAAAAAGTTTTTATTTCACTCTTTTTTTAGTTGGATGATTTTTAATTTACCTAGTTACAAGAGCCTTAATGTCAACTACTTATAATCTTTTACAAAATATTGCTTTTCCCAATGCTGGGTCGTTAATTGTTGAGGAGTTCTCCTGGTACTTCACCATCAGCTCTACATCACCATATGCATTGTGACGAGCATAAAGTGCTTAACATCCATATTCAAGTAATCGAATCGCAATCCACTCAGTACTTATTATTGAGTAGTTTCGGCGGCCATCTGTGGTCTTCATCATCAGTTCCACTTCCCCGAATGGTACTTTTTGAGAGCAACTGCACAAGTTACTATAAGAAATACCCAAAACGCCATAGGTGTGCCTATAATATTTGAAGAGTTCCCTCGATTTCTCCAGGATCCCATCATCAGATCTTGACTTTGGTGATAATGGGACCAATTTCGAAGTATACCCATTCGAACAAAAAAAGAATTTTCCAAATAGGTTCAGCCGTCTTCGAGTACTCGGTGATCATACATTAAAATATATATATATATATATACGCGTCGAATTGATAACCTCCTCTTTTTGTCGTCGGTTGATAACTATCAGGGGGTGATTAGGGATCGATACTGATGCCAAAAATGCAATCAGTAAAATTTTTGTCTGTCTGTCTGTATAACCGTCATAGAAACAAAAACTACTCGACTTAACGAAACTTGGTACAATTATTTTTCATACTCCTGAGCTGGTTATAGTATACTTTTCATCACGCTACAATCAATAGGAGCAGAGCAGTAAAGGGAAATGTTGGGAAAACGGGAGAAGTTTCTCCATTTTTTAAGCTTCCGTCGCGTGTGCAACTTTAATGGTTAAAGCTAGACAGAAATCATTTCATGACGGAAATGTACTCCTTAAAATTATATAAAAAAAAATCCCACGACAGCATATGCCTATCTTTTATGGTTGACTCACAATAACACGTGTAACTCCCGATAGATTAGCAGTTCGAAGCTTTCTGATTATAATTTACGAAAGTTAATCTGTCTGTTACATCAAAATCACTGAACCGTGAGGAAGGACATAGGCTACTTTTTTTTTACGAAAAACGATTAGGGCATCCAATCCCGCAGCCTGAATTCAATCTCGGTATTTGCGGGACTACGAATGTTCAATCCCGCGGGATATCGGTATTTGCGGGATCCCGCATATTGAAAATATTCACATTTATATAAGGCAGATAAAACAATTAATTAATCAACTAACTCCACGTTTATTTACGTATTACTATTAGTATGAGATCAATCAAATTACACCGTTTATTTATCACAAAAAAACAATGAATTAATCTACTAACTCCATATTTATTCCAGTATTACTACTAGTATGAGATCAATCAAATTACACCATTTATTTATCACAAAAAAAACAATGAATTTATCAACTAACTCCACATTTATTTACGTATTACTATTAGTATGAGATCAATCAAATTACACCGTATTTTATTCACAGAAAACAGTAACAAATACTGAATAAAAATCTTTACTGATATTTTAGGCTATATACTTAGGCTACCACTGACTGAAATTCGGTTATATTAGGCTACATAAGCTGTGAAAAACGGGCAACAACGGCCCCCGCGTTGTTTGCAACACTGCCGGCCGCTAGTCACCGAGCGATCGCGCTCGCGAGAGGTCGTATGCATGCTTTTTTCAGTCCCGCAAATCCCGCGGATCCCGCGCCCGTAATCCCGCATCACGCGGGATTGGAAAATGACGCGGGATCCCGCAATACCGAGATCTCGGTATTCCGGGATTGGACGCCCTAAAAACGATGGAAACGTGGACGAAGTCGCGGGCAACAGCTATCTATACTAATAATATAAGGCTGAAGAGTTTGTTTGTTTGTTTGAACGCAATAATCTCAGGAACTACTGGTTCGAATTGAAAAATTATTTTTTAATTAAATAGTCAATTTATAGAGAAAGGCTATAGGCATATAGCCTATAGCCTTACGCTAAGGCCAATAGGAGCGGAGCGCCAATGAAGAATGCTTCAAAATCGGGGTTAAATTTAACGTTAGCCCAAAGTAACTATTCCACGCGGACGAAGTCGCGGGCAAAAGCTAGTTAAAAATAAAACTTCAAATAAACTTGCGTTTATTGGGCACGTAATATATGTACCTACATGATCACATTTATTTTCAAGAATAATTTTTGTTGTCATCTTTGATTATATACATGGTATGATGGTATAAAAACAATCCAAGATTCAAGTGAATTATAAACTACCTAGTTATTGTTATTATTAATCATTTGACTGTTATGTTCAAAGGAAACGGTTTAGCGATGCATTGGAAAACCACCAATAAAACTAAACCTTGTCATAATGTTTATCAGCAAACAAGAATGTTTGAAAACTGCTAAAATTGTTTTTGACTTAAGCCGGCTCTACACGTTGGCCAACACAGTGGCGAATGTAGTGGCCAATGCGTATTGGCCAACGTGTAGACGGCGTGTTTGTGCATGTTTGGTGCACAAACACCCCCTCTACACGTTGGCGAATCGTCATTGGCCACTACATTCGCCACTGTGTTGGCCAACGTGTAGAGCCGGCTTTAGAAGGTAACTTTGGAATGTTCAGAAAATGGAACGGAATACTATAGAGTTCGGCCTCGGGTGCCTAGAACTAGAAATATCCAATGATTAGGGATGTTCTTCTTCTATGCGATTGTTAAACCGAGTAGGAATAAAAATTACGTACTTGGTGAAATGGTTGTTATTTCATGAATATATGTATTTTAAATATTTTATTAAATCAATGAATACTACATAAATAAATATTTCAGAAACAATACTCTCAGTTACGCCTACAAATAATACAATAATCTAAATATTTACTAAACGCTTTTTCCGGAATTGAGTTCAGTTTTTGAAGGGAATATTCTCCTTTATACGTCTTTTACTATACGGTAACTTGATATAGGAAAGAGAAAGAAGACGGCTGGAGCCATAATGCCTGGTGAATAAGGCCGTTGCTCGATGGAATTTGTCAAAATTCGTTCAAGGTTTTTACGCCAACCGAAACCTCTTGACTAGTTTACATGTCAAACTCGTAAGCCCATGTCTCATCACCAGTAATAATGCGTTTCATAAATGCCGAGTCGGAATTGACTCGTTCTAGCATGTCCTCAGCAGAGCCGGATTAACCCTGTCAGAGGCCCTAAGGCAATCGGATTCTCGGGCCGCTTTTCTTACTTTGACTGACTGAGGAAACGCTCATTAAGGGCTGTCGTTTTTAATATATTTGTTTACTTATTCCCAGATTTGTTCTAAAATTGTTTTAATTCTACTACTAAACGATTTGTATTTTGTGAGATAACAGTGAGGTCCCTAAGTTCAGACGCACATCAAATTCTCGTTCGAAGAAACATGTTTTCTTGGTGCGTGCGCTTGGCCTGGGCCCCTAGTTGATGCGGGGCCCCTAGGCAGTTGCCTACTCCGCCTAATGGTTATTACGGCCCTGGTTCTCAGTTCAGTTTTGGATTAAATTCAAGACTTTTGGGACTAGCCGAGCGGCAGCAGCCAGCATGTTTCATACTCAAGTGATTATTTAAAATAGTTCGGATGGATTCGTGAGATACAGAAAATTCAGCGGTCATTTTGAATGAGGATTTTCAGTCACTATATCCTTCACTTTTGCTGTGCTTTTGCCATATTAACTTCAGTAGAAGACGTAGATGGCTTACCAGAGCAAAGCAAATCTTCCATCACATCTCGAATCCTTGACTGTTTTTGAATGCTTTCTACCACTCGTAAGCAAGTGTTTTTCATAAAGTCGAATAACCGTAAGCCTCCTGACATTTTCAGGGACTCCGGACACGAAATTCCATTGGCGATGCGAGATTTAATTCAAACCCTTTGTTCAATGTTTTTGTCCATTATGAAATTCGCAATAAAAACTAGATATCATCTAACTAAAACAGCACTGTATTTAATCAAAATAACAGATGCAATTCAAACTCTAACTCTCAATCTAAAAAATCCGACTGCTTTACCGAAATGTAAGAAGCAAGCATAAGCATATTTTTATTTAAAAAAAGTGATAAGCAGGCGGAACCCAATCGAACATAATTAGATTAATAGAAAAGGGATGAGTACTGCCTGCTTGTCAGTTTTTTATATGGAAATGTGCTTGTTTCTTGTATTAATTGCAGTTGAGCAGTCAGGATTTAAGTATAGATTTCTTAAATTACTTTTTTTACTGGATGTATAACTTACAAACTGTACAGGATCCAAAAAAACAATTATCGTGTTCATAAGGAGCGTTCGCATTCCCATAGTTGTTGCAGACTGTGCGTAATTGCTCTACATCAGCAACGGTCAAACTTTGGCTGTCGCCAAGATCATACCAGAACTTGTGGGAGTTAAAAGCACGTTAAAAGTACCTATAAGAAAATCCTTTATGTAAGACTAGTCTTTTAAATTAATTACAAATTGCGAAACCTTAGAAATCGATAATGTCAAAGGCGTGATCATATTTAAATAACAATCTTTTTGGGTGGGAAAATCTTCAAATGACCTCTCTCAATGTAGGAAGAGTGGAAGGGAGTGTCAGAATTCTACTGAAACCCAACCTGCTCCTTCAGTTGCCCTTGCGTTCCGGGGTCGCGGTATCTCGTTAGAACATTCCCCCAACCCCAGCAGGCAACGGCCCTGTTGGGTCACGTCAATGCTGCTGACTGCTCCATGAGGAGCGCGTGGAACACGGCGCACCACCGACTTGGACTTAGTCCGTGGCGATGGTTACCGGACGGCGGACGGTGAGCTACCCCTGCTCGCCGTCCGCAGGCCCACATCTACGGTGGCTGGAGATTGGCTCGCGATGCCTGACGCCCGAGGTGTCTCCCGCGGCAGCTGGAGCGTGAGGAAGAAAGTTGTCTCTCCCTCACGGGTTTAGCCTCCTCCGTCACTAGCATGATTGCTTCGCAGAAGGAGGTGACTGCATAACATTCCCCCTCGCCCCGCACCGTGGCCTGAACCAGGGCCAGATGCGAGAGGTCGCCACCACCAATCGCCTCTACGAGCACACGGCGCGGTGCAAATGGCAAAAGTTTAGAAATCGATAATGTCAAAGGCTTGATTATATTAAAATAACTTTTATACTTTTTTTTGGGTGGGAAAATCAACAAACGACTCCTCCCGCTATGGGTGGAGCGGATGGGAGTGTCAGACTTCTATTGACTAAAATCCCACCCCGGTGCTTCAGTTGCCCTTACGTTTCAGGGCCGCGGTATCTCGTTAAAACATTCCTGCAACCCTGGCAAACTGCTATTGGTCTGGAGTAAAATGGTAGGGTATTTCATATAAAGTTAGGCCTTATTTTTAAATTAAATTACCGATTTTAATGAGACTACACATACACAAGACAGCTAGGATTTAATAGCTAGTTAAGAACAGTTCAAAAAGATTTCAGAGAGAAACAGAGAACAATTTTTAGTTGAAATCAAGACAACTATAGCAACATGGTTTTATAATAAGATAACTATGAAGCAGGCAACACGGAATGTTCAAATATTAATCGACAATTTTAAAGAATTTTACATTCCTTTTATTCCTTTCGTTAAACGGAAATATCGTTATAACTGTTATAAGCTTCACCTTGACCAAATATCATAACGTATACCAAATAAAATCATAATTCTCATCACTATTGTCAATTTGACGCGAATGTCATGTCACTATCGTTAATGTCAACAAATAAAAGTTTGCAATCCGTCTTCGCTGATTCATGTGTCGCTGGAGTAAACAAATAAATATTACTAATTCGTATAGCCTTCACTTTAGTAAGATTGTTCTCAGTTAATGCACGACTATGACGGTGCATTGACGAATACATCATGATTACTATTAAGTATTTTTTACTCGTGCAGTTATTATTTACTTGTTGTTTGTGCGAATTAAGTAGTGGTCAGCAAGAAAAGTTGTTGAATGGCTTCGTAGAATATTATAATGGTTTGCCTAATCAAGTTTACCGTACTCAAGAGGAATCATTGCTAAATACGCAGCAAGTTGTAAGTAAACCTGACTTTATTTCTTAATCTTAAAATAGTTTTAAACTCCGAATAAACAGGGTTATCATTATCCAAGACCTTTGCATCATAAGTTATCTTATATTAAGTCGTTGCCTGTATTTTATTTACTCAAGATACCCAAAAGTTAGTTGAACTAATATGAAATTGTAATTCCTGTTGTTTCCACATATCTATAACAATAATTTTAAAAATTGAAACAGATCCCTTTGATATTTACTAAGACGACCCACTGACCGATATTTATGTGAAAAAACTAGTTTTCGCTAGTAGTTTGACACACATGAATGTCAAAAGCTACCCTGTGGAAATATGGACTTATAGTTCTAAATGCAGGACATATCCTGATCAGTCCCAACCAAGTATATCATGGTCTATGGTGTACCAAATTGAAATTGAAATTAGTTAAGCTTGTGTTTTAAAAAATACATTGAAATTTTACATAGTGCACATAATGTAACTGGCTATCACTATTGCCCTTAAAATGTGATTATTTTAGTTAGGTGTCATAGTTAACTATGAGTTATAGAAGAAAGTAATTTTGATATTGTACTGTAGAATGTGTGATAGTAAGTCTTTAGAAAAACAATATATTTTTTATAAAATATAAACTCAATTAACTCATGAATCAGGCTAGATCAAGGTGGAGTAGGCTCATATGGAATACAAAAAATAACATTTATATTTTTTATTTTTGTAGGATGACATCACCTACCAAATAGTAGCCAATATAAGAGTTGCAGAGATTGAAAATGCTGAAGCAACTAAATGGCTGAAATGCACAGCAACCATAAACAATTTAGATAATGTTCTTACCGTTATAAACAGTGATTGTGAAGATGCTATGGTGCAAAAGCCAAGCCCTGATGAAAATCTGGAAACAACACTGGAACCTCAAGATGAGGTTTCGGAACCCACCGTTGAACGAGAACCTGTCCAACTTGACAACGAAGTGCAAGCTGATACAGGTGTAAGTATTCAGTTTATATTATACTATATATACTAACAGCCGATTGCCAAGGTGCATCAAAACTTATTTACAAACATTTATAGTTAAAAGGCATATAAAAGCTGTTTCCAGTGAACTGATACGCTGGTAACAATTTAAAATATGATTATAAAAATAAGAGTTGATATTTGACTCTGCAACCCAATTTTGATTGGAGACTTTGGGGGATTCGTAAAGGAATAATAATAATAATATATTCTCACCACAATATATGATTGAAATACAATTTTGAAATGGTGTCTTAAGTAGACTTAGTCATACATATTTTTTTGAAGAGAATTTGATTTGTGGGTAGAATTCACATTACTAGCAATCTCGTTAATACCTGCATCTTAGCTGAATATGCGATGGGTGGAGTTCGAACCTGTGACTTCTCGTTGACACTCAATATATTGTGGGAGATTGGTGCCTAAGCTAAGCCTGCGTTTCAGAAAACCTGGTCACCAGCCTCCTCATAGCTATTACATGTGACTCAAGTTTTATTAGATTACTTTTAGGCAAGCAGGGTTTATTGTTGAGTGTGTTTGCAAATTCCATGGTCAAAGGCGAGCCGTAAGTATATAATAAATAAAATAAATACAATTATATTTATAATATGTGTTTCATACTTTATTATACAACTTACAATATTTATATGGATACAAAAAGTAAAACTAGTGTACAATGTGCGGTCTTATCAATAAGATATAGGAAAAACAGATGTGCAATTGCTATTTTAGTGGTGATTTTAGTGGTGATGGGAAGAAAATTACGATGGCGTCTCATAGACCCTGCAGAAGCAAACGTAAAATTATAAACATACTAGCGACCCGCCCCGGCTTCGCACGGGTGCAATGTTTATATTAAATATAGGCAGCGTTCGCGAGAATCGTTAACGTACGGCAGTTTTTTCGACGCCTTACTCCACAATTTTCACTACCACGAAAAATCCTATCTATTTTCCGGGATAAAATATAGCCTAATACCTACGGATTCGGAAGAATCCCTCTAAGTAATGGTAAAAGAAATTTTGAAATCGGTCCAGTAGTTTTTAAGCCTATTCAATACAAACATACAAAAATACAAAGGTTTCCTCTTTATAATATTAGTATAGATTATACAATTGCGATTTTTCTTTTTACGTCATTTTATACATTCCATATTTAAAACTAGTTTCTGCCCGCGACTTCGTTCTCGTGGGCGTGTTTTCCCGCGTAAATCCCGATCCTGTGGGAATTTTGGGGAAAAAAGTATAATAAGCCTATCTATGTATTTTCCAGGATGTCAACTATCTACTTACCAAATTTCATTCAAATCTGTTCAGTAGGTTTTGAGTGAAAGAGTAAAACATTCATACATTTATACATCCATCCTCACAAACTCGCACTTATAATATTTGTTAGAAAGATGTAGTAGGTAGCAATTAATTATAAGCGAATATGAAACTGAGATAACCCTTAACATGTCAGTGTACGCTCCGTATGAATGAGGTCTGGGTGACCTAGTAATGTGATTTTGTGTCAAGGATACGAACATCTTTAATTCTACACATTTATGAATTTTATTAAATAGTGTAATTGGTTTCGGCCGTTCTATTTAAATAAAAAACATTTTACCAAAAAATTAAACCGACTCCCAAAAACACTGCAAAGTGAAAAATAACTTTAATTTCGGTAGTCGGTGTCTTTAGTTTTGTATTTTCGTCGTGTTTTTGGGAGTCGGTTTAATTTTTTGGTAAAAAGTTTTTATTTCACTCTTTTTGGTTGGTCTATTTTTAATTTACCTAGTTAAAAGAGCCCAAATGTCAACTACTTATAAACTTTTACAAAATATTGCTTTTCCCAATGCTGGGCCGTTAATTTTTGAGGAGTTCTCCTGGTACTTCACCATCAGCTCTACATCACCATATGCATTGTGACGAACATAAAGTGCTTAACATCCATATTCAAGTATTCGGATCGCAATCCACGAAATACTTATTATTGAGTAGGTTCGGCGGCCATCTGTGGGCTTCATCATCAGTTCCACTTCCCCAAATGGTATTTTTTGAGAGCAACTGCACAAGTTACTATAAGAAATACCCAAAACGCCATAGGTGTGCCTATAATATTTGAAGAGTTTCCTCGATTTCTCCAGGATCCCATCATCAGATCCTGACCTGGTGACAATGGGACCAATTTCGAAGTATACCCTTTCAAACAAAAAAGAATTTTCGAAATCGGTTCAGCCGTCTTCGAGTAATCGGTGATCATACATAAAAAAATATACGCGTCGAATTGATAACCTCCTCTTTTGGTCGTCGGTTGATAAATGAAAAATGTTGGATGTTGATTGCCCTTTCACAAGAAATTCAATGGATTTTGTTGAAAGATTGTTTGGCCACATTAATTATTTAAAAAAATAGCCTGCGACTTATTCTCAGACCTACCAGATATACACAAAAAAAATTCATAATAAACCGTTTAGACGTTTCGGAGTTAAAAAACAAAAACTGTGACACGATATTTCTATATCACGAGATAATAACACATCAAATCTATACTAATATAAAGCGGAAAGTTTGTTTGTTTATTTGAACGCGCTAATCTTAGAAAGTGCTGGGTGAATTTAGATGAAATTTGGTATGTCAGTAGCTTGAAGCTTGAGGAAGGTTATAGGCTACTTTTTACCCAACTGCAAAAAAGGAGGGTTGTGTTTTTATCGTGATTAAGTCAACGGGGGCGAAGTACCGCGCGACTGCTAGTGTGTAATATACGTAAGTACCTTCTAATTACACCCAGTCGTATCCACGGTTGGCAACTAAGTTGATTTTGAATAGTATTATATTATTTTTACTTTGTCTGTCCGTCTGTCTGTCTGTCTGTCTGTCTGTCCGTCCGTCCGTCCGTCCGTCCGTATGTCACAGCCATTTTATTCCGAAACTATTAAGACTATACACGTGAAACTTAGTAGATGTATTCTGTGAACCGCTTTCCGATTTTAAGAAAAAAATTATAAAAATATTTAAAATGAAGGGGGGGGGGGGGGGAAATGAAACGGAAAATATATTTTTTCATGAAACCTATGCGTGTGTGGTATCTATAGGCAGGTCTTTAAAAATGATATAAGGGTTTCTAAAACCACTTTTTCATAAAGTGAGTAAATTTGTGCCCCCCCCTCTAACTTCTATAATAATGTAGTGAAAAATCTAAAAAAAATATATGTCTGTAGATCTTAATGTAATCTTTCAACCAAAATTGGTTTGAACGAAATCGGGTCAGCAGTTTTTGAGATACAGCATATTTTCTAAAACCGCAAATATAACTTTGTAATTCATACAAACACTATGAAAAACAAAGTTATGTAGCGTAGTTGTAAAAATGTAAATAAGCTAGTTTTAAGAAATGTTTAAGGTTTTTTAATCGTCAAATAAATATACATATTATATTATATTATTATAGTTACTACGGAACCCTTCATGTCAGACTCGCACTTGGCCAATTTTTTCAAACTGTTCGAGAAGCAATTAATACTTCTTTGTATTATTTAAAACACCTGTTAAAATTAACGCAAGGTCAAGGAAAAATTTAAATGAAAAGAAAGGTTTTATTGCTTTCATATTGTAAGTGTAAGTTAGGATTATTACTGTTAACATTGTAATATTTGACAGGCCCGTTGGTATAGTGGTCAGTGGCCCTGACTGCTATGCGCAAGGTCGTGGGTTCGATTCCCACCTAGGACAAATGTTTGTGTGATGAGCACGGTCATTTGTTCTTTGTCTGGGTGTAATTTATCTATAATATGTATGTATTTACAAATATATATGTATGTTTATCAGTTGTCTAGTACCCATACCACAAGCTCTGCTTAGTTTGGGACTAGATGGCGTTGTGTGAAAAAAGTTGTGGAATATTATTATATTATTATATTATGCGATTAAATACATTATTATTTTTATAATTAAAATGATTTAAATCATCGCTTAAAAGGACTAGTAATATTAGCGAACAATGCATAGAAGACTGGCTTTTTACCGCAAATTCGTTCGCGAATATAAGCGAATCAGAAGTAGCCTGCGTTTTATTTTTTTAGACTATAATCTGTGCCAAATTTCATCCATATCCGTTCAAACAATATTACGTGATTGAATAACAAACATACAAACTCTTACATTTATAATATTAGAAGGATATTAATTTAGATCTCTTTGTCTACCAACAAAAATGAAAATTAGCAACAAACACCAAACTAGGTACTTATTATTTTTGTGATATACATGGCATGCAGCCAAATGATGCGCTTGTTGCAGTTCATTTACCTACATTGTTTATACGTACTTCATGTTTCTGCTGTATTTCAGTGATAACATGGACAAAAATAAACTAAATCCAGAGATAATAAATTAATAGTTTAAAAAACACTAGAAAAACACGCTTTTATAAATGCACGTAAAAACAAGAAAATGTTAAGAAAACCGATAACGGATTTTCTTTAGGTCTGTTATAACCTTGAAACCTGATCGTGTTCAAAGTCCATTACGTGGCCTTTCTCACAAGTGCAAACACGACAATGATACGATATTCCATCATGGAATGCCAGTGTCTATCTTCCGGCTTCATCATCAGACCTTGAAACCTAATTGTGGTCGAAAGTTCATTGCAAGACTTTTCTAAGAAATCCAAAACAGCTATGATACGATTTTCCATCATGAATTTCCAGTTTATATCTTCCGGCTTCATCATCAGATCAGTTCGACAGTACCATATTATTGTATTGTCATCAGAACTACATACAGCTGCCAATTTTCATTACGGTACGACCCTTGGAAGATGCTTAAATTAGTTATCTTAGATTCCATTACATAGTTACATACAGGTCGACCTAATAAAAGCATGTTAAAAACGGGGTGGATTACCCGGTAAAATGATGCGCGGGAATAATGTTCTTAAGTAGTTCCTGGCCAGACTCGTTCCCAAAATAAAAAAAATAAAAAATTAAGCTGCACACTGTTAGGGTAAAAGCTGACCACTGGTCACACGGGTTCTCGTTAGAACGTTTCTGAAATCCGGCAGGCAATGGCCCTATGGGGTCTCGTCACAGTGCGACGACCCCTGAGGCGCGCGTGGAACCGACGCGCCATCGATCTGGGCTTGGCCCTTACCGGACAGTGAAGCGGCTCGCCGTCCGCAAGCCCGCGCCTGCGGAGGCCGGAGATCGACTCGCCCCTGAGGAAGAGAGTTGTCTTTCCCTCACGCGTTCAGCTTCCTTCTTCGCTAGCATGACTGTCACATATGGAATTCATTGCTTCAATACTAATAATCTACTAATCTACGTTCATCCAATAATCTTCTTTCTCTGTCCTTCTCATACTTTTGACTTGATTCATTCTTCTTTTCATATTCAGTCGATTCTCCTCTGGAATGCGCTTCCTCTCGAGATCAGGACGGCTGACAATCGCTACGCTAGTAGTCGTACGCTTGCAGAGTGTGCAGCTTGGGAGGAGCCGCGACGTGCCCTCATTTCGGAAGTGGGTAGCGACCTGTGAGACAGATGGCAGCATCTGTAATTCGTTTCATGGTCGGCAGCACAGCGTAGTGGTACACGGTAATCTTTCTGCAAAACTGTCATGTCGCTACGGAAAGGGAGAGGAAGATTTCAAGTGCTCTCCCAGGTCAAAGAAGATGCACCGGGCGTCATCTGTCCTTATCGCATAATACCCTTTGGCGGCCGTCTAAATGAGTCCACTGTGGACTTGGGTACCTACGTTTGTATGGCCGCGTCTTTTAAAAACATGGTGGAACGGTGGAATTAGACTGTGCAATTCCATCGCAGACTCCCCGAAATGTAGCCGACACACATCTATTTATTAATGCGCACATATGGTATGATTAATAAATTATAGGCCGTATTTACATAAACTTTGTTATCATAATTATAGTTAGCGAGTTTAATAATTATTTTTGTTTCTTCCCAAGTACTAATTAATAGTGAATTTCTAACGGTCTTTGTAAAGTAGTTATTTTTTTTTATTACCCGACTGCTTGTGCGACGTGTTTCACAGTCTATGTATGTATCTACATATGTGTACCCAAGCCAATTAATAGTTTTGATAGGCTAAGTCGCCGTAATCTTTGGCACCGCCGAGGTGATCAAACCTATTCACTTATCTTGGCACCAACTTCAGCCATGTGAGTAGATACCTAGCCTTTTCTTTAAAAGGAATTAGACATCCAATGAAACAATCTTTAAGATTATTTTTCGCTTTGTAGTGTTTCTGTTTGTTTTGAAGTCGGTTAATTTTATTTTTTTATTTTATGCATTTTAATGTCTCATTATTTGTGTTACCTGAGATACCGATACCGTTCTCATTTCATTTATTTTTTTAAAGAGAGTTCGCTGTACACATCTTTTTACCCCCTTTTTGTGGGTGGGAAAATCATCAAATGACCCCTCCCGCTGTGGGTAGAGCGGAAGGGAGTGTCAGACTTCTACTGACTAAAAACCCACCCTGCTCATTCAGTTGCCCTTGCGTTCCGGGGCCGCGGTATCTCGTTAGAACATTGCCGCAACCCCGTAAGGCTGTTGCTTTCCTTTCCACATTTTTTCAACAAAATATTTCTCGTTGCATTATTCTTTTCTTTAATTTGACCCTATTTAGTATCATACTATCACAAGCAGAGATCGGAATAGGTAGAGCTGTTTTATGTACTTGCCATAGGTTAGAATAATATGGATACTCCCGAAGTCTCGGGATTTGATTTTTAAGTAGTAAAATCATAAAAAAACTATTCTCGCCTTCGGGACTAATGAAAGATTACACTTCCTTTCTGACGGGTAAATATAAGAAGGACGGGATTAAGGATAGTATAATAAATAGATAAACTTGATTAATTAAACCACATATTTTTTTTTACGTAACAATTTCTTATTCAAGAATCAACAATCATTTAAACATTTTTATTTTGAAGTTGTACAAAAACATTTACAGTTGTAAAATTTACAACTTCTCTCATGTGCTTATTGGCTTACATAAACATATTCACATTTTATACATATTGACAAAAATAATGAAATTCAATAAAATCCCGTAGTATCAGTCGGAATCTCGTAAAATATCCATATTAACATCAATGTTTACGGTCAATGAACCTAAATAGCTCTACCTATTCCAATCACTGATCATAAGACACCAGTTACGAAGTTCCAAACAACCTAAAAGCAGACAGAACTATAAACGAATAAATCAAATAGTATTTAAAACTAGTACTCACGCGGGGCTTCGCTCCCGTGGATTCTATCACGGTATAAACATAACTATCCTTTTTTGCCGTCGCGTAAAAAGTAGCCTATAACCTTCCTCAATCTTCAAGCTACTTCATTATTCTTCATTTAATTTGGTATAAATTGCATCCAAATCCACCCAGTACTTTCGAAGATTAGCGCGTTCAAGCAAACAAACAAACAAACAAACTTTTCCGCTTTATAATATTAGTATAGATATGTATCTAATTTAATCAATTTACTTATAATTATTACTCTGATTCTTCGTAACTTGGCAAACTTATGTCATACTAGTTCTTTTGCTGTCGGTCGCACTTTTCTAAAAACGTTCAGTAAATTGACATAAGTTACTGAGTGCTTCTTCTGGCAAATGATCCAGTTCAAAAGATATCAATTATGATTTTTTTTCAACAATTTTATAAATATTGATTAAAAATAATAGGAATATTCAGATACTAATAGTTGTCATTAAAAATAATTTTGGATTGAAACAGGGGCATTAATGAGTGAATATGCCATAAATAAATATCTGAGAACGGGTTCTCAAAAAATCGTTTGATCACTGTTGGAGTTCCTTCGACAGATAAAAAATATTCTTTTAATGCTGTAAATAATTTCATGATCCTTTCTATTGCTGGAAATAAACTCAGCCATCGTGTTTTGCTTGTGTCATTCAAATACAAGCGCGAATCGCGCGCGGGCGCGAAATTTAAAAATGCCTGTCTCAGACTAATGCCGGCCGCACGCCTGTCTAAGGGTGCGTTTCCACCAGAGATGTGCGATGGAAATGTGTCGTGCGAGGATGTCTAGCTGTGCTGTGAAAATGTGTGGGGGTTTCCACCAAAGCTGTGCGATGAAAATGTGCCTACGAGGATGTGTAGCGGAGCTGTGAAAATGCGCATTAATGTGTGGTGCGAGGATGCGCAAACCTCGCTACACATCCTTCTCAACACACATTCCTCGCAACACATCCCTCGCAACACATCTCTCGCACACATCCCTCGCACACATCTCTCGCTTGTTTTGTATGCGCAAAAATCTAGCTCCGCTGTGCCGTTTCCACTAGAGCTGTGCTGACTGAGGCGAGGTAAATGAAGCGATTCTATTGGTTCGTTACAAACACATCCCTCGCTACGCATCCTCGCACATCTCTGGTGGAAACGCAGCCTAAACCTTAAAATGCCTATCAAATGCGGCAAACGCCTGTCATATGGTAACCCTAGTTAAGGCATAATTTGATAAGTTAAGCAGTGTTCGCAGAGGCCGGTCATCGGATGGGTGATCCAAAACATGTCATCTCGAGTTTTCTGTGCTTCAGAATGCACGTTAAACCATTAGTCTCGGCTGCAGCCATTAGCACCCACTAATCCGCATTGGGCTTGCGTGTTTTAAGCTAAATAGTACATAGATATACGATGGCAGCAATCGCGGGAGATCCTATAGCAGTGAGTGATGTACGCACAATCCAGACTACCCGCGAGCGCGGCCAGCATGCTGTCGGCGCTCCTACGGAGTCGCCGCTCAAGCGAAGTGCCTCTCTTTCGCATTGTAATCTAGGCGCACTTCCGCAAACACTGTCGATGCGCTGCTGCACGGGAGCCCCAAAATCATTCTGAACGTGTTATTGAATTGGACTCAAATCAAAGGGTGGTGTACGACCATATTTGGCATATCTATAACTTTTCTGGGCCCCACTCAGAAACCATTCATTTTCATTTCACCATACATTGACTCTTCTTAACATAATAATATAAAGCAACTCGCAATAATAGTATAGCTCTCATAGATGATACTTTTATGCTTTCTAAGTCCACAAACTGAGGCGCTCAGTATCACCATATATTCCGCGTAGCTAATCTTATTAAAATGGATGCCAACTATGTTACAACCAATATCCATCTTCGACTACATCATCACTTACCATCAGGTGAGATGGTGGCCAAACGCGAGAATTAAAAAAAAAGTACAGATTAAAAATGGAGGGCGAGCTCAACCCCCCCTGCCTCACCCTACATTTCATCCCATAGCTAAAATAAATAAGTAGATGTGGTCAACAGAAGAAATTATATCGGAACCGTGTGTCTCCAGTTAGGCGCTGGGCGGGGCAACAACTACACATGCAGTTTAATAAAATCAATAGATACGCACTCGCCCACACACCCGCATTTTCTAAATCAGAACGTACTATACAATCAATAATAAACCTTATTCCGTCAAACACAGCGTGTATTTACCATGCACCTTATTATTTACCCACACAAAAACATCGGTCGCTATCGTTGTGCTGTGCAAAAGCAATTTATTTTACATATACGCTAGTGATTGACTAAATCGGAAAGTTATCGATTCTTCCATTTGTTATTGTACATTTTTTTGGGCACCTGAATATGAACCAAATAAAAAATGGCATGTCCAGAAAATATTATAATAACAATAAACATATTATTAAGAATATAACATTACATAATTATTATTAAGTACTACCTACTAAGTATTAAGGGCTACCCTGGCGCTTTCGACTTAAATCTTAATATTTAATTATCATAGTGATAGGTCAAATAGAAGTTGATGTTAACTTACATTACGCTCTTGATCGGAACATACCAGCCGTATAGGTTGTATAGAATCCTGAAAAGTTGAATGACTGATTTTATGAATGCCCTAAAACATGAGAATAGCTTTCAGTAATAAAATAAAATTTAATCCACTTCTGCAAAAATCAGTTGTACTCTTAATTTTGGAATTGTCCATTCAGGCTGGAACATTTCTGCGCTGA
This sequence comes from Tholera decimalis, assembly GCA_943138885.2. Classification (NCBI taxonomy): domain Eukaryota; kingdom Metazoa; phylum Arthropoda; class Insecta; order Lepidoptera; family Noctuidae; genus Tholera; species Tholera decimalis. The sequence goes on from OW964565.2 coordinate 32,247,333, forward strand.
AGTGAACCGAGCATTTATGTTGCTATTTTTTGTAGGGTACCAGTTAGGTGGCATGCCTGTGGCATCAATCCATTCCTTTTTTATATTACCATCTTTTGGGAAGCTGAAAAGTACGAAAACCACTTATTTATCATTTACATACATCCTAAGCTACTTCTAAACGTCACCATATAATAAGCATCGCAATAATTACGTAACACACTATAAATCAAGATCTGAATGATTGTGACGTATATTGCTAATCCATTGCTACATATGTTCGAAATATTGGTCTGCTCAACAACGTAAATACCTACCACAGTGAGTGTTGTTGATTTAGCATAATGAAACCGATTCCTACTGTGTGTTACGCAATTACCCCGTAGGTAATAGTTTAGTAGGTTATAATAGGTTTTTGTTATAAGAAAAATCCTAGTTAGTAGAGAAATTGTTAAATATATGAAAACAAACACACATCCATGCCTAACAAATAAATAGCATGAATATATTGACTTATTTTAAGCTAAAATCACAAATATATTATCTGAACCATGCCGATTATTGTAACGCATTCGAAGCTTCAACGGAAGTAAAATACAAAAACCATAAAAAAATAAAGAAACAGCAACATAGGATAAGGCATAACATACGATAATTCTAAACCGAAAAACCACCGATTATTAACCTAAAATTAAAGTAACTTACTTTACGAATATTGGTTACGCATTTCTCTACTACTCTGTAAAAAAAATCAAAATAAGTAAAAAAACATTATTTACACCGGGCTAAAACGGTTGACAGATTGAAAAATAAACTATTGTAGCGACAGCGACGTCGGAACTCCTTACGCATGCTGCGGGCGTAAAATAAATTGTTAATTTTTTTTTTTGTACACTTGACATTTCAACGTATTTTTATTTCTGTCATCTCATGTAAAATAAAAATTAAACATATTTTCTTAGAGGTTTCCGTATGATATAAAAAACTTTTTATAAAAAAATTAAAGACTCCCAAAAAACACTGTAAAGTGAAAAATAACTTTAATTGCAGTAGTCGGTGTCTTTAGTTTTGTATTTTCGTTTTTGGCACCGACTTCCGAAATTAAAGTTATTTTTCACTTTGCAGTGTTTTTTGGGAGTCGGTTTAATTTTTTGGTAAAAAGTTTTTATTTCACTCTTTTTAGTTGGTCGATTTTTAATTTACCTAGTAACAAGAGCCTAAATGTCAACTACTTATATTCATTTACAAAATATTGCTTTTCCCAATGTTGGGCTGTTATTTGTTGAGGAGTTCTCCTGGTAGTTCACCATCAGCTTCACTTCACCATATGCATTATGACGAGCATATTGTGCTTAATAACCACATTCAAGTAATCGAAGCGGAACACATGAACTACTTATTATTCCTACTTATATATTGAGTAGTTCCAGTGGCCATCGGTGGTCTTCATCATCAGGTCTACTTCACAAATGGTGCTTTTCGAATGCAACTACACACAAGTTACTATAAAAATATTCAAATCACTATAGGTGTGCCTATAATATTTGAAGAGTTCCCTCGATTTCTCCAGGATCCCATCATCAGATCCTGACTTGGTGACAATGGGACCAATTTCAAAGTATACCCTTTCAAACAAAAAAAGAATTTTCCAAATCGGTTCAGCCGTCTCCGAGTAATCGGTGATCATACATAAAAAAAAAAAAAAAAATATACGCGTCGAATTGATAACCTCCTCCTTTTTTTGTCGTCAGTTGAAAAACCCCTAAACTGTAATAGCAATATTTCATTCGTCAATCACATTGCTATTCGATAGCCTTCGTTAGTGGATCTGCACAAGCACATCACTAATTCGTCGCAAGAAGTGGCGGCCTCACTACGCGATGAATCCGCGTAATACAGTTTCGTATGTTATTTTTACATTGCTTGTCCAGTTACTTAGTGACGAACTCAGGTAGTGGTTAAGGAGCAATGTATTTGTAGCAAAAGTAGTACATTCGTTCTGATATTTGAAAACAAAAATAACATAGTAAAACCAAGAAATATTTTACGATTTATTGTTTTTCATGATTTTAAAGACAAATATTGTAAAATACTTGTACTTACATATGGTAAGTGATTCCATGATTCACATAGTTTTGATTTTGGCTTCGGTTTTTACAAGATACCACAGAACAACTCGGCATTCATATATGTTATCACGATCGCCGTCGAAAGCGCACTAGTTCGCAGAGACGGCCACTTGCCTGTGACATGAGCCCTGTGGCTATGTCGCGCGGACACCGATACGCCCCCTTACCACTTCTCCTATATTTTTGATTTCTGTGTTTCATCCTATATGGGTCGGACCCATGCCAACATGCCCACTTCACATTTTTTACTTGGTTCACGTACTTAAACACATTAGTTCATTAGGAATGTGAGATGATTTCATTTTATTCCACAAGATTTTATATGAAACACGGTTAGAGGCCTTGGAAAGGTCGAAGAAGCAAGCGTACACAGGTGATTTTCTTTCAGCATAGTATTTAACAACACTCTTTCAACTTAATATTGCAGTATATGTACCTAGACAGTCCCGGCTGATCATCATACAATTTTAAGTATTTGTTTAATTGTGTATTCAGAATGCTATCAAACAGCTTTGCAACTGTTTTTGCCAAATAAAATAGGGTTGTAGTTGGTTATACCAATCTCCCGCCTTGTTTTTACCATGGGCACAACCACGGAATAGAAAATACAGTGGAAGTGCCGCTCAGATATCGCACGTGATGGATTATTCAAATAATTTCAGTTGGTTTATTACATTAACTCAAGTTTGTTTCTTTAATTGAACACAAATTAAAATATCACTATAATAATTATAACCTTTTTAACATGTGATACACAACATTAAACTATTTATTATGAAAACCTTGTAAACACTATTACGAAACCTATTTATAAGATAGTTTAAACTGTTATTTCATTGTTGTCTTGTATAACAGCATACTTAAACGTTATTTAAAAAATCGTAAGACTAATATGTAATTGAACTAATCAATTTCAACATATTTACTGTATTTTTATATCATTTAATCATAGTTTAATGTTAAAATACAAAGGTTTACGCAAGGACGCATTTACGTTTTCTCGCAAATATCAATGTTTTTCTGGTACCATTTTGATACATAAGGAGTTAAAATTTTGACAATGTTATGGTATTAATTTCAAGATAATTTATTCGTCTCCACATTGAATGCATTATAATTACACAGTCCAATACATCTTTTTCACACAAATACGTTTTTATCGCCGCAATAATCGTAGAAAATTACAAAAAATGGGGTCTGAATACGTACCTGTAAGCCAAATCTGGAGCATATTCTTAACTTCAAAATAACAAGAAATTATAGCCTATGTATTTATCCATACGTTAAGCTAATTATTTTGAACATACATAAAAAACTTTATGATTTATGAGAAAAATAAAATCGGTCTTAAATTTCTTCATACATTTTTCTACCGAACGCACGGCTCCGACCGTCATTCCGCGCTTAGACGCGCTGGTGAACGCAGGGGTGTATCGTTTTCCTCGAAAAAATAAATACGTTGAAACCTATAATAAAGACAGTGGCGTCTTGTATACTGTGACTAGAATACGTTGATACTTTTTCGTACCGAAACAAAAGTAAGAACGAGAACCATACTTATTTTTAGAATTGGATGGATATTGGTTACTGAACCTAGCATGAAACAACAATTTTTTTTACCGACTTCAAATAAGGAGGTTTCGCAATTCGACCGTATAAATGTTTTTTTTTTTCATTAAATATCTTAAAGTACTACAAATTAAGGAAGGTCTAGAGTTGATCTGATGATGGAGCCTTTCATCAGATTGACTCCTGACAGTCGAGGGAACTCCTCAACGATTTACAGCAGTAACCTTTTGTTTGGGCTTGATTAATTTGAATTGACCAGAACTTTAGACCTAGATAATTTGTGACTGTCATTAGAGGTCTGATGATGAAGACGAAGGACAGTTAAGGGAACTCCTCAACGGTTTACAGTAGCTACCTTGTGTTTGGACTCAATTAATTTATTTTGATGAGAACTTTGCACCCATATGGGTTATAAGTGCCATTACAGGTCTGATGATGGAGACCATAGAAAGTCGAGGGAATTCCTCAACGATATACAACAGTTACCTTTTGTTGGGCTTACTTCATACGGTTCAATATGCCAAAATGTTATGTTCGTACAAAAACTAAAAAATTGGCCAAGTGCAAGGCAGAATCGCCCATGAAGCGTTCCGTAGTAACTACGCCAAATAACTTTGTGTTTCATAGTGTTTGTATGAATTACAAAGTTTTATTTGCGGTTTTAGAAAATATGCTGTATCTCAAAAACTGCCAACCTGATCTCGTTCAAACCAATTTTGGTTGAAAGTTTAAATTAAGGATCATAGCATACATTTTTTGTATAATTTTTTGTATAATTTTTCACTCCATTATTATAGAAGTAAGAAGGGAGAGGACACATTTTACCACTTTGGAAGTGTATATCTTTTAAACGATTAACTTTATGAAAAAGTGGTTTTAGAAACCCGAATGTCATTTTTAAAGACCTCTCTATTAATACTACACACGCATAAGATTCATGAAAATATATATATATATATGGAACTGAAACTGAAAGTTTCAGTTCCATGTGGGGTACATGGAACTGAAACTGAAAATATTTTATTTTTAAATTTTTTTACTTATTTTTTTCTTAAAATAGGAAAGCGGTTCACAGAATACATCTACCTACCAAGTTTCACATGTATAGTCCAAATAGTTTCGGAATATAAAAACTTTTACGAAAAAAATTAAACCGACTTCCAAATAACACTGCAAAGTCAAAAATAACTTTAATTTCGGTAGGTAGGCGGTGTCCGACTTCCGAAATTAGTTAGAAAGTAGACAAAATATTGCTTTTTCCAATGCTGGGCCGTTAATTGTTGAGGAGTTCTCCTGGTACTTCACCATCAGCTTCACTTCATCATATGCATTGTGACGAGCATATTGTGCTTAATAACCATATTCAAGTAATCGAAGCGGAACCCATGAAATACTTCTTATTCCTACTTATATATTGAGTAGTTCCAGTGGCCATCTGTGGTCTTCATCATCATATCCACTTCACAAATAGTGCTTTTCAAATGCAACTACACAAGTTACTATAAAAATACTCAAATCACTGTAGGTGTGCCTTTAATATTTGAAGAGTTTCCTCGATTACTCCAAGATCCCATTATCAGCTCCTGACTTGACCAATTTCGAAGTAAACACTTTCAAACAAAAAAAGAATTTTCCAAATCGGTTCAGCCGTCTTCGAGTAATCGGTTATCAAACATAAAAAAAAAATATACGCGTCGAATTGATAACTTCCTCCATTTTTTTCGTCGGTTGAAAATGGCTGTGACTACGGACGGATGGACAAACAGACAGATAGGCATGACGAAACTTTTCTTTATTTCTTATTCATTTTTTTATCACATATGAGTATTTTATTTCCAAAGTCCCCCTTTTTTTTTTAACGTGGTAAAATTATCAAATAAGTCCTCCCACTCCGGGCAGGGTGGGAGGGACTGTCAGACTTTTACTGACTAAAATCCACGGTGTTCCTTCAATAACCCTTTACATACCGGGGCCACGGTAACGGGATGGGTCCCACGACCCCGGCGGGCTTCCGCCCTCTGCAGAGGGGGCCTCGTCATGTTGCTGACGCTCTTTGAGGCGCGCGTGGAACACGACGCGCCGTCGACCCGGGCATGGTCCATGGTCGGACAACGAGTTGCCCTTTACTCGCTGTCCGCATGCCCGCGCCTACGGTGGCCGGAGATCGTCGGCCGACGTCCGACGCCGTGGGCGTCTACCACTGCGGCTGGGCTGGAGGGAGGACGCCATCCTCTCCCTCACGCGGCCCGCCTCCTCCTTCGAAAGCATAACTGCTTCGCAGAAGGAGGCGACCGCTTCCCACTCCCTCTCGCCCCGCAGCATGGCCTCGACCAAGGCCGGGCGCGAGAGGTCTCCGCCTATTGTCGCCGTGAGGACACGTCGGTGCTCTGCCCAAGCTGGGCAGTCCTGCACCGTGTGCTCGACTGTGTCCTCAGGGCGACCCTCGCAGTGGTGACACCCAGGCGTCTCTTCCTTACCCATCAGACACAGGTACCTCCCGAAACTTCCGTGTCCGGTGAGGACCTGCGTCATGCGGTAGGTCAGGACGCCGTGACGCCGATCTAGCCACTCCTCAAAGAGGGGTCTTACCGCCGCAATTGCGGCGTGCCCGTCCAAAGTCCCCTAGTACTCCTAATCGGGCGTCAAACACATTAATACAAAATTGAAACTAACATCTAATCAATAAGCATGTAACCCTTTGTAAACAATAAGTTACAACTTATTATGGTCTAACAATATTAAAGAAAATATAATATTACCTTCAAGTATCAAGATTAGTTAAATAATATATAAAATCGGGCGAACAATGGTTTGTAAGTGTGTGTGCGCGCAATGTTGTTGTGTTGCTACTAGGATACCTAAAATAGAGCGAGTGATAAACGTAAATGCGTCCTTAACAAATCTGTTTTAAAATCGTACGATGTGACGTCACTTGTTTACACTGTGTATAAAAGCCGCCGCTCAGTCGTTCTAGACACAGTCACTCACAGTCGCTCTGGAGCAGTCACACCGAACGGACCTAAGTTAAGTGTACTTGTGTTGTTTCTAACTTTTATTAATAGTTTCTAATATTTTCAACCGACGACCAAAAGAGGAGGTTATCAATTCGACGCGTATATATTTTTTTTTTTAATGTATGATCACCGAGTACTCGAAGACGGCTGAACCGATTTGGAAAATTCTTTTTTTGTTTGATATGGTATACTTTGAAATTGGTACCATTTGTCACCAAGTCAGGATCTGATGATGGGATCTTGGAGAAATCGAGGGAACTCTTCAAATATTATAGGTACACCTATGGCGTTTTGGGTATTTCTTATAGTAACTTGTGCAGTTGCTCTCAAAAAGTACCATTTGGGGAAGTGGAACTGATGATGAAGACCACAGATGGCCGCCGAAACTACTCAATAATAAGTATTTCGTGGATTGCGATTCGATTACTTGAATATGGATATTAAGCACTTGGTGCTCGTCACAATGCATATGGTGATGTATAGCTGATGGTGAAGTACCAGGAGAACTCCTCAAAAATTAACGGCCCAGTTTTGGGAAAAGCAATATTTTGTAAAATGTTATAAGTAGTTGACATTTAGGCTCTTGTAACTAGGTAAATTAAAAATCAACCAACTAAAAAGAGTGAAATAAGAACTTTTTACCAAAAAATTAAACCGACTTCCAAAAAACACTGCAAAGTGAAAAATAACTTTAATTTCGGAAGTCGGTGCCAAAAACGAAAATGCAAAACTAAAGACACCGACTACCGAAATTAAAGTTATTTTTCACTTTGCAGTGTTTTTTGGGAGTCGGTTTAATTTTTTGGTAAAAAGTTTTTATGTGTAGAATTGGTATAAAAATCCTATCGTATTGCTATTGTATTTGAATATAAATTAACTATTTTGTATTTGTTACTTTAATGTGACAGTGTTAGAAATTGATAATTGTGTGATAATTTAATGGACATTTGGTATTAATTCTATAAATAACATTACTTATATAATATGTAATGGAGTAATGAAATAGTAGATACACAAGTAAATAAAGCTATAAGTTATAACGATAGTAATCACATTGTGGTAATATTGTAAAGTACATATAGTGAATTGATGTTTATGTGAAAATGAATTATGTTTTGAAAAGAGTAACTGTGGAGTTTCTTGCCGGTTCTTCTCCATAGAAAACGACTCTTTCCGAACCGTGCGGTAAATGAATAAATTGATATTGCTATACAAATTGCTAAATTATTTCTATAATATACCTGACAATCATGGTAATATCGATTAATTGATAATTAATCGGTAAATACATAATAAATTGATATTGATAATTAATTACTTTTAAAATAACAACATTCTTCATAGATATATATACATCTATTATGTATACTTTATCTCACACACGCGTGTCAACATTAAGCACAGCTGCGCGACATTAGCTTATTCGCTGTCAGATTCATGTCGCGATTGGTTGTCTCTAAAATACACGAAATATTAGAAATTATGCCTTGTTGTGCGGTTTGGACCTGCAAAAACGAAAGCAGTAAATAAAATGTATCTTGTGGAGGCGTATCGTATCATCGATAAGTATTAAAGTTTGTTAATTTTAAATATATTTGATTTTAATGACAATACCACATTTCATGACTTCAATGCAAACTATAAACAACCTTATTTTCATCAGCACAACGTTTAAATCTACTTAGTCGTTATCTGGAGGAACATACTATAAATTCTAATAACTTCGACGCTACTCAATTAGGGATGGGACACATTCGTAAAGTAGGTCTGTATCGATAATTTTTATTTATTTCTAACTCTTCATTTCATAGCTGGCACCATCATTCAGAAAATTGATTTCGGACAGTTTATGTGTATAATTTATAAATGTTTAACTGAGATTGCACAGAAATGTCGACGTTTTAACCACACGTAGCCTGCATCCGTCTGTAGTAGATACGGGTCGCTAATCACACCGCCTGTTGTACACTCATTTTAATAAATGATTGTCCTGTGTTAAATTCAGGTGTACAATAAAGTATATAATAATAATAATTACACTAATATTATAAGTCAAAAGTTTGTGTTTGTTACTTCTTCACGCTCGAAAGGCTGAACGGATTTCAATGAAACTTGGTACACGGGTAGACCATGTCCTGGAATAGAACATATGATTTTTTCCTAAGATTATATTCCCTTGGAATAATCTTCTACTTTCACGCGGGCGAAGCCGCTGGTAGCAGATAGTAGTTAATAAAGATAACATCACATAATGTAAACCGCAACACATCAATTTCTGGATATTGACCTCAAAAAAAAAAGTAAAAAAGTAATTTAAATATTTCAGTTATCCCCAAGATCCTTTTATTAAGGAAAATGGATGTATATTGGGTCGTCAATATTCCAAAACATAATCTATCATCAGTTAGGGGAATTTCCTCCGTCTAATCATATTACCGACTTAATGAAAGCCATCACGGCAAAATTTATTAATAGAGTCTGGCTAACGAAAGCGTGACCTGGAGTTTTCTTAAAAGTTTAATATGGCAACATTATTAAGCTGTCAAAATCTGTGATTACAATTGTCAGTAATTTGTAAACACAATTAATATTCAACAATAATCGCTTTAATATGGGTAAAACAATAAAAAGTAACGTGCGAAAGCTGCTACATACTATGATCAGTAAGTTTAACCAAAAACAAGAAGAGAAAGAAATTGTTTTTCAAGAAAAACAACAATGCTTACATGTGATCTCGGATTTTTTAGGTTAGTACGACTTTTAATGTTGATCCTTGGTGGCTGATTATTAGATATACCTATTTACGATATTATGATACTTTTTCTTATCTTTATGGATAATATTGGAGATATTCAAAGAGTCTGCGACTTGTTGAAACGTTAAAAAATTTGGAGAAAAATCTTTAATAGAAACTCAGACTAAGTTCTTAGAAGAAATATCTTCATTAACTGGTACGTATGTTACGGATAAGCATGTTTTGTTGATGAGTTGTGTTATTTGACATTATCAAATTGTTTGGGTACCTTAATTTTTTAATATACATTTTATACTTCGTTTTGCAGAAGTTGGTGTCACAACACTAAAAAAAAGGAAGGATCTGTGAATGAATGGATGTGGAGCACTCCAAGAAAAAAAAAACGCCCACACAAAAGCTCAGTGTTGGATTTAGACAGTTTTGATATTGATTCAACAAGAAATAAAATCAATTAATTTTATATTGTGAGAAAGGAGGTCCCAACATTGCGAACATTGCTAGAAAAATTACATTCTAGCATTGGCTTTAGTGGATGTAGAGAAACTCTGCGTGAAATATTAATTGCTAATGGGTATGAGTTCAAGAAAAATAAAAATGAACGAACGGTTCGTGTCGAACGTTTTGATATTGCTGCTTGGAGGCATCTTTACCAAGAAATTGTTGCTAAACGAATGGAATGAAAACGAATCATCTATTTAGATGAAACATAGGTACACAAAAATTATAAGCCTAAAATGTCATGGCAAGATCTAACAAAACGAGTGGTGCCCCTAAAACAAAATAAAACACTGATAAAAACCTCATTTGGCTGAATAGCTGCAGAAGATTGAAAGAAAAATGACAAATCATGTAATAAATGTGGAAAATAAAATAATACAAACAAAGAGATCACATAACAGAAAAAGTATTGGAAAAAATCATAATAAGTGTAGGTGATGACGACTCCACTGATACAGAAGAATCCTTAGAGGTTGAATTTTCGGACTCATCCGAGTCATCATACTAAAAACGCCTCTAGTTGATTTAAAAAATTGTTGAAGAAATTTAATAAACTACTTACATGTTAAGTAGGTTAATATTACGTATACACGGTTAATTTTAGGTCGTTCTGGAACCGAAAGTTCTGAACTCGATCATCGAACTCGAATCGATTGAGTCTATTATTTTCAATAAATAACAATAAAAAAATTTACGAAATATTAAATTAATTGTTATTTTTGTGAAATAATGAGAACCCGAAGTAACGCTTCCTTGCGATCAATGTTTATGTGCGTGTAAAACGTATCGCCAAACGGCAACACATGCGAACGGTACCCATTGAAAAATCTATTTTTATTTCAAAGAACACCGCCCTACAGGACCGAGTTGTAGGCACTCTTTTAACTAGTCGCCGACTCTTTGATGTCGCCGACTAGCTACCTACCGGTACCCGTGCCGGTACGCTCTCTAGAGTCTAGTAGCTCTACTTGTTGCTTCGCCAGTCTTTCGTGGGGGTTGCTTTTGATCGGACGTCTGTGCGTATCACGTGCCGCTATCATTTCGCGAACAATGTCGTATTCCAATCAGGAAAATTTTGTTGATATGCTTAGGCAAGACCGACTGTAATTATGCAGATGCGCGTAGAACGTATGAGGTGCGTTTTGCAAATAAGCCAGGTGTGACAGTACCTCGGAGCGTGCATTCCAACGCCTGCATAACCGTGTGTAATGTGTGTACACCACAGACAGTGTTCATGGGCACGAGTGCAGACCACTGATGCTGGAATTCCTTGTGGTCTACCCGTCCTCGTGGACCTGGTAGCGCAATGTGGCAATCAAGGAACAAGTGCTGGATATGTTTGCCGCGGACCCCACGTGTGTGAAAAGGTGTCGAATGTGATGTGGACATGTGAAGCACGAACGCCGAAGTATGCAACAACCTCCTAAGACTACCCACTGACCAACAAGTCAATGTTTTAATGAACTTGATACCTACAGTAGGTAAGTACATTGCTAAAAGCACATCACGTAAAAAAACCCTTATCAGGGTTACGTTTAATTTAATAACTTAATTGTTTCTTGATAAACACACAGAATTAGGTCTGAAATCCGGATCACTATGCCTACAAGCAATGTCAGCTGATACCTACGCGTCCTCTAAGGTATGACGTAGCGTAGGTATCTTTCGTTATAGGTAGGTACGTTTGTTTGGCGGCGCGCGAAAAAGAATCGTAAAAACCTTCTCGTTCAAGCGGCTTCTTTGACTCAAAACTTTAGGTAAGTACTAAACACGTGAACTTTGTCGTTTTTACTGGGGAAAAATTATTATCTCAAATCCATTAAATGGTTACGTAATGCCGAATAATACCCTTACGGATCGGACAAGGTTTTTGTTACATGCTGTAGATAAATAGGTACATAAATAAAAATACGAAAAGCGAATTCAGACTTTATTTGTGTCTAGTTGAATAGTACGATTAGTAGGTGATTTCGTGATGCGAGAGTGGTGAATTAAATGTCAATTAATTTCTCTCGTTTATGGGGAGATGTGCTAGTGGTAAACATCGTGCCGTGCTTACGATACAACGAGAAATAATGAAGATAAATGGACTTATACCAACCTAAATCATACCTGAAATGAAATACCTACTTGTAGGTACTTACTTGCAGCCGGTTATTCGTCCGACGTCTGTTGACCCACCGCGAGTGCGCTATCAACTGATTTGCACACGAACAGCTGTGCCGCGCTACGTCATCAACGAGCGGATCGCGTACGATCTTGCGTTTATGAATGAAATAGTGGCAGTGCTACTAAAATTTAACTCGAATGACAGAATAAAAGTGATAAATTTCTAACTTCTTTATGAGATGTCCTAAAAAAACAATAACAATGCCAATAGTACCTATTACTCATTTGGAGTTACTGTGTTTCGGTTCCAGAACGATGTAAAATTAATCGTGTATACTAATAAATAAATCTACACATTCGTTTTTTTAATCAATCCATGACAGTCATGGCTCCGAGACACCAAACGGAGTCTTTAAAAACATTATGTGGTATTATCCCTAAATTAGAAATTAGTTCGTAAACAATTATTATATAAATTGATTGTCGTAAATACATAAAATTTCCAAGTATCAAAACATTTTTCTCCTACTATAGTCAGTAATACCACATAAAGATTTTTTGAATTTGCCGCGCTTTCTCAGGTCACGCTTTCGTTAGCCAGACTCTATACGCTTTCATCACTTATTAAAATTAAACAGAAAACTATCAAAACGGCAATTATTAAACAAATATGTATAATTTCAAGGTCAATAAATATTTTTAATACTATCTATTAACATTTCATTGAACACTAGCTTGTGCCAGCGGCTTCGCCCGCATGAAATTAATACTTTGTTGTATGATTTATAGCCTATCTATAGCACTCAAGAATAATGTAGCTACATATTAGGGAAAGAATTTTCAGAATCGGTTCAGTAGTTTCACAGATTACCCCTACATACAAACTTACAAATTTTACCTCTTTAATATTAAAATAGATTCTATTTTTTTTGAAGATGATCAACCTTTTTCCATTACTGACCATTTGTATGATGTAGATAAATTATTACATTGCTCACACGAATAAAATACGTAACATCGATATTAAAATATCGATATTTGTCTACATCTCTATCTGAGTAGCAAAAGACATTACATATGCATGCAAATATGACATCTATTTCAAAGTACTTAGCGTTCTGAATAGAATAAATTGGTTACAGTGCCATCTAGCATTGAGTAGCTGAACTGGTTGTAAATTATTCGATTTATGTTTTTTAAACACCTTTATTGATTATGTCAATTGTTAGTGTTTTTGATATTGTTAGTGATATTGCGTGTGAAAAATAAAGTTGTACAACATAGCCTCATAGCATATATGAGAACCCGTTCGCGCCCGTGTTCTATATCGACCCTCTTAAGCAATAACTCGCTAATGTGCTATTATGGGTTTTATGCTGTTATGTCAAATTCGGCATCTATGGACTAGAATACACCTAAGAATTTTTTTTTTTCAAATTTTTCCTTATGATATTTACAAACATATTGTGACACACGTGTTTATTGTTGGGAATTTAGACAGATATATATCGGCAAAAAACTGTTATAGAACTTTACGAAAAAAAAAATACATTTTATTTTGGTAAGTTGCGTTTACCGGGTTATTGGCGTAAATAATTTTCATGAATTTTTTGGTAAACGTGAGTACGTAGTTTTTGTTGAATTCATTTTAATATATGTATTCCGTAATACACAATAACAATGGTATTTAAGATTGGTATTGGCTCATTAATGTACGTAATATTTCAATGATTATGTTATTTATCAATCTCTCTAAAACAATATCTCTAAAATTATTGGATATTACCACAATAACTCCGTAAAAGCACATTATGTATCAGCCCTACGATAAAAAGTTAACACCGTAAAAGTCCATAATGTAATGTTACGAAATATTTTATGTGATAAAATTACTGCAATAACCCCGTTAGTATATTACTGTAATATTTTATGTATTTTTTTTAAGTATTATTTATTTTCATAAATTACCAGGTTTTTAATAAAAGGAATTTCATTTTAACGTCACAGTCATATTCCGCGTAAAAATAGCTCACTCATTGAAAAGATATTTGATAAAATCAGTAAATCTTTTCTCCTGTAAAATTTAGACTTTTCGATTACCGAGTTATTGCTTGGGAGGGTCGATATGTTTTACACGTAATCAGTTTTTGTTTCAGTCGTAAGTCATGACCAGGTGATTTACCATGCGATACAGGTTCATCGCCCTTGAAACGTCCCTAGCTGTGATTCTGGTGTCAACATATTCCCCATTCACGCAATCCTTTTTCTGTGACGATAACGCTTCTAACGGTGACCTAACAATAAAGTTATTTTTAAATTTATCCACGATGGCCTTCAGATCATTCGTACCGTTCACACTCAGGAAAACCAGGACGGGTCCTCTAACGATTTGTGCTTTAAATATATTTCTGCCCTCGCACTTTTTAAATTGTATATACACGAGTCGTATTATATGTTTTATGTAGTTATTTCATCAGTAGTAGGACTTCCGCACACTAACCAATACAAGTTTAGGATGTCACAGTAAAGTGGAATTTTATAATATTGTTATAGATAACATCAGGGGAACAATTTATTGCCGTACCTCGAGACCAACCAAGTGCTCCGTGCGCTGGATGTGCCACGCACGTGAATCCCCAGGCTGCGGGCGTCAGTGAACTTGCCAATCTTGGAGTAAGGCATCTGGACCTTCACGAACCCGCCATCAAACACAGCTTGCAAAGTGTTATAGATGTAGAACGACAAGTCCAAGTAAGTACTAACATTAATAAACCTAATTATATCAAATTAATTAGGTATAGTAACATTTTTTTTTCAAATATTATTTTTATATTTCCTTCGCAGGTAGTAAACGGTGTCAGATATATTTTAACTCTATCAATTCATTCCAACAATTGCTCTCAAGTAGAATCTGAAAACTGTGCTTCGTCTAAGATTTGTAAGATAACGGTTTTAGTGAAACCATGGGTTAAACTGTCCAACGGTGGCAATTATAGAGCAATTCTAGCAAACAATTGTACAGAAGAATGGCTATTCGGAGAAAACGGTGAAGTTTTGCCTGAACCCTCTACAGATACCCATCCGATGAAGAGCGACCCTGGTGATGACGATATACATATCAAACAAAGTATAAATCTCCAATCTCAGCCAAATCAGGAAAAAACCATAACTGACGAAGATATAAAGAAAATACAAGAGCAAATAATTACGTATGCACAATTTAAAGAAGTCACTGAATCAGATCGGCGGTCTTTCACAACATCTCCTGATATGTCTGATGATAGCAAACAACATGTTTTCAAAATCGAATCTGATAAGCACACTGAAAATTCGATTCCTGTAACTGAATCTGAAAAAACAGAACACAAAGCTTTGTACATAAATCTGGATAAAAAGAAAGCCATAGACGAAATGTTAGATTTTTTTGACTTTTCTGGATTTAAACCTCAAACTGAAGCTAAAGATGTGTTACCGAGGGTAAGGCGAAGTTATGATTATGACCTCCAAGTGCTATCGCTCGCGGAAGATTTTCATGGAATTAAAAATAGTATAGAGAATGCTCGTTTTATGTACGAAATGGCACAAGCTATGGTTGATTACTTAAATGAGATGGATATGGAGGTAAAAAATAGAGCAGTAAAAAATGTCATAAGAGCTGAGGAAGAAAAAGAAAATATTCAGCGTTTTGTTTACATTCAAGCTCTTGTCACGATACCTTGCGACAAAGTTAATTGTGAATCAAGAGATGTAGATACTCAAATTTGCAATGGTGTTCTTGATTGCTCGAATGATAAAAATCCACAAATTCTTAGTACTTTTTGTTACAACGCTAACAAAGAGAGCGACTATAGGGAAGACATTAGAGAAATATCTCTCGATGACCCTGTTCTACGTAAAATGGCTGAAGAGGCAGTGAAACAAATTGAATCGGAATCGAAATTGCACTATGCTTTGAGAATCAATAAAATAGCGTCGGCTATCACTCAGGTAACATCTGGAACATTGACAAAATTTTCAGTTATAGTCGAGAACATAAAATGTAATAAAAGCGTGTCATTGCTATTAAGACGAAATTGCACTGTTCTAGAACAATTAGGAACAAAAATTTGTGAAATTATTGTACATGAAAGACATTGGCTTAAAGAAAAGAAAATGTCATATACTTGTACAGATAGACCTGCTGACATGAGAATATCGAATAGTAAAAAACTGAACAAAAATGTCACCGCAGATGACCCGGTAGTTATAGAAATGTTGCAAGAAGCCATTCAATATTTAGAATCGCAATCTGATAAACCTAATAAACAAAAGCTTGTAAATATTAAATCTATTTCATCTCAAATTATTGCTGGATTTTTGACTAAAATAGAATTTGTTGTTGGTTACACAGATTGCACAGACGAAAATTACTTAAGAGATCAGATAAATAAATGTGAATTTTTGAAAGGCGAAGGTTTTCGCTCCTGTAAGGCCCAAATATGGGACAGATCATGGATCATGGATGGGAGGCAAATCGAAGTCTCATGCGACAGTATTAAAAAAAATAACGAAACTTTAAATACAAGGAAAAAGAGATCGTATTATTCAAGTAGTGATCAAGAACAAAGCAGTTTAGGTGAACATAGTGAACTTGATTATGAACAGTTAGCTAATGAGTCTTTAGATAAGTTTATGCAGTCATCACCTAGTCACCAACATTATGAAGTCGTTAAGGTTGACAAAGCTGTAATAAAAGACATTTCTAGAAAATTAATAAAAATTGATTTTTCAATCTCACCTACGAACTGTCTTATTCATAATGGCATTTTGTCATCAACTGAATGTGAAATCACGAATCCTAAAAATATATTACACTGCCGTTCTAAGATATTAGTAAATATTTGGATTCACAAAAAACAGTATTTTGTTAAATGCAAAATAAAATACCAACCGCAGAAAAACAATAATGAGTTAAAGGAACACGACCCAAATGACATTAAATACCGTCAGCTGGCTGAGGAGTCGTTGACAAAATATCTCCAAGATACTGGAAATCCAAAGCATGTAATTGCACGAGTAGAAAAAGTCAAAACACAAATAGTGTCTGGACTACTCACAATAATTGACTTTGTTATATCTCCAAAGAGCCAAAGCGTCAATGACAGCAATACTGTACGTTGTCATTCCGAAATTTTGGAAAGACGTTGGCTTGGGACAAAGGCCTTTAATGTTTCTTGTCATATGAAACAAAATTTAAATAAAATATGTGGCGCTGAAATAAAAACAGATAATCCCAAATACATGCGAATGGCTGTAGAGTCTTTGCAGAAATATTTAAAAAAGAAACCTGAATCAAACCTTGTCCGTGTCACTTTTGTAGATAAGGTAGTAAAAAAAGGGACAACACTTATTATCAGATTTGTCGCATCTCATGCTGAAGAAGGTGATGGCGATACTCTTTGTTTTGCCGAAGTGCCCGAAACATTAGAATCTAAAATTTACAAAGATGTGGAATGCCATTTAATCGGCACAATATTCAGAGAAGCTGAAATAGTAGAAGGCGATCCAAACTATCACAAATATGTACAATTGGCAGATGAGTCGCTCCAATATTATCTTCAGAAAATGAATAGCTCACATTACTCTCTCGTAAGTATAGAAAGTGTAACTGTGGAATGGGATGAAGGCATAAAGACTATTGTAACTTTTAACATATCTCCAGATTCGGAGACCAGCGAATTAACACCGGGCAGATATTGTATTTCTGAAATATTAGAACAGCCATGGATAAATAAAAAGAAAATAATTCAAGACGTTAAGTGTGAATTAGACAAAGAAATGTACAGAACCAAAAGACGTGTTTCTAATGTAAGGGTCCATAGGCAATTGGGCGCACCTAAGAAAGGAGACCCAACTGAACCGCGGTTCAGAACCCTAGCTGAGCAATCTTTGCGAAAATATGTGGTTGATGCTGGTATCACGAAATCTCTGATTGTCGCGCGAGTTGAAAAAGTGTTTACTCAAGTCGTTTCTGGAACGAAGACTATCCTGGATTTCCTGGTATGTGGAAGCTCGGATTCCACTACGACCAAATGCCACTCAGAAGTTTGGGAGCAGCCCTGGCTCGATAAAAAAGAGATAACTGTTACTTGTGATATTGGTGGTCACAGAGAAAAAAGACAAGTACCCGGCGGTTTATCAAATGCGGATCCCAAAGACCCACGGTACAAAGCCCTGGCTGAGGAATCTTTGCGAAAATATGTGGTTGATGCTGGTATTACGCAATTTCTGTTTGTCGCACAAGTTGAAAAAGTGTCTACCCAAGTCGTTTCTGGAAAGAAGACTATCCTGGATTTCCTGGTCTCTGGAAGCTCGGATTCTACTACGACTAAATGCCACTCAGAAGTTTGGGAGCAGCCCTGGCTCAATAAAAAAGAGATAACTGTTACTTGTGATATTGGTGGTCACAGAGAAAAAAGACAAGTACCCGGCGGTTTATCAAATGCGGATCGCAAAGACCCACGGTACAAAGCCCTGGCTGAGGAATCTTTGCGAAAATATGTGGTTGATGCTGGTATTACGCAATTTCTGTTTGTCGCACAAGTTGAAAAAGTGTCTACCCAAGTCGTTTCTGGAAAGAAGACTATCCTGGATTTCCTAGTCTCTGGAAGCTCGGATTCTACTACGACTAAATGCCACTCAGAAGTTTGGGAGCAGCCCTGGCTCAATAAAAAAGAGATAACTGTTACTTGTGATATTGGTGGTCAAAGAGAAAAAAGACAAGTACCCGGCGGTTTATCAAATGCGGATCCCAAAGACCCACGGTACAAAGCCCTGGCTGAGGAATCTTTGCGAAAATATGTGGTTGATGCTGGTATTACGCAATTTCTGTTTGTCGCACAAGTTGAAAAAGTGTCTACCCAAGTCGTTTCTGGAAAGAAGACTATCCTGGATTTCCTGGTCTCTGGAAGCTCGGATTCTACTACGACTAAATGCCACTCAGAAGTTTGGGAGCAGCCCTGGCTCAATAAAAAAGAGATAACTGTTACTTGTGATATTGGTGGTCACAGAGAAAAAAGACAAGTACCCGGCGGTTTATCAAATGCGGATCCCAAAGACCCACGGTACAAAGCCCTGGCTGAGGAATCTTTGCGAAAATATGTGGTTGATGCTGGTATTACGCAATTTCTGTTTGTCGCACAAGTTGAAAAAGTGTCTACCCAAGTCGTTTCTGGAAAGAAGACTATCCTGGATTTCCTAGTCTCTGGAAGCTCGGATTCTACTACGACTAAATGCCACTCAGAAGTTTGGGAGCAGCCCTGGCTCAATAAAAAAGAGATAACTGTTACTTGTGATATTGGTGGTCAAAGAGAAAAAAGACAAGTACCCGGCGGTTTATCAAATGCGGATCCCAAAGACCCACGGTACAAAGCCCTGGCTGAGGAATCTTTGCGAAAATATGTGGTTGATGCTGGTATTACGCAATTTCTGTTTGTCGCACAAGTTGAAAAAGTGTCTACCCAAGTCGTTTCTGGAAAGAAGACTATCCTGGATTTCCTGGTCTCTGTAAGCTCGGATTCTACTACGACTAAATGCCACTCAGAAGTTTGGGAGCAGCCCTGGCTCAATAAAAAAGAGATAACTGTTACTTGTGATATTGGTGGTCACAGAGAAAAAAGTCAAGTACCCGGCGGTTTATCAAATGCGGATACTAAAGACCCACGGTACAAAGCCCTGGCTGAGGAATCTTTGCGAAAATATGTGGTTGATGCTGGTATTACGCAATTTCTGTTTGTCGCACAAGTTGAAAAAGTGTCTACCCAAGTCGTTTCTGGAAAGAAGACTATCCTGGATTTCCTGGTCTCTGGAAGCTCGGATTCTACTACGACTAAATGCCACTCAGAAGTTTGGGAGCAGCCCTGGCTCAATAAAAAAGAGATAACTGTTACTTGTGATATTGGTGGTCACAGAGAAAAAAGACAAGTACCCGGCGGTTTATCAAATGCGGATCCCAAAGACCCACGGTACAAAGCCCTGGCTGAGGAATCTTTGCGAAAATATGTGGTTGATGCTGGTATTACGCAATATCTGGTTGTCGCGCGAGTTGAAAAAGTGTCTACCCAAGTCGTTTCTGGAAAGAAGACTATCCTGGATTTCCTGGTATCTGGAAGCTCGGATTCTACTACGACTAAATGCCACTCAGAAGTTTGGGAGCAGCCCTGGCTAAATAAAAAAGAGATAACTGTTGATTGTCGGATGAACACCCTTAGAAGTAAAAGAGAATTACTCGGTGGTTTCACAGATCAAGATGCAACTGATCCTAAGTATCAAGCACTTGCTGAGCAGTCTTTGCGAAAATATACCATAGATTCCGGCATCAAACGATCTCTTAAATTAGCACGAATTAATAAAGTGTCCAAGCAAATTGTTGCCGGTGTTCTGACGAGTATCGACTTTGAAGTTTCAGTTGATCGTGGTTCAACTACAATTACTTGTCATTCAAAGATTTTCGAACAGGGTTGGCTTAACCATAAAGAAATCGATGTTTCTTGTCAAGATGATTGGCGTGGTGGAATTGGCAATCATATTGACAAAAAAGGTTTCATAGATCAAGATCCAACCGAACCACAATACAAAGCGCTGGCTGAGGAATCCTTGCAAAAATATATGATTGACTATGGCATTACACAACCTCTTGAAGTAGCACATATAGAAAGAGTGATTACGCAAGTTGTCTCTGGAATGCTTGAAGCGACGGGCATCGATTTTACCGTAACTGTTGCCTACGATTTAAATTCGTTTAAATGCCACTCGGATATTTGGAATCGGCCTTCGCTCAGCCGAAAAGACATAAAAATTGTTTGTCACCCAATCAATAGAAGAGTAAAACGAGAGTTTAGAATGCCTGGCGTTGCACCAGAAAATAATCTTAGTTCAGCCAAGTACAAAATTAAAGTTACTGGTTGGTTCGGAGGAAATAGCAGTAGTAATCACTCAGAACAGCAGGTCCGTGGTTTAAGAGGTCACGACATAGAAGAACGGGAACCAAATAAGCCCGAATATAAACAATTAGCTCAAGAATCCTTACGCAAATTATACCGAAAGGAACGTTCTGTTTACCATAAAGTAGTCGAAGTACAACGTGTTGTGAGTCGTGTGGTTTCTGGTTTCAAATATGACATAGATTTTACTGCAGCGCCAACGTCATGCTCGTGGAATGTCTCAAGCGTGCGAGCGCGCACTTGCAAAGTAGATAATGATGTTCTTTTGTATTGTCATAGTGACATTTGGGATCAACCGTGGTTAAAACGGAAAAAGATTGACGTTCAATGTAATGACCCTAAGGATGATAATGATGACTTTTCAGAGTATGAATCTGATAATGACGTGTCTATAAAGCCATTTGATCAACATAATAATGATGAAAAGTATATGAAACTAGCAGAAGAAGCTTCTGAAAAGTATTTGACGACATCGAATAGAAAATACGTTCATAAAGTTACAGAAGTTCTCAGCGCTAGTGAACAGGTAGCCGATGGTACTCTTATTAATATTGATTATTCGCTTTCACCTACGACTTGTCTTCGGAATGAAACTAATAATACATCATGCCAGTTAAAACAACCGTTAGTTGTCTTTCATTGCAATGCAAATATAAGGGTTCGGTCATGGATGAATGTTGATAAAGAAATCACGGTTACATGTAAAAAGAATAACAATGGAACAGGTAAAAAGCGTAAACGTGAAACAGTTGCCAGGAATACAAGGCAAGTAATCGACGATGAGGACGAAATAGATGAAGATACTGCTTATTATTACGCTGATCGTGCTGTTCAACATATAAATGACCAATCGAGTTCCAATAATTTACATAAACTAATATCTATACATGCCATACAAAATAGTGTACAAATGGGAACTTTAACGATAAAAATGTACATAGAAGTAGCCGAAACATTTTGTTTACGACATCACAAATCAAAGGATCTTCGAGATTGTGAGGAGATGAGTGGCTCGAACCATAGACTATGCTTGGCTAGACTGTGGCCTTCACCTGATGATGAACTTGTTGTAAGACACGTATCAGTTGTGTGTGACGATGAAGAAGATTTTGTGTCAATAACTGGTGTAAACATACCAGAACTTATCAGGATTTCCATCGCTGTCCTTGAGAGCCCCGCTGAAAATAAGTGGAAATTGATCCATCAAGGCGAGCCGCAAGTTATACCAAGTCTCGATTCACGACGTCCTTTTAAACTCAATTTTATAGTTGCTGTTACAAACTGCTCTAAAGATGTCAATCTAGACAAAAATCCCTTTCAATGTTATCTCAATCACATTATACCTTCGAGGAATTGTCGCTCTTTTATTTGGTTAAAAGCAGAAGCAAAATATATTAGTAATATCGAAGCACATTGTACGCCAATCGCACGTTTCAGGAGATCTGCTCTCGATCCAGAAAATGTTACTTTGGACTATTCAGAAATACAAAGCATGGTGAGAGCATCTTTAGAACAATTAGAAATGCAATCGTTGCATAGATATAAACAGAGAGTTCTTCAAATTAACAGCCACTCTACACGGATAACTTCGGGAAAAGTAACCACCATTGATTTTGATGTTGGCTACACTTCTTGTTTAAAATACGAGTGGGTTGCGAATATCACTAGTTGCAATTTCCTTGAACATTTACCGCGAAGGCGTTGTGTGGCGCAAATATGGGAGAGGCTGTGGATCAAAAACGGTAAAAACATTGATGTTAATTGTGTTGATGACGAGACGCCTTTGGAGTCTCACATTGAATTCGAGAGTGCAGAAATGGCCAATGAATTGGCGAGACAGGCTTTGAAACACATTGAAGCAAAGTATCCTCACCCGAGCAAACAGAAAGTTGTCAGGATATTCTCATTAGAAAAGCAAGTTGTGGCAGGCATTCATTACAAAATGAAAGTAGAAGTCGGCTTCACGGATTGTCTAGCTTTGAGCGACCAAACAGAGTGCAAGTTAGTATCTAATCACGGCCTGAACAAATTCTGTCGTATAAATGTATGGATTCGACCATGGACTGATCATCCACCTAACTTCCGTGTGTCATGCGACTTCCAAGAAGGCACTACACGTGATTTGTATCACCATGTGCAGGCTGAACATTTGTTTTATAACTTTTTGACAACTTACAGCCCTAGTTATGTGAACGATTATTCTCAAATGCATAAAAGATTTGAGATTTTTAAGAGCAATGTGAAAAAGATTCACGAATTGAATGTTCATGAGAAAGGGACGGCTGTGTACGGAGTGACTAGGTTTACTGATTTGACTTATGAAGAGTTTAGTACGACATATATGGGTTTGAACGTGAATCTTACTAATGGAAACCAAGTTCCTATGAAGCAAGCTGAGATTCCGGATATTAAGGTTCCTGTAAACTTCGACTGGCGGGAGTATGATGCCGTAACGGAGGTGAAGGACCAGGGCTCCTGCGGCAGTTGCTGGGCTTTCAGCGTCACTGGTGAGACATCCATTATGTTTTTACATACGCAAAGGTTAATCTTTGCATTATGCTCGGCTAAAGTCTTATTTAATTGATTTTTAATATGAATTCTTCCGTCTCAACATATACGAATAGCCAGGTAAATTATATATTAATAGGAAAGAGCGTGTAGCACGCTTAGTGTAGGGTTATGTATAGTTGCCCCATTAACATAAAAGTAACATCCATCCTATTTCAAGAATATTGGAAGATAGTTTCTTTTTTATAATATATGTAATGTAATACTAGCCGTGCCCCTTGGTTTCAACTGTGTTAATTTCAGAAAAAAAAATACATTCAAATCGGTTAAGCGGTCTCGATTTCTCATGCAAACTTTGATCCCCATATTTCAACACTTTACGGGTTGATTTTTGAAAAAAAAAAGCCTATGTTTGACATTGGTTCTTTAACTATTTCTATTCCAAATTTCAGACGGACAGATTTTCGCGTTTATAATATTAATATTGATGTATGTCAGTCTTATTTAATCCGCATAGGAAAAGTAAGGGTGACAGGCAAATATTAGTCATCATTATTTATGTTTTAAAGTTTCTAATTACAACACAAAATTACAAGTAGATACTTACCTCTTCGACCACATCGTCACCATCACGTGAGATGGTGGTCAAACGCGAGCCTATTATCAATAAAAAAAAACCTACGTAATTTTCAATAGAATAATTTCTACATATTAATTTATACTATTAGATTATATTTTGTATTTGTTTATTGTTGTGTATGGTCCAAGCCCGTACCATCATCAGACTACAAGACAAGTGGCGATGCGCCATCGTTACATGGTGGACATTCCACCCATATGCACTAAACGTTTTGGGAATACCTTCATTGTGCGTACGGCTAACAAGTGGATTTCCCTGCCGGAGTCTGTGTTTCCCGATAGCTATAACCTGGGAGTCTTTAAGTCAAGAGTGAATAGGTTACTTTTAGGTAAGCGTGCTCCATATTCGACCACATCATCACATCAGATGGTAGTCAAAAGCGTTAGGCTAGTTAGTAGTTAGTAGGCTGTTATCAATAAAAAAAGGATATTATTAAAACATGAAATGTATTTTTCTTTCAGGCAACATTGAGGGTCAATGGAAGATGCAATCGGGACAACTTGTGTCTCTTTCTGAGCAAGAGTTAGTGGACTGTGACAAGTTGGACAACGGCTGCAGTGGGGGGCTGCCTGACAACGCTTACAGGTTTTTATATAACCTTTATTTATTTTACATTGGCTTTTGCCCGCGACTTCGTTCGCTTGGGAGGATTTTCTCGCGTAAATCCCGATCCGTGGGAATTTCGGGATAAGAAATATCCTATGTCCTTCCAAGGTCCCATGCCAAATTTCATATAAATCGGTTCAGCGATTTACTAATACCTTGAAACGATTGACGGATCAAACTAAGAAAATAGTTAATAATTCAGTTCTGGTTTAGTGAGAACTAAATTAATCACTAATATTTTAGTTTACAATCAAAATTTTTAGGTTTTAATCACAACTAAAATTCAGTAATCATTAGTTATTAACTTAGTTTGATTAATTTTTGTGTTTGACTCCCCCGGCGAATCGCTAAGACACTACCCAAGCTGTTTCTTTAATTTGGTGCAGGTTACGTGATATTATTTTATACATAATGAGACTGTATTAGCAAGTAACTGGGAGTAAATAAAATAACTGGCTGGACTACGCGTCACCAACCTGTACTGGGTCTATGTGGTAGATTACGGCATCTCCTCTCATAAAAAGGCGGCCTAGACTACTGGAAAGCAGTGTGAACGTTAGAGGCCAGTTATATGGCGCACACGGACTTAATTTAAATCTTTAATTGAAGCGTCTGTGATTTCCAAAATTATGTCTGTATTTCTGTTTGTCCGGGCTATCTAATATCTGTGCCGACTGAAACGATTTTAATGATACTATCACTGAAAGATAGAGGAATTTATTTGGCAACTTTTTGTCCCAGAATTCCCATGGAATTGGTATTTAGACGGGAAAAACTTCCCACGCAAACGAATTTGTGGACAAAAAAAAGCAGTCGAATTGACTACTTGGCGTGTAGATCTTACATTTGTAATTAAAACTCTCATAAAACTGCATCATTATGAGTTTCAATCATTACTGATGACATTTTAAATTGGTAAAGTCTAGCCAATATATCAAGTAATCTGATATTTTTATTTGTGCAAACAAGCGTTTTTAAAGGCATAGTGTTCCATTACAATCGTTATTAGTTTCTGTTTTAATATCTAATAAATAACGGGTTGATAGCACATCGTTTGTATAACAACGCTTTTTCGTCGTGCTTGTATAGAATTTCAATTTATAACTTGCTTCATATTATAAAATTGTAAATTATAAAATTGATTTCATTGACACATTAATTTCCATCCTGGAATCACTTCTTAATGATTCTGTTATCCTGGTACTTTGAGAGTATTTATCGCTCGTTATTGTTTTTTTATGACAAATTTTTATTCATTTTAATACGGAAATATTAATTAGTTCTTTTACTGGTGATCATCATCTTTCCTTACTTAGACTTCAAAGAATGTTGAATAAATATTCCGCGATAGTCCAGCCGTTCTCATTGAGCTAAGCAACACCTTTAGCTATTAATTTTTATACAAGTTATCGTATACGTAATAATAATAAACGTAGGTTTATAATTAAACAATCTTTCGTTTAGAATTTAAAAGTCGAACACGACTATTTTCGAAGTAAAACACCGTTTGTTGAGGACGGTTCGTAGATGTATGTCCATACATTGAATACTGATACTCAGCTGCAACCCATTCGACCAGTAGTCGACCCAACATTTTCGGGAAAGGGCAAGGTAGATAGATTGTTTAATTATATATCTACGTGCTATACATGTTTACGGTTAATCCGAAACTATTAAAAAAAGTAAAAGAAAAATAGGTACGTGAAATATTTTCAAAGAAATTAAATAGCTGAATAATGTTGATGAA
Source organism: Tholera decimalis (assembly GCA_943138885.2). Classification (NCBI taxonomy): domain Eukaryota; kingdom Metazoa; phylum Arthropoda; class Insecta; order Lepidoptera; family Noctuidae; genus Tholera; species Tholera decimalis. Next base: position 32,273,868 of record OW964565.2, read on the forward strand.
TTGTAATGCTTGTGTTTTCCCAAGTGCCATAGTCAAAGTATGACCGTATACTGAGTCTGGTGTATCATCATGACGCATTATGATATCATCGAGTTCATCTCAATGTATTTGTGTCGGTAAAATTCACATCTGGTTTGCCTTATTTATGAAAAAAGTCTAATCTAAGCGTCTATAATATGGGATGTATTAATATTGATATTCCTGAAATAAATGATTCTTTTCTATAATAATACCAAAAGTTAATAATCGTAGCTTCTAAACGAATAGACCGATTATGAAGCTTTTTAGTTCTTAGCTACAATTATTTATCACTATCTGTTCAGGTGTTTCAAAGTTTTCGGGGTTTAATTAATATTTTTTTTTAAATACATTTGTGCCAATTTTGTTAGAAGGTTGTTACAACGATTTTGATTTTGAAAATTTCGGGTCCAAATTAGGTACTATCAACTCTGCAACGAGCAAGACGTGCATCGGGAAATGTGTACTACTAAGTACAATTAAAATATATACTACTATGATTTACCGCGTCAATAGAGTAGCAAATTCGTTCTACTACAAAGCATTTCGTGGAACGCACTCAATTATCCTTCACTTTAAACGATACTAGTTGTTGCGCGCAACTTCCTTCACGTTTTTATTCATACAAACTAAGCCCTTTGTAGGTTGAGTTTTGGAAAAAAAAATGTTTCCTATTAGTAATCTCGTCATTTCAGTTAATCAAAATTGGTTCAGCAGTTTAGCTGTGCAAGCGTAAACGATTGACAGACAGACATTGTTTTATTTTATTTAATCGATAATTTACAAGGACGCTTTGAATTAATTCAAAACGACACCTTGTCTAAAACGACTTATAGATTGATACCGTGATTTTATGATAAATAAAATTACGCCTATTATCTTCGAAAGGTTAGGTAGAGGTTAGCAGTACTGGTGTGTAGAAAATCACATTGAATCAGATAGTTCGGTAGTTCCCTATGGCCATACTACGGGGAACTACTAACACTCATATTACTGAACTGATTAAATTGTTATTATTACTCCGTGTTTTCTTTACAGTTCTTGAAAACAAATTTAATTTAACCTTGTTCTTATATACAACTTTGATAAAAGCGAGAGGCATTAAATTAAACCACATATACTATATGTGCTTACAGTTAATTCGAAAACATTTAAAAAAAGTTTACGAGAAAAAAACTTAAAAAAAAAACTTAAATAGCTGAATAATCAAAGTAAAACGTCAACAGCCATTGTAAAAAAATATGATGCAGAGCGGCATTGTAGCGTGAATTTTGCCGTTTTATGGTGTATGACCCTAGATAACTAAGTACTTGGTCAGCTGCTCGGGAAGATACATCGTGTTTTGACTAAGAAAAAGCTTAAAAAATCCTGTGATTAAACTATTGCTTCTATTGATTTTACCCTCGACGCAAAAAGAAGGGAGTTATAAGTTTGACGTGTCTGTCTGTCTGTGGCATCATAGCTCCCGAACGGATGAAGCGATTTCAATTTAGTTTTTTTCTATTAAAGGTGACTTATGTGCGAGTTCTTAGACATGTTTGTTGAAAATCGGTTGAGCCGTTTAAAAGTTGTGGGGGGTGAAAGTGGGGATGAATAATCAAATGTAGTCAAATATACCCAAGTGAGGTATAAAATGATAAGGCATTGACTATTGTAATGTGTTTTGGCTGTTAATAAAGTTATTTATTATTATTTGATGGTGAAGACATAGTTACAGCTCTTTTAAACGCCCGCTCTTTACTGTCTTCTAGTCTAAAATTTTGCCAAAATGTCGCTTATAAGCATTATTTTGTGTTGTCCAGGGCCATCGAGCAGATGGGAGGTTTAGAACTAGAGAGCGACTACCCCTATGAGGGTACCGACGACAAGTGTGTGTTCAACAAGACATTGGCCAGAGTGCAGATCAGCAGCGCTGTCAACATAACTACCAACGAGACTGGTATGGCCCAGTGGCTTGTACACAATGGACCTATTTCTATCGGTAAGAATGAATTATGTCTTTTTTTATTTTCTTTTTTTAATACGAAACTGGCAATGTGGGTAGAATTCACATTACAATGCAACCTTATCAAACCCTCCAAGTAAGCTAAATATGCTTGTGGGGGTTCAACGCAATAGTGAAATGGGTATTTATTTAATTTGGATTTCTAACAAAGAGTACACCTTGGAGGCTAAAACAATAAATAGAGAGGTGTTTTAACATAGTGCTTCTTCAGTAATAGGAGACATAGATCATGTATTGAAAATAAAAATAAATTATTTAAAAATTACATGAATTATATTGTGTATTTGTAGGTATTTAAACAAAACTCAAATAATTGTTTCATTATCACATTGATTAAAATTGATTTGTAATAATTTATTCATATACTTAAATGAAAATTAATCGCCTAAATATATTTATGCGCATTACTTCCAAACGTCTACTCGAAATTGGATATTATTTTTTTGTGTTCGTTATTGCTAGGACAAGAATTGTGAAAAAAAAAAAAACATAAAAAAGCTATGGTGGTTTGACATAAATTATAAATAGGAGATGAAAATGTCCCTTTCATGCCACCCCGCATGAAAGGGACATTTTTGATTTGTTAATAATGTTGTTTCGAAATGGTTTTTATTTTACCGGTTATTTGAATTGTCCCTTCCAATAAGTGTCTCTTTCATGCCACTCCTCCCCTATCAATTAAATAGTCCTATAATGAGATGACGCTGAATGTTTTGACTTGTCGCCAATTGGACGCTTTTCGTTCCTAGTAACTTGTTAAAGTGAGATTTTGATCCAGTATTTTCATTCAAGTCGTTTAAAACCATTGTTTGACGTCACACTATACTTCTCTGCAGGTATTAACGCGAACGCGATGCAGTTTTACATGGGCGGTATCTCCCACCCTTGGAAGATGCTGTGTAATCCCACCAACTTGGACCACGGGGTGCTAATTGTGGGATATGGAGTCAAAGGTGAGATTTAGATGAATACATAGATATACAGAGTTGATATTACCGAGGGGCTTTCCTTTAATCTGCGTATACTAGGTACCATTTTCAAGCTTTGTACCAAAAATCAATTAAATAGGAGAAGTAGTTTAGTCGCAAATGATTTTGATGAGATGCACCTTAAAGCGATAAATCTGACCAAGACAAGAGATAACACACGCCGCGCTACGTTGCTACTTTGTTACCTAGGTATTTAAGGTCAGTCACATTTATTTACAAAGGGTGGTTGTGTTTTACTCTGATTTGTAAGCTATTTAGTTTGTTTGAAAAAAAAATATTTTGGCTATTTTTATTTTTTAACGGTATCAAATTAACACTAAACACGTATAGTATACGTAGTGTAATTTAATGTCCCTCTGTCATATCAACTCTGTATGTAGATACTCTTTATTATACATCTGTGCCACGAAAATTATTTATTATTATTTATTCTTTATTTCGGTATTACCCATAAATTTGTTAGTATTGACTTAAACTATGTTAGTATATACTTATAATAAATCTCGACAAAATTAAAACTATTAAACAAACAAGACCAGGATCTACCATCCTCTGGGAACACCCGGTTGCAGCACATGAAAAGCACGTTAGCCGTTATTTTTGAGCCTGATCTCTCTCCGATCGTGTCTGATTGCCGTCCTATTGGACTATGAGAGTAAAGGAAGAGATAGTGCACCTGTACTTGTGCACATATTTGTGCTCTATAAAATCTCCAGCGCTGCTGAGATTGGTCGCCGTTGCTGAAATCGGTCAGGAGGACTGTTACCTATATAAATAACAGTAAATAAAAAAATAAAAATATAAAATAAAAATATAATAATATAAATATAATAAAATAAAAGTAAATTTATAATTATGTATAATAATAAATAATTATTATTATACATAATTATAAATTTAAATAAGTATTATTCAAATAAATAAGTTGTAACAATTCACGGTCTTATCGCTAAAAGCAATCTTTCACGCAAAATAAATACAACGGAGAAAATAAATACACAGGTAGTCCATGGTGTACTATTTACTTATATCAAGACTTGTACAGATGCTGCATTATATGAAAAAAACTTATTTATATACATAAATCTTGACTCCCAGGAATTCCGGATAAAAAGTAGCCTAACCTAGAGGCTTATAGGGATATAGGAATACCACAGACACACATAAATTTTATTCATAGATAGATAGATATACTCTTTATAGACCATAATAGAATCAAATATTGACTTAACAACTAAAATGCGTGATACAACCGGCGGTCTTATCGCTAAAAGCGATCTTTTACAGACAACCTTTGGTTAGATTTAAATACGCGGGTAGTTCATTGTGTAATATTTACTTATATATACAATACAACATTAATACACGTCATACTCAAAACATAATTATCTATATAATAAAAATGAATCGCTAAATGTGATGATGACCGATTTGGCTGATTCTTTTTTGTTGTTTGGTTTTGCCAGGAGAAGGGTCTTATTAAAAAAAAAAGTAGGAAAGGTCTCAAGGGTAAGGGTAGGGTAGGGTAGAGGTAGGGTAGAGGTAGGGTAGGGGAGAGGTAGGGCACGGGTAGGGTAGGGTAGGGTCGAGTAGGGTAGGGGTAGGGGTAGGGTAGAGTACGGTAGGGTAGGGTAGGGGTAGTGTAGGGTTTGGGTAGGGTAGGAGTAGGGTAAGGTATGGGTAGGGTATCGGTAGGGTATCGGTAGGATAGGGGTAGTGGTATCGGTTGGGTAGGGGTAGGATACCACGCGAACGAAGTCGTGGCGGGTTAGCTAGTATACATATAATATATACAAATACATGTAAAAAGCTAAGACATACATATATTAATAATAACAATTTAACGAGAGAGATAGAGATCTTTTACCACGTTTTTGAATGAAGAAAGGGCTTGTGCTTTGAATGTATGTATAATAGAATAGAACACTGAGTGAGAGAGTACTAAAACAGAAGAAAACTGTTTCACGAGAATAACAAGACACGCGCAAGTGATTACCTACTTAAACTCTTATCCATTTGAAACGCACTATCAAGAATGTATTTTCTAAACATTGCGTTGCGCCATCCGAGGAATTTCTCCGGTGCGTTCGCAAACATAGGCCGCGAAACAAACACAAACTATCTATGTTATTACGCCAAACAACAAACAAATAGTGAGATGTGATAAAGAACGGAACTTCATTATCTACCAGTCTAACCGAACACTCGAGTAATGAAATCATAATAATGTGTATGGTGCAAGGACGTGGGAATGCATGCTACCATCATTCTTAAATGACATACCTGTAAAAATTATTAAAAAATTTACTCTAAAGAACTACTGCTAAAGAAACACTTTCTAGAAAGTTGAGTAGAAAGTATTTAGATTCATAGTTAATGAGTGTTACTTTTAAAGATAAGTGTCTTTGTGTGGCATCGAGTTACCGCGGCTAGCATACCACAGAGACACCCTCGATGGTTTAGATGGTATGTTTAAGTTTGTAACATTTGGTACTCGCATGTTTTAAATAATAAACGATAAAAAAACAGTATTTTACATGGAACTACTGATTTTCTGATCTCTACAAGCCTGTAGCTGGGTAATACAACAAGTCTGGTGTTAGATTTTTGGAATTCCTACCCGTAATGAGTATCAAAGATGTCAGAATAAATAAGTAAGTAAGTAAGTAAATGGTTTATTTCTCGCCACAATACAATGGTTTTGTACATTAATAATATATTACAAATAATATAAAAACACATTGTGGGAGACTAGTGCCTAAGCTAGGCTCATGGCCTGTATTTCAGGACAACAGGCCCTCTCCTTAATTATTTAAAATTTGCAAATTTGTGCATAGAATAGTTTACAATAGATTATGGTCGAAAACTATATAACACAGAAAACGAAATCACAAATCAAAAAATAAAATAACAATAAAACTATACAAAAAAAAAAAAATAATGGACAAAGATGTGTGTGAGTGAGCGAGTGCGTTAGATTGTGTGTGTATGCGTGAATGTGCGTGTGTGTGTGTGTGTGTTTGAATGAGAGTCAGAACGTCGTAACTTAACTACTGTAGCCAGGTAGTTGCTTTCATTTTGCACTTTGTCTTCTTGAGTTGAAATATCGACAGGATTTTGTTAATTTTGTTATACAGATAAGGACCTAGGTAACAAAAGTAGCGTCTGGAATGCATGGTGGTAAGTTACAGTTGGCTTCTACCTACAGGATTATAGCGCCTTTTGTCACAGGACAGAGATGGAGTATACTCAAGAAGACTGTGCTGCATCAGAATAGTCTGCTGGATGAATATCTGGAGCACAGTCAGAACTTTTGCCTTCTTGTAAAGAAGTGTGGTAGGATATCTGAAGGAATGTCTATTTTACTGTATCTGTATGTGTGTTCTAGGTATGTGTAAGGAGCGTCAAATGATACACGGAACGATGCGACTCAAAACATATATCATAAGATCGAGGGCGCAGCCGCGCGTAGGCATACACACACTTATACATAATGCACTATCACTATACCAAATGCTTAGTCATTAATACCACACATGTGTCCCTACAGACATCTTTAATATTGCTCTCTGAACTCTCTCCAGTTGAAGCAGAGTGGTCTTGGGGGCACCACCCCAGGAGGTAATGCAGTAGTTTAGTAGGGACTGAGCGAGTGCATAGTATACGGCTCTCTTTAATTTAATCAGAGACATAGAGGAATCTCGATATATTATGATGGTCACACATCCACCAGACCAGACCTCAGCAAGCATTGCTTAATTAACCTCAAAGATCGACCCCGTGCGGCTGTTGTCGTATTCATATAAATGTGAAACTTTTTATATAGGTATATTTGTGTTTCAATCACACAAATTAGCTTAAGGGATTTGGACAAAATCATAGACAGAAATAGTTTACGACCTGGAATAACACATAAGTAAGCTACTTTTTAGGGTTCCGTAGCCGAATGGTCTGTCTGTCTGTCTGTCTGTCCGTTCGTCCGTATGTCACAGGCATTTTATTCCGAAACTATTAGGACTATACATGTGAAACTTGGTAGGTAGATGTATTCTGTGAACCGCTTTCCGATTTTAAGAAAAAAAAAATATTCAAAATAAAGGCGGGTCATACATACATGGAACTAGAAATGAAAATATTTTTTTTTCCTGAAACCTATGCATGTGTGGTATCTATAGACAGGTCTTTAAAAATGATATAAGGATTTCTAAAGCCACTTTTTCATAAAGTTAATCGTTTAAAAGATATAAGCTTCCAAAGTGGTAAAATGTGTGTCCCCCCCCTCTTAACTTCTATAATAATGGAGTGAAAAATCTAAAAAAATATATGTCTGTAGATCTTAATGTAAACTTTCAACCAAAATTAGTTTGAACGAAATCGGGTCAGCAGTTTTTGAGATACAGCATATTTTCTAAAACCGCAAATATAACCTTGTAATTCATACAAACACTATGAAAAACAAAGTTATTTAGCGTAGTTGTAAAAATGTAAATAAGCTAGTTTTAAGAAATTTTTAAGGTTTTTGTTTTTCGTCAAGTAAATATACATATTATATTATATTATTATAGTTCCTACGGAACCCTTCATGGTCGAGTCTGACTCGCACTTGGCCAATTTTTATAGTTACTACGGAACCCTTCATGGGTGAGTCTGACTCGCACTTGGCCGATTCTATTATCTCTGCTCTTGTTGTCACTTGGTATATTAATTTGTCTATGTATAAAGAAAAGAAAAAGTTTATGTAACTACAGACCGTATAGGTACACACACACACGTAAAAATGAAAGTAAAAGCAAAAGCCAACAGTTCCTTCGCCAAAAAGGATAAAATATAAAAAAGAAGAAGGTTAGGTTATATAAAATATCTCTTTATTATGATTCGACGATTAAAGCGTGCCATTTGCCTCGAAAATTTCTACAAATTCCATTATTTTCCGCAGACTACCCGCTTTTCCACAAGAAGTTACCGTATTGGATCATCAAGAACTCCTGGGGAAAATCTTGGGGCGAGCAGGGATACTACCGCGTCTACCGAGGAGATGGTACCTGTGGCGTCAACCAGATGGCTAGCAGCGCTGTTATATAGGACCTGGTATTAAGAATATGGCAATGAGGGTTTTCAGGAAAATCCTAACCAACAGTTGTCGCCACTGAGCCAAGTCGTCTTCTTTTTTAAAAACATAATCAATACTTTGACGTTAATTTGACAGGTATTTTCAGACATCTGTCAAATGGACGTCAAAGTCTTGCGGGTTTGACAAGTGTCACTTTAATCGCTTTAGTGCTGCCACCTGCTGAACGGTATTTCAGAAAACCTTCATTTTTATATCTCTCTTATGATGTAAGCTAGATCATGTAAGCCGAAATGAATAAACGTTACTACTGTCAGGTTCCCGAGATCAAGATCTTTAGTAGTGGAGTTGATAATCCAGTAATGCATTAATAATTCATTTTTGTGGTGTTCCCTATTTTAATATGAATAACTTAAGTATTGATGGAGATATCGACAGGTTCCTAACTTCTTTTTAGCTCGCTCTGGGTACAGCGTAAGGGAAATTCTTTGCATTCCGGGGCCGCGGTATGTCGAAAGAACATTCCCGCATCCCCGGAGGGTCCTAACTTCAATTTCCAAGTTCAAAAACCAGCTCTTAATAACGTTTATTCATCTCGGCTACAGAAACTGTCATAGTAAGTTTTAATACGATAAAAATTTAAAAATGGAAGTGGTTCCAGCCAGCGCTTTAGAACATGGCGTTTAGAAAGTATTTACTTATTTGTTTTTTTTTTTTATAAATTGCATTTTATTTATACAAAATGTAACAGAAATAATGCTAAACCAGAAAAAAGGAAAGAAATGCGGTCTTGTCACATCATTATCAACAAATGTTCGATCGAATCGATTTAAGCGAATATAAAATATGTGTGTTATTAATTTCACAGTTCTAGAAAATATAACTACAAATGTTTTGTTGCCGTTGAAACAATGATTATTTCGTAAAGAACTATGCATAGCGTGTATATTCCTCTAAGAAACTATATATCTATCAGCTTTCGATTTTGAGTAATCTGTTGACAGTTTACAGATTTAGGCACTATGGAAAACACTGTCAAATTTTCAAACTTCCATTTAATTTTAATTCCGTAACGGAAAATCATAGAGAGTTGAGTCAAAGTGCAACAAAGAGAGAAATACTTACACTTAACAACACTTTACAAGAAAATTTGTATTTTCTTTTTTTCACTTTTAGTAAGTCGTGAAATTGACAAAAGTTATGAAGTTCTAGAACTGTCAACCGATTACTCAAAATCTAGAGCTCTGATAGTTATATAGATTGTTCTTTATACGATTAACATTGTTTTAGATGACACAAAAAATAAATATCCTTGAAATAGAAAAGAAAAAAAATTACCAACACAGTCGATGTTTTTATTTTCAATTTCAAGGTTGTTCAGAAAGAAAATTGTCCATATTTAATGGGTAAAATTCTTAACAGGTTTTGCGATTATTCTGTTACAACGTGTGTCTTGTCCAGTGTCTTTTTTATAGCAAAAATCCTTTATGTATGTATTTAGAGTCGCTAGCTAGCCTAGTTTAAGTATATATAATATATATAGATTTAATGAGACATTTAAAATGGCTTCTTTTCATACAAAACTCTTTTGATGTACAGACGCCAGCACATGAAGCTACCCGAAACTGTCAAATTTTCCCAATCAACCTTGAATCTAATTTCTTTAACAATAAAGTTGAAAATCTATTAAAGTAATTTGACAGATTGTTGTAGCTTGATGTGCCAGTCTGTACATCTTAGTAGTTTCATAATCACGGACGCCAAATAGTGTTTAAGGGGACGATAAAACTGTACTGAGTGTAGCTTATTGAAAACATAAGCTTCATAACATAACCTACTAAATAAAAAATAAAAAACGTTTACTGGACAGTCTCCAGTAAACATGTTTATGTTAACTTTGATGCAGAATGCAGGAACTAGTTGAATATTTTTTTTAGATTATGACAATAATAGTTTTAAAATCAAATTGTGAAAGTATTTTACATTTATTAAGTTTTTTACATTTATTAGTTAACTAGCTTCCTGCCCGCGACTTCGTCCGCAAACCTTAATAAATTATACACCTAAACGTTCCTCTTGAATCATTCTATCTATTAAAAAAAAACCGCATCAAAATCTGTCACGTAGTTTTAAAGATCTAAGTATACATAGGGACAGACAGCGGGAAGCGACTTTGTTTTATACTATGTAGTGATGCTACCGATAATTTGTTTTAAAGCATCGTAAAGTTTTGACAACCAATTAAATTAAAATTTACTTACCAGTAACAGCTTTGTCCCTTTAGAAAACCAGTGATCTCAAAGGCTTCTACGTTTTCTAAACAAAACATATATTTGATAACATGATTAGCAAATATTTCCGTAAGAACAATGTTTCATCGAAATGTTTTAGTTATGTCTGCAACGAATCATTTAAATGTACTATAATAAATAATAAGTAACCTTGTCGAAAACATTTGAAACAATACATTGTGAATATATTATGAATAGGTATTGGTCACATATTGGAATCAACATTGTCAAGGTCTAAATGTGTGACTGGTGCATGTGATATTTGACTTATGATCTTTTACGTCCTTCAATACTTACTGCAGGTTGATCCAAGAAATATGATAAAATATACAAACAACAATTTTTGCTCATAATATATTTAATATTGTATGTAAAAAACTTTACGTGGACATGCAGAGTGAGTTGAACACGATAAAAGATGGTGGCTTCTAATTCTAAATTATAAGCTTCTTAGCATAAAAATGTACTTATATAGCTAATATAACTTTTGCCCGCGGTTTGTTTCACATGAAAAGTTTTTTCAGCAAAAATTTAGCCTGTCACTCAGTGAGAATGAAGCTATCTAATGGTGAAAGAATTTTTATAATCGGTCTTGTAGTTTTCCAGTTTATTCGTTACAAACAAACAAAAATACAAATCTTTCCACTTGGTAATATTAGTATATAAATGCAACTTTAATTCAAGACTGCTCAGACGATCTTTTGATCTTTGCAAATCACCATAGTGATTACGTAACAATCTCATTATGCGTATGCGCATGAAAACAGTTCTGGTGCCGTACACTTTATTTCTAAGATCTTGGAAATGTACTCATTGTACTCTTACAGAATATTTGGTGATTTCCCTCTGATTCCTCAAAACAGGCCCAGTGAGGAAAACCACAAATATAAACATTTGTTATCATTTATAATATTATTGCACATTGGTACAAATTTTATCAAAGAATTACGTAAGTGTTTTACATGGAATTCCGGTTATACGGTCAATTATGTTAATTAGCGAATCGACGCAAGTGTGATATTATATCGCATGTTATAAATAAACTTATTGTTTCAAGCAATTATATTATTAATTAGATTTACATAATGTTAGCAAAATTTATGTAATTGCAAGTTGACTAATTTTTGGGTGAGCTGCTGTTCTTTTAGCTAGGTTGCTGGGCAAACAGTATTAAGAGCAAATTCACTATGCCGTGACTTGCGAATGACGTCACATGGCATTAGTGTTGTCTCTGCCCTACATTTTGCTCACAAAACTATCTTTTTTTAGTATCTGCTATTGTCTTATGTCTAGTTTTGATTTAGATTTTACGGGAGAAATCATTGAATGAATCCTCTCCGCTCTGAGTGGAATGGTTTTAGTCAGTAGAAGTCTGGCACGGGGAGTGTCAGAGGAAAAACTCACCTGTTGCTTCAGCTACCCTTTCTGGGGCCGCAGTGTCTCCCCGGCAGGATAGAAAGAAATCTTAAATACCCTTTTGTCTACATTAATTGCTTGAAATATGAAGTTTTTACTTTTAATACAATGCCATATTTATCACCCTTTGTCGATTGTTGTTCTATCGTATACCTATAATCTATGTTTTATTTTTTCTTGTTTGTTCAAAAATATTAATCTAATAACCACGCACTTCACATCTATATTATTATTTTGTATTTGCGTTAACCGACACTAATCGATTGCTTTTTTAATCATAAGTTATTGTAAAAAGGGGCAGTCAGGCTTCTGAAATCGGTTTGCCATACTTTGAATTAGTTATTTTTAAGTTTGACTTTGTTATCAACTAAATTGATTGACATTTTGACTTCTTTTATGTTACAGTTATATCTCGTTTATTATGAATCTCTTATGATTTAATATTTTTTATGTATTAAGATTGTTTATATTTTCTAAATTATACTCACTGAAATTAATACTTGACTAAAATTAGGCATTAGCTGTAGTCGAATAACCAATGCTCTCCAGTGCGTCTAGCCTTATGACTGTCAATTATTAATTTAATTAGCAATGACATAAAATTATACTCATTTATTTAATTGGTTTAATATTTGAAGAGGAAACTTATTTTATACTCAACCTTTACATATTGGCATGCGGATTACATCCAGTATCAAAGAATTAACAAGCATACAATACGTGTAATACCAAAAAAATTGAATAGGGTATTTGCCTATTTTCAAAAATAATTTAGATTTAATTATTGATCAATTTTAAGCTACAAAAAATGTTTTTCGTAAAAAATAACGGTAACATGGGTGAAACTTCAAAATCAAAATTCTAATTAAATATTTTCTCGCCCAAAAACCCATCGCTGTCACGAAGTCGCATGACGTCATATTTCTCAAACAACAAAGTGTTTTTGAGGTTAGGACTTCTGTCGTCTTTCTTTCATTATGAGATTAAAATGATATTACCAATATTGTGTAGTGCCTTTTTGTGAAAATAATACAAAAAGAACAACTACCAACGTTTTTTTCAACACAAAATTAATATCTCGTTGTGTGAAAAGTCGACACGTTTGACAGCTTTGAGAAAAATTACGTCACACTTCGTGATTGGCGTTTGCAGTCACATGACACACAGATTAAAAATTATAATTTTTATTTTATGAAAATATAAAAAATTAGGAATTATTTTAAGAAATAAAAATGTTGTTTAAATTTCCTGGCATCTAAACTAACTAGGTATATGCAAAACATCGTCTTTGTTTACTACTACAGGAAAATACCCTATTGCATTATAACATTGTCACCTTTTTTGTTCGAAGTGGATTTACATTTAGAAAGATAGTCCAGTCGTGCCAACTTGTTCAGGTAATCAACTCAATTTTCTTTTTAAATAAATTTAAGTGAACTGTATGAGATTTGTAGGCTATCAGTACTCCTTGTGTACCTGATATCTTGGATTAATATAATTTACCTATTGCTTTATATTACTCATGTGTTTATTAAAGCGTGTATTGTTTGAAATTCCCAATTATAAAATTATTTTTATATTATAAATAATATGAAAATATTTAAAAAGTGCCTTTAAATCGTATTTGTTTCAGTAAATAATGTAGGTACATAGCATTGTCTAAGATGATGAGATGCTTGAAATTTTAATTGTGTTGCTCGTTAAACAACTTACTGTATTTAATGTTTTAAGTGTACTTATTAACACTTATTGTTTATTTAGACGCTATTTTTTGTTAATTGTTTTCCTATACCTTTTGTTCAAAAGCTATACTTATGTATATAGTGCTATATTGCTCAGAAATGCCAATTTAATTTCGTTGAAGACGTAAGGACGCATAATTCACGACACGTTAGATATTAAGTGGAATATTTTGATAAACTCACCTTTGCAAATGAATTTGATACTAAATGTGTTTACTGCAATAAAGATATTTTATTGATGCACTTGTTTGATTGGTATTTTAATTTAGAACTCTGATACAATTTACATATCATTGGTATTCATGTTTTTTTTTTTTATAGTTGCTTGCGTTTGACCACAATCTCACCTGATCTTAAGCGATGATGTGGTCGAAGATGAAGCACGCTTGTTTAGAAGTAACCTATTCACTCTTGACTTAAATACGCCCAGGTTATAACTATCAGGAAATACAGACTCCGGCAGGGAATTCCACTCCTTAGCCGTACGCACAATGAAAGTATTCCCAAAACGTTTCGTGCGTATGGGTGGGATGTCCACCATGTAACGATGGCGCATCGCCGTTTGTCTTGTAGTCCGATGATGGAACGGGCTTGGTGGAATAAGACTGTGCAATTCCATCGCACACTCCCCGAAATGTAACCGATAGAAAACTGACAGGCGTGCAACACGTCGCCGATGTTCTAGGCTCTGGAGCCTTGTCTCGACCAGTTTCTCGTTGCCGATGAGCCTTTTGTATAATGTATTTACATATACATCCATACCGACTGAAAAAGTAGAGGCATTGACACATTGACTTGGCTTGGCTCGTTGACGTAGTTTAAAACTAGCCAAAGAGCTAAGAAACAGTCCACGTTTTGATAAAAATAATAATAATATTCCACAACTTTCACACAACGCCATCTAGTCCCAAACTAAGCAGAGCTTGTGCTATGAGTACTAGACAACTGACAAACATACATATATATTTCTAAATACATACATAATATAGATAAATTACACCCAGACAAAGAACAAGTGGGTGGGAATCGAACCCACGACCTTGTGCATAGCAGTCAGGGCCACTGACCACTAGACCAACAGGCCTGTCTTCTAAATAACCATCTGTGTAGCCTTTTCTCAACTATGTACAGTGGCCATCACATCAAGTTACCACAAACTGTCAAATTTTCTCAATCGATTCTGAACTTAAAAATTAACGCTTTAAGGCTTAAAATCATTTGTGAAAAATTGAGTTTGGTATAACTTGATGCGCTGGCCACCGTACGTTGGGGTCTTCTTCCAGTCTAACCGGATGCAGCTGAGTACTAGTGTTTTACATGGAGCCACTGCCTATCTGACCTCAAGGGCGGATCCAGCTTTGGTACCAGGGGGAGGGGGGGGGGGGGGGGTCACATAATCGTGGTCAAGTCACAAGAAGTTATAATTTGTATTTCCTGACTCCGCTGCCACTTGGTCATCCACAGCCGATATTCGCTTACCACGACAGAAACTGGAGTATTATTTAGTAACAATGTTTAAAAATTTTAATTAGTGGTCCACCTAGGTCCTGGACCCAGCCCAGGGGGGGTCATGACGCCAAGACACCCCCCCTGGATCCGCCCTTGTCTGACCTCCACTACCCAGTAGCTGGGTAAGACGATACCCCTTGGTCAGACCAGTGGCCGATTTTCCGCCTTCTGTCTATCCATAACGATTGTTAAAGCTGTCCAAATTACAGCCGGTGCCAAGTGATTAATGTGCCGTACGAGGCACGAAGGAAAATGTGCCGTATGAGGCACGGAGGATATTTTAGATGGGCACCCATCCATAAACTGACCTCGGCAACAGTTGCTTATCCTTGGAGATGGACCTGTGCGGCTATTACTATTTACCCACGAGCTCCAATTTAGAAGTATGGGCTTTGAATATTTATTTAATTTATTTAACATGTTTCACTAACAGCTTTCATAAACAGAATAATAACAAGCCTTCACGTTTAGTAGCAGCAAAAATTTTAAGTGAACACTTAATATACAGTATGTATACGAAAGATATGCAATAAATGAAAACACTGGCAATACTCATTATAATGAACAACTTTTTATATGAGGCCAACACTGAAATCGCTAAAAAAACTGAGACTGCCCTATACATTTGTGTGCATAAGTCGACCAAATGTTCTGAACAGGTGTTTTTTTTTTTCGCGATTACAGTGTTGGCCTCATATAAAAAGTTGTTCATTATGATGAGTATTGCCAGTGTTTTCATTTATTTCATATATCGATGGTCTAGAAGACAAAAATGCTAACTACACAACTACAAACTTTTCAGGAGGACTGTTTTTATAGATTCAAAACTTCTAGATACTATAACTTAAAACTGTACATAGAAATTGTGTAATTACTGCGTGTACTTAGTTAGAGTATTTATCTTTATACATACTTATCATAAATTTGATCATCAAAATCCTAAATATTCTATAAAAATACCAAAATAGTAAAAAATAGCATCACTTGGTACGTTTGTACATAAATTTTATATTATATTGTTCACTTAACACTTTCGTGTATTGTATATTAATTGAGGGTTTATTGAAGAATTTACTGCCAATGTATTAAAAAAGAATAAGTATAAAAGTGTCTTTATCACTAAACAAATCAAACGTATTATAAATGTTGCGTAAGTATTATAATTTTAGTATTAATACTGTAAATTTCTATGGTCGTCATCAGACTCAGATGATGATCTCTGATGACTCTGAGTCTGATGACGACCTTAGAAATTTACAGTGTATATTTTAGTGGACATTTTCTTCATCAATAGAAGGAATGTTAGTGTAATAATCAACGTAGTCTTGTGGGATCATTCCATCCTTCAACAGCGTCATCAAATCCCTCGTCTTTGCCTTTGAAATTTGTATCTGGGTCTTGTATGACTTTTTTACGGCTTGTATAAATGGGAAATACCTGATCCCAATATTTTTTCTTTGTTTGGCTGCAGCAATGTAATTTTTTTCGAAAGTCATATCACTTAGTTTATATTTTTAAAGAACTGATCCCTTCTGATCCCCTGACTCCTTTCTTACTTGTGTCCATTTGATGTTCATCCACATTTACTGTTTCATTATTTTTTATTGGTTTACCAAGTTGCAATTCTAAGACTTTTCCATAGGTATTAAATCATAGAAATCGGGGTATTTCATCATGATCACATCGTAAGGTTTGGGTTTACGTAGATCTTGCAGAACTGACAACTAAAGCGTACCCTCTTGTAGATAATATTTTTTATGCTTTCGGGCAAACTCTATACTTGTGGGGACAACAAGAGGCAAAGGGGCAGAAAAGGTGAAATGTGACGCACCAGCGACATCAGGAATTTCTGTGGGAACGTCGGCGTTTGTTACATGCGACAGCAGCACCGGGGCAGCAGAGGCTTCTGTGAGAAAGTCGGCGTTCCTTGCAGGAGACTGCGGCATCAAGACAGTGCAGCGAAGCAGCGGCGGTATTGAGAGTTTCAGGAGGAACTTTGGCGTTTACTGCGGGTGGAGTCAGCGGCTCTGGACCAGTGGAGGTGACATGTGAAGCAACGGTCATATCAGGGTCTCCCGTTGGAATGTCGGTGTTTGCCGCAGGCAGGGGGGCAGCGGCAGCGGGGCAGTAGAGGCGATATATGAAGTACCGGCAGCATCAGGCGCTTCTATGCGAAAGTCGGCGTTTGCTGCAGGCGGGAACAGCGGCAATGAGGCAGTGGAGGCGGAAACACGTGAAGGTTTTGTGAAACACTCAATTGTTGCCATGGATGATTTTATTTTGCGTGTATTTTTTGTAATAGGTGATTAGATCCGTAAATCAAAACTCTCTTTTCTTCCTTTTTAAGTTTATTTCTATTTCCAGGCTTCGCTTCTTTTTGAGTTTTTTTTTTTAAAATATATTTCTCTTCTCTTATATTATACTTCTCAACTTCAGCATGCCCCATTCACCCTAAAATAAAAATATTCATAAGTAATATTGCTGAAGTAGTAATTTATTAATGGCCTATAAATTACTCTCTCACTATTGCCATTTGTGACAACTGAACCTATAAAAACGATTACAATTATTACTACGTCAAAGTCAAATGTGTTAAGTGCGCTTATGATGAAGTTCAACGTACTTAGTTTTGTTTCTAATGGAAGATAACTATACTTATAGACTTGTTTAATCTATAAGTGGATCACAATATTTCATTCAGCTATTTCATACACAGTAACTAAAATGATGTCCTTACCCATACGAGACAATTTGCTATAAAAAAACAGCTATTATTATGAACGACATTCAAAGAAACTTACCAAGATCTCCGGCCTTAAAGTACAGACGTACTAGCTTCTTTCATCAGCACGATACCGACATTAATACATACCTGTGTGTTGATTAATTAAGATAACCATAAATAATAAACTGATAAACTTATTTATTTATTTATTGGCCTATCTACAATTGTTACACTGATTATTCTTATATTTCATGCAATATGTTACAAACATAGTGTACAATATGACGCGATAGACACAGCATGCAAAAACAAAATTATAACATCAATATAATACTAGGTAGTGCAGAAATAACGCTAAGAATAACTAGTTCATAGTTTATACAGTCGACATAGAAAAAAAAAAACAGTACGTTAGATTATTTTTGGTGGACTTGGTGCTTGATTTTTTTAAGTGTTGTGGAAAAAATGTCAATTGATTCATCGCAATTATTAAGAAGCCTGCAAATTCTGGGGATAGGGGAATTGGATGCTGATACAGTTTTGCGGAATGGGGGATGTATTGGTTTGATAGGGTGACGCGGATAATTATGGGGAAGGTTAAAATTAATCTTACTTAACAACTGGGGGCAGTCTATTTTACTCCGAAGTAATTTAACAAGAAAAAATAAATCTATACCATCTCTTCCTTTTTCGAGTGAGATCATGTCGAATTTTTTAAGACGTTTTGCATAGCTCGGAACTTTTTTGGCTAATCTCGCACAATATGCAAGATGGTACAAAAATCTTTTTTGAATCCTCTCTAACCTAAGACTATGTGTTGCATAGTGAGGACGCCACACAACCGAGCAATATTCCAATACGTTACGAACAAGGCAGAATATATAATTAAAAAGATAGATCTTAGTTTTAGGTTTTCGAAAGCATTTAACATTACGCAACACGAAACCGAGTGTTTTTAAAGCTTTTTTAATAATGTTGTCCATGTGGGGAACAAATGTAAGTTTTCGGTCAAGAAGGACTCCCAAATCTTTTACCTCATCAACTTTTCTAAGGTACGTACCATTCATACTATAATTAAAATCAATGAAGTTAGCCTTGCGAGTAAACGTAATTTGGGAACATTTTTCAACATTAAGTAGCATATTGTTATACTTACACCAGTTTAAAAGTCTGTTCAAGTCATCCTGAAGTAATATCGAGTCGGCTAGAGAATCTATGACGCGGACTATTTTCAAATCATCGGCGAATAGGAATGGCATGGAGTTAAAGAAGCAATAAGGAAGGTCATTTACAAAGATTATAAATATTATGGGGCCTAGGTGGGAACCCTGCGGAACACCGGATGTAATGATCATGGTTTCAGATTTATAGCCATTGGCCACGACATAAAAAGATCTATCCGTTAGGTAAGAGTGCAACCACTTAAGAAGAGAACCAGCAAAGCCGTACGCAGCAAGTTTTTGAATTAGCACTTCATGAGAAACTTTGTCAAAAGCCTTGCTGAAATCGGTGTATATGGCGTCGACTTGCTGGTTCGAGTCTAATGAAGCTGCAATAACCTCCACAAAAGCTACTAAGTTTGTGCAGGTGGATCTTGCAGCAGTGAAGCCATGCTGGTGGTCAGACAGATATTTCCTGAAGTAGTTTTTTTTATGTCAGGGCAAACTATTGCTTCAAAAACCTTGGCAAATGTCGAAAGAATAGATATGGGACGATAATTTTCCACCAAATCGTAAGCACCTGGTTTGAAAGTAGGCATTAATCTCCAAGGCGCGTAGTTTTAGATTTTTAAAGCATTTAATAGTTGTTACTTTTTGCTAATAAGTATCCAGTAATACTAAGACTATTTAAACCATTTGTCTATCGGCACTTAAAAAGATTAACATCTTTTAATATAATTGGGAATCGAAAGTTACAAAATGACAAATGTAATAAAAATATTTCGCTTATTTGTCAATTATGGTAAACACAAACGAAATGTTATAAATCTATTTAGCATTTTTTTGTAGTTTAACCTCTCAAATTTGAAACGTCACAAAATGTACCGCCTTTGTGGCCGCCGGCGGCTTTCCGTGATTTTGTAAATAACTGCCATTACTTCTTTTGGCTTCAAAATGACATCACTTGCAATGAATGTACAAATACAGTTCAGACAGAAAGAGTCAGAATTATCTATGTCATTTCGATCAGCGCGATCGGTAGAGCATGCTCATTTAATACATTTGGCATTAAAATGTTACTTTATCAAAATTTTGTAGTTAGCACATTTGTCTTCTAGACCATATCGGGCACGCCGCAATTGCGGCGGTAAGACCCCTCTTTGAGGAGTGGCTAGATCGGCGTCACGGCGTCCTGACCTACCGCATGACGCAGGTCCTCACCGGACACGGAAGTTTCGGGAGGTACCTGTGTCTTATGGGTAAGGAAGAGACGCCTGGGTGTCACCACTGCGAGGGTCGCCCTGAGGACACAGTCGAGCACACGGTGCAGGACTGCCCAGCTTGGGCAGAGCACCGACGTGTCCTCACGGCGACAATAGGCGGAGACCTCTCGCGCCCGGCCTTGGTCGAGGCCATGCTGCGGGGCGAGAGGGAGTGGGAAGCGGTCGCCTCCTTCTGCGAAGCAGTCATGCTTGCGAAGGAGG
The DNA here is from genome assembly GCA_943138885.2 of Tholera decimalis. Classification (NCBI taxonomy): domain Eukaryota; kingdom Metazoa; phylum Arthropoda; class Insecta; order Lepidoptera; family Noctuidae; genus Tholera; species Tholera decimalis. The sequence goes on from OW964565.2 coordinate 32,294,275, forward strand.
AGGCGGGCCGCGTGAGGGAGAGGATGGCGTCCTCCCTCCAGCCCAGCCGCAGTGGTAGACGCCCACGGCGTCGGACGTCGGCCGACGATCTCCGGCCACCGTAGGCACGGGCATGCGGACAGCGAGTAAAGGGCAACTCGCTGTCCGACCATGGACCATGCCCGGGTCGACGGCGCGTCGTGTTCCACGCGCGCCTCAAAGAGCGTCAGCAACATGACGAGGCCCCCTCTGCAGAGGGCCGAAGCCCGCCGGGGTCGTGGGACTCATCCCGTTACCGTGGCCCCGGTATGTAAAGGGTTATTGAAGGAACACCGTGGATTTTAGTCAGTAAAAGTCTGACAGTCCCTCCCACCCTGCCCGGAGTGGGAGGACTTATTTGATAATTTTACCACGCTAAAAAAAAAAAAAAAAAAAAAAAGACCATCGATATGTCGTATACATATTGTATATATAATCTTAATTTAAATTTTAATCGTAGCAAGTACGTACAGTAATTAATCATGAAAAAAATCAAGGATTAGATGTCTTCTGGTTGTAAAAAAGTCAAGATCGTGCTTGCTCCGAATCTGCCTGCATGCACTAAATGCAATAAAACCTTTTCAACGCCAAAGGACACAGAACGTAGAAGCCTCTCCAGCGCCAAGCTATAAATGTATAACGAAATATAATAATAATCTCAAGCTGCAAGGTAAGCATCACCTATAACTTTGTTAAATTCGCACTCCAGAGCTTACCTAGAAGTAACCTATTCAATTGACTTAAAGACCCCCAGGTTATAGCTATCGGGAAACACACACTCCTTAGCCGTACGCATAATAAAAGTATTCCCAAAACGTTTTGTGCGTGTGGGTGTCTTGTAGTCCGATGATGGAACGAGCTTGGAGGAAATAGATTGTATAATTCCATCGCACACTCCCCAAAATGTAACCGATAGACTTGCAACTCGTTGTCGATGTTCAAGGCTCTGTTGCTTTGACTCGACCAGTGCTTTTCGCAGAATTTTCAGACGGTATGGAATTACTTTTTGAATACAGCGCTTCTTAACCGTAATGTACAGAATTGTTTCAAGAGGTGAAATAAGAACAGTAAAAACTCACAAAGTACCAGGAAAACAGAATTCAAGCGTCAATACCATAAGCTAAGGTGTAGGACTTGTGATCAAGAGGACCCTATCCATTACATTATTACCGCGAACCCACTCCAGACAAAAGCATATTTTCGGGGTTAGGGGAATATTCTAACGACATAACACAGCTCCGGAATGCAAGGGCAGCTGAAGGAGCAGGGTGGGTTTTTAGTCAGTAGAAGTCTGACACTCCCTTTCGCTCTACCCACAGCGGAAGGAGTCATGTGATGATTTGCCCACCCGGGAAAATATAGACAAGTATATTTAGTTTAATTTACCAGTAAGTTAATTTAATAAGTTAGTATTATTTAAATTATTAATTAATTGCTGAAAACATCCATAGTCCGATTTGGAGGCAATGGATGAAAGTTCATGTTAGGTAGGTTGACTCTCATTTTTTCACATTTTTATTTTGTTTCTTTTGTTACGTGTATGTGTGTAATTTACTAACATAGTCTTAAGTTCCTTTAATGTAATACTAACACTTTATGGACGTAAGTCTGAAGTAAATGTTTTGAATTGAATTGAATTGAATGCATTTGTAACCCTAGCGATTATTGTTTTCACTGTATCGTATCCAATTACGTTGTGGGCTGCAATATTGTTTATATGTTTTGTGTATTTATTGTCTCTATGTTTTATATTGTGGCTGTTTGTTGTTCCTCTTGAATAAAGAATTTAGCTTAGTTGGAGGGGCTAGTTATTATATAATTAGAAGACATTTGTTATAGTGTTGCTAGCTTGATATACCTTACAAGCGATATCCATTATCATAGGTAGATTATGCACGGTACGCATGAATTTGTTGTGAACGTGCTCAATCGTTTCAATAAACCTAACTACTTTCTTTATGTTTAATCAAATCGAAACAAAGTGGACGTTATGTATTTGTCCTTGCCCGCGATTTTGTTCGCTTGGGAGTAGGAGTTGGTTGGATATTATCTAGGAAGTTTTTCCAATAGCGTAGCGAATTTCGCGGGATAAATAAGTAGCCTATTATGTTGCCATGCAACCTCTTCGTTCTGTCGTTCACCCAGAAAAGTCACATTTAAATCAGTTCAGCTGTTCCAGAGATTATCAAAAAGAATTGTATGGAATGGAAAATTATGAAAAAAATTATATGGTGTATTTGAAAAATCAATACCCGATTTATTCGCGAGGAACAAAGTTATTTACCCGGATAGATTAAGCAGAGTTATTTGTGGTGCATTCACACTAAGGGCGGACCCTGAATTTATGTCTAAAAGCAGAACATCATCTTGCTGCTCTAATACTATGTACTAAATAAATATCATTTATCATTTACTATTGGGGTTAAATGATAAATGATATTTATTTTTGCAAATAGTTTATGAAATAACACTATTATTAAATTCAGACTAAATGATGATAAAAACTAAATTTAGACTAAATGATGCCGGCGTTTCCTAACTGACTACCCTGAGACGAAACACCGAAACAAACTTAGCGATCAAAGTTTCTTTTGAAGTGCATACTAACGGTACAGGTCCAATCATATGAAAAGTTAAGTGTGAATAGGTGTGAAAGAGCCGATCCCGCTTGGAGAAGAAGGCAACCGGCGCGATGCCTAGCACGCTGAAATCCCTGCCTGCATATTTTGGGTCAGGTGGGTCTCCAGGGTCACGGGCGTTCAGCGTGGGGACTTTGTCCATCTGTCGAGTGATCCCAGGGAAGACGGTGGCACAGTGGTCACGTGCTGACGTGCACAGCAAAGCTCAGGGGAGACCCCTTTACAGTCTCCTCAGGGATAAGCCTTAATGGGCGTTGCACAGAAGGAGTTCCGGAGTGGTCTTTTAAGAGGTAACGGGGCCCCTTCTATGTGTTGATAATGACCACTGCGGTGGTTTTAGTGAGTTAGAAATCCCATACTCCCTGTTTTTCTTCCCTAAAAGTTCAGGTGCCTTTTGAAGGTTTCCTTCCGATAACAAAAAATTGGCCAAGTACGAGTCAGACTCGCCCATGAAGGGTTCTGTAGTAACTACGCCAAATAACTCCATTATTATAGAAGTTAGAGGGGAGAGGACGACGACACACATTTTACCAATTTGGAAGCGTAGAAGCGTCTTTTAAACGATTGACTTTATGAAAAAGTGGTTTTACAAACCTCAATGCCACTTTTAAAGACCTGTCTATAAATAACACACACGCATAGATTATATGAAAAAAAAATATCAGTTTCAGTTCCATGTATGCGGAGCCCCCTTTATTTTAAATACTTTTTAATTTATTTCTTAAAATCGGAAAACGGTTTACAGAATACATGTACTTAAGAAGTTTCACATGTATAGTCCTAATAGTTTCGGAATAATATGGCTGTGACATACGGACGGACGGACAGACAGATAGACAGACAGACAGACGGACAGACATATCGAAACTATAAGGGTTCCGTTTTTTTACCATTCGGCTACGGAACCCTAAAAACACACGTTGACGCTGCACATTTTCTTATTCCATTCTCCCCTGACAAACAAAACAAACAAAGGTCAGATAATCAGTTGATAGTCAGATAGTCAGTTCTTATTACAAGTGTTTTAAAATAAGAACTTCTCGGTTATACGAGGGTGACACTGAAAGTTCTTAAAAAATCAAAATCTGAACAAACTAGCAAGTTATTAGTTTTATTATATCTTTTCAAAATAGTGTCCATTTACATCAATACATCGCTGCATCCGATGGAACCATTGAGAAAAGCACTTTACTAACTCGTCCTTAGAGGTCTCTTCGACGGCATTTTGAAACGCAGCCACTGCTTCCTCGGCGTCCATAAAACGTTTTCCTTGAAGTTTTTCTTTTATTTTCGGAAATAAATAAACATCGTAAGGTGCGAGGGCGGGCCCAGTAATTCCACGTCTAACTAACGTCACGAAGTAGTCGATTGTTTGCTTGGCGGTGTGCGACGAGGCGTTGTCGTGGTGAAGGAGGATGTCTTGGAAAAAGTTCGGGAGAAATGACCTCGCAGTAGGGAGGTCATTTCTCCCGAACTTTTTTCCAAGACAAGTGGCAAACAGTGAGTGTACCACTCTGCAGTAACTGTTTTTCGATCCTTTAAAACAATTTTTGCGTAATGACCTGTCCTTCCGAAGAACGCAGGCACCATCTGCTTTCCCACATTTCGACCTCTCTTCACTTTAGTTGGAAACTCCTCGGAAGGAAACACCCAGACAGCAGACTGTCTCCTAGTTTCAGGATAATAACAATAAATCCAGCTTTCGTCACCCGTAAGTATGCCGAACACAGCATTTAAGTCACCTCCGTTAAATCTTTGAACTATTTCACGACACCAATCAACACGACGGAGTTTTTGGGCCTCTGTCAAATTATGAGGTATCCACCGGACACAAAGCTTTCTAACCGCTAAATGTCAATGGAGGATTTTGTGCACTTGACTCATACCGATGCCTAAGCTAGTTCGAATCTGATGATAAGTCACTCTTTTGTAAGTCTCTATCATACGCCGCACAACACTAATGTTATCTTCAGTCGTCGCCGTAGAAGGCCGTGCCACACGCAGATCATCGGTGAGATTAGTGCGACCACGTTTAAACTCATTAAACCAGTTGTAAACAGTGGCACGAGATGGGGCTTTGTCGTGAAAGGCCAATCGAAGTCTATGGTCTATGATAACTTTCTTGTTGACTTAAATGACAAGTCATAAAAAATCATTGTACGAAAATTTTCTCGCGTTAAATTCATGCTGACGTGACAGACAATTTTAAATTTGCCGTCAAATCGTAAACAAATGATAAATGAATAAAATACATAAATTGACCTTTATCTGTCAAATGTCACTCAAAAAGTACGGTTTGCAAAGAAAACTTAATAGCGAAAAATAATAACGGTTTATTTTACTTTGTTTAACCGAGTCTCACATCAAATTTAAATATAATATTTAATTATTTAAAGTCATAATTATTTTTTAAACATACTTTTCTTTCTTATTTTCATTGTTGGCACTAATAAGTCTGAAAGTAAAGGGAACGCATGGCGCAAAGGCCCAGAAATCATGTCAAAATTATTAAAACTTTTTTTTTTTTTTTTTGATGATAGGCTCGCGTTTGACCACCAAAATATGGAAAGACTATGTGACTAATTTAGTTTCGCTCAATATTTGTAAATAAATAATTTAATAAATCCTTGTTTTGTTCACTCTACACAAATGGTTCGATTTGACAGCTAAGACATCACAATATGGCGCTAAGTTTTTCTAATAGAAGTTGAAACGTACACAATAATATTGGCAAATAATTCCATTTTCAAAATTTGGTCTTATTTTTTTATTATATCGTTTACAAGTGGCCGGTTCTAAAAACTTTCAGTGTCGCCCTCGTACTTTTGTATGCCCCAGTCTTGTGCACAACGTCTGGTAATAAGTAAAACAGCACAAGGTTATACTTGCGATCGGCCGCATTATACTGACCTATATTAGACAAGGTGTGCATGTCATGTGTATGTAATTTGGCGTTACCGAGTAAGTGATGTGAAATTCTTCCTACAGAAGTAAAAAATAAATGTAGTTTAACAGAGATGGCCATGGCTCAGTGGTGTCGGGCGCCACTTACAAGTTGTTGCTCGTGACTAGGCAAGCACATTACTTTGTGTAATTTTCATCAACACCACTTTTTTCAAAACTGTGAATGTTTTTTCTTTTCATCTTAAGAAAACCGGCATAATATCCTAGGCCTGCAAAATACGAACTAAATACTATTACGGATAGCATAAATGACAGCGACTGGAGTTTGTGATGCCCAATATGCGAAAGTAGGTAGAAGATCCTTGGCGAAGGATCATAATTACGTAGACGTAGAAGAAAGAAAAAGTATTTATTGTCACAGAAACGATATGACACAAATTATTACCTCATTCAATCCATAGTTGTCCATTCTAAGCATAACATTGCCGTAAAAGAAAAAAAAGGAATAAGCAAAAATTAGACAGATGCACGTTGAGCCATGGCAACAAGGCTCTCACCATAGATGATACATATAAATGCTCTCACTCTACATTATGCTATGTCAGGGGCATATCCACAGCATGGCGCTATTTTTCAGTGGTGACATTAAATCCAATTTTTTAAAATTAAGTTTTTAAAAGTACGTTTTATTCATAATGGGTGCAATTTACTGATAATCATCGTCGTAGTACACCTTGTTGATCTCTGAAAATATTCGCAGAGTTATTTAAAGTATGTCTATTCATATTTCACGGATTCAACCCAAACAATCTTTGACTGGAACGTAATTCAAATTCGGAACAATTAGCAGTTTAAACTATCCGCGTTCGGCAACATTCGGCAATTATTCGGAGTATCGACCGGTAACGGCTGGACTCGCTACCGGTCAAAAGTGGCGGCAGGTAGGTACATGGACAATTGATTTCATCAGACTAAAAGGAACGAGAGATTCGACGGCGACGTTTCGGCGGTGGCAGCTGCGAAAGACGACATAGTTAAATGTTTCCATACAAACAAACGAGTTCCATATTTATTCTATTTATCAATCTAATCAAAACGAAAACTGCCTCGTTGGTCGACTGGTCACAAGCGCGACTGCAGAGCGTAAGGTCTCGGTTTCGATTGCCGGGTCGGTCAAAAGTGCTATTAGATTCTTCTGTAACGAATATCTCAGTAGTTAAATAATGTGGTAAACGGAAAAGTGAAAATGATAAAGAAAAATAAAAATGCATTTTTATGGATAACTCAATTTAAAAACAAGTATCAGGGACTTGTTATATCGCTCATGGAAGCTATTTTAAATTTTTATGTGATATAAGTATAGGTACATGCTTTTCCAAATTATTTCACGTTATTAAATGACACTTTTATGCGTAATTATTTCCGTAAATTTAAACTAGATGAGGCCGGTGTTTCCTGACTACCCCGAGGACCATGTCTCTTTTGACGTGCATACTAACGGTACAGGTCGAATCATATGAGAAGTCAAGAATGAATAAGTTACTTCTAGGTAAGCGTGCATCTTCGACCACACTTCATCATCGCTTACCATTAGGTGAGATGATGGTCAAACGGGAGCCTATAAATAGTAAAAAAAATAACCACGCCAAATACGTCGGAGCAACACATTTTCTTATTCCATTTTTACCTGTCTAGGTTGCAGAACACAGGTCAGATAGTCTGTTGATAGTCAGATCAGATGGTCAGTTCTTATTACAAGTGTCTTATAATAAGAACTTCTCGTTTATAAATTTTAATATTCTGTATGCCCATGTCATGTACACAATTTCGAGTTAAACATGATTGTCTGGCTGCAGTTTGAGTGCTTTTTGCGGCCTACCCAAACATCCTTACACTTGATATTGTTCGTCAAATCGTTACGCTCCTTGTTCTAAGTTGAGCTATACAACATCTGACAAATGCTTGCACTGTATGGACAGGCCCACTGTAGCTAGGAGTTTGGAAGTTGGCGGTGTGATACCTCTGTGCCTTAAGCCTGCAATACATGTTGGCCGAGCGTAGGCCAACGCGAGCGTTGGCAAATAGGTACAAGGCAAGAAATAATGTCCACACGTTCGGCAAGTTCGTCGAACGCTAATGCGGACGACCAATGTAGAAGAGGGACTGTAGAGCTGCCCACACGTTGGCCGAGCGCAGCCAAGTGCCATTGATTTGTGACCAAAAACCCACACCGATCCGAAGTGAGGCAAGTAATCACGAGCAACGGCGAGAGAAGACAAGTTGCACCAAATGAGCTCTATACAAGCTGGCGCTGGCCTCCACTCGGCCAACTAGGCAAGTGACACCGAGCGATAGCAAGACAAGGCAAATATACCGTCTACATGTTGGTATTGGCCTTCACTCGACAACGCTCGGCCAACATGTATTGCAGGCTTTAGAAAGCAGTTAAGCTGTTGGTCCCGGCTACTACGGACAGTCGTTACTGGTATTCAGAAGCCAGTAAATCTGACACTGGTCAAGCCAAAGGGTATCGTGTTACCCAGCTTCAGGGTTGTGACGGTCAGATAGGCAGACGCTCCATGTAAAATATTAATACTCCGGTAAGACTGGAAGCCGAACCCAACATAGGAAAAGTCTAAGCAGACGATTATGAATATAATCGGAATGAAAGGCGATACGGCAACGATCCTTTTTCAACCGACGAACAAAAGAGGAGGTTATCAATTCAACGCGTATATTTTTTTATTTTTTTTGTATGTATGATCACCGATTACTCGAAGACGGCTGAACCGATTTGGAAAATTCTTTTTTTGTTTGAAAGGGTATACTTCGAAATTGGTCCCATTGTCACCAGGTCAGGATCTGATGATGGGTTCCTGGAGAAATCGAGGGAACTCTTCAAATATTATAGGCACACCGGCGTTTTGGGTATTTCTTACAGTAACTTGTGCAGTTGCTCTCAAAAAATACCATTTGGGGAAGTGGAACTGATGATGAAGGCCACAGATGGCCGCCGAACCTACTCAATAATAAGTATTTCGTGGATTGCGATTCGATTACTCGAATATGGATGTTAAGCTCTTTATGTTCGTCACAATGCATATGGTGATGTAGAGCTGGTGGTGAAGTACCAGGAGAACTCCTCAACAATTAACGGCCCAGCATTGGGAAAAGCAATATTTTGTAAAAGGTTATAAGTAGTTAACATTTAGGCTCTTTTAACTAGGTAAATTAAAAATCGACCAACTAAAAAGAGTGAAATAAAAACTTTTTACCAAAAATTAAACTAACTCCCAAAACACTGTAAAGTGAAAAATAACTTTAATTTCGGAAGTCGGTGCCAAAAACGAAAATACAAAACTAAAGACACCGACTACCGAAATTAAAGTTATTTTTCACTTTGCAGTGTTTTTGGGATTCAGTTTAATTTTTTGGTAAAAAGTTTTTATGTATACATCCATACATACAAACCCAGATACAGAAACACACACAACCCACACATATACAACGTGTAATTTAAAGGGTATATACATATATATACCAAGTGCACGGCTTCTTTGGATGATAACAAACGATATGGCAAGGGTTTTGTAATCCTATGTCTACATGTGTGGAGCTTATTAGAAATTTCAATACACTGATACCAGAGACCGAATTTTTCAAATTAAGAAGAACGAAGAGAATTATCATTTTATTGGCAAGTGACGTGGAAAGTGATGACCTCATAGTGCTGTGACACGTATGTTATTACTGGTATTCAAGAAACATATGAAACCAATAATTTGTGGTCAATTCTATGAGTCACTTATTTTGAGCTGAAACTTTGCATAGAGACTCCATACCAGATGTTGTCTTCAGACCTTTTGGATAGATATAGGGTTTCCGTGACACGTTGTATACACACACAAACAGATACAGACACACATCTCGTACAAACAATACTTTTATTACCAAAATTTTTATTTTTATTGTATAATTTTAATTCTTAGTAACCCTGTTTACGTAATAATAGCGGATTGTTGCACCATACATAACATGTTGTAAAAATTGATCAACCTTGAATTGTTACTGTTGCTTATAGCACAGGTGTTTATACCTAGTTTAAGTGACAGTGTTCATATTGCAACCATAATTTATTTAAGCCAATAAACTTTATTTATGATTTTCCTATTATTTATATTTTCCGAGTTTATATGTAACTTACCTTTAGTAGTAGGAAGGGGCGTACCGGCCAGCCCGAGGTCTAAGGTATAAGACCAATCTACTAAAATCGATTCAGATTACCAAAGTTACATAATTAGTGACCCGATACCGGTTCGGTAATTGTTGTCAGTTTCTCATCTTAATTGTTAACGATAGAAAAGCCTGGGATAATGGTCGGGTAGTAGTTAGTAGAACTCGGATTGTTTTGAGATACTTGGTTTGTTGGGAGAAATTTCTGGGCATGACATTGATGTGTTGCTAGGGCCATATCCATTTCTCCCTTCTTTTCCTTGAATCTTAAGAAAAGTGTGTCTAATTTTGATTGTTAGTGGCATTGATGTGAGGGTTAGGGTAGAACGTACTCGAATAAATACTTCAGAGGATAAGTATAGTGGTTTTTGGAATCAGATGTTACTTTGAGGAAATCCGTAACAAATTAATATTTCAGAAAAATATTGAGTGTTTGTTCCGCCAAAAATTGGCTGTTAATGCATGAATGCAGTATGCAACATCACCCTCGCGCCGGCAGATCTATGGTGACGTAATGCAACAAACAGCTGATACCTACACTCAACACGTGTTTCGCCTTCGAAGTATTAGGTTTTCAAATGCGATAAAATACTTTCCTGAATAGAAAATGTATCATACTTACATCAGTAACTTACAAAAATACTACTTACATAATAATAGTGATGCAACGAATACTACTTTTACGAATACGAATACGAATATCTCGCCATGGTAATAAAAGACTTATTTATTTGATGAATGTTTACTCTTCTAATAATTAAAATTTACAACAGGATTAAAAAAAAAACCATAAAATTTGTAGATTTTCTGGTTTCAGGCGATTTCTTTTTTCAGTCTGGGTGATCCCAGCCGTTGAAAAAAGTCTTTCCGAGGCGCCTGTACATGGCTTCAGTGAAAAATATTTTCGGGCGAGTTTTTTCAGACATGGAAATTTTTCAAATGTGCTGTAAATAGAGTTGCGTACAAAAATATAAGTTTTTAAATATTCGTATTAGTGTTCGCCGAATACGAATATTCGGTAAATGTCTACTATTCGGCATTCGCCGAATATTCGTATTCGTATTCGTTGCATCACTACATAATAATAATAGATATTTGAGCCACGGCGGGTAATCTCATAATCGATTATCCAGATGCGCAGGAGATATTATAGTGCACAAGTATGTGCGTAGGTACAGGTGTACTCTCTGTTCCTTTACTCTCATTGTCCGATGGGACGATAATCCGACACGACCGGAGAGAGATCAGTCGTTGGGGTTACCACACCACCAACCTCCAAACTCCGGGCTACGACTGGGAAATTTCTAACAAAAAAACCCAATAGCACATTTAGTCCGACCCGGGAATCGAATCCGAGACCTCTTGCTCAACAGTCACACTTGCGACCACTAGGCCACCGAGACAGTTACTATTCTAAAACTAACGTCATAAATGCAAAATGAAATTCACTTAGGCGGCGAAGTACTTCTTAAATGTACAAATATAGAAAACTTAAAACTGCTCTCGTTTTGCCAGTGATCCTTGAAAAGGATCACCATCACACTATTACTATCTACAGTATGCAGACTAAGATTAATTTTCAGCTTGTGGGAGAGGTATTCGCAGGCATCGTATGGGGCCCTCTGTGTCCAATTCAATAATGCCTTCAGAAAACTGTTGGGGTCGCCATGGGGTTGCAGTGCGTCAGGAATATTTTCAGCGGCGCGTGTTGACTATGCGCAAACATGCAGCATCGTTGGTTACAAAAAATATACAATGTTTAACGCTGTTTTAAAAGAAAAATGATATTTTATGCCGTTATTGAGATATTTGTTCTACAAAAGTAGGTAATTTCTCTTTTTTGGCAGTAAAATTGTTAGGGACTCTTAATTGGTGTGGGCCCAAATAAAAAATATGTTGATGCTCAACATTCAAGATGAGTAGTGTAAAAACGTGAAAGAGATTTAAAAAAATATTTTTGACGCAATAACTTTAATTGATGCTAAACGATGGAAGAAATGCTGCGACCACGTGATACAAGAAGAAAATCTTATGTGAAATTTGGATGACGACATAGAGAACGCAGACAAAATCCTTTCATATTGAGTTTCTAGTGACACTGAAAAATGTTAATTTGATTTTTATCCATTAAACTTAATCTTTTGAAACATAAATTTAATTTTGAATTTTTACTCCATTTTGCAAACACCTTTAGCCTGCGTTTCACTAATGATGACACTATTTTCTTAACTTGAACCAACTATAGGTACCAAACTCATTTACCACTTGACAAAAACGTCCCTCAACTTGCAAACCACAACAAACCTTATATAACTTTTTAATTAAAACTTACAACAAAATACTTACTTAGCGAGTACATTCGACGAAGGCTTCAGCAGGTCACGTTGGTGGGTCACATTGCACATACGTGGGCCGGGTTGCCTGCAGCCGACACGTCCATAATACCCCTGACTCCCCCCAAGGGGGGCTTGCGGACGGAAAAAGGGGAATGTCACTTCACTGTAATGTCCGTGTTTATATTGTTCTTTTTTTCATGTTTTTGTTAAGGGCAAATGTTTATGTTTGTTCTTTGTTTTAATTGTGGTGTGTACCTATTGTTTTTTGTGGTCGATATTTTTATATAGCATCCTTTTACCTACGGTGCCTGTAGTCTGTTAACGACGTCTAGATATTGAAAATACATTGATATCGGCCTCATGTAGTTTAAATTTATAAACAAAAATAAAGATCATTTATCGATATTGTATAATTCAACTCAAATATACATTTAAACTATTACAAAGATGTTTAGATAATAAAAAAAAAATCCCCTTATAAAAAGGAAAAATACAAAAAGCAATTTACTTAATAATTGATGACGATTGACGGGCGTTTAATAGTGCATTCCAGTTGATCTTATCGATTTGTTATAATGTTTTTTAATGGTGCTTACGTTAAAATCAATTAGATTTCAGAATTTTATTTTAAATTGATTTTATTACCTAAAAATCGTACGTAATAGGTACAATGGAGTATTATTTAATTATTTATATCAGTATCGATTTCAACATTGATCATATTCTTAGGGTACGCTCTAATCTATAATGCCAGTGTTTGTGAAGTTAGTGACGTATAATGAAATAAGTGTTGTAACGGTTTACAAAACTTGTTTGAAACGAAAAATATTACTATACTACTTATTTTCTACACCTGGCCATTGCTATTCAAAATGGTTAAATTAAGTAAAATAGAAGATTTTTTTATTCATATCTGATTCGTGTAACGGTTAGTCCCAAAATTTTTTTGGCAAAAAACACAACCGACTTTCTAAAAAAACACTGTAAAGTCTTTAGTTTTGTACATTATATTTTCGTTTTTGACACCGCCTTCCGAAATTAAAGTTATTTTTCACTTTACAGTGTTTTTTTTTTTAGGAAGTTGGTTGTATTTTTTGTTAAAAAGTTTTTTTTCACGCTTTTTAGTGGGTCTGTTTGTAATTTATCTAGTTACAAAAGCCAAAAGGTCAACTACTTATCACCATTTACAAAATATTGCGTTTCCCGATGGAGAGCCGTCAATTTTTGGGGAGTTTTCCTGGTACTTCACCATCAGCTCTACTTCACCATATACATTGTGACGAACATAAAATGCTTAACTTAATCGAATCGCAATCCACAAAATACTTATTATTGAGTAGTTTCGGTGGCCATCTGTGGTCTTACTACACACACACACAGTGTGGCACAAGGTACTATAAAAAATACCCAAAATACTATAGGTGTGCCTATAATATTTGAAGAGTTCCTTCGATTTCTCCAGGATTCCATCATCAGATCTCAACGTGATTACAATGGAACCAACTAAAAAGTATACTCTTTCAAATAAAAAAAGAATTTTCCAAATCGGTCCAGCCGTCTTTGAGTTATGAGGCAACATACATAAAAAAAGTTCAAGACGAACTGAGAACATCCTCCTTTTTTTGAAGTCGGTTAAAAATAGGGTTTCTCCTTCAGCATGTATGTTCCTTGGGAAGTGTAGAAGAATACTAATTAAATTCAATTCATTTATTAATACGAGTAACAAAACTCAATTGGTTAGTAATAATATTTCTTAATCCTATGTTAGTACTGTTAGCAGAAACTAAAAAAGAAGTACCACAAATTTTTAGTTTTCTTTGGCAATGTTACAGACATCCGACTAAATTACTTTATAAGGAAAACCTTTTGGAATCAGCTGTTGGCTGTCAACAAGGTGATCCCCTCGGGCCAGCGATCTTTAGTTTAGCTATTCACCCAATTATTCGACAACTAAATTCAAAATTCAATGTTTGGTATCTCGATGATGGAACCCTGGGAGGCGATGTAGACACAGTTTTAGATGATCTACAGTTTTTAAGAAATCAACTCCATACCATAGGACTGGATCTCAACCTTTCGAAGTGTGAACTATTCATATCCGACAGTACTGACAGACAACTGACACTTTCCAAATTCCACGCATTAGCCCCAGAAATCCAAATTGTGGATAAAAGTTCTCTTCGTCTTCTTGGGTCTCCAATTTTTGAGAATTCCTTTCCCGATTTTGTCGAGGAAAAAATACAAAATTTTAACGACATTTCGGACAGATTACACCAAATTAACATGCATTCGGCTATCACATTAATTCGTTACTGTTGCTTTGGACCTAAATTAACTTACTTTCTTCGTGCTTCGCATCTTTGGCATCATCCTCACCTTTTGGAAAAAATGGACCAAATCATCCGGCATACTCTGACAGCTATTTTAAATGTGGCTATGGACGACCGAACTTGGGCACAAGCTACTCTTCCCATTCGTATGGGAGGTCTCGGCGTCCGCAAAATTTCTAGCATTAGTCTCCCGGCTTTTATATCTTCGGTCCACGGTACTGAGAAATTAATCAGGAATATTCTAGCTCCGTCACTGGTTGATTTCAATGTGCCGTGCTTCACCGAGGCTATGGACACCTGGAGAATCGCTTGCCCGAATCTAAATCCACCCGACAACCCATCATCTCAGAGGCGGTGGGATGAGCCGCTCTGTAAAGCAGTTCAGAGTGACCTTATTGCCACATCTGCTTCGGCTGCAGAGCGTGCGCGCTTGCTGGCTGTGAGTGATTGGGAGTCGGGTCTCTGGCTTCATGCACTACCGTCGTCGAACATAGGCACCTTGTTCGATGATACTACTTTCCGCCTCGCTGCTTCCCTTCGATTAGGTGCTCCTTGTTGTTCTGCTCATCGCTGCCACTGCGGCGAAGTTGTCAACAGCCTCGGTCACCACGGCCTTTCATGCGGCCGCAGTGCGGGTCGCATAGCACGGCACGCGAATATTAACGACATCATCCGACGAGCTCTTGTCACCGTCGGCGTTCCAGCTGTATTAGAACCCAATGGCCTGGCACGCGACGATGGCAAAAGACCGGACGGCATGTCTTTATTTCCTTGGAAGATGGGTAGGCCTTTAGTGTGGGACGCAACTTGTGTCGATACTCTTGCGCCATCCCATCTTCCTAGCTCGTCTTGCTGTGCTGGTGCTGCCGCTGCGGCCGCTGAAAACCTCAAGCGGCGGAAATATAATAACCTTGTTGGTAGTTATATTTTCGAGCCGTTTGGGGTTGAAACCTTGGGGTCGTGGGGTCCGAGTGCTCACAGATTATTTAAAGACCTATCCAAACGCCTAGTTGACACTTCGCGTGACCCAAAGGCTGGCTTTTACCTTGGACAGCGGTTAAGCATTGCCATACAGCGTGGCAATGCCGCCAGTCTTTTGGGCACATTACCAGTGGACAGCGATGCGTACGAATTTCTGGACGCCATATTTTAGTTTATTTTTAGATGTATATGATTATGTAGTTTAGGGTTTTTATTTAAGTGTATATTCCATTATTGTTTAAAATTAAAAATAGTAGATATATGTTAGTACTTAACCTAACTTACAAGGTTGGTTCTACTAAGAGAGGATTTTTGGAAATTCCTCCCCTACGTGGTCACGGAGGTCAAAGTTTATATGAATCTTTTATTTTTAGATGGATTCACTTGAAACTTTGTACATAGGTTCCGGAAGTGACGTAAGTGAGCACCCAGAAAAAAAAATTTACCTAGGGTGGTAAAAAAGGAGGTTCGAGTTTATATGAAACTTTGTTTCTTCAATCAATTCAATTGAAATTTTGTACATTGGTTGCTCAAGTGATGAAAGTAAGCACTAAGGATATTTTGGTATTACTCTTAAGGGGGCAAAAAGGGCGCTCGAATTTATTTGTAACTTTTTATTACTTTAATAGATACTTAGACACTTAAGACGTTGTACAGGGTCTTTCATTAAGCGTGTCCTATCTTTAAAATTAAATAAAACAAAGTGTGTGCGAGATATTATCGAAATTATTTATTTATTTGAAAGATGTAGTGATGCCATTATGTGTGGAATATGACATCATTCAAGTGTCCGCCACGGCTTCTCTGGGTGGAGCGCATGCGAGATATCCAATTTTCCATGACTTTTGCGCATAAATCAGGCTGAATTCGACCTATGGCATAGGTTATGTTGGCTTTGAGGGCCACTGTGGTTTGTGGTTTATTCGCATAGACCTGCGACTTAAGAAAACCCCACGAGAAAAAGTCTAGCGGGGTTAAGTCACAAGATCTCGGTGGCGATAATTTTTCTGTGAAAAATACGGTCAGTTGCTAACTGCTCCAGTGCCCATTCAGCGAACACGCGTCGTTGTCTATGGTCGTTTGCCTTCAATTCCTGGGTCAGTTGAATTTTATACGGGTGCAGGCCCAAGTCACGACGCAAAATTCGCCAAGTTGCGGTCTGAGAAAGACCGAGTTCTTGTGAGCGACGCGAAATCGACTGCCTCGGATTCTCCTGCACACTCTCACGGACAGCGGCGATGTTTTCGGCAGACCTTGCGTTTCGTTGACGTACGGGTGTTGGTCGATCATTTACCGAATCAGTGGACTCAAATTTATCCATCACACGACGAATAGTCCTCTCGGTAGAACGTTTATGGCGACCGTAAAATGGGCGAAGAACGCGGTGCGTTGCCCGAACAGAACACTCATTTTGATAAAACAATTTTATCATTTGCACGTGTTGTTGAATGCTATAGCTATCCATGATGATTTGGCAAAACATAATGAATAAATGACCACCAATTTGACAGATGTAGCTTCAAAAAGATGGCCGCTACTAACTGTCAAAGTTCGGACGTGCCTATTGGAAGACCCGTTATGTAGGTTCTTCAATTAAATATATAAAAATTGGAACAATGCAGAAACGGGCAGCTACACATACTGCCATAATAGTAAGGAAAGTGTTAGATGCCAGTATTTTGAGCCGAGGAACCCTGGTTCTTCACGGGCCTAGACAAAATCCATTTTCTGTAAGCGTTAACGCCAACGGAAAAATTAAATTGTATGGAGTTGACATTTACTAACACGTGACAATCACGTGACATGTGGTTAGCAAATGTCAACTCCATACAATTTAATTTTTCCGTTGGCGTTAACGCTTACAGAAAATGGATTTTGTCTAGGCCCGCTGTACTCTAAGGATCTTGGGGTTCCATTAAATATATTATAAATTCGAAAAGTTTGTGAGGTTAGATGGATAAATGGATGTTTGTTATTCTATACTGCAAAATTGCTGAATGGATCTGAATGAAATTTTGAATGTAGATAGTTGAAATCCTGCAATAACACATAGGCCAATTGGACCTAGTTACGCAAAAAGGATCCAATCCACACTTTCTCCGAAATTTAGTTATATTGATAAGTATCTTTAACAATATCTCCCTGAAGATGCGTTTGGTATATATAACTCAATTTCGGAAAAAGTGTGGATTGGATCCTTTTTGCGTAACTACGTCCAATTTATCCTGAAATTCTCACGGGATCGTGTGATCGTGATTTATACGGAAAAAACCTCTAACGCGAACAAAGTCGCGGGAAACAGCTAGTTTGATTATAAAATACCATCAAAATTATTTAATTTTTGTTATAACAGTAAAATGCTAGTACATAAATAATAACAGCCTCATGGAGCGATCTGCAAGCTCATAAGCAACACTTTGCCAAGGTCGGCCCATGGACGAGTGACCAGCCAGCATATCGAGTGTTTTTATTACGAATAATCTACGCTTGATGGTAACCGATAGATACGGTCTACGAGGGAACGAGCGGGCCTAGAAGATGCCTATACGCTCTTGCTTTAAAAGTTAACAGATTATGTAATAGAGAACGCAGAAGCTGGCAGAGAGTTCCACACATTGGCTGTGCGCACGATAAATGTAGATTCCTTCGTCCCTATGAAAGCACGATTAACACGTTCGCTGACAGTACGTCGTTAGGCGGGAAATTAAAATAGTGCGTTATGACAGTACGTCGAGGGACGGGCCGAGTATGTCGTGGGAAATTCTACTGTCGTAATGTGGTGTCAGGGTAAGTGCTCACTGTCAGCGAACGTGTTAACCGGTAGTCCCATTTGTCATTTGTTTATTTTTTACGGTCATTACGAGTAGTCGTAAACTCTCGTATGTAAACGTAAAAGTAAGCCAGAAAATTGTAATAATTGAATGACTATGTGGTAGGAAATCTATGGTTTCTATTTCTAATAGTCTTATGAATCATAACTATAAGTATATTAGAGCATCAAGATGTTCTGATAGTTATCTCTATTTCCCTACGAATGTTATAAAAGCCAAAGAAACTGGTAACGCCAACACTAATTATATAGATTTACTCTTATACTATGAGGCAGTTTGTATTTCCCGCTCCTTTTCCCACCTGTACATGCAGCGCTTTAGCATCATTCAAAAGGTGAACATGAGAACGAGAGAACGAGGACTGACAGCTGTCAGTTCGACGAAGAAATTGCACATGAAAGCACGTGTGTAACGGATCTCTCGAATCACCCCCGCACCGCATGACGAGCCCTTTCGTCTGACCCCGCGAAGAGACGAGGATCTTCTCGAGCCTTTCTCTGCAGTTTTCAATACATTCCCGCTCCGCCAAACGCATCCTCGTGTTTGATTACCCAGTGTAATAAGAAGAAAAAATATATTCAAATATTGGTCGCGCGACCCGCGTAGTGATACTCTGCTATGTGCTGGTCGAAGGAGATTGGATCCCGCTGGCCTGCCCCTGGTAAGTGCTGCATGTCCCTTCTCTTCCTCTCTTCTCCGCCTCGACTTTTGCCACTGCCGCTTCACTTTAATTAACACGTCCACCGTATCGAAGGTTGGTTCTGACACCTTTCAGGACTGAATTATTGTTGGCGCGACCAGAAACTATCTGTCTGTTTGTTACACTTTCATGTATAACCTATTCAACCGTAATTGATAAAATTTGGTACCCTGATAGTTTTACTAGCGATGATGTGGTCGCAGAAGAAGTACGCTTATCTAGAAGTAACCCATTCTCTCTTTTTTTTTTTACGTGGTAAAATCATCAGATGAGTCCTCCCACCCCGGGCAGGGCCGGAGGGACTGTCAGACTTGTACTGACTAAAATCCACGGTATTCCTTCAATAGCCCTTTACGTTCCGGGGTCACGGTAGTGAGATAAGTCCCACGACCCCGGCAGGCTTCGGCCCTCTACAGGGGGGGCCTCGTCATCTTGCTGACGCTCTTTGAGGCGCGCGTGGAACACAACGCGCCGTCGACCAGGGCATGGTCCATGGTCGGACAGCGAGTTGCCCTTTACTCGCTGTCCGCATGCCCGCGCCTACGGTGGCCGGAGATCGTCGGCCGACGTCCGACGCCATGGGCGTCTACCACTGCGGCTGGGCTGGAGGGAGGACGCTATCCTCTCCCTCACGCGGCCCGCCTCCTCCTTCGATAGCATGACCGCTTCGCAGAAGGAGGCGACCGCTTCCCACTCCGTCTCGCCCCGCAGCATAGCCTCGACCAATGCCGGGCGCGAGAGCTCTCCGCCTATCGCCGCCGTGAGGACACGTCAGTGCTCTGCCCAAGCGGGGCAGTCTTGCACCGTATGCTCTACTGTGTCCTCAGGGCGATCCTCGCAGTGGTGACACCCAGGCGTTTCTTCCTTCCTCATCAGACACAGGTACCTCCCGAAACTTCCGTGTCCGGTGAGGACCTGCGTCATGCGGTAGGTCAGGAAACCCATTCACTCTTGACCTTAAGACGCGCTGGTTATAGGTATCAGGAAACAGACTCCGGCTGGGAATTTCACTCTTTAGCTGTACGCAATTTATTTGTTCTATGGGTACATGGGCAAGATTAGATCATTGAGGCTATTAGATAGATAGAAAGATAGAATATACTTTATTGTAAACCAATAATTGAAACACACTTAAACAACAATATAAAAATTTGGTTACAATGGCGGTCTTATCGCTGAGAGCGATATCTTCTAGACATCCTTTGAAAGGACTTTACTTTTTGGAAGAGCTTTTTTTTGCTATTTTTCTTTTTCTCTTTCGAAGCTCGTAGTTTATATAAGACAGAACCAGGGAAAAACTTAAGTGACAGGCCATAAAGGTATACATATAACCTGGGGGTATTTAGGGCTAAAGTGAATAGATTACTTCTAGGCGAGCGTGGTTCATCTTCGCCCACATCATCGCTTACCATCAGGTGAGATGGTAAGCGATGATGGGAAACTCGAGTCTTGCAACTATAAAAATAAAGGGTTACTTATAAAATTAACTATTGAATAGAGCAAGTGAAACCGCTGGGACCAGCTATCATTCGTAAATTAACTGATCTCATCACTCTTCATCTGGAGACTCAAAAAGTGATAAAAACAACAAGATTTTTTTATACACTACGAAAACTACATATAAACATCTTGAAAACACCGCCCAACAAGGAAACACATTCAAAGGAAACTCAATAGGTATCGCAAACCGAGATAAAGTTCAGTAGACATAGATAAAACTAGGTATACTAGGTAGGTACCTAGGTATTGTGGACCGGCAGCGAGGCCACGGATCTAGGGCGTGAATGTACTCGCGAAACGGGGTTACAGCTGCATATAAACAAATATATATGTATACTAGTACTCTCGCGGGGCTTCGCTCCCGTGGATTCTATCACGGTAAAAACATAACTCTCCTTTTTTGCAGTCGGGTAAAAAGTAGCCTATAACCTTCCTCAAGCTTCAAGCTACTTCCATACCAAATTTCATCCAAATCCACCCAGTACTTTCGAAGATTAGCGCGTTCAAGCAAACAAACAAACAAACAAACTAACAAACTTTTCCGCTTTATAATATTAGTATAGATGAGCGAGAATATTTGACTTCCCTACAAGGTTTGAACAATGTCTGAATGCCCCAAAAGTAGTTTTCAATGTAATTGGAGCGGATTCGATGCAACCGCACTCTCGAACAAATATGGTTTAGTTCAATCATTATGGTATGCCATATAGAATGGTGCTCCCAAAAGCTTCAGTTACCAGTTAAACAATGGCCGAGGCCGGCCAAGTTTTGAAGCTCATTGGTGTATTATCGAGTACTTTAATGGACCTTTTGGAGAGATGGTCGTTGAAAACTGGGTCAGTTCTCGCTATTGATTCTGAATCGAACTACGAGGGTTCAAAGAACGGCTCAGAATATTTTAAAGAACTAGAACGAACGATCTAGTTTCCTTGCAATGAAAGGAAGTTTTACCTTTATACCAGGAGCTGAAAAGTTATGATCATACATATTTGGAGGTTTAAAGATTCGAAAGGAGGATGTCGGTTTTTAATTAAAAATATCGACCAGAAACTTTGACATGTCATGAAATTTACGACACATGACCATGACCAAAATTATTGAACTCCCTCTAAACCAATGGTTCCCAACCTTTATTTAATCTAGGGCTTGCACTCGAGAGGTCGCTGGTTCTAACTCCATTCATTATACTATTGCCGTGAACACACTCCAGACACAAGCATATTTATTCATTGCTTAGTTGGAGAGGTTAACAGGATTGCTAGTAATGTGAATTCTAACCTCAGTGCTAGTAATCCATAAAAAAATATTATATATATACAACGTGTAATTTAAAGGGTATATACATACCGAGTGCACGGCTTCTTTGGATGATAACAAACAATATGGCAAGGGTTTTCTAATCCTATGTCTACATGTGTGGAGCTTATTAGAAATTTCAATACATTGATACCAGAGACCGAAATTTTCAAATTAAGAAGAACGAATAGAATTATCGTTTTATTGGCAAGTGACGTAGAAAGTGATGACCCTCATAGTGCTGTGACACGTTTGTTATTACTGGTATTCAAGAAACATATGAAACCAATAATTTGGGGTCAATTCTGTGAGTCACTTATTTTGAGATGAAACTTTGCATAGAGACTCCATACCAGATGTTGTCTTCAGTCCTTTTGGATAGGGTTTCCGTTACACGTTGTATATAGTTTCAATATTGATGGCAGGATCCAGGAATCTTGAATCAAATTTAACAAAGCCTTAATATCTTATCTTCTCAGTTTATCTGGTGCTGCAATATAGCAACCACACTGACCACTATATTTTTGAGTTTTTAGGGTTCCGTAGACGAATGGTAAAAAACGGAACCCTTATAGTTTCGATATGTCTGTCCGTCTGTCTGTCTGTCTTTCCGTCCGTCCGTATGTCACAGCCATTTTATTCCGAAACTATTAAGACTATACATGTGAAACTTAGTAGGTAAATGTATTCTGTGAACCGCTTTCCGATTTTAAGAAAAAAATTAAAAAGTATTTAAAATAAAGGGGGGTCCCCATACATGGAACTAGAACTGAAAAATTTTTCATGAAACAAGGGTTTCTAAAACCTCTTTTTCATAAAGCCAATCGTTTAAAAGATATAAGCTTCCAAAGTGGTAAAATGTGTGTCCCTCCCTTTAACTTCTATAATAATGGAGTAAAAAATCTATAAAACATATATGTCTGTAGATTTCAAAATTAGTTTGAACGAAATCGGGTTAGCAGTTTTTGAGATACAGCATATTTTCTAAAACCGCAAATATAACTTTGCAATTCATACAAACACTATCAAAAACAAAGTTATTTAGCGTAGTTGTAAAAATATAATAAGCTAGTTTTAAGAAATTTTTAAGGTTTTTTTTATTCGTCAAATAAATATACATATCTATACTAATATCATAAAGCGGAAAAGTTTGTTTGTTTGTTTGCTTGAACGCGCTAATCTTCGAAAGTACTGGGTGGATTTGGATGCAATTTGGTATGGAAGTAGCTTGAAGCTTGAGGAAGGTTATAGGCTAGGCTTTTTACGCGACTGCAAAAAAGGAGAGTTATGTTTTTACCGTGATAGAATCCACGGGAGCGAAGCCCCTCGAGAGTACTAGTAGTTAATAAAATGTTTTAAGTATTCATTGGGTTGGCGCCGACTTCTATCAGATGAGTAAGTACTGAGCCCTTATTACTATTAACTAAATTAGACATCCAATGATTATTAATTTTTGGTATTTTAGTGTAGTCGTGTTTTTGTTTGTTTTGAAGTCGGTCCCTTTTATTAAAATGCTTTTTTTGGTGATAGATTCGTGTTTAACCACCATCTCATCTGATGGTAAGCGATGATCTGGTGTGGTGATATTAAATTACAGCTATAATTGTGTTATTTTATGTTGAGTAGAGAATATAGAAGCAGTAAAGACTTCTAGGAATCAGCCAATTCAAGAATAATGTTTCAATATCGTTTAGTTTGAAAGTTAAGACTTAAACTCCAACAGTAAAATATATAATATCAGTGGTTTAAGAGCTGTTTACTTTATTATTCTGACACACATGGGAAACATGTTACGTAACCCTACCTTAGCGCATAAAATATCTTGAAAAATATATTTTCCTTTAGAGTTTTATTAAATTTGCTGCATTAAATATGGACGTCGTACGGTTTTCAGGTAGTTAGGTATAACTTGAGATGTAAATTGAAAAAAAAAAAATACAAATGTTTATTCGCAAACTTGAAAAAAATATATGAAAACAAAAATAGTAGGTACCGTCGTTTTTTTTTTATTTGTTTTTCAAAATTATTGTAAATACATTAAATAATACTGAATTTGATTGGTTTATTTTTAATTCAAGTCAAATTATGTTTAAATCAATTTAATTAGAAATTATAAATACAGATACAGACGCCAGCATATGAAGCTACCCGAAACTGTCGAATTTCCCAATCAACCTTGATTCTAATTTCTTTAAGAATAAAGTTGAAAATCTATTAAAGTAATTTGACAGATTGTTGTAACTTGATGTGCTGGCGTCTGTACATATTATTAATTATTATGATAAGTTCATAATAATTCAATACACTCAACAAAAAACTCTCACTGTCTCTAGCTCTCGGCAGGATTATGCTATGTATTAGTTCATTTTTATATACGAGAAAACTGCTGAAAAATTGTACTGCTGTTTGTCAGAAGATATATTATGTGTATATATCTAATTGTAAAACTATGTTAATAAAAAATATATTGAATACATCTTTTTAGGACTCTAGTTGCCAGAAATAAACGAATAAATTAAATTAATTATAATAATATATCACCCAAGTATGCTGACTGATGAAAAATAAATAAAAGTAAGCTAGAGTTGCACTAGTTTGGGACTGCTCGGGTTTGACGTATTTACCCGAAGGAACGTTAAAGTTGTGTTATACATAAATATTGGTAGAAGCGCTGGTTGGTAATCATTCGAGCTGGTAGCTCGGCCAATTGGTCGGCAAAGGGCACAGCTCTGAACTCGTTAGCCACTCGATAGGAACTGGGTAGGTAATTGAAATGAAAACTTAACAGTATCGAGTATAGAGTTTTGTATTGTATTGTAAAATAGAAGTCTCTAATATAAAACGGAGTCACTGTTTACCTATTTGTTTCTCTGCTTAATTTTCTAAAATACTACAATAAATTTTAATGCGTTTTTCACTCTATGAGACCTTGATAAACGAGGAAAAATTGAGTTCAAATTTTGTTTATAATTGAGGAATTATGAAGATGTTATTAATTAATTGGTGAAAGTAAATGAGTGGAATTCCCTGCCGGAGTCTGTGTTTCCCGATTGCTATAACCTAGGGGTCTTTAAGTCAAGAGTGAATAGGTTACTTCTAGGTAAGCATGCTGCATTTTCGCCACATCATCACTTACCATCAGGTGAGATAGTGGTCAAACGCAAGCCTATGAACAATAAAAAAAAACAACTCTTAATGTCCTCACGTGACGGTTGCCGGACCTTTGCCTCCCATAGACAAAAAATCTATGATGAAATCTGTCTATGATTATGACTGAGACTGTGTCAAGTGTGTCAAAGAACTGTTTATTGTCTGTCTGTTAGTCCGGACTAATCTCTGGAATTTTAATGGGAATTTCACTGTAAGATAGAGCAGGTTGTAGGGTGGACATTTTACTTCGGAATAAGAATGTGTAATCAAAAAAGTTAGTGCCACTACATTTCTTCTGTTTCATATGTTAAAATCACATAACATCACGAGTTACGGTGCGGTTACTTCTTAGCTCGTGTTCAAAACCGTGCACCATTGTTGAGTATGATTAAAATAAATCAGTCGTACGGCTTGTTATAAACGCTTGTAATTGCAAGCTATTGTGGGGTTGTTGTCATGGTGTGAGGTAACGACGTATGTTACCGTGTATGTGGCTGGCACAGTAATACGTCATTTAGAAACGGATTTAATTTTGTGTGAAATGTTCTAGGCTTTTTAAATTATTCCATCGCACATTATGACGTTTACGGGAGCTTTGAAAATTACTAAAGAGATAAAAGTATTGGTTTTTATTTTATATATTTTAATTTAGCTTTTTTAAATCTACACATATATGTTTATAAAATTCAGGAGGTTGTAGGGCAACATATATGCTCTTAGCCCTAAAACTAAGCAACGCACTAACTGGCCGCAAGTCAGTACGTTGGTATCAAGCGGTTTCTTATAAAAATTGAAGTGCGGCCAACCGCACGCGGCTCGTCGCATTACGGCCTGCCGCTAGTGTTTTAGGGCTTATTCCGGAATTCCCACGAGATCGGGAAAACCGCGTAATTTTATCGAATCAAACGCTAGATTATAATAGTTTACAGTGGCATTGTTTAGAATATTACATGTATGATAAGACACGAATCCGTAAGGAAATAGAAGCAAACACTATCGTTACATTTCGGGGATTGTGCGATGAAATTCTACCAAGCTCGTTTTATCATCAGACTACAAGGTGAACGGCGACGCGCCATCGTTACATGGTGGAGGCCTCTCATATGAGGAAACTGAAAATATTTTCAATATTCCGGTTTAGTTTTACACATTACTCACGTTACCTTCTACTCTTTCAAACAAATATCACACACACACCCACACACACACACACAAACACAAACATATACACACGCACCATCACTTTCACACCACCTAGCTGTGCACTTTACACACACATTCAATTATCGTACACAATCACACACTAAAAGCACAAAATGGCAAGAGACATTATTGTTTAGATTTTTTAAGGCTTATTGTATTTAATTGTGTATTCATTAAGAGGGAATGAGCTGTATTCGGAGATACAGGTTATCACTTAGTTCGGATGCACTGGTTCTCAAAAATCATGAAGTACCATTAGGCGCTGTATCCGTATAATAAGACTGTAAACTACTTTGTGATTGTGTATGAAACATTTTTTATTGAAATAAATTTTATTTTATTTTTTATTTATTTTATTTTTATTTTGTGATGAACATCCCACCCATACACACAAAACGTTTTGGGAATACTTTTATTGTGTGTCTAAAGAGTGAAATTCCCTGCCGGAGTCTGTGTTTCCTGATAGATGTAATTTGAGAGTTTTTAAGTACCTAAAGAGTGAACAGGTTACTTCTAGATAAGCGTACTTCATTTCCGATCACATCATCGCTTACCATCAAGCGAGACGTCAAACGCGAGCCTATAATCAATAATTTTTTTTTTTGCAAAAAATAGAACCGACTTCCATATCAAAACACTACAAAGCCAAAAATAACTTTAATTTCGGAAGTCGGAACTTTCATTTCGGAAGTCGGTGTCGGTTTTGGATTTTCTTTTTTTTTCACACCGTCTTCCGAAATTAAAGTTATTTTGGCTTTGTACTGTTTTGATATGGAAGTCGGTTCAATTGTTTGAAAAAAAAATTTTTTTTTCACGCTTTTTAGTGGGTCGGTTTGTAATTTACCTATCTAGTTACAAAAGCCATAATGTCAACAACTTATCACCTTTTACAAAATATTGCTTTTCCCGATGCATAGCCGTTAATTTTTGAGGAGTTCTCCTGGTACTTGACCATCAGCTCTACATCACCATATGTATTGTGACGAGCATAAAGTGTTTAACATTCGTACTCAAGTAATCGAATCGCAATCCACGAAATACTTATTATTGAGGAGTTTCAGTGGCCATCTGTGGTCTTCATCATCAGTTCAATGTCCCCAAATGGTACTTTTTGGAAGCAACTGCTCAAGGTACTCTAAGAAATACCCAAAACGCTATAGGTGTGTCTATAATATTTGAAGAGTTCCCTCGATTTCTCCAGGATCCCATCATCAGATCCTGATTTCGTAACAATGGGACCAACTAGAAAGTATACCCATTCAAATGCAAAAAGAATTTTTCAAATGGGTCCAGCCGTCTTCGAGTTATGAGGTAACATACATAAAAAAAAAGTTCAAGACGAATTGAGAACCTCCTTTTTTGAAGTCGGTTAAAAATGCGGTTTCCTGATTGTATACAATCTTATTTTCCGAGTACTTATTGCGACCTAACTTGTTTTGCATTAACTGTCAAAGGTGACAATCAAAGCTACTTGATTGAGCCAAAAAAACAACACAACATAAAAATTATTTATGTATTATTTTATTTTTTTGAGTTAAATACTAAATACGAGTGTTTACAAAAATATCAAGGGTGAATTATAAAATGTCCGAACCTTTTCAGCCCAACCTCAAAATGTCTCTGTCCGAGGAAATGTTCTCCAGTTACTCTATAAGAAACAAAAATATGAAGACCAGCCACATGGACTCTGATCCGGGCACGTCTTATGAGGTGTTCAGGAATAACACAACAGCTGTTGAAGTTATTGTCAAAGAAGTGCCTAAAGCAAAGAAAAAAACAACACCAACGCCAGAATACTACGATGTAACTTTGATAACCAGACTCCAAGATGAAATCGAAAGACTGAAAAATGATTTAAATTTAGCAAAAAGTACACTCAAGAGAACTCAGAAAGGGTTCCTGGAGATAGTACGCGAAATAAGAAAGCAGTTAGATGTCGCAAACCAAAGTGAAATGGAAACACAAACCAAGAACTTGGCTCTACAATTGGACAACGAGAAATTGAAGAGTATGCTACTCTCGAAGTCTAACTTGATGAATAAATTAAAGAAGGAATTAGTTAGTATGAAACGAGTAATGAGGTATGTCATCAAGAGTATTTGTAACACGCCTCCCCAGGTGTTAGAGAATGTCACATGTAGCTCCGACCCAGACTACGACGATTTTGAGTACAATTTGAAGAAAAATTTTAAAGTCAAGTTTGCGAGTAACGTAGTCGACGATATGGGTACGTTTGATAGCTCCATATCGAAGGACACTAAATATTCTTTTGATAAGCGTCTATTGTAATATTTTGAAAGCATTTTGTGTTAGTTTTTACGACTTTGATTATGAATTTAAACGATAGTAAGAAATAAATTAAGACTTTCTTTAGTTATTTTGATTGAATTTTATAAAATTTAGACCTGTCTATCCAATAACAGTGTGTATTTATCAGACGTGACCTAGAAAGCGAACTTTCATTTTCACATTGATTACATGAACGTGGTGCTGATCCCTGATATACGACAAGCTGTATGACGGGGGTTGAGTATTGATTTGAATAGTAAAGCTTAGATTTCTATAAATTTGAAAATACTAGAAACACTACAAACTTAAGGGGAAAAATATTTGAATAATTATAGGTATAACTGTGGGTATAACAATCGGCAATAGCCTAATCGCTGAGGTGTCAGCCTTGTGATTGAGAGGCCGCGAGTTTGAACCCCATCTGTTGGGAATCAAATCCAACATACACGCGGCCGACGCGTGAGCAGCGCACTTACCAGCGCCTGCGTCATCGGCGGCGAGCGGCGGCGGGGACGTGCGGCGAGAGGGCGACGGAGCGAGAAGGGCTTGGACCGACATTCGCGCTCTCGGACACCACCGACTACGGTCATTTTATCGTACATTAAAATATTTTTCTGTTTGTCCGCGATGCTCTTATTTTTGTAAAAGGGAAGGCAATAAACCGCGCCTACAAATTTTATATACAGTCCATTTTATTAAACATCCCACATTGGCTTCAACACCATCAATTACACAATTTCCCTGAAACCACTCTATAATAGACACAAGCATATTTAACATAGTTGTAATGTGAATTCTATCCTCATTACTAGTTCACTTAAGATATGGAAGTATGTGTGTTGAGAAGTGTGTAGTTGTTTGATGATTTTTAACCGACTTCAAAAAAAGGAGGTTTACAATTCGTCTTGAACATTTTTTTTTTAATGTATGTTACCTCATAACTCGGAGACGGCTGGACCGATTTAAAAATTCTTTTTGCGTTTGAATGGGTATACTTTCTAGTTGGTCCCATTGTTACGAAATCAGGATTTGATGATGGGATCCTGGAGAAATCGAGGGAACTCTTCAAATATTATAGGCACACCTATAGCGTTTTGGGTATTTCTTATAGTACCTTGAGCAGTTGCTTCCGAAAAGTATAATATATTTTCGTTTTTGACACCGCCTTCCGAAATTAAAGTTATTTTTGACTTTGTAGTGTTTTGATATGGAAGTCGGTTCTATTTTTGCTAAAAAATTTTTGTATATGGCTAGATTCTGCCCGCGACTTCCTTCGCGTGGGAGGGGTTTCCCGCTTAAATCCCGATCCCGTAGGAATCTCGGGATAAAAACTATCCTATGTCCTTCCCAGGGTCCTAAACTATTCCCATGCTAAATTTCATTTAAATCGGTTCAGCGGTTTAGGCGTGAGAAAGTAACACACAGACAGACAGAGTTACTTTCGCATTTATAATATTAGTATCGATTATCAGATTTTGAGAAGTTGAGCAATAATAGATTTTACAAGCAGAAGCTAACATGAACAGAGTAATAATACCTATACTTGAGAGAATTCTCGTAAGCATTTGAGTCCATGCAGAACATTTTTAAACATATTTTGGTGACTGACTTACATAGTCATCTAATAAACGCACAGCCCAAACCACTGGACCGATCGGGTTGAAATTTGGCATGCAGGTAGATGTTAAGATGTAGACATCCGCTAAGAAAGGATTTTGCGAAATTACCACGGGATCGGGATTTACACGGGAAAACCTTCCCACGCGGGCGAAGCCACTGGCACAAGCTAGTGATACATAAAACTTAATATCTGTGACTTGATTTGTTGATTACATTTACAACTTAATGAATTTGCTTTGGTATTGAAATGTATTCTTATTTTGCTGGTCACAATATTTGAACTTAGCGTTTATATAAGTACTAGGTATGTCTCCAAGAAGTCTTGAAAGCTTCATAACATTATCCCTGAAATCCTCTAAGTGAATCTCGTGTTACATAAGACCCGAAACTCTAACATAGCAACATTACCTCGACATACATTCCGTTGACAAAAGAGTGGTCTGATATTGTTCAGAATCAATCGCGGAATGCAAGCGCGAGGGCGGGGCGGTGCATACCCGGCTGCATGTAATCGGGTCAGGCTACGACCGGGTCATGAGGTCATAGCCCACCCGGTCACCGGGTCGCCGGGTCGCCGGTGAGACACGCCCGCCTGCCGGTTATCATACCCGGTAAAAGAGAGGTCGTCTCATCGGATTTGAAGGTTTTTGAGTCCTCCCGGTACATAAAAAACATACAAAAATATTTTAGAAATTTCGGTAAAATGTTGCTGTGATGATTTGTGTTATATATTATTGTAGGAAGTGTATGTGTTATTAAAAAGCTGCTTTTCTGAATAAACTTGACCTTGTCAATATAAAACGTAGTGTTGCGTGTACATATGTAAAACAGTGTTTGTGACTGCAAGCTACTGGTTATCTGCATCTTTAATCATACAAGTGAGTACAAGTTCTGCTTGTAGACAAGAACTTATTTCACGTTCCTATTTGGTGCTATAGTAGTATTGGCTTATCTGTAATTCACATGGGTATCTTTCTTTTTATTGTTGACTAGCACACGCGGACTTTATCATGATAAAAACATAACATCATCATCATTCATTCTTTAGCAGTCGGGTAAAAGTTACTTCCATACCAAATTTCATCCAAATACGTAACCGTACCTACGCAAATACGTAATACGTAAACGTAAGCGATAATCTTCGCAAGTACTGAGTGCAGTACTTGCGAAGATTATCGTTTACCTACGTTTAAGCTTTGGGGATATACGGAACAGGGTGTAAAGGCCCGCATTCCCATTGAAAGGGAGGATCCTCCGACCAGACAGGTGTTTTTGTCTGGTGGGCAACTGCCCTATGTTTGTGATCGGGTGATTTGTAAGTAGGCTAGTTGAGCGCGATACAGGATTTCTATCGTATAGTTTGTATGTTGCGAGATAGATGTCGCTACAAAGCAAACAAACAAACTTTTCTGCTTTACTCGCGTTTGACATCCATCTCACCTGATGGTTAGCGATGATGTGGACGTAGATGTTATGCGCTTACCTACAAATAACCTATCCACTCTGCTTAAAGACCCTCAGATTATAGCTATTAGGAAACACAAACTCCAGCAGGGAATTCCGCTGTTTAGCTAGACAGCATATTAGACAATTAAGATTACATTGGCTTGAGAAAAGCTGACAATTAAGTTATTAGGAACTTAATTAAAAGTAAAGCCCAGGTCATCAGTTTCCTTCTATCAGTATCTTCCAGAAAAACATGCTTTATCTTGTGAAGAAAATAAGAATTATTCCCAAAATAAATGGGAATCTTTTCAATTGGTTGTCAAGGACGATGTCGATATTTGTTAGTTTAGTTTCGTGGAGGTAAACAAACCTGAAAGCTTTACTTAGCAAGTTAATAGCTGGAACGGTGTTCTGTAAATAAAGTAAGTTGAATGAAAGAGATCTTTCAATGGAGGGATTTCTTACACGATTCTAGTACCTACATTCTTTATTTCTTTATTAATTAAGTCTGTGCCAACTATAATATAGTCTGAAGCCGGCTGATTAAAAAATTTCTTTTAAGCGTAAATTTAGAAACCACTAAAGGACTGTTATTCTTAGTTTGGTCTTCGTCATAATTATTATTATAAGCTCTCTTAATCAGAAAGATTATTATAAAGCACCGTATTTTTTAGTTTATTATTTTCGCATATATTATTATATATATTTTATTAGTATTATATATATTATTTTATTCCATACATAATAAAAATATATACAGACGAAAATAAAGATAAATTATAGGGCATCGAAAAAATCGTCAACATCGCTATCAATGGGAAAAGTGCCCAGAACACTGGCCGCATTGCCACGTTGAATGGCAATGCTGATTCTCTGTCCAAAGAAAAGGCCAGCCCTCTGGTCACCTGTGGAGTCGACTAATCGTTTGCCGATGTCACGAAAGAGTCGATGCGCACTCGGACCCCATGGTCCTAACGTTTCAACCCCAAACGGCTCAAACATATAGCACCCAATTAGGTTGTTGTATTTGCGTCATTTGAGATTTTCTGCACCTGCAGCTGCCGCCCCAGCACAGCCCGCCGTACTGAGAAGATGGGATGGCGCAAGGGTGTCAACACAAGTAGCATCCCACACCAAAGGCCTACCCAACTTCCAAGGCATTATAGTCATCCCGTCTGGTCTCTTCCCATCGTCCCGTGCCAAGCCGTTGGGTTCTAAAACAGATGGTACTCCAGCGGTGACAAGAGCCCGACGAATGATGTCATTTATGCTGGCATGCCGTGCTATCCGACCAGAGCTTCTGCTGCAGGAAAGGCCACGATGTCCGAGGCGGTCGACTGCCGCACCGCATTGACAGCGATGTGGAGCACCACTGGGAGCACCCAGACGTAGACATGTAGCGATCCGGAACGTGTTATCACTTAACATAGTACCTATGTTAAGTGAAGGTAATGCTTGTAGCCAAAGGCCCGACTCCCATTCACCCACAGCCAACAGGCGCGAGCGCTCAGCAGTATTGGTTGACGTATTTAAAAGGTTATTCCGTACCAAACTGCAGAGCGGCTCGTCCCATTGTCTTTGGGAGGACGGGTTCTCGGGCAACGCATTTATTTTATTTATTTTTATTCCATTATCTTGTACTGACTGGTAGAAAATGCCTTGCTGCATTATGTTCGCCCATGTAACACCATTGTACATAAAGTTTAAATAAATATATTACACTAGCCGATACCCGCGACTTTGTTCGCACGAATTTTCCTACATACTGTCGTATGTATTTCAGCCGTTTAAGGGACGCCAATTTTTGATCCCGGATCTTCAACTATTTCCATGCCAAATTTCATCAAAAACAGTTTGGCCGTCAAAGTGTAACAGACCGACAGACTTTCGCATTTATATTTTATCCTTAATTCTAGGAGCAGCTAA
The DNA here is from genome assembly GCA_943138885.2 of Tholera decimalis. NCBI lineage: Eukaryota > Metazoa > Arthropoda > Insecta > Lepidoptera > Noctuidae > Tholera > Tholera decimalis. The sequence continues at coordinate 32,327,677 of OW964565.2, forward strand.
CGTTTGACCCCGGATCTTCTATTTCCATGCCAAATTTCATCAAAATAGGATTTCAGGTTTAGCCTGGAAAGCGTAACAAACAGTCAAACTTCTGATTACCCGTGATGACTGCCGAAGATGTACAGACGCCAGCACATGAAGCTACCCGAAACTGACAATTTTTTCCAATCAACCTTGAACCTAATTTCTTTAACAATAAAGTTGAAAATCTATTAAAGGAATTTGACAGATTGTTGTAGCTTGATGTGCTGGCGTCCGTATAAAGGACAACTGGGTCCAACGGCTTTACGTGTATTCCGAAACCCCGGAGAAATCTCGACATCGATCCCCCCAACAAAGAACTCGGTAATGTGCCATTATGGGCTTTATGCCGTTCCATCATCGGACTACGAGACAAACGGCGAAGCGCCATCGTTACATGGTGGACATCCCACCCATACGCACAAAACGTTTAGGGAATACCTTCATTGTGCGTACGGCTAAGGAGTGGAATTCCCTGCCGGAGTCTGTGTTTCCCGATAGCTATAACCTAGGAGTCTTTAAGTCAAGAGTGAATAGGTTACTTTTAGGTAAGCGTGCTTCATCTTCGACCACATCATCACTTACCATCAGGTGAGACGGTGGTCAAACACGAACCTATTTTCAATAAAAAAAAAAGTTAATAAATTACCAATTTTACCAGTTCAGGTAAAAAAGATCCAAAACCTTTCACGAAACGTGGACACGTGATAAAAAACCGTAGAAACTCCAAACATTCTCTCTGATTGGAGTGACTTACCAATCAAAAAGTAATTAAATGGAACAATTTGGAAATTTTGGCACACTTTTTTCAATCGAAGCAACTTATTTTGCCAATATCTTTTCGGTAGGTACACAAAATTCAATTAATAATATCGTACGTATTTTTTTTTGAATTATCTGAATCTCGTTGACTGTTTTGATGTAGGTTTTCTGTACTTACTGACGTTCATCTAAGTCTATAGACACAGGTACGTTCCATCAGTGAATGCAAAAATAAATATGCACGATAAAGTCGATTCTCCTCTGGAATGCACTTCCTCTCGAGATCAGGACGGCTGACAGTCGCTATGCATTTAAAAAGAAATTGTTGATCTATTTTCAACACCAATAAGCAGAATTTCCACATTTAGGTTTCATTTGCTTCTTAAGTATATATATATTTATATAAGTATTTATTCATATGTATTATTTATGAAGATTATTTTTTTTTTATGATACTTGGTTTTTTGGGTTATTCTTATTACTATTATTATATAGTTTTTTCAAATTTTACTTTTCACGTACATATTGCACCTCCCACACTATCTCTTCACCACTCATGGTTGACTGGTAGAGAATGCCTACGGCATTAAGTCCGCCTTTGTACCTATGTGCATAAAGAGTAAATAAAGTTGAGCTACACGATAACTGACAAATGCTTGCACTGTCTGGACAGGTCCGCTCAAATTTGCGTGGTTATTTCCTCAAAAGAATACCACAGACATGAACCTACATGCTTCTCATATAAAAATACAAATTGTCTGGACTTTAAAAGAGACTATGACCTCTGAGTTTGTTTCGGTGTTTCTTCTCAGAGTAGTCAGTTAGGACTCGGCCTTATCTAGCTAAACTTAACACGCAAAAAAACATGACGTGTAAAAGTGTTATTTATAACCAATTTACAAAATAAATATTTCATTTCATAAATAAATAAATAAATAAATTATGTTACATAAAAACCATCAATACACGTACTAATTAATAGTGAAAACAGAATGGAAATTAAATGATAAATAATCTTTATTTTACAAATTGGTTATTAAATAACACTTTTACGCGTAATTTTTTTTGTAAATTTAAATTAGAGAAGGCCGGTGTTTCCTAACTGACTACCCTGAGAAGAAACACCGAAACAAACTCAGGGGTCCGTCTCTTTTAAAGTCCATACAATATATCCATCCGTACATATACTGGTTAAAAATATATGGGAACCTTGTAGGTTACCGTCTGAGGCGATCTTTTGAGGAGAGATGCTCACAGATTTGAGTAGGCCTGTCCATACAGTGCAAGCATTTGTCAGAAAACCATCCAGTGACACTCAATCAATCAAATATAAGTCATGTCAGTCTTGCCGGGGGGTATCGGGTGTACCCAGATTCTGGGTTGTAGAGGTCAAACAGACAGTCACTCCATGTAAACATTAGTATTCAGATGCATCAGGTTAAACTGAAAGCCGACACCGACATAGTTACGAGAAAACTAAGCAGATGACCTGTTTCTCTCACGAAATCTCTTTTTTCTATAGTACCTTTATAAACGTGATAGACTAACTACTTACGTGATGGACTAAATACTTTAAAGTTTTTTAACTTGGTCGCTAAAGCTTTGGTTTCCTAGGATAGCGGTGCCGTCAAATAGCGGCCGTAATACAGCGGTGAATGACGTCACTAGAACGTTGTCTATGTAAACAAAATGGCGCGGTTTCCTAGAGAGCGGTAACTGACACCGTAACGTCAAAAAGCGGTGCCGCCATTTGCATGACGGCCGTCTTGTCGGTGTCAGATGGTTTCGTGAACGTTTCCAAAGAGAATGTAATACACTAGATAGCGATGAAGCAGACACTGTGTTAAAACGACCGTGGAACTTTCCACATGTCGTCACCGTAAAGACGGCCGCCTTTTTGCGTCCGTAATATTACGGCCGCTATATGACGGCACCGCTTTCCTAGGAAAACAAAGCTTTATGAAAATATTTAAAAAATATTATAATAGTCATTGTTACTAGAGCTTATTAATAGGAATATAAAAAAATTACAGCAATTAGTGGTAACAGTCCGAATTTTCTGGATCTTGCAGGCAAACTTAAAAGTTTTGGGCGGGCGAGCTTAAAAATATCATCACCATGACGGACACATTTGAAGAAAATAGCCTGTCTGTTTATAAATATAAATACTATAAACCCAGTAATTCTGTTTATCACATACAAGCGTTAAGATATGCACAAACAATACCCCTTTATACTAGGTCAGTGTAGCATAGTTTAGCGATATCGGTCATGGCTAGTCTTCATAATAAATTGTAACCTAGGGTGGGATGGGACCTAGATTTCATGCAGTCTAGGCTAAGTTCAATACAAGCGTTCAATGCTGACTACGTAAGGCGTAACTTTACGAGTGTGTCTATGTTTTCTTTTGCTACACGTATAGATATATATTTATTTACGTTTTTCTGTACCTACATTATATGTATACAGTCCACAAAAACTTGAAATACTAAACCCATTCATAATCTAAATTTTAAAGTTGTGTTTCAAAGAGGCTTTTAGTTATAAGGCCGGCTCTTGTGTTGTGTAGTGTGTTTAACCTTTATTTTTTTATAACATACATACAGGGTGGCAGAGAAATCGACGCACTGGACCCCCCTGCGTTGAAATTTTTCTTCGGCTTTTTCTAAAGGTTTTTTTTTTCTGAATTTTTTTTTTTACTGAAAACTGAATAAAATAGTTGTTTCTATCTAACCCAATGAGATTTTAATTAAGAAATAAAACTCACCTGTTTGAAATTAAATGAAATGAAATATTTAATTTGTAAATTGGTTATAAATAACACTTTTGCACGTCATGTTTTTTGTGTATTAAGTTTAGTTTAGCTAGATGAGGCCGGTTTTTCCTAACTGACTACTCTGAGAAGAAAAACCGAAACAAACTCAGAGGTCATATAGTCTCTTTTAAAGTCCATACAATTTGTATTTGTATATGAGAAGCATGTAGGTTAATGTCTGTGGTGTTCTTTTGAAGAAATAATCACGCAAATTTGAGCGGACCTGTCCATCAATTTGACGGACAATACCAAAGTATGGACATTTGAGTAAGATAAGATAAGATAAGATTTCTTTATTTGCTCCAAACATGTGTACACATACAGAATAAAAACGCATGTGAGATAAAAAAAGAATGAAAATAAAGTTCAGACATGTTTGCCTATACGATGGCGTGCAAATGTTTTAAATAATAAATTTGACAATTTTAATTTAAACCCAATAATATAAATTGATACAGATTAGCAATAATTAAAAAATAAATTTCAAAACTATACATCACAAAAATAAAAATATTAAATGTCAAATTATACACAACAAAACGAAACAAAAAAAAATATCATTGGTCAAAAGTAAAAAATAAAATAAAGTCAAATTGTACATGTCAAAACTAAAAATACACACAAGTACTCAAACTGCTTGACATCATTAAATAAATTATAGTGTCAGTAAAAACAACGAAGAAAGATTAACCTACACACCTAAACCTCACATTTAAATTAATGATATAATTATATAAAATAAAACAAAATAAATAGGTATAGACAATACTAAAAAATACTTAACAAAACAAATATTTTAGTCAATAAAAAATAAATCAACAATCAAAATTTAAAAAATAAAAGTGACTCACGTATATCACTGGAGCAGCTCATTCCCAAGCCTTCTTGTCCTCAATATAATCTTTAACTGTGTAAAAAGCTTTCTGACATAGCTTAGGTTTTATAAATAATTTGAATTTATCAATACTTAGTTTTTGATTATGGCTAGGAATTTTATTATAAAAACGTATACATTAGCATCTAAACAAACCACCTATTTTTTTAACCTATTTTTAGGAATGACATATATGTGTCTTTGTTACTCGTATTTACACTATGAATATCACGGTATTTTTTAAACATTCATATTTTTGTGTGCATACAGGAGATTGTTATGTAAAAAATAAATTTCAAAACTATACATCACAAAAATAAAAATATTAAATGTCAAATTATACACAACAAAACGAATTAAAAGTAAAAAAAATATCATATGTGAAAAGTAAAAAATAAAATAAAGTCAAATTGTACATGTCAAAACTAAAAATACACACAAGTACTCAAACTGCTTGATATCATTAAATAAATTATAGTGTCAGTAAAAACAACGAAGAAAGATTAACCTACACACCTAAACCTCACATTTAAATTCATGATATAATTATATAAAATAAATAGGTATAGACAATACTAAAAAATACTTAACAAAACAAATATTTTAGTCAATAAAACATAAATCAACAATCAAAATTTAAAAAATAAAAGTGACTCACGTATATCACTGGAGCAGCTCATTCCCAAGCCTTCTTGTCCTCAATATAATCTTTAACTGTGTAAAAAGCTTTCTGACATAGCTTAGGTTTTATAAATAATTTGAATTTATTAATACTTAGTTTTTGATTATGGCTAGGAATTTTATTATAAAAACGTATACATTAGCATCTAAACAAACCACCTATTTTTTTAACCTATTTTTAGGAATGACATATGTGTCTTTGTTACTCGTATTTACACTATGAATATCACGGTATTTTTTAAACATTCATATTTTTGTGTGCATACAGGAGATTGTTATAAATATACTGAGATGGCACCGCCATAACATTAATCGCTTTATATTTGTCTCTTACGGAGTCCTTATTTTTTTTTTTTAACGTGGTAAAATTATCAAATAAGTCCTCCCTCTCCTTACTGTCAGACTTTTATACTGACTAAAATCCACGGTGTTCCTTCAATAGCCCTTTACGTACCGGGGCCACGGTAACGGGATGAGTCCCACGACCCCGGCAGGCTTCGGCCCTCTGCAGAGGGGGCCTCGTCATGTTGCTGACGCTCTTTGAGGCGCGCGTGGAACACGACGCGCCGTCGACCCGGGCATGGTCCATGGTCGGACAGCGAGTTGCCCTTTACTCGCTGTCCGCATGCCCGCGCCTACGGTGGCCGGAGATCGTCGGCCGACGTCCGACGCCGTGGGCGTCTACCACTGCGGCTGGGCTGGAGGGAGGACGCCATCCTCTCCCTCACGCGGCCCGCCTCCTCCTTAGGAAGCATGACTGCTTCGCAGAAGGAGGCGACCGCTTCCCACTCCCTCTCGCCCCGCAGCATGGCCTCGACCAATGCCGGGCGCGAGAGGTCTCCGCCTATCACCGCCGTGAGGACACGTCGGTGCTCTGTCCAGGCGGGGCAGTCTTGCACCGTGTGCTCTACGGTGTCCTCAGGGCGACCCTCGCAGTGGTGACACCCAGGCGTTTCCTCCTTTCCCATCAGACACAGGTACCTCCCGAAACTTCCGTGTCCGGTGAGGACCTGCGTCATGCGGTAGGTCAGGACGCCGTGACGCCGATCTAGCCACTCCTCAAAGAGGGGTCTTACCGCCGCAATTGCGGCGTGCCCGGCCGTCGGTTGCGACAGTCGTTCCCTCCATACTGCCCTGAGATCGCGCCGGAGCTCTTCCCGCCGCGCCTCGACTTCTCGAGGCAGCGGGGATACGCCTTACGGAGTGCTTAGGACTTAATTTATAAATTGCAGGAATACCCCTTTTTTTGTAATACAAGTAAAGTGTGAATGTCGGCGGCATTTCCCTAAAGTAAGATGCTGTATGACATCACACTATGAAAGTAACTAAAGTAAACTAAACGTGCTGTTTCGATATCATCCACGTATTTTTCTAAAGGAAAATGCTGCAGAACTTAGCTTATTTGAGAATTTATCGGGGTTTGCATCCAAAGTTATGCCCAAGAATATTGTGATATATGGCTAGTGGTGTTTTCCTAGAGTTCATTTGCGAGGTCAACACAGCTGATCAGGTAGCCCTTTCGAGTGTTATTTACTTTGCTTTTTTAAGTAAAACAAGTGAATTTAAAATTTATAAATTTCAATGCAGGGGGTTCAGAATCATGTACAGAATCCATGGTAAGCGGTTGTGCGTCGACGTCCCTGCCACCCTGTATAATATTTTATATTGTCTTCATAATTAAGGTACTAGTGGTCCCCTGTGATAGAAATAGTAAAAAAGTATTTTTAATGCAATAATAAATTTTTCCTTCTCAGTATAAACTTAAACTGTGCCAATTTTTGCACTTATCTGTCTGCATATTTTTTGTAAAAAGAGGTAAAAAGAATTTGTTTCGCGTAGGTTTAATTAAAAGTGTACCCAACATGGAAAGCATTAATAATACAGTAGTACACATACTACTCAATTATTATAGCATTCCATATTGGGTACACACAAACAATTCCACGATTCACATTGATCGTAATTGTTTGTGGGAGGACCTGTCGGGCACAGCAAAAATTAAGAGAAAGGAATTGTAATTACAATTCTATTCTATATTTAATGTTTACTAAATAAATTATGAAGTAAATTAAGTAGGTTACTGCCGGAGAACTCAAAAAAAAAACGAATTTATTACAAACTAAGTAATTTTAATAAAAATTATAATTATTAAGAAATGAAATTGACTCGATCGATGGTAGATATGAAGTGCGCAGGCTCGGTCACGTAAGCGATGTCTTCGAGACTCGTGTTCTGTGTCAGCAGTTTCCACTCGTAGCAACTGGTTGGATGATGCGCGTGCGGCGTGCCTCGTGACTCTGTGTGAGCGCTATAAATCTACTTGTTACGCGCATCATTATTAAGTATACTTAATAGTGATGCGCGTAACAAGTAGATTTATCTGCCATTCGTCTCGTTTGTTTATTTATGTATTTAAACTTTATAGTATTACATGGGCGGACCCAATGCAGCAAGGCATTCTCTACCAGCAACCTTTGGGTTAAAAAAAACCACAGTGTGGTAGGTGTACAAGAAAATGGAACGAAATAATATACAACGGTAACGGAATAAACGCAATTCCTGAAAGTAGTTCAGAATCGGCTTCTGAATCGGTTTCCGTTATAAAAAATAGGTGTTAAATTTTGACGGAAAATCTTTCATTTAACTTAAAATGGAAACACAGTATCATGACAAATTAATACAATCCTTAATTCAAGCAAATGCGCTCGTGTGCGTGTCGGCCACTAACATTGCATGAGTGTATGCGTCTGCGTAAGGATAAATAAATAAATTGTATGACGCACATACGTTTTGCGTTTAGGAAGGATAACTATTTTATAAAAAAAATGTCTAGGTTTGGTTTCAATTTATTTAGTTACGGATGTTGTTTTAGACTTATAATTAAATTCTTTCATGTGCCCTTACGTTCCGGGCTCTTGATATCTCGTTCGAACATTCCCGCAACCCCAAAAGTTGTATCCTTTTAAAATAATGGGTAAATCTATAGGTACTATGTGGATTTGATGTATTAGTGCCGTTTGTCTAGCCTCTGATCCTGTGAAAACTATAACAATTATGACATTGCTTCGAATATATTTTAATAAAAGCAACGATTTAATTAGCATATAAAATTTAAATTTAAATTTTAGGTAACCCCCGACAACCATGAAACACCTGAACAGATCTTGATAAGTTGTAGCTAAGAACTATCTCGATCACGTCAGCTTTCTAACAAAAAAACCGCGTCATAATCGGTCTTACGATGCCACAGCAGACATACACAAAAATACACAGACACATCAAACTTATAACACTCCTCTTTTTGTGTCAGGGCTTAAAAAAGGAATTGAATCTCCTACACAAAATTAAGAAACGTAAAAATATGGACTACAAATACGTATTTTAATAACTGTATACATATCAATGGAACTAACATAAAAAAATGAATAAACTTACTATAAACATTAAACTAAACGATCCTTAACGATCTCCTTTTAGAAGTCGGTTAAAAAAATGGGTTAAACGAAATAACACCCTATCAAAATTACTTATTAAACTAAACAAAAAGTAAAATAAAAATACTCTAATGTATAGATACAAAAACACACATCTGACGTAAAAAAGCTGAAACAATTTTCACTTACATAGGAAGTGAAAATCAAATAAATCGAAATGAAACCAAAGATATAATTATTATAATACGTCATTGAATGAAACCAAGTTTAGATAGCTATATTATCAGTAATATCAGTACGGTAACGCGACTGTGCTCAACACGCCGTGCATCCGCGCGCTATTTCGGTAAATAACGTTGTTGAATAATTTTAATTTTACATTTTCTCCTAAACTATAAGTCCAATTTAAATACTGTAAAAGGCAAAGTTTATCTCCATAAAATTGTCTTAATGATTAATATGGCTGCATAATAATAATTTATTATGCAGCCATATTAATACTTACATTCTAAAATAGTCTCATCATTAAGACAATTTTATGGTAAACTACAATGTCATGCCTTATTTTTTTGATATTTTCTTTAAATAATTTGCCTTATTGTGGATTATTCATAAAAGTTACATATGTAGTACCACGGACTTTTTTTTAGATTTACATAAACCCTACATTTTTGTAGTACATGATCTTGTGGTGGTCTCAGCATTTCGCCAGTGCACGCGATTATAGTAATTTACCGGCGTATTTTCTTCCGACTTACTTCATTCATACCCTTATTTTAGGAAAACTGAGAGCAATAGCGTAATGCTAGATAGCTAATAATCTTTGTCATGAAACTGCCTATCATAATCAGAAAGAATTTTTGAAATCCACCCAGTACTATCGAAGATTAGCACGTTCAAGCAAACAAACAAACAAACTTTTCCGCTTTATAATATTAGTATAGATATTGCAATTGGGGTGTCTAAGGTATTGCGCTTAATCTGTTACACCTTGTATATAATATCTACTAATAAAATACATATATATGCTAAAATAATAAAGTAATAAATATGGTGCTTTATAATAATCTTTCTGATTAAGAGAGCTCATAATAATTATGACGAAGACCAAACTAAGAGTAACAGTCCCCTAAGTAGTGGTTTCTAATTTTACGCTTAAAAGAAATTTTGTCTAGTTCCATCGCAGACCTCATCTATCGCTTACTATCAGGCGAAATCGAAGTCAAGAGCAGGCTCCCTATCCGAAACAAAAGATAGCTGTTGGATTTGTTATTCCAATAAACGTTATGTCTGACCTGGATGACCTGGTGAAGGCTGCGGGAGTTAACTGGCTGTGAGAAATACTGGAGCGGTCGATACAGCATTGGTTGGGAACTCTAGGTCCAGCATTATATTTCTTTGGCTGAAATTTTGCATACGGTCAAACGATATACCAGTCGTTTATTTATATTGAAAATGGATATCCGTGAGCTTTGTATTACTTCAAAATAATACACTTTTCAACAAAAAAAACCGAAGCATATCTGAAGTGTGAGTTTGAAAGAGGTTTATACTTGAAGCGTCAATAGCCTAATGGCTAAGGAGTCAGACTTGTAATCGAGAGGTCGCAGGTTCGAACCCCACCATTACAATTTAAGTATATAAAAATCTCGCACCGTGTGTGTTATCGGGCTCCTCCAAAACGGCTGGACCGATTTTTATTATTATTTTTGGACGATTTTTAAGTATTTCTTTATAATATAATAAATTTATTTTCTCTACAAACTTAACTAAGTAAGTACATACGCTGTTAATACTGTGCTATGTTAACAAATTTGTAAGAGACAGGTGCCCATGGTAGGTATATCAATACCTGTATTACAGGTCACCAGGTCCCCACTCCGCTGACAAAACTTGGAAAGCATATTGTAAATGATAAGATCATCAATCTGAACAATTAAATACAATTACAATTAAATAAGAGAAATTCAAAGGATACAAAGTAAAATATACATAAAACAAAATTTGTATGCTTGAGGGTGTGTGTGGGTGTGTGTGTGTGTGTTCTTGTTTTCTAGTGCGCGCCTGGGTGTTGTTTTGTTCAAGAGTGTGCTTGTTTGTGATTGTGTCTGTATGTTGCTGTGTATGCGAAGGAGAGAGTGCGAGTTCCATGTTATTTCATTGGGTGTAACAACATTTCAGTTGCATCGTAGTCCGTGTCTAAGAATAGGTCGCGGCTATTTTTTATACCGCAAGGTGAAAATACGTATTTATGCGGGTGAAGCCGCGGGACAGTATCTAGTGTATCTATGTAATTTTGCTGCTATTTGAAATTAAATATCGATCGAGATCAAGAGCTGACACATTCGAAAAACAAAAAAGAAACATCCCACCCTCTCCATTGCCAAAGTCATAAGTCATACAGCATATTCATAATTAGGTACTCAGTCAAAAGTTAGTTGCACCCTATTCCAAGGCTGATTCTCCAACGAAGCCAAACGAATGCGAGTCCTGGCTTTAATTGAATTGCCGCCGGGAGCCACGTGAACTACTCGCAACTTTAAAAGCTGGCAGCACAATTCGTACTTACATTGTAATTACATTAACGTGCCACCTTTAATCCTGATAGTAGGTTGAGAGTACTTACGTATCTACTAATATTATAAAGCGGAAAAGTTTGTTTGTTTGTTTGAACGTGAAATCTTTGAAAGTACTGGGTGGATTTGGATGAAATTTGATTTGAGAGTAGCTTGAACTTTGAGAAAGGCCATAGGCTTTTACCTACATTTTCAACTTTTTACCTGACTGCAAAAAAGGAGGGTTATGTTTATACCTATCATGCTAAAGTCACGCGACTACTAGTATACTATATATATATATATATCTCTTTTGCATGTTACTTGAATGGGTTTTCCCACGAAGGTTTGGTACTAAAGCGTTGTCCTAATCATTCTCTGCTTAGCCTTTTTCAATTATGGTGAGGCTTCCAGTCTAACAGATACGGATACAGGCATACAGCGGAGTACAAGTACAGACATTTGATTTTCGATCTTGTTAATATATTTAGGTAGGTATATATGTTTTTAGACCCGATAAGATAGACCAATGTACATACACGATCAGGCCTTTAATTATTTACTTAGTAAATTTAAAGCTCAATGCACAGACATTAAAAGAGATTTTAGCTTAGCAGACTAAAAAAACATACAGTACGTTTCAACTACTGTTAGAAAAAAACTTTTTACCAAAAAATTAAACCGACTCCCAAAACACACTGCAAAGTGAAAAATAACTTTAATTTCGGTAGTCGGTGTCTTTAGTTTTGTATTTTTGTTTTTGGCACCGACTTCCGAAATTAAAGTTATTTTTCACTTTGCAGTGTTTTTTGGGAGTCGGTTTAATTTTTTGGTAAAAAGTTTTTATTTCACTCTTTTTAGTTGGTCGATTTTTAATTTACCTAGTTAAAAGAGCCTAAATGTCAACTACTTATAACCTTTTACAAAATATTGCTTTTCCCAATGCTGGGCCGTTAATTGTTGAGGAGTTCTCCTGGTACTTCACCATCAGCTCTACGTCACCATATGCATTGTGACGAACATAAAGTGCTTAACATCCATATTCAAGTAATCGAATCGCAATTCACGAAATGCTTATTATTGAGTAGGTTCAGCGGCCATCTGTGGTCTTCATCATCAGTTCCACTTCCCCAAATGGTATTTTTTGAGAGCAACTGCACAAGTTACTATAAGAAATACCCAAAACGCCATAGGTGTGCCTATAATATTTGAAGAGTTCCCTCGATTTCTCCAGGATCCCATCATCAGATCCTGACCTGGTGACAATGGGACCAATTTTCCAAATCGGTTCAGCCGTCTTCGAGTAATCGATGATCATACATTAAAAAAAAAAATATATATATATGCGTCGAATTGATAACCTCCTCTTTTGGTCGTCGGTTGAAAACCTAAGCACCATATTGTGACGTCTCTGCTGTCAAATCAAACCATTTGGGTAGAGTGAACAAAACAAGGATTTATTGAATTATTTATTTACAAATATTGAACGAAACAAAACTAGTCCCCTTTCCATATTTTGGTGGTCAAACGCGAGCCTATCATCAAAAATAAAATAAAATAAAGTTTTAATAATTTTGCCGTAACTTCTGGGCCTTTGCGCCAACATGAAAATAAGAGAGAAAAGTATGTTTAAAAAAAAACTAATTATGACATAAAAAAAAACTAATTATGAAATAATTAATATTATATTTAAATTTGATTTGAGACTAGGTTAAACAAAGTAAAATAAAATGTTATTATTTTTCGCCATTGAGTTTTCTTTGCAAACCGTAGTTTTTGAGTGACATTTGACAGATAAAGGTTATTGAAATTTCTAATAGCATTTGAAACGCATAGTACTTATATACTTTCCATTGTTTTTAACAACGTCCCAGAACATCTTCATTGATTTTAGTTAGCGCCTAACTTCCACCACATCTTACCATTTGGTTTGGCGACCTACATCTAAGGATTTATTTGTGTCCGTTCTATTATTGCGAGGATCGATGTGTAGGTATTTTGAACATATTGATGCCACTAGACACTGTTGTCACTAGGTGACATACTTAGTGAAGACAGTGTCTATTTAGTTATACACTAAATTTATTACTTATGATTCATCGTGTTAGGCGTTTGCTACCCCGTGTAGACGGCGCGTCGTGTTCCACGCGCACGCCTCAGAGAGTTCTCAGCAAAATCATCGGGGCACACTAGGAGGCGTTGCCTGCCGGGGAGTTTGTTCGAAAGAGTTACCGCGGCCTCGGACCACGAAGGGCAAATGACCGAACACGGATGGGTTTTTTAGTCAGTAAAAGTGTGACAACCCTCCCGCTTCGCCCAGATCGGGAGGCAGTCATTGGATGATTTTCCATCCTTAAAAAAGGCGTTTCCTACCAGTCAACTAAATAAAGATAGTGGGGAAATAAGTGAAAGATCAGTCCCATCTTAGACCTCATATATAACTTACCATCAGGCGAGATCGAGGTCAAGAGTGGGCCCATCAGTAATAAAAAAAAAGATACAATATGTAGGATGTAAACAACATAAAAAAAGATACAATATGTAGGATGTAAACAACATAAAAAAGATACAATATGTAGGATGTAAACAACATAAAAAAAGATACAATATGTAGGATGTAAACAACATAAAAAAAGATACAATATGTAGGATGTAAACAACATAAAAAGCATAGAGTGGAGTTGAGTGGGATCACGGCAATAGTGTAGGTAATTGGTTGGGTTCGAACTCACAACCTCTCAATCACAAGTCCAACATCTTAACCATTTGGCTATTGACGAATAAAATTAAGCAAAAGATACTTTTAAAAATAATTTTAGCCATGAAAAACTTACAACACTATTTTTAACCGACTTCAAAAAAAGGAGACTTTTTTTTATGTATGTTACCTCATAACTCGGAGACGGCTGGACCGATTTGGAAAATTCTTTTTGTGTTTGAAAGGGTACACTTTCTAATTGGTCCCATTGTCACGAAATCAGGATCTGATGATGGGATCCTGGAGAAATCGAGGGAACTCTTTAAATATTATAGGTACGCCTATAGCGTTTTGGGTATTTCTTATAGTATTTTGAGCAGTTACTTTCAAAAAGTACCATTTGGGGAAGTTGAACTGATGATGAAGACCACAGATGGCCACTGAAACTACACAATAATAAGTATTTCGTGGATTGCGATTCGATTACTTGAGTACGGATGTTAAGCACTTTATGCTCGTCACAATGCATATGGTGATGTAGAGCTGATGGTCAAGTACCAAGAGAACTCCTCAAAAATTAACGGCTATGCATTGGGAAAAGCAATATTTTGTAAAAGGTGAAAAGTTGTTGACATTATGGCTTTTGTAACTAGGTAAATTATAAACTGACCCACTAAAAGGCGTGAAAAATTTTTTTTTGCAAAAAATAGAACCGACTTCCATATCAAAACACTACAAAGCCTTTATTTAAAGTTTTTATGTTATCCACGATACCACATGTACTGTCCATCCATTTGATTTAAAACAACTTCCATTTACTACTCCCTCGGGAGCAAAGGCAGACATTCACGACACGACACGACACATACCTATGTCATATTAAGAGCAGTCAGTCTCAAGCTTCATAATGGTGGAATATTAATTATGAACAGTAATCCAGTTGATGGTTGGGCCATCGAGCTGTCGCGCGTTAGAGTTGAGTATTCGTTTCAGTTTTCATTGGACTGTTTACGTTGTTCTCTGGCGGAATTGTGATGTTTGACTGTGGACCACTGAGTTAGTTTACCTAGAAGTGGTTGCTTTTGTTTTGTAATCTTATTAAATTAGAATTTAAGAAAGAATATACGGAACTACCATCCTCTGGGTGTTCCCAGAGAACGGTAGTTCCGTATATTCTTTGTTGTGTTTTTATTTTTCGTCGTAATTTATTATACCTATATACCATATAGCTTAAGTTGTTACAAACAAATGTATGGGTAAGAAACTGGAATAAAGAATGACGTAAAAATAATTAGATTTTACTGAATGCCTATTTGTTGATTTGATTCATCATAGATTTGTAATATAATGAGTATAGGAAGCTATGATACTTATACAATGTTTTTTGAGGATAGTTTTACTGTTATATTCCCTGACAATATCCAGCATTGTATCACTGGATGTTTAAAGCATAGGAATGAGAGGAGCTAATTCTAGTTGCAGATATTAATTGTTCTTATAAATAAACTTCTATATACAATTTCACTACATACATTTATTGGTTTAGAAACTAGCATCTGCCCGCGGTTCTGGTAAAGTGAAACGTATTTTCAGCCCAACATAAAAGTAGCATTATGTCCTTTTCCAAGGTATAATGTATCTCTGTACCAAATTTCATCAAAATCGATAAAGTAAACCACTTTATCGATTTTGATGAAATTTAGTCGTATAAGTCTAACAGACAGACAGAGTTGTTTTCACGTTTATGATATGAGTGAGTTTGTATGGATTTCTTCGAGAGTAAATATATTTTCTTTCATTATGTAGTTCTTTTCTACGTTTTCTCAATCGCATGCACCATCTAGCACCTCTATGTATACGGCCATAGACCATTTGCTCACGTAACTGTCGCTGGGAGAGCTTTACAAAAGCTGAGAGCAAACGAAACTTTGGTGTGGCCTCGCATGGTCGGTTTGTGATAGAATTTCTAAATTGCTTTGGTTCTTTATAAACCTATAGTTACGTTTTCGATCTTTGCTAAGTGATCACAGTTTTGTTGTAAGTAATCTATACTTATAATAAATCTGTAGAGAGGTCAATTCTGTACATGAAATATATTTCCAAAATAACTATCAGGGGGTGATTAAGGATCGATACTCATGCCAAAAATGCAATCAGTTAAATTTTTGTCTGTCTGTCTGTCTGTCTGTCTGTCTGTCTGTCTGTATAACCGTTATAGAAACAAAAACTACTCGACTTGGTACAATTATTTTTCATACTCCTGAGCGGGTTATAGTATACTTTTCATAACGCTACAATCAATAGGAGCAGAGCAGTGAAGGGAAATGTTGGGAAAACGGGAGAAGTTACTCCATTTTTTAAGCTTCCGTCGCGTGTGCAACCTTAATGGTTAAAGCTACACAAATCATTTCATGACGGAAATGTTCTCCTTAAAATTATATAAAAAATATCCCACGACAGCATATGTCTAACTTTTATGGTTGACTCACAATAACACGTGTAACTCCCGATAGCTTAGCAGTTCGAAGCTTTCTGATTGTAATATTTGTCTACTCTTACGTTTATAACACTCTCAGTTACCCCTAATTGAAAAAGTTAACATTATTAACTATTCCATAAAAAAATTGGCCAAGTGCGAGTCAGACTCGCCCATGAAGGGTTCCGTAGTAACTATAATATAATATGCAAATTTATTTGACGAAAAAAAAACCTTACAAATTTCTTAAAACTAGCTTATTTACATTTTTTACAACTGCGCCAAATAAATTTGTTTTGAAAAAAAAAAACCTTACAAATTTCTTAAAACTGGCTTTTTTACATTTTTTACAACTGCGCCGAATAAATTTGTTTTTCATAGTGTTTGTATAAATTACAAAGTTATATTTGCGGTTTTAGAAAATATGCTGTATCTAAAAAACTGCTGAATTGATTTCGTTCAAACTAATTTTGGTTGAAAGTTTATATTAAGATCTACAGACATATATTTTTTTTAGATTTTTCACTCCATTATTATAGAAGTTAGAGGTTGTGTCCGCCACACACACATTTTACCACTTTGGAAGCTTATATCTTTTAAACGATTGACTTTATGGAAAAGTGGTTTTAGAAACCCCGATGTCGTTTTTAAAGAACTGTCTATAGATACCACACATGCATCGATTTCATGAAAAAAATATTTTCAGGTTTAGTTCCATGTATGGGGAGCCCCCTTTATTTTAAATATTTTTTAATTATTTTCTCAAAATCGGAAAGCGGTTCACAGAATACATCTACCTATCAAGTTTAACATGTATAGTCCTAATAGTTTCGGAATAAAATTGCTGTGACAGACGGACGGACGGACAGACAGACAGACAGACAGACGGACAGACATGTCGAAACTATAAAGATTCCGTTTTTTGCCATTCGGCTACGAAACCGTAAAAAGAATCATATAAATCGGTATAGAAACACCAAAGTTATACATGAAATACGCTTATAATAATAAGCCATCGCGCGTGAATACTGAATCATGCTATAAGGATTATTTTTGAGAATCGGTCGCCGCGCTCGACGCGTCTCGCGGTCGAAGCGTTCTCTAGGTACTTAAGCCTCATGTGAACGTGATCTAAACAATATTACCAATACATTAACTTACGCTGACGGAGTCGCGGGCACAGCTATATTGTATCATTACGCTAAGGCCAATAGGAGCGGAGCGCCAATGAAGAATGCTTCAAAATCGGGGTTAAATTTAACGTTAGCTCAAAGTAACTATTCCACGCGGACGAAGTCGCGGGCAAAAGCTAGTTGTAAATATATGTGAGGTTTCCCTCACTCTCCACATCCGATAACAAGTTCGCTGACAGTGAGCACTTACCCTGACACCACATTACGACACTAGAATTTTCTACGACGTACTCTTAAAAATAAGTGCCCCGTCCCTCGACGTACTGTCATAACCCACTTTTTTAATTTCCCGCCTAACGACGTACTGTCAGCGAACGTGTTAAACCGTTGAGACGTGATACCTTAATAAATAAGTAAATAATAATTTCAGCTGAAAAACGTGTATACCTATTACTCATCAACGCCTCCTCAACTGGTCCTATGTGGCTCTCATTTAGCGGATTCTCGTGACTTTCTGGATTTTCAAAGCTGTATCTCAGCTCAGCTGCAGTTTCACCTTTCAGTCATCATCAAAAATAAAATAAATAAGTATTTTTTGGCACAACAAGCTACTAATTAATTTGTACACACTATTTTATTATATGCTCGCATTTGACCACCATCGCACCTGATGGTAAGCGATGATGTGGTCGAAGATGAAGCACGCTTACCTAGAAGTAACCTATTTACTCTTGACTTAAAGACGCCCAGGTTATAGCTATCAGGGAATATAGACTTAGGGATTCACCTCCTATAAAGAGATATGTTTCCCTATTTTTCACTGTCTCCATCCATGCCATCAGCTCACCGGCGTACCTCTTTTCCTAGTGTCTAGGTATCTATAAGGGTTTAAAGGCAAAGGGAGAAATCATCTCAGCACGTTAAATATAATAATTATCACTATAACTATACTGGTTATAACTCGCGAATACGACTTCTATAAATGAAAGTTTAACGATAAAAGTAATGGCGGAATATTTTGTAAAAAGTCTTCCCTAACCGCCATGAGCCTATATTAATAATATATTTTTATTTCAGTCCAAGAATCCATTACTTTTGTTAGTACAAACTTAAAAACTATGTTAGTAAAAAATAAATAGCATATACACAAAACAAAAATATGAGACACAATTTGGCACGCGAACTCCCGCTCTCACATGTACACCCACCATTATAATCGCACTTTTATAACCACTATGGTCTGCTGTATGTCTAAGTGAGTCTAAATCTTGATCTTCGTTCTGAAAATTCAAAATAATTTGAAAGAAGCTGCTCCACTAATTAATTACTCATTAAAAACCCAAATTATGAACACCAAATAAATTCAGTCTACAAAACCTCGTTCATAAATAACCGCGGCTGATGAAAACTTAAATTTTTAATTCTATTAAAGCTTCAGAAGGCGAATAAAAGGGCGGGAACGAGCTCGTTCTCTCTCCTTGACGTCATGATACCATGAAAGACGAGGCAGTATTGGAGCTCGCATACAAATGCAATAACGTCATCCTCCTGCATTTTTCATCGGGTAAAGCATCAAAATTCAGTGAGCGGAGTAGTCGCCGTCTCGTCCTGTGGGTGAGTCTGAGAGCGGCGGCTATCCGAACTCTGTCGAACTCCCCCGAACGAACCTTAGTTATGTTGCCAGCTTTTGTTTCTTTGTTTTGCGCCAGGGAATGTATTAGTTGCTTTTTTTTAGTTCGTACATTTTATAAACTTGTTGTGTTTTGTTTTATGTGGAGCTCTTTGTCCAGTTCGAAGCGATGTGTAAAGTAGTTCTTGTGTTAAAAATTATATGAGTGCTTGAATCATTTGTGACATCAGTCAGTTTTTAAAAGCAGGAGGATAAAGAAGGATGTATATGTTTCTCATATTCAGAAGGATATATGAATATCAATAATTATACGCCAAATATCACCACATCTGGTTTTTTTTCTGGGGGATTTTTGATCTAATTTGCTCCATCTGCTCTGAGTGGAGCAAAAGGGAGTGTCAGACATCTAGAAAATAAATACCCACAATGCTCCTTCAGATGTCCTTGTGGTTCAGGGCCGCGTCATCACGTTAATACATTCCCTCAACCCCGGACATCATACCAGCACTTAGTAAAACATTTCAAACGACAGAGTTCAGTTAGCAATGTCCTTCACAATGTAACAAAAAAGACAGTGGTATGTCTCACGCCAATAAGGTCTCACAACAAAAAATTTCCGACCACTTACTCGTATTCTGGGGAATTTAATTTCAACTCCATTCCCGCTTGCTGGCTTGCCACCCCTAGGCCTGCTCACTCGGGTGACTCCAGCCAGTCGCTAAACACCCACCGGCACAGCCGCTCGCTTCCACTCCCCGCTCTCACTCTACACATGTGAACTTTTTTTATAAAATAGTGCAGTGCTTCCAGATTCCAAACTTGAATTTAATTTGACAGTTTTTTTTTTAATTAAGTGCTTATGACAATGGGTTTTAATCAAGTGGCCAGACGGAGCGTTTAGACCAGAAAAAGGTTAGTGTTCACGCTATAATATTTACGCAATTTTTTTTCTTTTGTATTGAAACTTTATTCGTTGTTGTTTAATAAGGTATTTTTCAGACGCTTTGTTTTAGTTTTTATCGACGATTTCTTAGTTTTAATTTAGTTTTTCCACTAGTGAAAGCTTTCAATACTCTCTTTTAGTTTTTATTCGAGAGGTTTATACTACGAAGTACTTACTTTTTATTTATTAATGCGTAAGTACTTGCGTACTCTTTATTTTTAATTAGGATTATTTTATTCAAATCTATACTTGCTGCATTGTTTTCATAGTTATGTAAGTAATTATGTATTATTTACATTATTATGAAAACAATGCATAATTAATTAAAAACATAATAATTATTTATTTTAAACATTGTGTAATAGTTTTTATTTATTTATGTCAGGCATCAAAGGCCTTTAGAAAATACAATACATAAATGACACATATTACTATGACACCAAATATATAAACATAGTCGTAAAAATAAATAATTAAAACAACGTGCTAAATATTGAATTTTCGGGTATTCGTGTTGAAATATGAATTATATGAAAGAGGAATAATAATTAAACGCCCTTTACAAGTATGTCACGAAAATAGGTCAAACTGAAAGCAAGTACAACAAGCATATGGCTTCATTGATCAATGGTATCTAAACGCGAACAGAGCAATAAAAAATATTAAAAAAAAAATTACGCAAATCTATGTACATAATATCTGAGAGATAAGAACATAATTGTGTCCATAGAACCATATTAGTGTTTAAGAGTTGCTTAAATATATTGGTGTACAGTTAAGTGTTATTCTATTCTAACATATAATGCTAAAGCAATTTGAAAGAGAGTTTAATACAATTTCCAATAAAGCAAGCCTTTAAGGACAGTTTTGTAGTTTCATTTTGCCATCACGTAGACCTTTTGGCGTGACTGTGGGCTACCGAAACCTCAAACCCGGTTGGGTGACCAGGGGTCTAGTTTGGGTTAAAATAAAACTTGAACAAATGTTGCCTAATTTTATGTAGCTAAGTCGAGGAATTGCGTACCTTACAAGGACAAAAACTTAAAAGAAAAGCAATGACCATCTCATGTTTTTAATTTAAATTATATTAAATGTTCAATAGGGTCCCGCCTGCTTGTCACTTTTTAAAATGAAAATGTGCTTGTTTCTTGCGTTTCAGTTGAGCAGTCGGGTTTTTTAGATTTTTTTAAAATAATTTTTTTATTTTCAGCTTTTTAGTTTAAATATTAATTAACAATTTTTCAATCCTTTCATACCGATTGAATTCTGTTTTAAAACGTTATATTTCCTAAAAGGTTGCTTAAAATGAAAAATTGTGAAAGAAAACTCAAAATCATTTATAAAGATCTATTTAATGATACCCCACTTGACATCTTGTCGATTATAGATTTCTTTATTTTTGACATATGGCATCTGGTTGTAGTTGTGGTGTTTTGTTTTTATTTTAATGTATCCAGTAACACTCGCGCCATCAAGACAAATCCAACGACGCATCTTTTATCAAAATCCGTTCAGTGGTTTAATAATTACGAGGGAACAAAGTAACGGACATACATACATACGCGGTAAAAACATAACCCTCCTCCTTGCTTCGCCGCAATCGGGTAAAAAAACAATGTTGTTTACCTAATTAAGTTTCCGTACTATTTTCAATACGATCATCATTTCTTTTTCCACATAAAATACAAACAAAACGATGAAAAAGATCATATTTAAGTGATAATAGCCTAATGGTTAAGGTGTCATCCTTGTGATCGAGAGGTCACGGGTTTGAACCGCACCCATTACACTATTAACGTGAACCCACTCTAGATACAAGCATATTTAGCTTAGTTGGAGGGGTTAACAAGATTGCTAGAAGTGTGAATTCTACACACAATTCTAGTAGTCTTTAAATAAAAATGACATCCGGACTAGAGCGCGATGTTTCCGTAAGAGACATATTTAATTCTGTATTTTTGTTTAAATATAGGTAGTATGCTTAGTAGTTTCGGAGATAAGAAGGTTGTTTTGGTTAATTTGGTTTTTAATACACTTTTGAATCAATTTATCTATACTAATATTATAAAGCGGAAAAGTTTGTTTGTTTGTTTGCTTGAACGCGCTAATCTTCGAAAGTACAGGATTTGGATGAATTTTGGTATGGAAGTAGGTTGAAGCTTGAGGAAGGTTATAGGCTACTTTTTACGCGACTGCAAAAAAGGAGAGTTATGTTTTTACAGTGATAGAATCCACGGGAGCGAAGCCCCGCGTGAGTACTAGTTTAATATAAATGAATAATAAAATGTAATAACCTTTATGTGCCTTTATTTCTGGAATGTCGCACGGGACAACGAATATTTAGATTTGAGCCACAGACAGTCACAAGAACAACTGGACAAACTGAGCCAAAATTCATTCTACAGGGGTTCCATTTTTTCATTTACGTAGTTACTTTTACCTACAAGATAACAACGCTACATAATACTGGCTTTAACATAATCTGCAATGCACTAATTAAATATATGGTTTAGTCGTAATGGAGCACAATTGTCTCCGAGCGAGCTCATTACGCGGTAATCAACTATATTAACTTAATTAAGTCTGTATATGAGCAGGGGTGCTCAACCTGCGGCGTGATGAGATTGTGCGTGGATAAAGTAATATGGTGGATTATTTTGCGAAAGTTAGTGCTAGAGTACTATAAGCATTAATAATAAAAAGTTGTTATTGATACAAAATCACATATTTTTTATGTTAAAAAGAGAACCAGCATTGTAGGTAGAATTCAAATTACTAGCAATCTTGTTAATCCCTCCCACTAAGCAAAATATGCTGGTATCTAAAGTTGGTTCATGGCAATAGTGTAATCTAATTCAAATTCTTTATTCCGACCTAAGTATATAAATAGTTTTGAGGATCTTTTTTGCAACAATTATGTAAAAATAGGTTCAATAACTTCCAAAAAGTGCTATTCGAAGCTATCAAAGAATTATCTGCTAAGGTCACGTAACACATAAACATTTACTTTCTGTGCTCAACCAGGATCTGAAAATGCCT
This sequence comes from Tholera decimalis, assembly GCA_943138885.2. Taxonomy (NCBI): domain Eukaryota; kingdom Metazoa; phylum Arthropoda; class Insecta; order Lepidoptera; family Noctuidae; genus Tholera; species Tholera decimalis. Next base: position 32,350,738 of record OW964565.2, read on the forward strand.
TCAAAATAATCCTACAATTTGTTGGCACTTCACGAAAAAGCAAAATATTTTTTTGGCACGAACGCGATCAAAGCGTCACCCCTGAGCGTGTGTCTAAATACATATATGTTACGTAAAATATTTGGTAAGTAACTAAAAGGGATTTTCGTGTAAATACAGTTAAATGGTATGTTAGTTTCTTGTTTTGGTTTTGCTTAATAGAGATTTATTGGATCGTACATTTAGTAACCATTTCTCACATACACGATATTTGGAGTATTTATTTGGGATTTCATTAACAGAGGCATATTCTAAGCCATTTGAAAGGGTTTCCACTATTCTCCTACGAATTGACAAGGGAAAAGCCACATTTAACGTAAATAAATAAGTAGGTACATCTGTTAATTCTATAATTCGGGTTGGAGGCCGTGACTCTGATTATGGACTTAAATAACAAAGTCTTCATGAATCTCTTTGTAAAATGATTCGTTTACAAGCAATGGCTACGGGCTACGATAGTGCTACGCCAGCACTACGGCGTAGCGCGACCGTAGCCCAATCGAGCAGAAACAATAGGGGAAGATAAAAATATATGGACGCTGTAACATCAGACGGGGAGACTGAGGAACGCTATTACACGACGTTCCCCTTCATTATGCCAACATTTACCCTTTTGTTTTGTCACTGAGAAAATAACAAAAGTACATGTAATTTATTTATTTTTGCGTCCGATTCCGCGAATTTTTTTGCTTATGAAAATAAAATAATTTTTCTTTCATGTGTAATGTAGGCTTGTTCTGAACTGGTTTAAATCATTACTTTTGGATATAACTTTAATTAAGCTGTCTCTAAGGGGTAAGATGTGACAGTTGTTGAGTTAAAAAACGTAAAACCTCTTTTAGATGGAATTGGCTTAACGCTGAAGAGAGAAGACGTTGAGAGGAAATTAACGCTGAAAATCTAACCTGGCGTAATTACTAAGGAAATGTCTTTTAATACCCCGACTGCCAAGCTTTTGAAGGACGTAAAATAACTAAACCGTCACTTTTTGAGCTTAAAAACTGAGATGAAAACGACATTTTAGCTAAAATTTAACATTATGATTTGCTTAGCCTTCTCTCAACCATGTTGGTTGAAAAGTCTTCCAGTCTAACCAATGCAGTATATTACATGGAGCGACTCCTTATCTGACCTCTACAACCCAGTAGCTGGGTAACACGATACCCTTTCTGACAACCGTCAACTTTTTTTATGGTTTTTAGGCTTGCGTTTGACCATAATCTCACCTGATGTTAAGTGATGATGTGGTCGAAGATGAAGCACGCTTACCTAGAAGTAACCTATTCACTCTTGACTTAAAGACTCCCAGGTTATAGTTATCAGGAAACACAGACTCCGGCAGGGAATTCCACTCCTTAGCCGTACGCACAATGAAAGTATTCCCAAAACGTTTCGTGCGTATGGGTGGGATGTCCACCATGTAACGATGGCGCATCGCCGTTTGTCTTGTAGTCCGATGATGGAACGGGCTTGGTGGAATTAGACTGTGCAATTCCATCGCACACTTCCCAAAATGTAACCGATAGAAAACTGATAGGCTTGCAACACGTCACCGATGTTCTAGGCTCTGGAGCTTTGTCTCGACCAGTTTGTCGTTGCCGATGAGCCTTTTGGCCCGTTTCTCGATAGACTCAAGTGCATCAAGCTGGTATTTCGCAGATCCGTCCCAGAGATGAGAGCAGTACTCCATACACGACCGAACTTGCGCTTGATAGAGGTTGAGCAGCTGTTCCGGTGTGAAGTACCGTCTCACCTTTGCTAGGAATTCCAACTTTTTGGCAGCCAATTGAGCCTAGAACTACTGTCAAAGATGTACAAATAACAGCTGGGACCAACAGGTTAACGTGCATTCTGAGGCAGAAACAATCTCGACACGTTCGGAGGGTAACCCATCCGCGGACCAACCTTGACAAGTGTTGCTTACGTAACCTTAAAGATTCACCCGCGTGACTGTTATTACTAAGCCACGAGTTCCTTTTTACCCAAAATATATACAAAGTGGAGAAGACAATACGATCAATACTACAATGTAATAAAAAAAAAATGTACACAGACAGAACCTCACTTTTACTATAATTCATATAACTTGGTTCCTGGATAGCCAAATTTAACCGAGTTTCAGTGAGGCCTTGTTATTATATCTTCTTACAAATAAGGCTAGTTTGATTCAGTTAACACCTGGGCCCAGGAATCTATGCCATACCATTTACCATAGTCTAGATGATGATCTTCTTAGTCCGTACAAAGAATGTATTTATGATATGTTTTCTATTTTCATATTTTTCCACAGGCTCTATTTAGCTACTGTGATTCAACGCAGAGTCAAATATCCTGCGTTTAAGCACAAAAAACTCTCACGCCATGAAGGTTTTAAGTCTAATTCAAATTATCTTTCACTATATAACGGCAATTTCATACTTTTACCCGTATTATTTAGATTATTTGAATTTTTTTATTTTTATTATTTTGATGATTCATGTTATTTTATCCTCACTATGGTTTCCTCGGGATTAGTATAGTCGGTGTTTTCATTTATTGTTGTATCTTCCCCACCTTGTATAACATTACCACAAAATATTACAAATGGCTGCAGACGTGACCTATGATTAAATCAATCTGTTTAAGCACTAGGCACATATGGCTTAGTGCATGTCCTTTGTTGAACACAGACGACTAGGCCATTGCTCTGAACCGAAATATTTATGAAGCAAGAACAAAATATTGCTCGTCAGGGAATACAACGCGGTGGTACACGTACAGGGCTTAGGGAAATAAACTTTGGACTTTTAAACTTTGTTTACTATTTGAAAACAGTATTTCGTTCAAATGATGCTGAGATACAGAGAAATCGATCTCCATTCTCTCTCTCTCTGTCTCTAATCCTAATAATTGGTATTGGCATATCTTCTTAAACAATACTATAAGGTAAGAGATTTCAGGCTTGGTTATTTGAAACAGAATTGATTCAGGCGTTAGTTTGCGGAAATGTAATACAATATTGTATGGCCACAGTTTATGATTAATTTCGTCTAAAACTTATCATATAAGCTTGAGTGCAGTACAGCTCCGCCTTCCTTATCACAAATATATGCACAAGCTGGTGTGAATATTGTGAAGCAACATACAACCCAATCCTAAACTCAACATAGCTAACGGATGCTGCGGCCCCTGAACGCAAGATAATCTGAAGGAATAGTGTTGGTTTTTAGTCAGTAGAAGTCTGATACCCTTCCGCTTCACTTGGAATCATTTTATGATTTTCCACACGAAAAAAGCGCTGTACTTGTCACGTGTTTCGTTCCTTCACAGAGCATCCTATTGAGATTTTGTTAATGACAGCTGTTCTTGTTGTTGATACATTGAATATTCAGTCGCATATTTTTGTAACGCTTGATTAAACTCTGTAGCTTTTCAAGTGAAAGTAAAGTTTCACAAATCTGTCAATTTCATGTTTAGAAATCAGGGGTACCTATATCATTTAATTGTGTTTTATTTCTCATGGTGGAAATTCTAAGAGTTGTCTTTGGCCCTGGTTGCGGTGGAGGAGTCTGTCAGGCTCTGACAGACTGAAACCACCCCGTGTTTACTTGTGCAATTGCTCCGGTGGCTGCGGGAGCTAACTTAAATGCAGCCCTGACTGAAGGTGCAGGCTTTACAGCAACCATCTTTGACAGGTTGGACAGTATTTGAAACCTGCTTCTACAATAACAAAAATTAGCTCCTAGCGTCTTCTTTTTCGGGAGGGGGGGGGGGGGGGATAATAAAATGTCTCTTTCCTCTCTGGGTGTAATGGAAGGGAGTGTCAGACTGACTTAAAACGCACCCTATTGTGTGTTGTGTTCTTCAGTTGCCCTTGCAAGGCCGTGGTAAGACGATTTTCGCAACCCTGGCAGTTAATGGCTATATCGGGCCCTGTCAATGCTGCTGACTATTCTTTGAGGCGTGTGTGGACCTTGACGCGCCGTTGACTCTAAACTAGTGCTTTACACCGCTGAGGTTTCATCAAAATTTTAATGAGACTTGAGCAATTTTTTAACCGACTTCAAAAAAGGAGGTTCTGTATTCGACCAGTATGTATGTATGCATGTATGTTTGTATATCCGCGATTTTCTCAAAAACTGCTGATCCGATTGCGATTACGTTTTCGTTGTTTGAAAGCATATTTTACAAGAAAAGTTTTAGTATATAACACATCAGGTTCTGATGAAGATCTTCGGAGATAAGTGATAGAACTCTCCAAATATAAACAGCAAATCTCCCGCGATTGCTGCTCTCCTATATCTATGTACTGTTTAGCATAATCTACCTATGAATATCACCACTGCTGAAGCACAGACCTTCTCTACGGATAAAAACCACACCTAACGAGAATCGAATTTCAAATAAGGGCTACGTATCGACTCACATGACTGAAGTCATTGCCAAGATAATTGAATAGGTTTGATTTCCTCGGGCGAGCCCCAGAATGCGGCGTACTTAGCCTATCAAAACTATTAATTGGCTTGGCACCGTTTTCAGGCATGTGTGTCAATACGTAGCCCTTATTTGAAACGGAATTAGACATCCAATGAAACAATATATAAGGTTCGTTTTAGCTTTGCAGCGCAGAAGTGGTTTTGGTTGTTTTGTTATTTTATATAAAAATATTTTTTTCCTCCTTTTCTTCTCTCGTAACGTTTATATAAACATACAAATAATCTAAATCTAATCAACTAATTTCTCAGCATCACTAAATTAGTAGTGGTCACTCATCAAATGAGTGAAAAGATTTTGTAATTATAGGTCATAAAAATGTTATTTAACAATGACTATTGCTGTAGATATTGCTTAAAGAATTCTAAACACATGGGTTTAGCTCCGTGGTTATTTTGTGGTGATCACAAACCATTAGACATAAATGCGCCTCTATTCCTCGGAAAGCATGTTAAATACAAGCTTCGGTTTAGTTCTAACTTAGTTTAGGCAGCAGTCTTCCACAATACGAAAAAGGATTGTCTTATTTATGGAAAACCTAACTGTACCACTAGTACTTATTGTGGTGAGAAATAAATGATTATGATTATGATGACATGATTTATACTTCTTTGACAGTCACTACAGGTAGTCAGAAACCAGAAATCTCAGTCTACTCCGAAACTTGAACCTTTTTAGGGTTCCGTAGCCGAATGGCAAAAAACGGAACCCTTATAGTTTCGTCAAGTCTGTCCGTCTGTCTGTCTGTCTGTCCGTCCGTCCGTCCGTATGTCACAGCCATTTTATTCCAAAACTATTCGGACTATACATGTGAAACTTGGTAGGTAGATGTATGCTGTGAACCGCTTTCCGATTTTAAGAAAAATAAAATAAAAAATATTTAAAATAAAGGGGGCTCCCCATACATGGAACTAAAACTGAAAATATTTTTTTTTCACGAAACCTATGCGTGTGTGTATGTATCTATAGACAGGTCTATAAAAATGACATAGGGTTTTCTAAAACTACTTGTTATAAAGTCGTTTAAAAGATATACGCTTCCAAAGTGGTAAAATGTGTCCCCCCCTTTCTTCTATAATTCTATGATGAGGATTTGTTTTGTCAAAAAAATATACATATATTATATTATTATAGTTTCTACGGAACCCTTTATGGGCGAGTCTTACTCGCACCTAGCCAATTGTTTTTTGTTCTGCGTTTTATTTTCATTAGATGAGGAGTCACATTGGTTCGGGTGAAGAGGTCTGCCAGACTCTATCTACCTCCGTAACTAACCCCATTTTTCCTCGCACAATTGCGCCGGGAGCACATAAATACTCGGCAACACTACCCCCGACTGAAGTTTTAGACTTCAAAACCTGGACAAGCAGTTTTGGCAGGCAGCTATGTAACTGTTCCTTCGATTGTCCTTGTGGTCTGGGACTGCGGTATATCTCATTAGAACATTTCCGCAGCCCCAGCAGGCAATGGCCCTACCGAGCCCCGTCATATTTATTCAAATCTGCTTGAACCGTGGAATTGTTGATGAAATGAAATGAAGTATTTATTTTGTTAATTGGTTATAAATAACACTTTTCCACGTCATGTTTTTTTGCGTGTTAAGTTTAGTTTAGCTAGATGTGGCCGGTGTTTTCTAACTGACTACTCTGAGAAGAAACACCGAAACAAACTCAGAGGTCAACGTCTCTTTTAAAGTCCATACATTTTGTGTTGGTCCAATCATATGAAAAACATGTAGGTTCATGCCTGTAGTGCTCTTTGAGGAAATAACCACACAGATTTGAGCGGACCTGTCCAGACAGTGCAAGCATTTGTCAGTTATCGTGTAGCTCAACTTAAAACTTAAGGAGCTCAACGATCTGACGAACAATACCAAAGTAAGGACATTTGGGTAGGCCACACAAGTACTCAAACTGCTTGACATAATTATATAAATTATAGTGAAAATAACACAAAGAAGAAACAAAAACATAAAAAAAAAAACAAAATAAATTGGTATATACAATACTTGAGAAAGCAAATATTTAAATCAGTAAAAAGAAAAAATCAACAATCAAAATTAAAAAAAAGGCCCACGTATATCACTGGAGCAGCTCATTCCCAAGCCTTTTTGTCCTCAATATAATCTTTAACTATGTAAAATGGTTTCTGACGTTAGCTTACGTTTTATAAATAATTTAAATTTGTTAATCTTGATTGTCGCTTTTTTTTAACGTGGTAAAATTATCAAATAAGTCCTCCCACTCCGGGCAGGGTGGGAGGGACTGTCAGACTTTTACTGACTAAAATCCACGGTGTTCCTTCAATAACCCTTTACATTCCGGGGCCACGGTAACGGGATGAGTCCCACGACCCCGGCAGGCTTCGGCCCTCTGCAGAGGGGGCCTCGTCATGTTGCTGACGCTCTTTGAGGCGCGCGTGGAACACGACGCGCCGTCGACCCGGGCATGGTCCATGGTCGGACAGCGAGTTGCCCTTTACTCGCTGTCCGCATGCCCGCGCCTACGGTGGCCGGAGATCGTCGGCCGACGTCCGACGCCGTGGGCGTCTACCACTGCGGCTGGGCTGGAGAGAGGACGCCATCCTCTCCCTCTCGCGGCCCGCCTCCTCCTTAGGAAGCATGACTGCTTCGCAGAAGGAGGCGACCGCTTCCCACTCCCTCTCGCCCCGCAGCATGGCCTCGACTAATGCCGGGCGCGAGAGGTCTCCGCCTATCGCCGCCGTGAGGACACGTCGGTGCTCTGCCCAGGCGGGGCAGTCTTGCACCGTGTGCTCTACCGTGTCCTCAGGGCGACCCTCGCAGTGGTGACACCCAGGCGTTTCCTCCTTTCCCATCAGACACAGGTACCTCCCGAAACTTCCGTGTCCGGTGAGGACCTGCGTCATGCGGTAGGTCAGGACGCCGTGACGCCGATCTAGCCACTCCTCAAAGAGGGGTCTTCTTGAATGTCGCTAGGAATTTTATTATAAAAAAAAAAAAAAAAACGCTAGGAATTTTATTATAAAAACGTATACATTGGCATCTAAACGATGTATTAACTTATTCCAATTACATACACTACTACTCAAACTGTTCCTCATCCATAAACTGTACTAAACATAAACTCATCCATAATTGCTGTATAGGCATAAGAAAGTTACTAGTTTCTTTATAAACCTGAGCAAAGGTTGTCAATCATTCCGTTTCACGCACATGTTAGGTGCCAGTAACTTATGGTAGGTGTGGCGAAGAATGTGTGAGTAATATTCCGGCTAAGAGTATTATGATGTAAAAATGTCGGCTTATGCGCGTTGGTGGCACATGTTGCCAGCAAATTATTGATTACAGACTACTTATTAGTCGATACAGTGTTACCACAATAAAGAGTCTCAATACAACGATGTCCTCGATATGACAAATTCTTCGAAATCTCCTGAAACGATCCATAAGACTTGATGCAAAATATACCTTTAAATTTTATTAACACTGTAATTTTAAATACGTACATCGTATTTTTTATACGTATGTATAAAAAAATACGATGTACGTACGTATAAAAGTATACGATAAGAAACTTCTTTAAACGAATTGTTATAAAATGTCTATACAACAAATCTAAATGTAACAAACATATGGAAAACCCAATAGCACCTTTTGCCCAACCGAGAATCGAACCCGAGCCCTATTCAGTAGATACATGATTAAAATACCCTTATTTATATTATCTTTTTATTTCAGGTCAAAGATTGCAGAGCACAATGTTTTCCTTATGCCGACGCTACAAAGACGATCATGGTGAGTGATTAGCTGGTAGAAACAAGCTGTAGCTTAAAATAGAACTAGACAAACTAAAAGATGGACTGACGACGAAGAAGAATATGGCAGGGACAATCTGATTACAGAGATACATAATGGAATCAGGCGTTACTTTGCGGAAATCCATTCCAAAGTAATAATACTTCAGAAAAATATCTTAGTGTTATTCCGTCAAGAAGAACACGTATCGAGTGTGGTCTGCTTGCATGTGCTATGTTTTATATTGCATCCCTTCTGCTTGTGCATATATTTGCAGGCGGGAGGACGGTGCTGCATACTGCCTGCAAGGTTGTTGATCTAATTCGTGATGGAATTAATAGATATCTTTCTGAAGTATTAGTTTAATCATAGGGAGCCAAAACTAGAGAAGAATGGAAGCAACTATAGCAATATGTGTACTGTTCGCAAATGTATTCCAAAAACCATGTAACTAAGGTTTATTGTGGCGAGAAAATAAAGATTTATCTTATCTCAGAGCGCAGTGGTGACCCAGAGGTTATGGGACTTGCGAGTTTCAGGTTCTGGGTTCGAACCCTGTGTCACATTCCTATGGTAACAACACAACAAATTGTACACTAATCCACGCTAAGTCCACGTGGTGGATTGTGGCCCATTCTCTTTCATTGAGAAGAAGCCTTCGTCTCAGATGTGCGAATCAAGTAGGCTAAATTATTATAATTATCTTAGCTGGAAACGCCTCGTTGTTCAAAGCAAAGTCGAAGCCACCCAGCCACGCGGTAAATCACTTATACAATTGACTGATCAAATCAAGTCTGCTGTAGGCAGCCCATTGCATGAGTGTACCAAAATTACCGCTAACAGGCAAAAGTGGCGCAAAATTGTGTAGATGATCAACGGCCCGGAAAACATGACATGACGACCACGACCGCTCTGACAAGAGCGTACCGATCGAGAAGAGAGCTGGAAAAGACCAGTGTCACAGGACTCGCTGAGCAAAGAAACCCGAAAATAATATTGTTAATTTTTTTTTCTTTTTTATAATTGATAGGCTTGCGTTTGACCATAATCTCACCTGATGTTAAGCGATGATGTGGTCGAAGATGAAGCACGCTTGCCTAGAAGTAACCTATTCACTCTTGTCTTAAAGACCCCTAGGTTATAGCTATCGGGAAACACAGACTCCGGCAGGGAATTCCACTCTTTAGCCGTACGCACAATGAAGGTATTCCCAAAATGTTTAGTTCGTATAGGTGGGATGTACACCATGTAACGATGGCACATCGCCGTTTGTCTTGTAGTCCGATGATGGAACGGGTTTGGCAGAATTAGATTGTGTAATTCCATCGCACACTCCCCGAAATGTAACCGATAGAAAACCGATAGACTAGCAACACGTCGTCGATGTTCAAGGCTCTGGAGCTTTGATTCGACCAGTGCATCGTTTCCAATGAGTCTTTTGGCCCGTTTCTCAATAGACTCAACCGCGTCCAGTTAGTACTTGGTAGATACATCCCAAAGATGAGAGCCTCTTGAAGATGAGACGCTCTTATCAGAGCGGTACGACTGAGAAGAGAGCTGGCACACGACTCGCTGAGCAAAGAAACCCGAAAATAATATTGTTAATTAGTTATGTATAAATAAAGTAGTCTGTTTAGTACCTATCATCAATAAAGGCTAAAATTAAATGATAAGCTTTAGCGCATTTGTCTCCTCTTCTTTGTAGTGCTTTCTTCAAAAGCCTACTTTAGGCATTAGACTACACGGTTCTTATATGATTTGACCAGCACGAAATGTGTGGACTTTAAAAAAGACTTTGATCTATGAGTTTGTTTTGGTGTTTCTTCTGAAGGTAGTCAGCTAGGAAACATTCCACGCACGCCTCAAAGAGCAGTCAGCAGCATTGACGGAGCCTGATAGGGTCAATGCCTTTTGAGGTAACTGAAGAAACAAGGTCCGTTTTGAGTCAGTAAAAGTCTGACACTCTTTTGCGCTCCACTCAGAGCGAACAGAGTCTTTTGACGACTTTGCCCCGAGTAAAAACCAGCCGTAATAATTTCGTTACGATAAAGGTATTTCCTATGTTGTTTTACACGTTTTTACTGTACAGTAATGACAAATCCACTACAAGCCAGGCATTACAGTAGCTTTGGCACTAGTCGTGTCCTACTTATTGCTAATCGTTGTAGACATTTGGAATCTTGCCATCAAAACATGTGAGCCTTCTTCCGCTACGGAACTATGGGCTCGCGCGTTTAATTTTGTATAGAGTTGTATAATGGTGCCAGTTCGAAAATATGGTTATTTTATATCATACAATGCTGGATGATAAATGAGTTTGAACACAAATATTGTCTAGGCTAGCTAAATAATATATGTGTTTGGCGCTTGAGCTACTGTCCTGGTTACCACCGTAATCACTGACACTGTAACATTAATTTAAATGAAAATACATTATATATGTCAGCGTTAAAATTGCAAAAACCGTTAGATTATAATATATCTCGCGAGATTATAATTTATCGATAAATTGTGATCTATACTGCTTGCGACTTAACGCACTATTTTTCAATATATTATAATCAATCGAACTGAAACTGTTTGATAACAATCTGTCGCTCGTTAAATTGCCAACTGTCCTAAGACTGTCCCTGATTAGCTGTTTTTGGTGTGGGACGTTCTGTGACCATCGAACGAATCTTTTAACCAATCAGCGCGCGAGTTGCGTGCCGTTGTGTGTAATTTAATGTTCACAAATACACCCATTTTACAGAAATTCCTAGTATTGAGAAAAACATGTTTAAGAAAAACTGGTTACCATCCACACTTAGTTGATATATGGTTGGGTAAAAAGTAGCCTATAACCTTCCTTAGGCTTCAATCTACTTCCATACTAAATCTCATTCAAAACCACACAGTGCTTTCGAAGATTATAGCGCTTTTAATCAAACAAACATTTCCGCCACTGAATATTCGTTCCTGTCTAGGGCTAAAAAAAAAAAAAAAAAAAAAAATTGCCCATCAATTTTACCACATTCAGTTTATAGTGTAACTAGTTGTTTTCATGCCATCATCATTATGCCACCAGGATTTTTTTTATTCATTACTGACGAGACCACTGTTGACCTCGATCTCGCCTGATAGTAAGCGATAGATGAGGTCTACGATGGGACGAGCGAGCCCAGAAGATGCCTGTTTACTCTTGCTTTAAAGGCTGAAAGGTCATAAGTGGCATGGAACACAGAAGCCGGCAGAAAACTCCACAGCTAGGCTGTGCGCACAATAAACGTGGAAGAGAAGCGCTTGGTACGACAAGACGCGAGACGGTGTATAAATATTAAGAAATATCATTGATGTATTAAAAGGAGGAAGATATGTTACTCTCTAACATCGCAATCAGTAAACCTGGGCTCGGCGCACGAATACATGCACAGTAACTCACACATCTGTGTTCAGTGTCGTCATCAGTCCCAAACCTACAGTTACCGATAGACAAGGATTGAGATAGGAGACGGCTCTGTAGTGCGGGCGAAATCGCCTCAGCTGCCGAATGTTTGCGCTTATGAATGAAATAACATTACATGTATTAGGTAAGTACGTAATAAGTGATCCCATGACCCATGTCTCTTATTTTTCTTCCTGGTGTAAATAAAACATTGTCTAGCTACACAAGAAGCCATTTTGATGCGTATTAATTCCAAAAAAATCCTTAAAAACACGAAGAGACAAGAATTTCTTGAGCTGTGTGATCAACAACGTTCCGTACGCGACTGAGAGTCAGCGCCCGCTAACTACGGACAATCACTTAGTTTTGTAGGACCAAACGCTGTGTCTAGTACCGTATCTTCCTCCTTTTAATATATCAATCCTTACTAATATTATAAATGCGAAAGTAACTCTGTCTGTCTGTGTGTTACACAATCACGCCTAAACTACTAAACCGATTTTAATGAAATTTGGTACGGACGTAGTTAAGAGCCTGAGAAAGGACATAGGCTGATTTTTATTGCGAAAAAGAGCTGTAAGGGGTTGAAATAGGGCATGAAAGTTTGTATGGAAATTACGTAATTTTTAAAGCTAGAAACTTGAAACTAATTTCTTAGACTTTTGATTAGATATTAATAAATATAACATTCAAATTATGTATGAGTTTTATTTTCAAAACTAGCTTGTGCCAGCGGCGTCGCCCGCGTGCTAAGTTTTTCCGGTGTAAATCCCGATCCCGTGGGAATTTCGCAAAATCCTTTCTTAGCGGATGCCTACGTCATAACATCTACCTGCATGCCAAATTTCAGCCCGATCCGTCCAGTGGTTTGGGCTGTGCGTTGATAGATCACTATGTCAGTCAGTCAGTCAGTCAGTCAGTCACCTTTGAGTTATATATATATATAGATAAAGACCTAAAAAATTAAAAATGTTGCCGAAAGTCACTATTCCGCGCGGACGAAGTCGCGGGCACAGCTAGTGAGGAATATACATAAATGTATCATAATCATTTGCTAAGTCTTTTCCCAACTGTATTGGGGACTGGAAGCTGTCTAACCGGGTGCAGCAGACTACTAGTGTTTTACATAGATATCAGCCCATCTAACCTCCACATCCCAGTAGCTGGGTAACACCTCTGCCTTGGTAAGATTGGTGTCAGACTTTCCGGTTTTCGACCACCCGTAACAACTGTCAAAGTTGTTCACATGACAGGACCGTAAGCTTAACGAATCCACAGGTCGATCGCGGTACGCGTTCTTTAACCTTAAAGATCGCCATAAGATAAGACCGCCATTGTAACCAAACTTTTTACCATGTTGTTATTTAAGTGTGATTTTTTTATTTATTAAAACTTTATGCAACACAAAATGTACAAAGGCGGACTTAATGCCATAGGCGTTCTCTACCAGTCAACCATGGGTGGTGAAGAGGCAGGTGCATAAAAAAAATAAACTAAGTAGATAATATATTCAAAGTAAAAGTTTTATTACAAGTGTATATACAACGTGTAATTTAAAGGGTATATACATACCAAGTGCATGGCTTCTTTGGATGATAACAAACGATATGGCAAGGGTTTTGTAATCCAAAGTCTACGTGTGTAGAACTTATTACAAATTCCAATACACTGATGCCAGAGACCGAATTTTTCAAATTAAGAAGAACGAAAAGAATTATCGTGTTATTGGCAAGTGACGTGGAAAGTTATTGACCCTCGTAGTGCTGTGACACGTTTGTTATGATTTCTATTCAAGAAATATATGAAACCAATAATTTGGTATCAATTCTTTGAGTCAGTTATTTTGTGCTGAAACTGTGCATAAAGACTCCATACCAGATGTTGTCTTCAGCCCTTTTGGATAGATATTGGGTTTCCGTTACACGTTGTATATTACTAAGAAGTTATAGAAAGGGGGTTATGAAAACTCTGTTTCCACTATTTGTTGTAATGTTTTAGATTTAATTATTGGTGTACAATACAGTATACTCTATCTATCTATAGATCCGTGCGGCTGGGACTATACATTAACACGCAAAGAATAATATCTCAGCCTATACAAATTTATAATTCATAAATTTTTGTTAGGTGAAAAGAAAATTTTAAAATCTGCTCCAGTGCTCGGAGCTTTTGTGGCCTTTTTATGTTGTTAGCTTTTAATCACTTAATTATTTCCTGTCAGTCCCGAATAAACATTTTTTCTTTCTTCCTCGTTCACTTTGGCAGTTATTGATTGTGTCGAAGCCTTTTTTTTATCGTGGTAAAATTATCAAATAAGTCCTCCCACCCCGGGCAGGGTGGGAGGGACTGTCAGACTTTTACTGACTAAAATCCACGGTGCTCTTTCAATAACCCTTTACGTACCGGGGTCACGGTAATGGGATGAGTCCCATGACCCCGGCAGGCTTCGGCCCTCTACGGGGGGGCATATTGCTGACGCTCTTTGAGGCGCGCGTGGAACACAACGCGCCGTCGACCCGGGCATGGTCCATGGTCGGACAACTCAGGCAAGACTTAATTAAACTTATTGAAGTTTACTTAAACAACTACAACTACTACTACAACTACAACTTAGCCACGGCTATTGAGCCTAGTGGCTAAGTTGTCGGACTTGTGATTGAGAGGTTGCCCATGCGGCACGAGCTCCTTGTACTCGAGTACAAAACATTGGCCAAGGGCGAGTCAGACTCGCCCATGAAGGGTTCCGTAGTAACTACGCCAAATAACTTTGTTTTTCACAGTATTTGTATGATTGACAAAGTAATAATTGCGGTTTTAAAAAATATGCTATGTCCGAAAACTGCTGAAACGTTCAAACTAATATTCGTTGAAAGTTTACATTAAGATATACAGCATATATTTTTTTTAGATGTTTTCCTGCATTATTATAGAATTTAGAGAATTTACACACATTTTACCACTTTGGAAGCGTAGGTATATTTTCTAAACGATTGATTTTATGAAAAAGTAGTTTGATTAACCTCAATGCCATTTTTAATGACCTTTCTATAAATATCATACACGCATAGGTTTCATTAAAAAAAATCAGTTTCAGTTCCATGTATAAGGAGCCCCTCTTAATTTTAAATATTTTTATTTTTATTCTTAAAATCGGAAAACGGTTCACAGAATACATCTACTTACCAAGTTTTACATGTATAGTCTTAATAGTTTCGGAATAAAATGGCTGTGACATACAGACGAATGGATAGACAGACAGACAGACAACTATAAGGATTCCGTTTTTTGCCATTCGGCTACGGAACCCTAAAAATACCTTCATAACTTTAATATCAATATCCAGGTTCTTTATTAGTGATCGCAGACTTTACGAAATACTTTTGACCTTGGAAATTGTTTCGGCGTTTCTTTTCAAAAGTATCGTATTACAAAATTCGTCTCCAGAACTTATCAAGAACAATTTTTTGTAAGTAACTTACTGAAATAGACTAGATATTTATTTTGTGAGGAGCTTGTGACTACATAATAGCATTCTACGGGTCGATTTTGAAGGATAAGTAACGCGAGCTAAGGGCGGTTCGATGATGAGCGACTATCTCAACATTTTTTTTTTTTTTTTTTTTAACAGTAAAGAGATACCTCTGTGCTTGGGAAAGCACGTTAAGCCATTGGTCCTGACTATCAACTTTACGTCTTTCATAGATGTTACGGGTAGCCAGAACCCAGAAAATTCATCAAAGACTACGCAACAACAAGACACATATGTGGCGTTGTCGCAACGTTTCTTCTGCAGTGTGCTTAGTATGAGTTTGAAATACTTTTGTCGTTTTCGAAAACTATCGCTTTGTCTCTTTCACACGTACTAGATTAGTGTGAAAGAGACAAAGCTATAGTTTTCGAACACGATAATAGTATCGCAAACTCATACTAAGGCCGCAGTTAATTGAACTCTGCAGTAGCGCGATACAAGCTTCAAACTGCGTTTGCGTTGCACGTACGTTCATCGAACGCCGTCGTGGAACAAACGCTAGTGTGAAGAGGCTCTTAAGATTACGGAAGTACGTGTTACTGACTAAGGTCATCTAAGGTCATACATCAGGGTAAAATCAAAGCATCGGTCTTCTAAGCTTATTACACATTATTTTAACGCTTAGAAGGCCGTTGGTGCTGGAACGCAATTTGTACTATATGGACGCGTTACGCTTGCGTCTTATTTATTAAGTATTTACACTTCATGCACATAGGTACAAAGTCGCACTTAATGCCGTAGGTATTCTCTACTAGTCATTATGACAGAAAAAATATGCATTTTTTTCTGTGGGAAAATTATCTAATGACTCCTTCCGCTCTGGGTAGCTGGAGCTAAAAACTCACCTTATTCCTTCACCGCTTTTATGTTCCGGGGCCGCGGTATCTCGTTAGTATATTTCCGCAACTCCAGTAGGCAATAGCCCTGTCGGGCCCCGACAATGCTGCTGACTGCTCTATGAGGCGCGCGTGGATCACGACGCGCCGTCCACTCGGGCTGGTCCTTACCGGACGGCGAGTTACCCCTGCTCGCCCACGCAAGCCTGCGTCTACAGTAGCCGAAGGCTCGCGATCCCTGACGCCCGGGGCGTCTCCCACGGCGGCTGGGGCGTGAGGAAGAGAGTTCCCCATACTAGAAATTCTCTCAGTTATGGATGCGAATACAAACGTTTAAACTCATATGCACACACAACAAAACATCGATATATTTACTGTATGCACATATTTATTCCGTGCGGGAATCAACATGAAATACAAAATGCCCACCATATTCCATTACTCCTTGTAAACAATAAATTCATTTTTTGATATTAACTTTTCGATTCAGTTTATTAATTGAAGTGTAAGCCTGTGCAATATAAAATAGGTTTATTGAGGTGTGTACACACTAAAGCGTAATGCATAATCCGAATCGATTAAGTGAAGTTAACATGAAGCACTACGGTTGATGTATCTTTCAGCTTATCTTGGTATTCGAAATTCAAAACGTACGTAACAGAGTTGCATTGAAAGGGGTTCCGAACAGATAATTATTTCATTTTTTTTTTAATTCATCCTTCCTCGACTTCGTATTGGTTTCCCGTAATCTAGAATTAAAATTGTTTGTTTATAAATTTAGTCCCTATTGTTTCGAAGTTAAGCGTTATGGAAAATTTTCATGTATTTAATTTCTGCATTAACCATTATGATACGTAATTAAAACTAGTGTTAAAATTACCTATAACCGTGCTGTTGCAGGGTGTTGACCGCTATTGATAACGAATACAAAATAACCGAGCACTCGTAAAAATTATTGCTCAACACGGGTTAGTGAAAAAAAATACAACTTATATTTACAACTGTTAGTCCAGGATTAATCATGATAATATGTCTAGAAAAATATATGTTTTGTCATAATAAATGTTACATATAAGCTACTGTCTACATATGAGCATTTCGTCAAGCTTTGCGTAATTTTTTTACCATTCGCGAGGATATTACGACGAATGAGAGTGCTCTAGTTTGTAAATACCTTTAGGATGAAAAAATACTGTTATTTAACATATTTTTAATCCGCCGACTAAAATAATGTACCAACTGTAATTGTTGATCGCTGGAAGAAATGGAGGGAGGCCTTTGAAAAGCAGTGGGACACCACAGACTAACATAATAATAATAATGTGTGGTGTGAACTCGGCAATCATTGTACCGATAGTCGCCTCAGCCAATGGCATAATAGCCAGGAGCATCGACCAAAACCTTAGGAGGCTCTCGTTAGGCGGCTGGATCAAGAGCTTGCTTCAGAAAGCGGTACTCATGGACATGGCGCATATCGTTAGGAGGTTACTCTCTCAAGAGTCCTGACCACGGGTATCTTGGACCTTGTTCCCGATACCGATGGGCTACTATTAGATTAAATGATTTTTGTTTATTTTATAAAAATGTTTAAAAATGTATTCATATTAGGAATAAATAAAATTATAATAACTACGTAATTGTAAAAACCTGAAGGCGTACGTACGGTTTAAAACACGGATCATATAAACAGTTTAAAATATTGCAAATGGCTCTTTCAACTATAAAATTACTCTTGCTTCTGTAATGTAAACTGTGTTTTAAAAGCTCGACCATAATTATATCATCTAATCTACTCATATAATAATATTATAACGCGGAAAGTTTGTTTGTTTGTTTAAACATCGAAAGTACAGGGTGGATTGGATAGAAGTAGCTTGAAGCTTGAGTCGGGTAAAAGTAAGTAACCTTCATAGGCTACCTTTTACCCGACTGCATAAGAAGGAGGTTTATGTTTTTATCGTGATAAACTTCACAGGAGCGAAGCCATTGTATTATTGTAATAATAGAAGTCACGCTTCTATTATTACAATAAAGAGGAAAGTTTCGATTTTTGGTTTATTTGTAATGGATAATCTCAAAAACTACTGGACTGATTTGAACAATTTCTTTACCCGTATAAAATAACATTATCAGCAAGTAACATAGGCTACTTTAATATTTAATCTTTTCAGTCGAATAAAGCCGCGAGCAGACACAAGTGTACCATTAAAATCGTAAATTCATTCACGATGGGTTCCTCGAGTATTGACGTGATAAGTGACAAAGATATGGGTGAATTTCAACAAATGCCATTTTTTTATCATATCGGTGAACATTTTCAATTATATTTTTTTTTGTATTTTTTCAGGTTTTTTGTAATCTTCAGGATATCAAATATCCCCAAATTTATTATCATCAACGTATCATTTAAGACCAAGGAGAAAATTCAGTTTGAATTCTGGTTTCCACCGATATGACAAACCGGCACCGATTATTTTTTCTGTACACCGGTATGATAAGTTTATCCACCGAAATGATGTACATATCCAGCGATATGATAATCTATCCACCTTTGAACATGAAAAAGGAAATAGTTAGTAGGTACCTATATATTTTTACAAGGGTGACTTAGAACTGAAGACCTGAACTTAGGGTCTTATGTAAGTAGATCACATCCAAAGAGATCCACCTCACCATCATCATCTCAGCCTATAGACGTACATTACCGAATACAGACCTCCCCTAATGATACATTTATACAGCTTCACTACCCAGTGGTATCGTGGTAATGATTTTGGCAGTCTATGTAGGTAAGTATGTATGTGTCTGTATGTTTGTATGTTCCATTGTTTCTTTGTAAACTTAACGAAATGACATAGATGGGATCTACCGATATGATAAAACGACTCACCGAGATGATAAAATGATCTACCGATATGATAAAGCAATCCACCGATGTGACAAATCTGTGCGTTGATCATGAATCAAAACACCGATATTAGATATAAGACACCGATTGTTTTTTTCTTATCATTTCGGTGTAAATTATCACATCGGTGGTAATAAAGACCACCGATTACAGCGATATGAGAACAGCGACGTGAGAAATAACACACTTTTTAGAAAATTAGAAAAAATGCATAATATCTACGATAAATTCAATAACAGACAATGAAGTTAATTCACTTACTACCTCTGTTAGAACCATACAACAATAATAAAACTACTCATTACACTAGAAAATGCAACCACCGATAATATAAAATAATTGTCCGGGAGCAACTTAAATGGCGTACTTATGTTATTGGCGGGAATATGCAGCGATTTCACACACGTCCATCCTGACTACGCACTAGCACACACTAACGAGGGAAATACAATTGGGGTGGAGACGCTGTCGGACTCGTCGATGTAAAGTTAGATTTAAATTACTTTTGTCCAGCGATATGAGAACATTTTTCAGGACCAATACGTTTGTGCCTCTCAGAAATAATAATCGTTAATTATGTATTAAAATATGCTATATATTAATAAGAAAACTAATATTCTATGAAATAGAATAAGTTATATACTTAACTTACTTGTTTTTATTAGTGTATAAGCTGTTTTGTTTGTAAAAAAAGTAGAGGGACAGCACCGATTTGAAAAAAATAGAGGTTTATGTATTTATTTCTACCTTTGTAATAGTCCTAGGAAAATTATATTTTTGCCACAACCCAATAACTACCTATTGATTACTAAAAAAAATAATTCAGAACAATATTCTTTCTTTCAAATACAAATTTCACCGAAGACAAAAAAATAAGTCATTTGGGAAATTCACCCATATATGGAAGGAATGGCACCAGAGCCCCCCAGCTTTGCCCGGGCCCAAGAATAAAATAGTATAAATAAATTAAATTAGTTACATGGTGGATTTCCCACCCATACGCATAGGCATTAAGTCCGCCTTTGTATATTTTGTGTTGCATAAAGTTTTAATAAATAAATAAATACGCACAAAGCGTTTTGGTAATAGTTTAATTGTGTGTACAGCCAAGGAGTGGAATTCTCTGCCGGAGTCTGTGTTTCCTGATAGCTATAACCTGGGAGTCTTTAAGTCAAGAGTGAATAGGTTACTTCTAAGCAAGCATGCTTCATCTTCGACCACATCATGATCAGGAGATCGTGGTCAAACGCAAGCCTATCAACTATAAAAAAGAAATAGAAACGAAGTTTTAATAGGCGATGGAAGTTTGAAGTTTTTGCTGATAGCTATTCCACAACTGTGCTCTTAAATAATTATAATTCATGCTAATATTTTTAACACGTTTGCTGACAGTGAGCACTTACCCTGACACCACATTACGACAGTAGAATTTTCCACGACGTACTCTTAACAATAAGTGGCCCGTCCCTCGACGTACTGTCATAACGCACTATTTCAATTTCCCGTCTAACGACGTACTGTCAGCGAACGTGTTAATGTGAAAGTGTCTCTGTCTGCATGTTTTTTACGCTTTCACGGCAAAACCGCTAAAGCTATTATGATGTTTGACGTGGTGATAGTTCAGAAACGAGGTTGGATAACGATTTCTTTTTGTTTTAAAAATGTACCCTTATGGGGCTGAAATAAGGGATGAAAGTACACAAAAAATATCCAAGATACAGAAGTCGCAGACAACTGCTATTCTTTTTGGAAGAAGTTTGAAGTGAATCAATCAACGAGTTTCACTAGTTACTAAATACATTATGTATGTTCACACGTTAACAGAACGACTGTACTATTTTATGTGCGTGGCCTTGCAATGATATTTTATTGACATAAATCCCTTCCTGCTCGGCAAACTCCGCAAAAGTTCGGCTTTATTCGTCACTGATCGTCAGTGCTTTTGGATTTGTTTTTCTGAATAATATTTCCATAACGTTTGAATTGTTTTCATCCATGAAAAATAAGTTTTTGTAGAATTTGGTTATTAGTAACACATACCAGCTTAAATTCTGTTCAATTTAATCATGTGACACCGACTTAAAATAATTTTGATTTTTTGAGGTTTAAGGTTTTTTTCTTTGTCAAGCTAAAATATGTAAAGTACTTATGTA
Organism: Tholera decimalis; assembly: GCA_943138885.2. Classification (NCBI taxonomy): domain Eukaryota; kingdom Metazoa; phylum Arthropoda; class Insecta; order Lepidoptera; family Noctuidae; genus Tholera; species Tholera decimalis. Next base: position 32,371,875 of record OW964565.2, read on the forward strand.
ACATTTATCTAGGACTGTTTGCCATTAAGTAGGAGCCAGTGATTGTACATTACTTTGTGCAATATTATTATGGCTTTATTTCATTTTATATTATTTTAATTTTGTTTTAATTTTAATAGTATTTGTAATTTGATAAATGATTAATGGCAATGGGTGTAATTAACCTGAATATGTACCTATAATATTTATCATCAACAACTCTCAAAACGGTAGGGGAATCCATCGTGACGAAACTGGTATCCTTTCCTCCACCGTTTGTAAAATCCGAAGAAAGTGGCATCCAAAAAACCACACTGGGCTCGCTTGGTGGAGATTCCAAATCATTTCTATATCCTAGCAGAGAGAACTTTATAGGCGACAACGATATTAATAGTCGAGTTGTTCAGGTCAAGTCGGTTTACTCAAATGCATCTGAGCACCAGTGTCTAATGTAGAGTACCTATCTGCCTGTCTGACCTTCATAATACACTTACTGGGTACCTTTACACTTGTAGCCTTGATTAGTGACAGACTTCATGATTCGGACTACTTGTAGCCTAATGGACTCAGTATAGTCAGACTCGCCCATGAAGGGTTCCGTAGTAACTACGCAAAATAACTTTGTTTTTCATAGTGTTTGTATAAATTACAAAGTTATATTTACGGTTTTAGAAAATATGCTATATCTCAAAAACTGCTGACTCGATCTCGTTCAAACTAACTTTTGTTGAAAATTTACATTAACATCTACAGCATATATTTTTTTTAGATTTTTCCCTCGATTATTATAGAACTTAGAGGGGGTGGACACATTTTTCCACTTTGGAAGCGTAAATCTTTTAAAGGATTGACTTTATGAAAGAGTGGTTTCGGAAACCTCAATGTCATTTTTAAAGACCTTTCTATAGATACTACATACGCATAGATTCCAATAAAAAAAAAATAGTTTCACTTCCATGTATGGAGAATCCTTAATTTTTCATTTTTTTCTTAATATCGGAAAGCGGTTCACAGAGTACATCTACTTACCAAGTTTCACATGTATAGTCTTAATAGTTTCGGCATAAAATGGCTGTGACATACGGACGGACGGACAGACATGACGAAACTATAAGGGTTCTTTTTTTTACCATTCAGCTACGGAACCCTAAAAAGACAGACGGGACTAACAGTTTAGAATACGTAGATTAAGAGACGCGAAGGAGTCGATAAAAGCGAGAGACATTCAATTAAAACACGTATACTATACGTGTTTACGTTTAATCCAAAACTATTAAAAAAAGTTTACGAAAAACACTTTTTTAAAAGAATTTAAATAGTTGAATAATCAATACTCAATATTTTATTGCATTCCACAATGTAGGCTTAGGTGGTAAACATATTTTTGGAGACAATCGTGTCGGGTACAGCAAAAGCGAGATATGTGGAAAGGACTTCTCATTTCTTTCTTCATCAAAGTAAAACTTCCTTGTTTGTTTTGCGAACTTATGATGCAGAGCGGTATCGTGGCGTAAATTTTGTCGTTTTAAGGTGTACAGCCTTAGATAACTATGCGTAATTACTTAGCTGGTCGGGAAGATACATCGTGTTTTAACAACGAAAAAAAATTTTGTGACTAAACTATTGCATCCATTGATCTAATTTTTGGTGTGTAGCCTGAAAATGATACATAGTGAATGTGGTTTCATTTAATGCCTTTCGCTTTTATCAACGTTGTATAGTGGATGGTCACTCATTTACAGATTAACCGCGGCAAACATTGCTTAGGTTCGAAGATGCGTGCGACTAATATTATTAAGCCACTTTATCTTTAACACTCTGAATACAAGATGGTAAGTACTGCACAACCAAAATTCGTCCGGGGTAACCTTTTGTCATCCCCAATATTATCCCTTTTCTAACCACAATTTACGTGCACAAACCGCAACCACTAAGTTGATTATAAACTCTATTACAATTTAGGCGTTTTCAATTTACCAACCACCAAAGTTCGTTGACCTCGAGTCCTCTACGCAAACATTGCAAACGCTGCACGTTCCAGATTTATGTGTTTTAAAGCGAAAACAGCGCTTTTTTACTTAAATTTTTCTTCTATTTAGCAGCGCTGCATATTTCATTGTTGTAATGAGTGCATTACTCGGCTGTTTGCTTTGTAAATGTCACATTGGTGTATTGCTTGAGTTTGTTCGGGTCTTAAGGTCGTGGCTATTTAATAGTAGCTAGAGCTTCCCATCCCGCAGCCTGAATTCAATCTCGCTATTTGCGGGACTACGAATTTTCAATCCCGCGGGATCTCGGTATTTGCGTGATCCCACATATTGAAAATATTCACATTTATATAAGGCAAATAAAACAATGAATGAATCAACTAACTCCACATTTATTTACGGATTACTATTAGTATGAGATCAATCAATTTACACCGTTTTTTCTTCACAAAAAACAGTAACAAATACTGAATAAAAATTTTTACTGATATTTTAGGCTACATACTTAGGCTACCACTGACTGAAATTCGGCTATATTAGGCTACTTAAGCTATGAAAAACGGGTGACATCGGCCGCCGCGTTGTTTGCAATACTGCCGGCCGCCAGTCACCGAGCGATCGCGCTCGCGATAAGTCGCATGCATGCTTTTTTTCAGTCCCGCTAATCCCGCGGATCCCGCGCCCGTAATCCCACATCATTTATATAAGGCAAATAAAACAATGAATGAATCAACTAACTCCACATTTATTTACGGATTACTATTAGTATGAGATCAATCAATTTACACCGTTTTTTCTTCACAAAAAACAGTAACAAATACTGAATAAAAATTTTTACTGATATTTTAGGCTACATACTTAGGCTACCACTGACTGAAATTCGGCTATATTAGGCTACTTAAGCTATGAAAAACGGGTGACATCGGCCGCCGCGTTGTTTGCAATACTGCCGGCCGCCAGTCACCGAGCGATCGCGCTCGCGATAAGTCGCATGCATCCTTTTTTTCAGTCCCGCTAATCCCGCGGATCCCGCGCCCGTAATCCCACATCACGCGGGATCCTGCAATACCGAGATCTCGGTATTCCGAGATTGGAAGCCCTAATAGCAGCTGCATGAATTGATCTTCAAGGGTAAGCAACGCTTGCCGGGGTGGGTCTGTTGGATGGGTGACCATCTTAACATATCAAGTTTATTCTGTGCTTTGGATAGTGTGTAAGCGTAAAGACGTACATCCCCTCTGTCATTTGTAAATCTTTGACAGTCGTGGTCTTTGACGGGTAGACGGTACGGGATCCGAAAACGTGACAACTACCAACACACACATGGGCTTGCGTTGCCTGTATGCGAGCAGTGGGAATGTTATAATCATCCTTACTAATATTATAAATGCGAAAGTAGCTCTGTCTGTCTGTGTGTTACGCAATCACGCCTAAACTACTGAAACTGATTTTAATGAAATTTGGTACGGACATAGTCTAGAGCCTGAGAAAAGACATAGGCTACTTTTTAATGCGAGAAAAGGGCTGTAAGAGGTTGAAATAGGGATGAAAGTTTGTAAGGAAATTATGTCATTTTTAAAGCTGGAAGTTTGAAACTTATTTTTTAGACTTTTGATTAGATATTAATAAATACGACATTCAAATAATGTATGAGTTTTATTTTCAAAATAATTTGCTTAAAAAATTAAAAATGCTGCCGAAAGTCACTATTCCGCGCGGACGAAGTCGCGGGCACAGATAGTAGAGATATAAGACTAGAGTGCAGAAACGGTTAAATATATGGCCGTCCGCGCACTGCCTTGCGGTGGCCGCAATTCCGGTAGTTCTACCGCACCGGTAGACTGACCGCAGTGCGCGCACTTCTATGACACTCCATACTTCACAAATTTTGCGGTGCGGTAGAACTACCGGAATTGCGGCCACCGCAAGGCAGTGCGCGCACTGCCTAATGATTGAGGCGAAGAGAGAGACAGATGCTGACTATTCATCTGTCTCTCTCTTGCAGAGTACTGTGATTGGCTAATGAGCAGTGTTTGCTAGCAAATCCTATCGCTTGTATATTAAGAGTGTAGCAGACGCGGAGCTGTATGAAAATCGTGTATACATACGTATACCGTATATAGTACCTATATAGGCACCTTTTAGTTTTCATTTGTAAACGAGTTGACCATAAAATGAGTGAGAGAGTGTGAGAAAACTCCCACTTCACCATCTTCAATAGGGTCAATCACAACGCTCCGCAAGAGAGAGATGGATGAATAGTCGGCGAATCTCTCTCTTCGCTTCTATCGTTCCCACTTACAGGCTAGTGTAGCACTTCTGCACTCTATTCTTATATCTCTATGGTTATAATAGCCTGGTTAATTATGTATGTACGGGTAGAAGCCAGAAAATGTGACATCAGTATTGCCTAGCGATATCGTGTTTCCCTGCTACTGGTTATGGAACTCAGTTAGGCAGTCGCGCAGTAGGTAAAAGCTAGTACTTAGCCGCATCCGGTTAGACTGGAAGCCGTTCTTGACTTAGTTGGGAAAAAGGAGGACTTAAGGTACGGACGAGGTTAACTTATTTAGCCATTGATGTCCCACTACTGGGCAAAAGCCTCCCCCAAATCCTGATTATTAAATAAAATAAATACTGTAAAGCGTGTAAAGGAAATCCTCCATTTTGGTCCAAATTCTAAAATGGCGGCCAAAGAAAAAAAATACAATATCTTGTTAGAACGTGTTCTCCTTAACATTTTTTATTATGGCACCAAAACTGTGTGACCATTGCCCTCGGTTTTATTTGAGTTAAACGTCGCACACCTTTTTCTTAACATGAATTGTCAAAACAAAGGATTTAGCTTGAATAGAAACTTCTAGGTAGCTGCCGTTTACCTCCACGCAATATGATGCACCTCCTCTACCCGCTGAACGACCTGCCCTGCTCCGCGCATCACAACTGTTACTATATTTATTAAGTTCTGAAAGCAACGCTATCGTGTACGCTGTGTGAATTACGCTAGCTCCTACTATAAGCTGTTTTCTTTTTTTTTTTGTTCGTTATCATCCTTGTTAAGTTTTATTATTGACTGTTACGTGTAGCTTGGTTATTGTTTTTGTTGAGTTTTAAACTGTTATATTAAAGTGAGCCATGACGGACTTCTGCATCTTGTGTCGTGAATCGACAGAGAATTGACGAAGATACTCTTGGAGTTCTCGTGAAAGCGATCATCTTGATATTTCCCAAATAGTGACAGAAGAATTACTACTTCGACAGGTAAGAACGCAGTGCCCTTTATTTATGTCCGTGATATCTATATTATTATATGAAAAAACCTGTATTAGCACATCATCAAAAAGACCAAGTTTATGTTTGCTTCTATTGAAAAGAAACGTGGTGCAGTATTACATTAACTGGGCTAAGGGCTGTTCATAACAATGATTTTTGTCTGTCAAATACTTAGTGTTTTTTTTTTACTTTCTAGTTGGTGGCTACAGAATTCATTTGCCATCCGTGTGGCAAAGAACTGAACGTACGCACCAACGACGTATGCGAGCAAGTTGATCAAGAAGATGAGCCAGCCGAAAATACAATTCCAAGACCAATTTCCTTAGAATTGCTTGGTCTTCTTCGCGCACCGAATACCTCAAATGCTGCATTTTTCAACATTGTTTGAATGAATCTCATCGTCGGATACCCAAAAATATAAGGTTTCGTATATAGTGCCGGTTCAGTTATTATGTGTCAGAAAGCACACGTGTATGCAATGAACACATGGAGCAAAACGTGTGGTATTTACTCCCTTTACAAGACAGCTCATCAGAAGAGTTCACTTCTGTTCAAATAATGGACATAGTATCAACATTACAGAGACATATTACTCAGGACCACATTAACTTCGGACAGTATGAAAATATGGCACCGGACGAGTTCCATACCTGAACTGGAATACTTCAAGACCAGTTTGTCGAATTGATGGAGGGTTTGCCAAGCTTGAGGTCAGTTACTAAAAAAAAATATTTTTTGGCGGCAGTATTAGTTAAGTTGAGGACTGGAGACTCCAATGTTAGACTAGTGAACATTTTCAAATGTGGTGAATCAACCTTCCAAAGGTGGTTGCAGATTGGACGCGATGCGCTTTTATAGGATTTTGTACTCTTAAACCTTGGTTTTAATCACATAACACGTGAGAACGTAGCACTAAGGAACACGTTAATAGCAAACCATCTATTCGGGAATCCCTTGAGCCCAGAAGTTGAAAGGAAGGCGATAACAATTTGTGATGGTACGTACATATATTTGCAAAAAAGTAGCAATTACTTTTTTCAGCGACAGTCTTACAGCCATCACAAATATAGAAACCTCCTGAAACCATTCCTCTTGGTTTGTTGCGATGGACATATTATTGAGGTAATTGGACCGTATGCTGCCGTTACATTTGATGCAGAAATCATGAATGGTATGATGATGAAATGTAAACAGTCCATTCCTTTGGTTTTTAGGACCGGAGATGTGTTTATTTTGGACCGTGGCTTTCGTGATTCTGTGGCAAACCACTACTTCATCCTTAGCACCCGCTTATACAACAAAGCAAATAATCTACTAAAAATATTTCATATGAATAGAGTACAGTGCAAGGTGAAAGTTGTAGACTGGCTCAAGTCTCTAAACTACAACGAAACAGAGCAATTACTTGAAGTTATTATCTGAAATAGGCTAAAACACAATTGAGATATTAAACAAACGCGATCAAACATATACACCATACACACACATCCACACTCGCACCCTCACTTACACACACGCGCAGACATAAACACTCACACAAACACACGCATATACACAAAACCACCTTACTAGTTTCTACTTACTTTTTGTGTTATATAAGATACCATTATAAAATAATAATATAGTTTGTGACCTTGTAATACACTGAGCTGGGCTTCTCTTTTGTGAATAGTCTAGGGAAAAACGCTAGCACCCAAGATACAGGACATGTCCTAGTTTGGGTGCTAGAAGTTCACTACAAAATTATGCCTAAACTTAGCCATGTGTATAGTTTCAATGTATTTATTGTATTGTATTGTATTTTATATTCCCTCTTTCTATTATTAGGCTTAAGAAAAATAAATAAATAAAAATAAAATCTGTAACGATCATCACCATACAATAATACGCAGAACATTTTACTAAGGTGTTTAAATATAATACAGATATGCTAAGTTGTTGTTAGTTTGCTAAAAATTAAGGACCCTTAAAATGAATAAGTATAATAATCATTTTTAATAAAGAAAACATGTTCATTTTTTAATAAAGAAACATGTTCACATGTTCAATCTAATTTATGTACCTGTTTTATTTTTGTTTAATTATTTCGTTATCTTAATTACTATTTTAATTCATATATTTTTATTTTTTTCTAAAAATTTAAACATGACATCCATTTATTTATGCATTGAATTTGTGATCATTTTATTGTATTGTGTGTAACTAACCTAATCTTAAGAACAAAACTAACCAAAATTATTGTAAGAACAAGTAAAAATAATTAATTTTGTTGACGTTTAATTAGTTTTCTGTGCATGTGGTGTTAGCCTATAAGTGATTGTTACACTAGTATATATAATTTTGTCAATCGCATTGTAATGATATGTGTAAACAATTGTTGGCTGAACTTAAATAAAAATAAAAATAAAATAAAATAAAATAAAATAAAGTCTTGTGGTTACATACCACATATACCAGCAACAAAATACCAAAATGAAACACAACTCACGACAGATCAGGCAAACAAATCAAGGCTGATTACGATTTGTAAATGGGTGGTGGAAGTAGTGAACGGCCGATTTAAAAGAGATTTTCGGCTGTTACGAAATTTGATTTGTTTGATTACTTCAGAATCGCAGCAGCCATTTTAAATAAATACCATGTTGTAATTGAAAATAATCCACATGCTACAGACATTTTAGAGATAATAAATGAAAACATTAATACGCCAAATGTATTAGCAAACCTGGTTAATCGCCATAATTATAATCGCAGACAAGCTCAGTTCTCCATAATGACAGCAGGTATGCCAGAGTTCACAGATTTTCCTAGGCTAAGTGAAGATGATCTCTTTTTATTCGCTCTTGGCGTATACCAATTAAAACAGGCCAAAAGCTACTATGGCGAATATATCCTTCAAAACGGATCGTTTTCTATTGAGCTCAGTAATGAAATACCAAATGAACACTTGGAAGAGTTAGAAGGAACAGATCTGTGGATGATACGAGGACGACTGCAATCTCGACATGTCCGAGCTCGCCAATATTATACCTACATCGTAATAGACAGAACATCATCCAGTCGAAGTGCAATCCGTCACTATTATTGCACGTGCATAATAGTAAAAAGAACGATTGGGTGCTGTTCGCATATTATGTGCATAATATGGTACATGAGTTACGCTCGTCATTTACAGGTGTTATTACCCTCAGCTTTGGGATTAGAGAACATTATTGTAGTTCCAGACGAGGATGATTTTCTTGTTTAACCATATGTTTTGTATTAACATTCTTGTAAGACGTACGTGTATTTTTGGAAATAATAAAGGGTTCATTAACAATTGAACATATGATACAACTGTATTTTTATTTGTAGAAAATCACATAAACCACAAAAACCAAAATAACACAATAAAAAACCAGTACAGGCAGGCTGTATTTTCTCAATATTGTATTTTTTAAACTATTGTAATGTTATAGCAGTACAATTCTTTTTTTAAATTCATTTCATAGAAAATTTATAAAATAAAAAAATGAACTCAAATAAAAGCGAGGGCAATGGTCCCACAGTTTTGGTGCCATAATAAGAAATGTTAAGGCGAACAAGTTCTAACAGAATATCGTATTTTTTTCTTTGGCCGCCATTTTAAAATTTGGACCAAAAATGTATGGAACGTGGATGATGTCCTTTAGCCGTGTTATTTTTCTTTTTAAACCGAGATTAAGCAACAAACTTAACATTTTCAAATATTCTTTCATCTTAATTTACAAGAACAAATTTCACCTTGAATTTCAATTTGAATTTCACGGCCGAACTGTCAATAGATGAGCGTATGGCCAACCTTCGAATAGCACTGTTCTAAATTTGAAATTCTACGTCATTAAGTTTCCTAGAAAAATGTCTATGACACATAATGACGTACGACAGTCGGTCGTCATAGTGATAACAAGATTCCGTTCTTTTCCTACGATACAGTTATTGTAAAAATAGGTTCGTAATCTTAAGGTACCTATATTATTGTCGGGTTCGTTTATGTTAGAATCTGCTTTACTGGTATAGCGAATCAGTATTGTATGTGATATTTGTTTCTACAAAATGGCAATAAATAATGACAATTTATTTAATAAATACTCATTAAATAACTTGGCAAAATGGACCTTTGAGATGGTGGTCAAACGCGAGCCTATTATCAAACCTTCATATGATGTGAAGCTTGATGCCGAAATGAAAATTGCTCACATAGCATAAGTGTGAATGATAATTTTAAAATTTACAACTACTACTTCAAAGTGTTACCATTGATTTTATTTATAAGACAGAATAAATTTAACCCTCGGCATACAAGGTGAAAAAAAAATCCTCACCTATACAACGTGGGGTTAAATTAACCCCACAATTGATTGTCTCTACTTTGTGTGTGCACCAATTGCAATTTAGTGTGAATGAGTTTTTTTGATAAGTACATCACTAAGTTAATATATAAGATATAAAAAGTATCAAATTAAATATTAATTATAAAAAAAAAAATTAAAATCACATACTCTCTCCGTGAATTCAACAAAATGTTATCAGGTCAACATAAAAAATCAATAAAACCATTTCTTAAAATTAACACAGTTAGTTTACTTATTAAATAAAACTAGATAGATTTGGTATCATAAAAATGATCACAATTAGCATTGTATGGCTATTTGAGCGAGATCATTCGTTATCTAAATCAATACAATTTTGACACATCAAATTCACATGTTCCTTACATATATCACGGCATTACATTTGAAACAACCGTTCAGGATCTTCCTATCTTTGTTACATGGGCAGACAGAATATCTTTGAGACCTTCTTGGTTGCTTTTGTGGAACTTCTTCATGGTATATTTCATGCATGCGTCTTCTTATATCTCGTGGAATATGTGAATTGACTTTTCTTTTAATGTGGTCTTCGAGCAAAGATTTGCAAACAATTGCTTGATGAAGTTCTTCCTTAGATTAGTTTTGTTCCTTTCAATGCTATTATTCAACATATATATGCACAATAAAAGCATGGTTCATCATGAAAAAATACGGTAAGAAGCCAGCGTTTACAGTTAAGGGAAACACCGTATTTTCTTGCAAGTTAATCGACAATTTTCCGAGATAAAATGGTTGAGGTGTTAATGTTGTAATCATTATAATATGGTTCAAGGTTTATTTCAGCATCTGCCACGTCAGTATCACTTTGAACTTTGGAAGCCTCGCTGATATGATCTGCTTCGTCGTCACTACTGGGAAGAAACTTTTCGCCATCCAAATTTCATTTTCTTCCAATAAGGCAGGTGTAATACGATCATTCTGCAGGTTGAAAGACATATTCACTATCTGTACACATAATAAAAATGAAAAAGTATGAATAATACACTAATTGTAAGTGTAAATAACGAAAAAATACAGAAGTAGGCACAGACTTTTTACGACGTCCCATACAACGTGGGGTTAAAAACGCCCAGGAACCACTTTGCCTGTATGCGCAGACGACGCTGGTGCGAGTAGTACTAATCTAACGCTATGTTTCGACGTGGCACTATTTAATCTCCAGCTACTGTGAAAATCAGGTTATTTGATTGCGTTTTAATATACAATCAACTCGAATTAAAAGTGTTGGGGTTAAAATAACCCCACCTTGTATGCCGAAGGTTAATATCTGTTAAATGTTCTGTTTCAACAGACTAGGATACCAGCAGTATCTAAGTAGCGAATGCTTGTATTCTGGCTACCGCAGTTGCGTTCTTCGTGAGTCAATGGATATTAAAACAGATGTTTTTTAAAAATGGTTTTAAAAATCATACCAGTATTTATTAATGTGGATTTTTTAAGCAGTAAAATACCAAAGTACGCTTGCGCGGACGCCGATATTGGTATTGGCGTCTATTGTCAATAGCGGCTAGGGTAAGTACGGTGATTCCCCTAATTAGGCATTTCAATACTAACCCTTTATGGCGCAAGGTAGTTTTTTTATTAATTGTACAGAAACTAGGTAGCAAATGGGGATTTATTAAGGGGAAAAATAATTTTAAAAATTTCATTACAACAATATATTTATTATTCAAAGAAAACTACGTGTTACAGGAATGCAACATTGCTTCAGTATGCTTAAAAATGTAAAAGAAAGTTATGAGAGATGAAAATTTTTAAAACAGTTGTTTTGTTTATTGTAGCATAAGCTAACCCCACATTTTTTGCAAACTGTTTGCATATACCCTGTGCAGCCTGGAAATTTGCATCTCATTCTTTCAACTACCCAAACTGGCCAGTGCCCTTATTGGTCCAACCTCACATCTTTCGGAGGAACATATTGAGCTGGATCTTTCTTCTTTTTATCTTGAATGAGACATTCAATATCACTTTTGCGCTTTGTATGGTTAATTGTCTTATATTTGCATATCGTCTCTGCTATAGTTAAAAAAAATTCGGCAGAGTTGAAAATTTTACTGATACTACTCTTTGCAGCATTTATTCTTCGGTATAAAAGCCATGAATTACACATAGCCAAGTTATATCTTATAGTGGCCCATCACACAATCTAATAGATCGACACCACCCATATGTTGGTTATATTCTGCTACGACTAAAGGAAGACATTCAACACATTCAACAATTCAAAAACATTCAAGAAAACATTCAACAGGAATGTATTTCTTTTCAGACTTATCCCACCTTCTTACTACCGATGTTGGGTGTTTTCCTACGAAATTGGATGCTAGAGTGACAATTTTGTTATCTCTCCATGCCACTACAGCCACATCAACGTCATTGCAGTTACCGACCTGTTCCTTTGACGTACCACGTGGTTCCTTTTTAAAAACTTTCATCTGCCAGCTTGTAATTGGGAATTCGGTTGTTTCTTATTGTTCCTAAAGCTAAAATGCCGCGACTGGACAAGTATTCAATAAGCAGTATCGAGGTATAATAATTAGTGTAGAACTAGTACTAGGAGCCGCTGCAGAACTAGTACTAAGAGAAATGATGTCTGGACTTTGATCCGTTGCAGTACTTTTGAACTGAGTATTTATGGATGTTGTTTCTAGAGTTCTGGCAGCCAGAACTTCATTTTCTGAGTCAAGGGGCTCCTCTGGGTCCTCCTCAGAACTTTCGTGGTCATTCGGCTGGAAATGATATATTGAATCGGTGACATCATCGTAGTCAGAAAAATCTAGGCCATCTTCACTGTCATTCCGTTCTCCTAGTATATTTTCCAGTTCTTGAGTAGTCAAAGTACGTAATTTACGACTCATTTTGATCCTAAAAACGAAATATGCAAAATTCAAATAAACGGCAAAAAATCGACCACAAACGCGCAATGTTGCATTCATGCAACAAAACAAAACTAAAAAAAAAAATCCAAGAAATACTTGAATCTGCAAAAAATTATTGTTGATTATTGAAATACATCAACTTACCTTTTACTCACATCAATTTCAATAGCCAAATATCGGTATTTCACCAATAAATCACTTTTCAACTGACGACAAAAAGAGGAGGTTATCAATTCGACGCGTATATATATATATATATATTTTTTAATGTATGATCATCGAATACTCGAAGACGGCTGAACCGAATTGGAAAATTCTTTTTTTGATAGAAAGGGTATACTTTGAAATTGGTCCCATTTTCATAAACGTCAGGATCTGATGATGGGATCCTGGAGAAACCGAGGGAACTCTTCAAATATTATAGGCACACCTATGACATTTTGGGTATTTATTATAGTAACTTGTGCAGTTGCTCTCAAAAAGTACCATTTGAGGAAGTGGAACTGATGATGAAGACCACAGGTGGCCGCCGGAACTACTCAATAATAAGTACTGAGTGGATTGCGATTCGATTACTTGAATACGGATGTTAAGCACTTTATGCTCGTCACAATGCATATGGTGATGTAGAGCTGATGGTGAAGTACCAGGAGAACTCCTCAACAATTAACGGCCCAGCATTGGGAAAAGCAATATTTTGTAAAAGGTTATAAGTAGTTGATATTTAGGTTCTTGTAACTAGGTAAATTAAAAATCGACCAACTAAAAAGAGTGAAATAAAAACTTTTTAGCAAAAAATTAAACCGACTCGGTTTAATTTTTAGTAAACCAATTCAAAGAGAGAGAAACCGGTTAACACACGTTCATAATTTAAATGCGAATTTAATAAAAGTGTCGCCATTTAGTTAGCCGATTTGTTACTAAATCGGTAGAATGCTTTGTTGCCGGTGTACAACACCGAGTTAAGTCGATCTATCGGGATTTGATACAATTTTACGTCTATTGGAATAGTATGTTGCAGAAGTACAACATGGCTCCATAAAGGGCTAATCTATATATACAAAAGCGAAATACCACTCACTGATTAATCATGAAATCTCAGAAACTACAAGTAGTAGGGCTCTCAAATTTTGCAAGGGGGTTTCTTTTAGTACGTAGACACTCGCTAAGACGGGATTTTGCGAAATTCGCACGGGATCGAGATTTACACGGGAAAAACTTCCCACGCGAATGAAGTCGCGAGCTGCTAGTATTATATATAGGTAAAATTTGTTCGTATGTAGGTGGTAATCTCCGGAACTAACGATGAAATACTATTTTTTTTTTATTGGTAGTAAAGAGCATACGCTACAAATTGTCAGCTGAGAAATGGCGAAATTGTGTATGGATCACATCATAAAAGCAGAGAACAATTTTTAGAATAAACAGTGACCACATGATTGATAAAATCCATCCAAAGGTTGTCTGTAAAAGGTCGATTTTAACGATAAGACCGCCCATTGTAACACCCTTTGTAGTTTTTAATCCTCATTTAATTCTGTAATGGTGCACAATAAAGACTTTATCTATCTATCTATAGTTTTGTTTTGTCTTAAATAGGTACGATAATTCAATCATGTCTCATGCATCACGCATTTTGATGTTCATATTGACAATATTGTAAAAAAGCATTTCAGATGTATGGACTAGTGATGAGATTTTCAAGTAACTTTGTACGACCCTCTACATTCTTAACATTATATAAAACTCTGATTCGTTCACAATTAGAATACGCCGTCCAAATTTGGGATCCCCTATATGATAAGTACAAATATAGGCTAGAAATTGTTCAGAAAAAGTATTTACGTGAATTATAAATGTTATCGTCCTAAAGTCTCTTATGAACAATTATTGAAACGCTATAATATTCTTAGTCTGGAATCTAGAAGATTTCTACTGGGTGTAATGACGCTGCATGGAATATGTAATAACAGATTCGACTGCATTCCATGGTCAAATAGTTTACATTATATAGTACCTAGATCTGTCATGTGTCGTGGGGTGCGTGTGCCTCGATTATTCCATACAAATTCGTGTAAGACTAATGCCGGGGTGCGCGTGCCTCTTCGTCGCCTTGTTGATACATTCAACACTTACTTCATGGAGCTTGACATATTTACTCTTTCTAAACATAGTTTTAAGGCAAAAGCAATAGAGATACTAACTTCATAAGTATGTATAACCTTTTTATCCTTCTTTTTAATTATCATTTATGATGCAAACTATATGTCTGTTTTCTTTTAATTTTATTTTTGTGAATTCGTGTACAATGGTGTGGGTTACATGTGTAGTAACATAGATATAGAATAGATTAAGTATAATAGTACATCTTATTGTTGTGTTAATTTAAGAATCTGTTATTAAGCTTGGCATGTAACTGTTTTTTGTCCCTAATAAATAAAATAAAATAAAAATAAAATGTCTCTCTGTCTAGTAATAATTTAATAGAATTTCTATGAATAATAAATATTTGGAACACTTTACATTTAGTATCGCTTCTCGGGGGCCGCACTATAATTTTAATCTTCTGCGTAGCCTTTTTCCAATTTTGGAGTCTGCTGTGTTATTCTGTAAGACCTCATTCTAAGCTTCGAATCTGAATCCGCTGTGAGTTTATTGATTGGCATTCTAAAAACTCGGTTGTTAATTCCAATTTACACTAGCGCTACCCTTGCGAGCGTGTCAGCGAGTTGAACTAAAGATTTTGACAGATAAAGTATGAGATGACTTGAGAAGTGGCATTCGGTAATTCCTCCGTCACTTCGACGCTGTTTACAGAATGCAAAATCAAGGTCACTTTGAACCATAAGCGAAGTGACAGGGAATTGCTATGTGAGATGCGAGTTGTTGTTCAGAATCGACATACTGAAGACTAGAAGTCGGCTACAGTACCAACCAGTATTTCACACGGAGCTATTGCCTTTCTGACTTCTATAACATCATACTCTTGGCATATTTTCTGGGATAATCCCTGAACTGATATAGTTAAAGAGATTAAAATGACAGCTGGGACTTATTGTGCTTGCCGAGGCATGGAAGAATCTCTATAGGTTAAGATTACGAGATTGGGTAATTAGTAGTATTAAGAGTGCGTTTACCCATTCTTTTTTAGGGTTCCGTAGCCGAATGGCAAAAAACGGAACCCTTATAGTTTCGTCATGTCTGTCTGTCTGTCCGTCCGTCCGTAAGTTACAGCCATTTTAATCCGAAACTATTAAGACACACACTTTACATGATTACATGTGAAACTTGGTAGGTAGATGTATTCTGCAAATCGCTTTCAGATTAAAAAAAAATTAAGAAATATTTAAAATAAAGGGGGGCTTCCCCATACATGGAACTAAAACTAAAAATATGTTTTTTTTTATGAAACCTATGCGTGTGTGGTATCTATAGACAGGTCTTTACAAATGACGTTGAGGTTTTTGGAACCTCTATTTCATAAAGTTAATCGTTTAAAAGATATACGCTTCCAAAGTGGTAAAATGTCCCCCCCCCCCCTCTAACTTCTATAATGATGGAGTAAAAAATCTGAAAAATATATATATCTGTAGATCTTAATGTAAACTTTCAACCACAATGGGTTTGGATGAGATCGGTTTAGCAGTTTTTAAGATACAGCATATTTTCTAAAACCGCAAATATAACATTGTAATTCATACAAACACAATGAAAAACAAAGTTATTTGGCGTAGTTTTAAAACATGTAAATGAGCTAGTTTTAAGAAATATTATATTACTAGCTTTTGCCCACGACTTCGTCCGCGTGGAATAGTTACTTTGGGCTAACGTTAAATTTAACCCGGATTTTGAAGCATTCTTCATTGGTACTCCGCTCCTATTTGCCTTAGCGTAATGATATATAGCCTTTCTCTATAAATTGACTATTTAATTAAAAATATTTTTTCAATTCGAACCAGTAGTTCCTGAGATTATCGCGTTCAAACAAACAAACAAACTCTTCAGCCTTATATTATTAGCATAGATAGCTGTTGCCCGCGACTTCGTCCACGTTTCCGTCGTTTATCGTAAAAAAAAGTAGCCTATGTCCTTCCTCACGGTTCAGTGATTTTGATGTAACAGACAGATTAACTTTCGTAATTTAGTAGGGAAATATAATATGTCAATCTATAATACTGTTGAAAAATGCACAATATTATTGTTAATAGCTGTGCCGGTGACTCCGTCAGCATAAGTTAATGTATTGGTAATATTGTTTAGATCACGTTCACATGAGGCTTAAGTACATATAAAACGAAATTTTATACCTTCGGCCGCGAGACGCGTCGAGCGCGGCGACCGATTCTCAAAAATAATCCTTATAGCATGATTCAGTATTCACGTGCGATGGCTTATTATTAGCGTATTTCGTGTATAACTTTGGTGTTGCTATACCGATTTATATGATTCTCTTTTATGGAATAGTTAATAATGTTAACATTTTCAATTAGGGGTGACTGAGAGTGTTATAAACGTAAGAGTAGACAAATATTATAATCAGAAAGCTTCGAACTGCTAAGCTATCGGGACTTACACGTGTTATTGTGAGTCAACCATAAAAGATAGACATATGCTGTCGTGGAATTATTTTATATAATTTTAAGGAGAACATTTCCATCATGAAATGATTTCTGTGTAGCTTTAACCATTAAGGTTGCACACGCGACGGAAGCTTAAAAAATGGCGTAACAATTTCTCCCGTTTTCCCAACAATTCCCTTCACTGCTCTGCTCCTATTGATTGTAGCGTGATGAAAAGTATACTATAACCAGCTCAAGACTATGAAAAATAATTGTACCAAGTTTTGTTAAAATCCGTCGAGTAGTTTTTGTTTCTATAACGGTTATACAGACAGACAGACAGACAAAAATTTTACTGATTGCATTTTTGGTATCAGTATCGATCCCTTATCACCCCCTGATAGTTATTTTGTAAATATATTTCATGTACAGAATTGACCTCTCTACAGATTTATTATAAGTATAGATTATAGTTACTACGGAACCCTTCATGGGCATTCGCATTTGCCATTTTTTTTAAATTACGGATAAGTCCACTTTTGACCTCGATATCGCCTGATGGTAAGCGATAGATAAGGTCTACGATGGGACGAACAATAATTCGCGGGCCAACCTTGGTATGCGTTGCTCTGAAAATCGAACCATGAGGATGTTATAATTACTCCACGAGTTTCTTTTTATAGTAAGTAACATAAGTAGGGTTTTTCAAAATCGTGTGGCTTTTCGGTATCTGAGAGGTTCCCCCGTTCAACGACCTGATACCTTTATACCTTATCCCACTCCGATTACGCCCTCGGGGTGATCTGTTCTTAGATTCTCAGTATAACACGGCAATATTTACTAACGGTAGTATCTAAGTATACCGAATATTTCGATAGGGAGGTACTTGTACTTGAGTATTTTGTGGAAGTATTTTCATATGTCAGTATAGGTTTCTTTTAAATTTTTTATAGTAGTCTAAACAAATAATAATATTCCACAACGCCATAATAATAGTCCCAAACTAAGTAGAGCTTGTGCTATGATGAGTACTAGACAACTGATAAACATACATATATATTTCTAAATACGTACATATCATAGATAAATTACACCCAGACAAAGAACAAATGATCGTGGTCATCACACAAATATTTGTCCCGGGTGGGTATCGACATATTCTCCCGCTTCGTCTAGATCGGGAGGCAGCCATTGGATGATTTGGAAATCATCCAATGGCTTAAAAAAATCTTTAAAAAAAAGTAATGTTAAAAGAAGCGGGAGTGGATTGCTTTTCCACTATAATCCGCAAAAGGTGTTGCTTCCCTGGTGCGCAGGGTGAGGCCTGGATCCAACAGCATACTGAATATGATAGCGGAGAGGTTCGGCCTCCTTGGGTTCGACTGTAAGTACGTCAATCGCTGCTGTGCAATGAATAAAAAAAAACATGGTATGGTGCAGCGGTGATTTGCGTATTTTAAAGTAGTTTTATGTGTCGATTTCTGTACATACTAACAATAGTCTTTAAGTATCTTTGTTACTAAGTATTGTGGATCATTATGTAATCGGAATAAATAAATAAAGGAATAGGAAAATAATAGGAATTTCTACTGTTTCGTGAGTGCGTACATTCAGACTCGGCAACAATTATGTGTAAACCACAAAAACGAAATCGAACCCACGACACGCAGCGCAACAGTTAATTAATTACTCAACCACTGCGGTAACCGTGACGTCAGTTTTACAATTTATGTTTCTGTGCAAATTCAAAAGTTAATTATTATTGTGTGAATTTTGTACACAACAGCACAGTAGAGTCTTCGATGGTTTTAAATGGAAACTCACACACACTCACACCCACATTTCAATGAAATAATGATGTTTATTTTGCAGATAGATTTTGAATAACGCTTTCACACGTCATTTTTAACCGACTTCAAAAAAAGGAGGTTCTCAGTTCGTCTTGAACTTCTTTTTATGTATGCTACCTCATAACTCGAAGACGGCTAGACCGATTTGGAAAATTCTTTTTTTGTTGGAGAGGGTATACTTTCTTTATTGGTTTTATTGTCATGAAGTCAGGATCTGATAATGGAAACCTTGAGAAATTGAGGGAACTCTTCAAATATTATAGGCACACCTATAGCAATTTGGATATTTTTCATAGTAACTTGTGCAGATGCTCTCGAAAAGCACCATTGGGTGAAGTGGAACTGATGATGAAGACCACAGATGGCTACTGGAATTACTCAATTATAAGTATTATATTGTTTGATGTTTCTTGACTTAAAAAAAAACAAGTAAATATTAAATATGATGTTTTCCCTCTCTGTGGTAGGTAAATGATAAATTATCCGTACTAATCTTATAAATGCGGAAGTCACTCTGTCAGTCTGTTACACTTACAGGTGTAAGCGACTTGACTGATTTTGATGAACCTTGGAAAAGGACAAATCATGCTTTTTTGCTGAACATTACTTTTCACGCAATCCAAGCCAGGCAGACAGCTAGTGGTAAATAAATGGTCAATATGTCACCTATTTGCGGTGCAGAGTGTATAATCATAACTAAATTATACGCTTAAGACAAAGACAATCCTGCCAATATATTTTTAACGATTTGCCCCCTCTGATCTCAAACCTGAATACGCACCTCATGCTACGATCTTGCACGTGTCTTTGACTTCATTCTCCCTCCACCTCTTTGAACCTTTTGATGTCCTGGTACTTATTATATCTACGATTGTACTCCTGTGTCGTCTGCAATTTCTGTAATTATACATATGTACGATTGACCTTGTAAAAGACTTAGTTGACTGTGTATATTATATATGTGTATAAAATAACAATATGGATGATTGTGGGGCTTGTTACAAGTAAAGTTTAGTGGATTTATGAGGTTATATAAAAAAAAGCGGGCGTAAGAAAAGATGGATGAATTTTTTCAATTTAATACTGAGAGGGAAAACCACAAGAAAAATACCAACAGTGTTGAGCATAAATATTGATCAGTAAAATATTAAATACAAGCTTTTGCCAGCGCCATCATTTGCGTGGTAATTTGGTTCATTTTCCGAGATAAAAATTAGCCAATGTGTGATTCTAGTTTGTAAGGTACGCGTGCCAAGCTTTGTCTAAACCCCCTTAAGACCTTTTTGCGTAATTGAAACAAATATCCAAACTTTCAGATCTATAATATTAGAAGAATGATACAACGTGTAACAGAATAAACGCAATTCCTGAGAGTTGTTGCTTCAGAATCAGCTTCTTAATCGATTTCCGTCATAAAAATAGGTGTAAAATTTTGACGGAAAAATCTTTCATTTAACTTAAAATGGAAATACAGTATCATGACAAATTAATACGATCCTTAATTCAAGGAAATGCGCTCGTGTGCGTGTCGGCCGCTAATATTGCATGAGTGTATGCGTCTGCGTAAGGATATTGTATGACGCACATACGTTTTGCGTTTAGTAAGGATAGCTATTTTATAAAAAATGTCTAGGTTTGGTTTCAATTTATTTAGTTACGGATGTTGTTTTAGACTTTAATATTCTAATTGGGGTGTCTGAGGTATTGCGCTTAATCTATACTGTGGTTACACCTTGTATTTTTTGCCATTTATGTACTTACTCATAAGTATATCGGTTCATTGATTTTTAGACGAAACAAGGTTCTGCCCGCGACTTTTTCCGCGTGGGAGGATTTTCTCGTGTAAGTCCCGATCCCGTGGGAACCCGGGATAGTAGCCTATGTGTTATTCCAGGATGTCAACTATTTACTTACCAAATTTCATTCAGATCCGTTGAGTAGTTTTTGCGTGAAAGAGTAACAAACATCCATACATCTAAACATCCTCGTGATCGAGAGGTCGCGGGTTCGAACCACACCCATTACACTATTGCCGTGAACTCACTCCAGACTCAAGAATATTTAGCTTAGTTGGAGGGGTTAACAAGATTGCTAGTAATGTGAATTCTACTGATATTGTTAGTTCTATTTTTAGGGTTCCGTAGCCGAATGACAAAAGACGGAACCTTTATAGTTTCGTCATGTCTGTCTGTCGGTCTGTCTGTCAGTCTGTCCGTCCGTCCGTATGTCACAGCCAATTTATTCCGAAACTATTAGGACTATACATGTGAAACTTGGTAGGTAGATGTATTCTGTAAACCGCTTTCCGAATTTAAGAAAATAATTAACAAAACTTTTTACCAAAAAACTAAACCGACTCCCAAAAAACACAGCAAAGTGAAAAATAACTTTAATTTCGGTAGTCGGTGTCTTTAGTTTGTATTTTCGTTTTTGGCACCGACTTCCGAAATTAAAGTTATTTTTCACTTTGCAGTGTTTTTTGGGAGTCGGTTTAGTTTTTTGGTAAAAAGTTTTTATTTTACTCTTTTTAGTTGGTTGATTTTTAATTTACCTAGTTACAAGAGCCTAAATGTCAACTACTTATAACATTTTATAAAATATTGCTTTTCCCAATGCTGGGGCGTTAATTTTTGAGGAGTTCTCCTGGTACTTCACCATCAGCTATACATCACCATATGCATTATGACGAGCATAAAGTGCTTAATATCCATATTCAAGTAATCAAATCGCAATCCACGAAATAGGTACTTATTATTGAGTAGTTTCGGCAGCCATCTGTGGTCTTCATCATCAGTTTCACTTCCCCAAATGGTACTTTTTGAGAGCAACTGCACAAGTTACTATAAGAAATACCCAAAACGCCATAGGTGTGCCTATAATATTTGAAGAGTTCCCTTGAATTCTCCAGGATCCCATCATCAGATCCTGACTTGGTGAAAAATGGTACCAATTTCGAAGTATTACCTATCAAACAAAAAAAGAATTATCCAAATCGGTTCAGCCGTCTTCGAGTACTCACTGATCATACATTAAAAAAAAATATATACGCGTCGAATTGATAACCTCCTCCTTTTTTTGTCGTCGGTTGAAAAATATTTAAAATAAAGCGGGCTCCCCATACATGGAACTAAACCTAAAAATTTATTTTTTCATGAAACCTATGCGTGTGTGATATTTGTAGACAGGTCTTTAAAAATTACATAGGGATTTCTAAAACCACTTTTTTATAAAGTCAATCGTTTAAAAGATATGGGTGGTTTTCAAAATTTTTGTACAGTTACAAAAATGAAACAAAAAGGAATACCGTTACAAAAATGAACTACGTCACAAAAAATAACAAAAAGGAAATATTAGGGCTATTTCACAGACGACAATTATTAAAACAACAAAATTGTATTTTAATAATTTATTATTAATTATTAAAACTGATACTTTTGGGCTATTATTTTTTAGATTTTTAAATTAATATTTTTTTTTAATATTATTAAAATTATATGTTAATAAAATTAATAAACGAAGCATTATCCGTCAAATCATATAAGCATAATAATTCTGTATGAAATCGGCTTTGCTTCATTTTTGTTATATCATTTTTGTTACGCAACAAAAAAACGTAACAAATCGTTAGAAAAATGAAATCAATCATGAGAAGAAATAATACTATTGGAATTATCCAGCTTCTTTTAGTACCTAGTTGGTCAAAATTATTCTTTAAATTTACGCAAAATTTATAAGAGATAGCTTTACCGTTGTTTTTATAGCTGATCAACCAAAATGAAAGATTTATTGTTGAAAAAACACTGCACAGGAACAAACACACTTTTCTTGTTGGTGGCACCCGCTGACAAAATGGTGGACAGACGTTCCGTTGTCATCTAATTGGACGGTTTAAAATGGAGAATCTAGTCAGTTAAAAATCTCACATATCTACTGATATTAGTGTTACAACAAAGAATAACAAAAATGAATGAAAAGCAAGACACATATTGAAACGATGTTATTATTATTATGCATTGGGTTATTTATTTATATTTTACACATCGAAATCATAATTAGAGTCCTAAAGATATTGTGTAACAAAAACTGTAAATATGTGAGTAGTTTCTTCTTTATGATTTTTTTTTGTAACGCTCTTTTGCTTGGAGACACTGGGTTGCTGTATGAAAATATTATGAGATTAAAGAACTAAACATTATTTTTGTTATTAACTACTTATTATTATGATCTGAAATGTTGATACCTATCTGGAAGAAATGTTTCTCAAGGATAATAATACTAGTTTGATCACTTCAATGCAGTTTTTTTGGATGATATTCGAGTAGACGTTTTCACACAACAAAATGTACAAAATTTTTGAAAATCAATCATATACGCTTCCAAATTGATAAAATGTGTGTCCCCCCCCTCTAATTTCTATAATAATGGAGTGAAAAGCTAAAAAAAATATATTTCTATAGATCTTAATGTAAACTTTCAACCAAAATTGGTTTAAACGAGATCGGGTCAGCAGTTTTTGTGATACAGTATATTTTCTAAAATCGCAAATATAACTTTGTAATTCATACAAACACTATGAAAAACAAATTTATTTGGCGTAGTTGTAAAAAATGTAAATAATAATAATAATAATAAGACATTTATTTCAGACGAGTTGTCCATATTCTGTTAGTAACACAAATCTTAGAAAGCTATTGTTAGTACACAAAAAAAAATACAATAAAAAATATAAAAACCTTTTAAGAACATTTTAAGGTTTTTTTTCGTCAAATAAATATATATATTATATTATATTATTATAGTTACTACGGAACCCTTCATGGGCGAGTCTGACTCGCACTTGGCCAATTTTATTTTAAAGTTACATTTATTTTACCTTGTGTGCATTTCAAATGTGGCTGCAAACTTTCGCATTTATAATATTAATGTAAAAGATAATACATTCTTATGTTATGTATATTCAAGGTTCCAAAAATTCTCTCATAAATGTCGCGTAGGAACGCGCGACATGAACTTCATATTATGAATGAATGAATAACCTCGCTGAACGCGTTTGAGTCGATGTTTTCTGTCAATTAGCTTTTGATTGATATTAGTGCTTATTATTAATGAATGATAGTAGCTAAGAACATTAATCACTTTTCTTTAGGCTCTGTACTATGACTTCGCAATGTCATCACGAATCTGTTGATCATATCACCCTTAATTATGATTACGATTTACTGCATAGATCTTTTTTGGACAGCCTTTGTCCAGCAGTGGTAGGATTACTTTAATGTATTACTGATGAATGTATGAGTACAAAAACTTTAAGTAAAAGATCGTTTTTAGCGATAAGACTGCCCATTGTAACACCCTTGTAATTTTAAGTCCATTAATTCTATTATGGTGTACAATAAAGAGAACATCTATCTACCTTTCTGATTTTCATTATAATGAAATTATACAAAATCATCGTGTTTCTGCCATTTTCCCATGTTACTTGAAGTAACACTAACCTTTTTCTTTTTCAATTCAATTCTGTACTCACTCTCCTCAACATTGTTATGTGCCTAGTCTTTTATATACTATATCAGCGTCAGTTTGCAGTCTAACTACATAGTTACTAGATGCAACTGAGCACCAACTGAAACCTATCCTATTGCTACCTAAAGAACATTATAAGCAGGATAAACAAAACTTCATTTTAATGATACACATCACTCCCGTCTCCCTCGTTTGAGTTAATCGTCTGCCTAATAATCACGTCACAAATCATCTGGCTAAATTGGTACTCTAACCAAACTGGCTCCAGGTGTGGCAAGGGGGGGCGCCAGAGGGCCTGGGAAGGAGGGGGAGGGGTTACCCGCGAGAGCGAAGCCAGCCATTCATAAAACTAAGCCCGATCGATATAAAACGTCTCACCTACCCCGAAATGTCACTGGAAATTACTACATCGCGCTCCTCGCGTTCATAGCTTGGTCAACACATTTCCCCTGGTAATAAGACGGCAGTAAAAACGCAATGGATTGTGTACATTGCTGTAATATAGCGTCTGAGTGAGAGGGACGTGTTGTTTTAGGTAGATTTATACTTTCACAAAGTACGTTTCGAGATTTAGTTGAGATTGGATTGCTTGGTTGGTTTAGTGAGTTGCTCGACAGTCTGGCGGGGTCTGTATGCCCGGCCAATTAACTTTGAGACGAACAAAAAGAGTGAAAGCTCCATAGAGACAGTTATTGAGATAACAGGGGGATATCGACTCGTTACTTTCAGGTCGCCTTTTTCTTCCAGTTTCAATTCAATTTTCTTTATTGAAATACTGTCTGCTATCATTTAAAATATTGGTTTGTAATTTTACTGAAGACATGGTAAAGGCATTTTTTTAAAAGTATGCATACGGAAGGTATTATTAGTATTTGATGAGATTTTCAGCATTGTATTCTAACTTGAAGTAATAATGTAATGGCATTATAAAAGGACTGCTCTTTGAGCCACACAACATTTTGAAACAACATGATGATAATTCACTTTGTTAAATAGTTGTTTAAACAGAGTAGGACTCCATTTAACGCCCTACCCTACCGTTAGAACACAGACCTCTATTTGAGAGTAAATCAGCTTTATACATCACACGAGCCATATGCGGGTTGGTGGATGTAAAGCCTGCAATACATGTTGGCCGAGCGTTGTCGAGTGAAGGCCAATACAAACATGTAGACAGTATATTTGCCTTGTCTTGCTATCGCTCGGTGTCACTTGCCTAGTTGGCCGAGTGGAGGCCAGCGCCAACGTGTATAGAGCTCATTTGGTGCAACTTGTCTTCGTTTGCTGTTGCTCGTGATCACTTGCCTCACTTCGGATCGGTGTCGGTTTTTGGTCACAAATCAAAGGCGCTCGCCTGCGCTCGGGCAACGTGTGGGCAGCTCTACAGGCCCTCTTCTACATTGGTCGTCTGCATTGGCGTTCGACGAACTTGTCGAACGTGTGGACATTATTTCTTGCCTTGTACCTACGCTCGGCCAACATGTATTGCAGGCTTTAGAATAAGCGACAATAGCCTGATGGCTAAGGTTTCGGCCTTGTGATCGAGTGGTCGCGAGTTTGAACCCCATCCATTAAACTATTGTGTACTGGATGTAAATGTCGACCAATTTCTGGTTCTAGGACATTCCTCACAATGGTTTTTTTTTTCACAAAATAATGATGAATACAGTAATTTTGGCGAAATTGATATTTATCTTATTGCACAATAAGTAAGTTTAAAAGACTAATTCGTTGTACTCTATTGACAACAATTAGTGATAATAACTGATGTTATATTGTACTATTTCATAATTTTATCTTGTATAATTATATTGTAGAGAAATTATAAATTATAAGTAATTTATAATTTCATTATAGTTAGTTACATTTATATAAATACTACTTGTTATAAATTGTTATATACGATGCACGTAACGCTACCTAGCGATTAGATATTCTCTTTTACTAAATTCTAATGTCTATCTGTGGACAGCGTAGTGGGTTCCATTATAGTCAAAACTTCACTTTTTGTTAAACTAGTTGGAAGTTCTTATAATGTAACTGTTTGTTGTTCCATCTAATAAAAATAAAATAAAAATTAAACCAGGTAATATACCTGCCTGGGCTCAAACTCACAACCTACAACTCTTAAGTCTGAACTATAACCACTGGGCCAATAGTGCTCTAATAACAGTACACAGTTAAGTAAAAACTGCCAGTAACCAAACAAAAGGATGGCACGATTGGCGCAGTAGTTGAGAGATTGGCAGCTGCGCCAAACGTTGCGGGTTTGATACCCGCACCGGAACAAACACTTTTATGGCCTACGGATAAATGATATGGGTCTTGGAGTTTGTGTTAGTAATTTTTAACCGACTTCTAAAAAAGGAGGCGGTTCTCAATTCGGATGTTTATATTTTTTGTTTTTTTTTTTATGTTTGTCCGCGCATAACTCCGTCACTTGCGAACCGATTTGAAAAATTATTATCTTGTTAGAAAAAGTATACTTTCCAAATGGTCCCATGAAAATTTTATCGAAATCGGACAAGCCGTTTCTGAAAAATCAACAAAAGTCTAAAAAAATATTTACTTTGATGATCTTTTCGTTTACTCTGCATTGCGTTTTTTGTTCGCGCATAACTCCGTCATTTACGAACCGATTTGGAAAATTCACTGACCCACTAAAAAGCACGAAAATCAAAGTTTTTTAAATGTTTACAAACGCATCCACGGTATAAAACAAAGTATTTTTTTAAATAAGTAAAAACAAACAACAGACGAGAAAAGAAGAAAATACCTAATGATGATAGCATAGATTTAATATAAATATTATGAAGAAACTGTAACTATAATTGTTAGAGGTATACAGTGTCTAGTCTCTCCAATTAGTAATGAAATGAAGAAAATGTTTTATTGTAATAACATGTTTCAATTAAATATACAATAATATACAGGTCGTCAGAGAAAAGGCTACGCAAATTGATATTGATTTCTCAAAAATATCTACTACACTAGTACTCTCGCGGGGCTTCGTTCCCGTGGATTCTATCACGGTCAAAACATAACTCTCCTTTTTTGCAGTCGGGTAAAAAGTAGCCTATAACCTTCCTCAAGCTTCAAGCTACTTCCATACCAAATATCATCCAAATCCACCCAGTACTTTCGAAGATTAGCGCGTTCAAGCAAACAAACAAACAAACAAACAAACTAACAAACTTTTCCGCTTTATAATATTAGTATAGATATATCGAAAAACTATTGTCTGTGTCTGTGAGTACCTACAACTGAGACAGAGCAGTGGTAATCCAGTGGTTACTGACATAACATACAAAGTTTTAGATTGTGGGTTCAAACTCAGATAACACATTAATCATTGTGCAATTTTCAATTAACACTGCTCTCAAAACCGTGAAGAAAAACTTTTTACCAAAAAATTAAACCGACTCCCAAAAAACACTGCAAAGTGAAAAATAACTTTAATTTCAGTAGTCGGTGTCTTTAGTTTTGTATTTTCGTTTTTGGCACCGACTTCCGAAATTAAAGTTATTTTTCACTTTGCAGTGTTTTTTCGGAGTCGGTTTAATTTTTTGGTAATAAGTTTTTATTTCACTCCTTTTAGTTGGTCTATTTTTAATTTACCTAGTTACAAGAGCCTAAATGTCAACTACTTATAACCTTTTACAAAATATTGCTTTTCCCAATGCTGGGCCGTTGATTGTTGAGGAGTTCTCCTGGTACTTCACCATCAGCTCTACATCACCATATGCATTGTGACGAGCATAAAGTGCTTAACATCTTTATTCAAGTAATCTAATCGCAATCCACGAAATACTTATTATTGAGTAGTTTTGGTGGCCATCTGGGGTCTTCATCATCAGTTCCACTTCCTCAAATGGTGCTTTTCAAGAGCAACTGCACAAGATTTGCACACAATTTGAAGATTTCCCTCGATTTCTCCATGATTCCATCATCAGATCCAAACGTGACGACAATGGAACCAACTAGAAAGTATACCCTTTCAAACAAAAAAAGAATTTTTCAAATCGGTCCAGCCATCCGCGAGTTATGAAGTAACATACATAAAAAAAAGTTCAAGACGAATTGAGAACCTCCTCCTTTTGTTTTGAAGTCGGTTAAAAAGAGCATACAATGTTTCCTTAGCTAACAGTTTATCAGTATTCAATGTTGAACGTAGCTGTCATTACCCATTTATTTTTTTTGATGCGATATATATTTTTCATTTACCTGCTAAAAATGGTGACTTTATTTACAGTAATTTACCGCCCGTGTTTTGTTACAGAATTGTGTATATTTTTTCTATCTAAACAACAAGCTAACAAACAACTTTGACTGTGAACTGTCAATCATTTAGCCAAACTTTTCAACTCCGGTTAAATAAAAGCAGATAACTTTTACACGGGCACGGAAAACATGCGAATTACCCGTGTCGACTTTCAGTACTGGGCGTTACGAACCTGTCGTAGACTTTCCGGCAGCATGTGAAATGGGGCTTACGGAACTTTATTTATAACCGTAACCGTTGCCTCCACTCAAAACTTTTCCGTACACCCTTAAAATACGGAATATATGTCGCTATTAACTTATCGTGTTTATTCAAGCCGACTAAGTGACACTTATACGCATCTGTATAAAGTGTAAACAGCAAAGTTGTGCGCGTCTGGCTCCCCCAGATAACGACAGCCTCTTTTCAAAGTTCTTTGTAATGGTAATAATGAATTTCACTTGAAGAATCATTTTTAGAGATCCGGCGATGAAAGGTTTAAAAAGATAAGTCGGTATTGCTGAGTTAGAGATTTTTTAAGAGATATCGGTAATCTATTTTTACAGTCGGGGGTTTGGTTAAGTTTGTTTATCAATTAATATTAGTAGCTGTCGCTTTGTGGTCGAAATTCGTAAAACCATAATTCATTTAAATATCAAGTTGGGACGTAATCATAATAAAAATATAGTTTAATAAACTTAAAACACCCCCGGCCCCGGAATTTAGGGGCAGCTGAAAGAACAGGGTGGGTTTTTAGTCAATAGAAGTCTGATACACCCTTCCGTTTAACCCAGAGCGGGAGAAGTCAAAAAAGGTTCCATCAGCCTTCCAATTGCATCATCAGACCAGCTCGATGGTACCATAATATTGTACTGCCATCTAATCTACATTGCCAAGTTTCATGATGATACAACAATTAGACGTGCGTGTAATTCAGATTCTTAGATTTTATTTTATTGATTAAAGCGTGTTCAAAATAAATAGCTTCCTGCACATCTTCTCCCTAGTATGAAATTTGACATAAACTAAACTTCAACTGTGCCAAATTTCATATGCCTATTTTTTTTGTAAAACGTGGTACATGTTTGCTTTACTCATACCTAAATACATCTTAAAACAACATAAAAACGGCGATTGAAAAATAATACGCATCGCAGTCCACTAGTGTGCTCAAATGTCTGGCGGTATTGCCACGTTGCGCGTTGTTGTAATGGTTTAGCCTGCAATGCTTAACCTCTGTCTAAGATAAAAGCCAGCCTTTGGCTCACGAGATATGTCAAAAAGGCGTCACTGAACTTGTACTATTTATTACAATACATAATTGCCATTATAATTTTATATAGTGTATAAAAGATATACACTTTTTTCCGGGTGGGAAAATCATCGAATGACTTCTCCCGCTCGGGGTAAAGCGGAAGGGAGTGTCAGACTTCTACTGAATAAAACCCACCCTGCTATTTCAGCTGCCCTTAAATTCCGGGGCCGCGGTATCTCGTTAGAGCATTCCCGCAACCCCAAAATATAGTGTATATCTAACAAAACACTTTCATTTCGTCAAACTCCACTAAATAGCTAAATAGGTCACTTCCAAGTTCAGTTCGTGCCAAACAAAGAACTAGAACAAATCAATATACGGAACCTAATTATAACAACATGGACGAACTTGTCTAGTGGTTTGAGTAAACAGGGCAATTCAGAACTAACAAAAATAACACATAATATATACTTATAGATAGGTACTTATACAAGATTCATGGTATACGTGTGAGGTAAGGGATTGTTCAAGATGTGTGAAGGGAATAATGGCCTTAGGTGCCATTTTGTCTATTTAATATGTAAGATCTTGTCGTAGCTTTTTTTTTTTAGCGTGGTAAAATTATCACATAAGTCCTCCCACCCCGGGCAGGGTGGGAGGGACTGTCAGACTTTTACTGACTAAAATCCACGGTGTTCCTTCAATAACCCTTTACGTACCGGGGTCACGGTAACGGGATGAGTCCCACGACCCCGGCAGGCTTCGGCCCTCTACGGGGGGGCCTCGTCATATTGCTGACGCTCTTTGAGGCGCGCGTGGAACACGACGCGCCTCAAAGGCCGTCAAAGGCCGTCGACCCGGGCATGGTCCATGGTCGGACAGCGAGTTGCCCTTTACTCGCTGTCCGCATGCCCATCTTGTCGTAGCTAACGAACAACAGCCACAGGGATCGATATTTAAGGTTAAGCAACGAATGTCATTGTCAGTCAGTGGATGGGTGCCCTTAACCGATCTTCACCGATTCATTGCCACCTTCATTTTCACCAACACATTAGCCAGGCTCCATACATTTTGTCTATGACGCGCCAGGTGCGTCATGGGCATTTTTAAAGGATGACGCCCCTGCCCAAGTAGCACAGATAGCTGTATAACTACTCACTTTTAGACCTATTTGAAACTCTATGCGTATTAAGACTCTTTTAAGAGTACACTGGTGATCCTACAGCTGCATAATAGCTGTCAGTGATATTTAAACAGCTTAGGCTGATTAATAGCTGCATTAAGGCTGATTAAGACCGACAAAACTACCATTAATACGCTTAGAGTGCTATAAAGGTATATTTTCAACGACGCTATTCAGCTTTTAACCTTTTCTGATGCCTTAGCAGTAGTAAGGGCTGTTTAGTGGATGAAATTACGCCAAATGCTGTATAAGAAGGTATTTGTGAACTCCTATTACACTGACTTATTAAAGGAGCACGTGTGAACTATATTAACGTTAATAGCTGTATAATGGATGATTTGTGGCCCACATTACAGCTTATTGCTGAATATGTCTACCGCTAATCAGCTTTTATACTGCCATTGATAGTGTCTGCATAGCGGCTGTTTAAACATTCACTAGATGCCTCGCAGCTGCTTAGAGACTCACTAGTGTATCGAATTAACGGCTTTTATTTTATAGTGGTTCACATAAGTACCTTTAATCAGACTTTATCTGAATAGAAGTAACATGTGGTACTGTAATCAGTCAGTGTAACTTGTAACGTTGATGGCGATTATACTGACGTACAAACTATAAATATACTGATTCATTTTTCAACTTTTAAGATGTTTTGTGTATGAATTAGGAATGTATTGCATTAGTTTTTACTTCCTGATAACATAATAATAACTTTTTATCTTATAATTCTTTTCAAAGCACAAAAAATTGTTTATTCAAGTTTTCATCACGGCTTATTTATATCACAAAACTAATTAAAAACAGAATATTTTCAAGGCGCACTAAAATTTTCTTAGACAATATATATGTATAATGTCAGTGAAATTACATTCCCAATCATTTTTCTTTTATGAATACCAGGGAATATGAATATTACCCACGTATAATTCACTCCACGAAACAAGTGTTCAATTGGCAGCTACGGGTTATTATATTTGCTTCTATATGTTTGTTACATCAAATATGTTCACTTTTACACTGGCCGCAAGCAGCCTTTCCCGGTTTAAAACATCTATTAAGAGCGTAGATGTGACATATTTACGAAGAGTAACTTGTGATCTCTTAGTCAGTCGATATTCAGCGCATAGTACTGTCGTTACCCTTTATAACACTGTTAAATTGCTGCTACACAGCTCCTAAGCAGCTACGTGAACTTAAGGCTGAATAATTTGTGCCCATTTAAGAGTTATAAGAGCTGTGTAAGGCCCTATACAGCCCTTATTCATCTTTTTTATTCAGCTTTAAGCATGATGGGAATCCGTTATTCGGCTGATAAGCAGCCTCGTGTGCTACTTGGGTGGTGTGTCAAGGGCCCCTTGTGATGTTTTATACGTATTTCTCCGTTATCTTGTGTCTGTTTGAGGAGGAAACCGTTCTTTGGTGTTCTTAGATACGTATTCGTTGATATTACGAAGGAAATATGGCGTTTCAATGTAGGATTTATTGATTTTACTAAAATGCTACAGGGGTAGTAAATATTTTGGAAACTTTTGTTGTATAAGTCATTTATTTGTATTGATAAAAGTGTTTTTTGTAGATAATCAGCAAGAAGACAAAATATTTTCTGAATGTAGCCAGGCATTGTTTACTGACGAGTATAAACATTGTGAGCAAGATAATAATAAAGAGAACGAAAGTTTTTCTGAATGTAGTCAATCGATTTTGCAAAATATTTCAAAAAAGGTTAAATTAGCAAGTTCTTCTTATAGTTAAAATAAAAATTATGAATATGATACAGACACCAACATTGAGGAAATCATGGATACTGAAGAAGCCGAATGTGAGAAAAATAAAACAAAAAGTTGAGACTAATATTATCTAAGGATAAACCTGTCAAAAATAAATCAAACTCCAATTGTTGTGCAGAAAATAAATAATATACTTAATAAATATAAGGTAAGATGCTTTTGAAGAAGAGCAAGTCCAAAATATCGGAGAAAAAATCCTTTATGAAATTGAGTAAGATAAACTGATTGAATTCAATTATTTCTGCGTTGTTCTTGTTTTTTCAATACTATTGTATTTTTTTTGTTTTTCTTTTCGATCTCTTTATTTATCAACCCATGATTAATAAATAAATTAAAACCTATATACTTACATACTATTTGTTTTGTGTGCGGGGGGGTGGGTATTATTTTTGTACATAAATTATGTTACTAGGCACCTTTGTGGAATATTTAACATATAATATGAACACATCTATAGACATATTATTACTTATTGAGTAAATAACTTCCGATTTATTAACGTAAGCTATAAAAGGGGCATAAGCACGTGTACCATCGAGTATTAGCAGAAAATATTACTATACTTACCGAAAAAATACTTTTACCACAATAATAAAATAAAAGAGTCAAGTCTACATGAAATCATATAACAAAGGTATCGCTGTCTCAAATAACGGGTCCCTGTAGGCGTTTCATTGAGCGTATCAGAAAAATACCTGGTATTTCTACCCGGGTATTTCATCCCGGACAGGCCCCGTCCGGGTAAATAAATATTAGCATAAATCCAATAAGCCGATATTGGATACTCTACTCAGTCTCCCGACACCTGCCTTGCAACTTTCATAAAATTACTTGTGCTCCTATATATTCGTTTGAATACGAAATTTCTTTTAAGTCGATTTGGCCGATTGCTTTTCAATTGTTTTGGGATCTCTTTTTAATAGCGCCCTTGATATAAGTCTTCAAAGAAGAAGTATGTCCTCTGTTCGGTAATATTTTTAGGGTTCCGTAGTGAATTAGAGGGTATATTTATGTAGTGCTGGTCCAGTTGTTACGAGTCCGACTTGCGACTTGTAGGTCGTTGGTTGGAACGTTACGAAGTTTAAGTCATGATTTATTTGTGTCACTGTATAGTGTTCGCTCCCGCCTTAGCCTTTGTGGTTATTTTTTTTTAAACCACCCAGAAATAGGTGCCAGTCCGTCGATTTTGCGTAAAAACTGTTGTCGCCTAACAATAAATTCAGTTGCTACACCATAAAATCACTGCTAACTTAAATTTAAACAAAGCTTGGAGCTCAATATAAAGCTGCTACTTTATGCTTAAAATGCTACTTCACTGTAGCTGCCAACCTATTATTTTTCCTACTCATTTAAATTGGGTTTTTTTAATAAATTAAGCTAAGGTAAATGTATAGTTTTTGTTTTCCAAATAAATACATAAAAAAAGTTTAAAATCATCACCATTACTTGCAAAACGGTTCAGCGGTTTAGGCGTGAAAAGGTAACAGACAGACAGAGTTACGTTCGCATTTATAATATTAAATATAAGATTTATTTATTTAATATAAGATGGCCACCGAAACTACTTAATAATAAGTAATTCGTGGATTGCGATTCGATTACTTGAATATGGATGTCGTCACTTTATGCTCGTCACAATGCATATGGTCATGCAGAGCTGATGGTGAAGTACCAGGAGATCTCAAAAATTAACGGCTCTATATCAGGAAAAGCAATATAATAATATATAATATAATATTCCACAACTTTCACACAACGCCATCTAGTCCCAAACTAAGCAGAGCTTGTGGTATGAGTACTAGACAACTAATAAACATACATATATATTTTTAAATACATACATGTTATAGATAAATTACACCCAGACAAAGAACAAATGATCGTGCTCATCACACAAACATTTGTCCTGGGTGGGAATCGAACCCACGACCTTGAGCATAGCAGTCAGGCATATTTTGTAAACGTGATAAGTAGTTCACATTTTGGCTTTTGTATCTAGATAAATTACAAACCGACCCACTATAAAGCGTGAAAAAAATTTCTTCGCAAAAATCAATTTCGGAAGGCGGTGTCAAAAAAAAAGAAAATACAAAACTAATATCACCGACTAGCGAAATTAAAGTTATTTTTGGCTTTGTAGTGTTTTGATATGGAAGTCTGTTTTATTTTTTGCAAATAAGTTTTTTATTAATAAACACATACTTACCCATATTTAAATAACAAAATCAATTTTTCGGTTAGGTCTTCTCCCGAAACACGTTATCATTTCATCTACATCATAGGTACGTTTTTATGGACGTGGTCAAGCCATTCCGTTTGGAAACTGAAAATATTCATTATCTTCAGAAAACGGAAGCCTATGTTACCGAGTTCAATGAAGCTCTTAATTCCTTGAATATTAAAAACGATGACCTGGAAACCATTTGGCAGTCCGCAACATCTTTTGTCACGGAAACAAGTTCTCAAATCTTGGGCCATAGAAACACTACATTGGATGACTGGTTTGGATGAGAATGATGATACAATTACAAGTGTACTAAATGGTCACTGTCAGATACTTAATATACAGCACAATTAAAACAAACGAATCCAGGAAAGCACTTCAAGATTGAGAAGACTAACGAGAGATGCGATAATTAAGTGGTGGCAAGAGAAGGCGAAATTGTTACAGTGGCTTATGGACACACAACAACTGATTGCATTTTATAACGAGATTCGTAGAGTCATAGGTACCAGGAAAAATTTAAACATACCGGTAAAGTCACTAGACGGAGTATCTCTCGCCAACAAGGACAATATTTCGAAACCTTCTGAGTGTGGATCGCTCTGCTGATATAACTTACATTAATTTCCTTCAGCATACTAAACCTAGGAAAGAGTTACTTGAACCTTGTACTTTCGAGGAAGTCACAACGGCCATCAGGCAACAGCAGAATAAGAAAGCAGTAGTAGGGGATAATATCTGCGGCGAAATGCTAAAGTATGGGGGAGAGGAGTTACATCAGATCATGTGGAAAATGTTATTGCGTATGTGGGTGGAAGAAGATGTCCTAAGTGCTTTAAAATCTCTCGCATTTGCTCACTGTACGAAAACAAAGGAGATCGCTTTGACTGTAATTCGTACCCTTCTCTCCGTTCCAGGAAAAAAATTCACCCGAGTCCTTGTAAATAGATTGCTGCCTTTATCCGAAGAAATACTGCCAGAATCTCAGTTCGGCTTCAGACCATAGAGAAAAACCTGCGAGGCCATCTTCTCAATCCTTTATTGAGAAGAGCAGGGAGCAAGGTCGACCAATGTTTCTGTTTTGTTAACCTTGAAAGCACATTCGCGCTCTCGATAGGTATCACTTAACACTTAATTCGACGGACTTTTTTTTACATTTTATTTGTAAAATCGTTATAGGTTTTGGTTCTTAGCTTGTAAGGGACTCTAGAAAAAAACCTGAAAAATTCTACCTATTTCAGTTTCCTGAAAAATACATGTCCATTATATTGGACATTATCAAGTTCGTAAGAAACTGATGCACTCCAACCATGTGCAGCATATTTTCCATTGTCTAAAAGAAAGGATAAAAGAAACAAGTGTTTCCGTGATAAAATATGTATTATATTTTGGAACATTAGTCTCAGTTACGTTGGTTAATGCTTAACACTAATAAGATCACCAAAAACTTATAAGTACGATGAACTCACTTATGTTCTGAACATATTAATTAAATATCTATAACGGCTCTTGCAAGATGTTCTGTAGAGAACTATCAACGTGTCACAAAGGTCAACTCCTCCCATATGTTGATTATAGTGCAGGTTGCACTATAATCAATATATGGTCTGTTTTGCCGTATGAGTCCAACACTGAAAGTCCCCCAGTATTCAGGTAGATAGCAAATGAAATCGAGCGTCGTAAAATAATTATCAAAATAAACAGAAAATCCTGGAGTCTGGATGACAGAATTGTCATCACCCAGTGTCATCTGCTCTTCCTCCTCGCTAAAATCGGTATACCGGAAGGTGTCATTGCCGCCGTATAATAGAAAATCATAGACGATTCCAGAAGCACCAGCGCGTACGACACTCATTAATCCCCATTTATTCGGTTGTTGATTATAGTGCAGGTTGCACTATAATCAATATATGGTCTGTTTTGCCGTATGGGTCCAACACTGAAAGTCCCCCAGTATTCAGGTAGATAGCAAATTAAATCGAGCGTCGTAAAATAATTATCAAAATAAACAGAAAATCCTGGAGTCTGGATGACAGAATTGTCATCACCCAGTGTCATCTGCTCGTCCTCCTCGCTAAAATCGGTATACCGGAAGGTGTCATTGCCGCCGTATAACAGAAAATCATAGACGATTCCAGAAGCACCAGCGTGTACGACACTCATTAATCCCCATTTATTCGGTTTCATGGGGTTACACTGTTTCCGGATTTCTGCTTTAGAACGTTTATAGGGTATAATTATCTATGCTGTACTTTATTTCTTCTTATGATGCTAGGCAGTTTTCCCTATTTTTTCGATGAATGGTCGTATCTTGTATATCTGTCCTCATCAGAAAAGATATTGTCGACAAAGTGAATGTTACGTCGAATCTGCTCGAAATAAAAAAATGATGTTTAGTTCTTCAGCCTCATAATGTTTTCATACAGCAACCCAGTGTCTCCAAGCAAAAGAGCGTTACAAAAAAAAGCATAAAGAAGAAACTACTCACATATTTACAGTTCTAGTTGCACAATATCTTTAGGACTCTAATTATGATTTCAATGTGTAAAATATAAATAAATAACCCAATGCATAATAATAATAATAACATTGTTTCAATGTGTGTCTTTCTTTTCATTCATTTTTGTTATTCATTTTTGTAACACCAACATTATTAGATATTTGAGATTTTCAACTGGAAAAATTCTCCATTTAAAATCGTCCAATCAGATGACAACGGAACGTCTGTCCACCATTTTTTCAGCGGGTGCCACCAACAAGAAAAGTGTGTTTGTGCCTGTGCAGTGTTTTTTCAACAATAAATCTTTCATTTTGGTTGATCAGCTATAAAAACAACGATAAATCTATCTCTTATAAATTTTGCGTAAATTGAAAGAATAATTTTGACAAACTACTAAAAAGAAGCTGGATAATTCCAATAGTATTATTTCTAACCTCCAAATGTTTGAGATTGTTATTCAACTTATGGTTAATTTCATTTTTGTAACGATTTGTTACGTTTTTTTGTTGCGTAACAAGAACTGTAAATATGTGAGTAGTTTCTTCTTTATGCTTTTTTTTGTAACGCTCTTTTGCTTGGAGACACTGGGTTGCTGTATGAAAACATTATGAGGCTGAAGAACTAAACATCATTTTTTTTATTAACTACTTATTATTATGATCTGAAATGTTGATACCTATCTGGAAGAAATGTTTCTCAAGGATAATAATACTAGTTTGATCACTTCAATGCAGTTTTTCTGGATGATATTGGAGTGGACATTTTCACACAACAAAATGTACAAAAATTTTGAAAATCACCCATACATTTCCCAGTCGAGTACAAGTTTGTGTTGTCGACGATATCAACGAGTATCTGAGAAAAAGAACAGATAAAAAAGTCCAACGGAGAGTCAGTGTCCGGTAAACCAAACAGGAAATCGTTGGATTAAATATCAGCATTGTGTCTGAATTGTCCTTTTCTCCATTTGTAGGTCACAATTAGTGTCTTCTTGGTATTTTTTGCACGAAATTTGGCACAGCTCGTGTTGGTAGCTTCCTCTTACGTCTAGATGTTCTTGGTGTTAATAGACTAGCCCTATGGCTAGTCCTTCGTCTATACGAAGGATTTGATAATAGAATAGACAATAATGAAGCTAAGCTTGGTAAAGCATTGTAATTGACTTCACCAGTCGGTGGTAGCACGTTGTTAGTAGTGTAACAGGAGTCAACGGAGGTCGCTCATGGTCTAAAATGTCATCGATTTCTAACCCAGAGTTATTTTTAACTCCATCGTCGTCCATTTCAAGGTTTTCGTTTACTGCCCCATAAAAGTATTAGCATCAACATAAGTCTCGGCACTGTCGATGGAAATATTGGCTTGTGTATGATTTTTGGAACTGCCTGATATAGCCATGCACTCTATGTCTGAATCGATGGAAGGGCAGGATGAGGAGGACAACTCTTCAGTTCTTTGAAAAGTAAGTTTCTCTTTATTTTCAGATTCAGAACCAGTAACTGTATCTGAAGAAGCGTTTTCAGACGGCACCAATGCTATTAAACTACGTCCCCTAGACTCGAAGCTCTGAAAAAAAAAGTTAGTAAGGTGTCAAACATTTCATCTATGGATCCCTAAAACCATTATTAATAAAAATAACAAGAAATTACTTTTCTAGTATTACGGCAACGGGATGAATACAGGACATAGTATTTAGTAGTCACTTATTTAATTCGACGACGTGAAGTATACTGGACATACAAATTTCGGGCATCATAAAAACTAAATGAAACTGAGTAAAGCAATCAAAACATTATTAGTAGCTTTTGGGTTTGTAATTTTTAGTTTTCAATAATATTAGAACGAAATGAGTCGTAAAATAATGAATAAAACACAACTTACCCAAAGCCTAGTGACTTAGTCATATAAATAGAAACTTAATCTCGCCGGTGACTGCTCGCGTCCCGTCGATGTGTATGCGTTGCTGATTTTTTGACAACGTAGGTGGATAGTTCAGGATATTACTTAAAACTTAAAATATACCGTCAATTTTTTCGTGCAGATTTTTTTTCATTCAATGGGTAATATACTCCACGGCGTCGACTTAAGGGTTAAAGTGTCTGCGAGATATAATGAACATCTGGTGGCAAGATCGTGACCGAAACATGGATGTCCTTTGTCATGCAAACGTCGGAGGTATCGATACCTACTTCATGAGGCACCAGCTGCGCTGGAGTGGACACGTGTCGCGAATATCGGACAACAGATTGGCTAAACGCATCTTCTACTCAGAACTTAAATATGGCAAACGTCAACGGGGAGGACAATACCTAAGATATAAGGATGTTCGGGAGGTACCTGTGTCTGATGGGAAAGGAGGAAACGCCTGGGTGTCACCACTGCGAGGATCGCCCTGAGGACACCGTAGAGCACACGGTGCAAGACTGCCCCGCCTGGGCAGAGCACCGACGTGTCCTCACGGCGGCGATAGGCGGAGACCTCTCGCGCCCGGCCTTGGTCGAGGCCATGCTTTGGGGCGAGAGGGAGTGGGAAGCGGTCGCCTCCTTCTGCGAAGCAGTCATGCTTTCGAAGGAGGAGGCGGGCCGCGTGAGGGAGAGGATGGCGTCCTCCCTCCAGCCCAGCCGCAGTGGTAGACGCCCACGGCGTCGGACGTCGGCCGACGATCTCCGGCCACCGTAGGCGTGGGCATGCGGACAGCGAGTAAAGGGCAACTCGCTGTCCGACCATGGACCATGCCCGGGTCGACGGCGCGTCGTGTTCCACGCGCGCCTCAAAGAGCGTCAGCAACATGACGAGGCCCCCTCTGCAGAGGGCCGAAGCCCGCCGGGGTCGTGGGACTCATCCCGTTATCGTGGCCCCGGTATGTAAAGGGTTATTGAAGGAACACCGTGGATTTTAGTCAGTAAAAGTCTGACAGTCCCTCCCACCCTGCCCGGAGTGGGAGGACTTATTTGATAATTTTACAACGTTAAAAAAAAAAAAAAAAAAGATATAAGGATGTCATGAAAAACTGCAAGATCGAACCATCTCAATGGGAACACAAAGCAGCTCAATGTTTGGATTGGAGACGTTTCATTAATCCACAAGTCTCTGATTTTGAATTGCTACGACGAGCAGATTTGGACAAAAAACGAGACGAGTTGAAGGCCAGACCACCAGCAGATATACACTATTGTCGTGCGAACGGTGTGTTAACGTGCCCTACATGCAACATGGTATTCTGAGCGAACTGTGGGTACGCCAGACATCAACGAGCGCTCCGTCGGAGAGCTGAACAACCAAGCCCTAATGTTTGAATAAAATAGCCATGATACAGTCGCCGTAGCCGAAATCGGCTAGGATTAACATCATCATCATCGTGGACGTGGAGAAGTACCAGTCTGGTTAGACGTTCTTCAACCATTGAAGCTCTTAGCCACGATTTGATTTTTCGTAACGTAGAGAAAGATCTTTCCGCTGTCGCTACACTAACAGGTACGGTAGCCATAATACATTTAAAAAATATTATATTCATCAACATCGCAATTTAAAATAAGGTCAGAAATCGTTTTATAATAAGGTCAGAAATCGTTTTATAATAGGGCCAGAAGTTTTTTTTTAACGTAGTACTTTATTACTAAAGTTTAGTAGTTCCGATTGAGTTAGATCTAGCTAGACCTTAGTCGAAATAAAGCGCGCGCAAGTGTCACACGAAATGTGACATAAATGAAAGGTGGCGGCTGTGGAGGCGGCACGGTAAAATTCAAATTTTCGATGCGTTCGTTCCCGAATAATGCGTTTGCCGTCGAACAAAGTATTATATTAAATCCATTATATCAATTAAATATTGTAAGTACAGACGCCAGCACATCAAGCTACAACAATCTGTCAAATTCCTTTAATAGATTTTCAACTTTATTGTTAAAGAAATTAGGTTCAACGTTGATTGGGAAAATTTGACAGTTTCGGGTAGCTTCATGTGCTGGCGTCTGTACTTAAATAAAATTTATATTGTGACAAAAAATATATAAAAATATTATGTTTCACAATTTTAATTAGCGGTCCACCTAAGTCCTAGACCCAGCCCAGGGGGGGGGGTCATGACCCCCATGACCCGCCCCCCCCTTGGACCCGCGCTTGCATGAAACCACATATATAATATGGAACTGTGAGCTGTTATAGACATGGCTTACCTGGGATCCAGCAGAATACGAGCGTCAGACATATTTGCCTGGCACATGCTGAGCTGGACTCCCATTTGGTGCAATTTCGGATTTCCCACCGATTTTTCGCGTTGCATTTTAAAGTTTGTTTTCTTTTTTGTCATTTATAATATTTTTTAAATTAATGATAATAGGCGTTTGACCACCATCTCACCTGACAGTAAGTGATGATGTGGTCGTAGATGGAGCACACTTACCTAGAAGCAACCTATTCACTATTGACTTAAAGACCCCCAGTTTATAGCTTATATATTTTGGTTGCGTTCCTTTGTTCTATTCTTTTTTTTCTGTAATTTATGTGCTTTTGTGTGTTGTGTCTTCTAATGACCAATGAAAGTTTTGTCTATCTACCTTAGTTGCAGCCCGTTACGCTAGACACCCCAGTACCTCTCCTTTGAACTGAAATCTGAGTATACAGGTCCTCTCAAGAAAGAATAGTCGATTAAAATCCAATGCTCTCTCCACATTTCCAAAACAGACACTCTCTAAAAATACACCAAATTAATTGGTTCATCCAGGCGTGACAGTGTAAGTGGAACTGTCTGGCCGAGTACAGAATAAATAGCCTGCTTGTACACCACATAAGTGATAAATTATATTTATTTCGTATATCTTCTTTTAATATATAAAATCTCATGTTACTGTGTTTGTGGTCGCACTTCTCTGAAGCAGCTCGACCGATTTATGTTTTTTTTGTGTATATTTAGTAAGTGTGAGCATAGTTTGTAAGGCACAGAACAGATAAAAGAGGTTAGAAAGGAAATAGTTCCTGATTTGTATGAGAACGCGTGTCGGCGCTTGTCTCCCCACTCTTTAGCTCTACTACAAGCAAAAGGCCCATTACGTATGCAAATTACGCACACAAATAAATTACACACACTTAAATCGAGAGCTTGCTACTGATTGTAACTCACTGTTGATAAACATGCGCCGTGCATCACGGCCAATCAGGGCAAAGGACAAAACGACAATGGTTGAAGTGTGGCGCATGCAGTACATTGTAAGCGGACTTGGTCATTGCGTTGATTAAGCGAGTACACAACGGGCAATGTATACTTTTTGTAACTTCTTGCAATAATATTGTTAATGTTCGGAATTTCATAGTGATCAGAATATTTTTATGTTTTTATGTTTAAAATTGTAATTAAAGGTTATTTCGACTTACCGATGGAAAGATATACCTCCTCGCTCTATACTTGCGGTCTAACTTTTTGTTTTACAGGTTATAATTGCACAACACGGCATTTTAAAGCAGAGCTTTATGTTCCGAAGTAATCCGAAGCGCACCAAAGGCGGTGCATGAATTAATCGGTCGCGCTATGATTGTCGTATCAGAAATGTGGCGCGCTCGCCACGCCCACATTACCATTCCAACCTTATTCATCTATTCCGTGTTGTAAGGTAAGTATATTTCATATTCAGAAAAAAAATCTTTACAGGAGCATTGCAATGCATACGGTACAGATAGTATGTCTATATAAATAGAAAATAATATATGTATATTTGTCCTGTACGTATTCTTAAGCCATCAATCAGATTGTCATGGGAATCTGGCAGTTCTGAAGAAGTTCGAGAGTGGTTTTGGTACAAAAATTAGTGCATTAAAAGAAAGAATTGCGACATTTTTATTTGGTTGGTTGATAAAACCAAACACTTTATTACTCTACGTGGCTTTGCAAAGCATAAAGTTGGTTATAAATATTACTTTTAGACGTATTTTTTTTAATTTGCCGTTGATGTCCCACTGCTGGGCAAAGGCCTCCCCCAAATCCTTCCAGGTTCTCTTTTAGAGCGCCCCTTCGGACCAACCAACACAATGTGCGTCTAGGTCATCTTGCCATCTTTTCCTGGGCCGGCCTCGGCGGCGCCATCCGTTCTCAGACACCCAGTGCGTGGACATTTTTGCCCAGCGACGTTAATATTTTCGTAAATTTTATTCTGATGAGACCGATGTTTCCTACCCGTGCATCCTGAGAAGAAACACAAAAATAAACTAGATAAAGAGCTTAAAGTCTCTTAAACTTCCTTCGACCAGTACTAGTCAGAACATAATTATAAGAACTGTGTAGGTTAGTATCTAGGTGGCTTCTTGGGGAATGAAACACACAGATTTGAACGGACCTTTCCAAACACTACAAGCATTTATCAGTTATCGCGAAACTCCATTTAGAAAAAAATCAGGAGTTTTAGCAATTTAACTAACGTCAAGGTTATAATAGTTAGTTAAGATTTTATAAGTTAGTGAGGGAAAGAGGGTGAAAAGTGATTTTAGATTTTCTATAAAAAAAAATAATTATCGTTCGAACTTAACGCGGGATATTTTTATTTTTTATATTTTTGACCAAGTGTTTTTATTGCTCCGAATTTGCGATATTTCGGTACAGTGCCGACTGTTAGTGACCAAGTCAGTTTAAAACTTATAGGAACGAAAAAAGTAGTCTTAGGTATTAAATACTCAAGAATAATGCCTTTAAAATTTGTATGAAACACCCTTTTCTTTCGGTGGGAAAATGTTCAAATGACTCCTCCCTCTCTAGGTCGAGAGGAAGGGAGTGTCAGACTTCTACTGACTAAAAACTCACCCTAATCCTTCAATAGCTCTCTGGGGCTGCGGTATCCCGTTAGAACATCCACGC
This sequence comes from Tholera decimalis, assembly GCA_943138885.2. Lineage (NCBI taxonomy): Eukaryota > Metazoa > Arthropoda > Insecta > Lepidoptera > Noctuidae > Tholera > Tholera decimalis. The sequence goes on from OW964565.2 coordinate 32,416,362, forward strand.
AACCGTAAAAAGTAATTTATAGTAAAAATCAGTGATAAGTTTCGTAAAAAGTAAGCAATCACAATATTGCATATATTAAAAAAATAGCTTTTTTAAAACTTGAAAGAAATAACGACTAAAAAGTTAAAAAAAAATTAGAATATATTACTTGTTGGCATTTAATTAAGTTATCTTAGGTACATATTATTCTGCTCCCATATGGCTATCCGCTATCAGCTCACAGCTTAGTCATCTGCCGGGGTTGCGTGTTTATATTTATATTATTTTAATTGTTAATATTAGTTCATTTAATTGTTCTTTTAAACTTTCTCAATTGTCACTTAGTTGCTACCCGTACACTTTTCCTTTGACAACACTGTAGAATAGTTACAAATGCTATGTACTTTGAGTCACTGTTAGTTAGCTCAAAATATATACCTATATTTTTTTTTGTAATATCACATGCTGAGTTTACCAATAAGTGATTGTTATACTGTTACTGTTTTATCTCTTGTGCTCTAAGAACATGCCTTATATATATGTATGTAGAAACATACATATATATGTAGAAACAATTGTTGGTAAACCTAGTAATAAATAAATGAAATAAATAAATTTATTCTAACGAGATACCCGGGCCCCGGATGGCAAGGATAATTGAAGAAACAGGTTCGGAAGAAAAAGGGAGAGTTAGTCTCTCTCACTCTCGTTCCATGCTGAAACGAGAGTGAGAGGAGTTATTTGATGATTTTCCCACTCGAAAAAAAAACATATATATATATATCTCTATTACAGTACATCATCTAAAATAACCACGGATTTCTTAAAAACTCAGTATACTACCAACATAAAAATAAGAAGTTTTAAGTTTTTTTTTTTTTCCTTTATCCGTAGCACAAGACGGTTCAAAGATTTCCAGGTGTAAGCCCGGATTGGGGATTCGAAAGTGATTCCAAGTGTTACGGCCAAATATTGAAGGAGAAAACAAAATGCCTTGGGCCGCCGAAAATATACTTTATTAGTAATTTGAAGACTGGGTCGGGGATCAGGGGATTGATGGCCGGATTTTTATATTGGAGTGTTATTACTTAGAGGAGGTGGCTATATAATAATAGCCGCATGGGTTGATGTTCAAGGATAAGAATGTTTGCAGAGGTCGGTGTGTAGATGGGCATATCAAGATTCTTCCATGTCTCGGAAAGCAAGTTAGGCCGTTGGTCTCAGCTGTTATTTGTCGCGAGGGAACACGGAATAGATGAATAAGGTTGGAATGGTAATGTGGGCGTGGCGATCGCGCCACATTTATGATACGACAATCATAGCGCGACCGATTATTTCATTCACCGCGTTTAGTGCGCTTCGGATTACTTTGGAACACAGAGCTCTGCTTTAAAATGCCGTGTTGTGCAATTATAACCTGTAAAACAAAAAATCAGACCGCAAGTATAGAGCGTGGAGGTACATATATTTTTCCATCGGTAAGTCGAAAATAACATTTAATTACAATTTTATTTGTAAAAAACATAAAAATATTCTGATCACTATGAAATTCTAAACATTAACAACATTATTGCAACAAGTTACAAAAAATATACATTGCACGATGTGTACTCGCTTAATTAACGCAATAACCAAGTCCGCTTACAATGTACTGCATGCTTTGCGTCCTCAACACTTCAACCATTGACGTTTCGCCCTGTGCCCTGATTGGCCGTGATGCACGGCGCATGTTTATCGACAGTGAGTTACAATCAGTAGCAAGCTCTCGATTTAAGTGTGTGTAATTTATTTGCGTGCGTAATTCGCATACGTAACGGGCCTCTTGCTTGTAGTGGAGCTAAGGAGTGGGAGATAAGCGGCGACACACGTTCTCATACAAATCAGGAACTATTTCCTTTCTAACCTCTTTTATCTGTTCTATGGTCGGGTGTCACAGGGTGACTCCCAGCCACCATAGGCGCGGGCCTGCGGGCTGCGAGCAATGGGTAGCTCATCGCCTGACTGAAACCAGACCCGTGTAGACGGCGCGTCGTGTTCCACACGCGCCTCAAAGAGTGTCAGCAAAATTGTCGCGACCCATAAGGGGGCCGTTGCCTGCCTCGGAACGCGAAGGGCATATGATGGAACATGGATGGGTTTTAGTCAGTAGAAGTCTGACACACCCTCTTGCTTCTCCCTGATCGGGAGGCAGTCATTGGATGATTTCCCATCCTTAAAAAAATATGTTATTTGTAAACTTTGAAAGTCGTCGTCGAAGAAACAAGAAAATCGGCCACTGTTCTTGCCAAGGGTTATCGTGTTACCCAGTTACTGGGTTGCAGAGGTCAGAGGGACAGTCGCTTCATATACTCAGCTGCATCGGTAAGATTGGAAGCCTATCCTGATATATTTGGGAAAAAGGCTAAGACGAAGGCAGATGACGATGTCAGGTCTTATGGTATGATAACTATGAAGTGTTTGTGAATACGGAAGTTTCCTTCCTAGTTTTCAAGCTAAGTTAGAGTTACGATGGAAAATACCGGAGAGAATGTCATTATGTCCATTGAAAGATTGTGTTTTTTTTATTTTTATTGACGCATTATTGTCAATACTCTTGCGCCAATCTTCCCAGTTCATCGTGCTGTGCTTGCGATGCCACTGTGGCTGCGAAAATCTTAAGTGGCGTAAATATAGTCTTCACTTGTAACTGTATTTCCGAGCTGTTTTAGTAATGGAGGTAGAATTCACGTTACTAGCAATCGTGTTTAATCATTCAACGAAGCTGAATATGCTTGTGTCTTAAGTGGGTTCAAGACAATAGTGTAATGGGTTCGAACCTGCGATCTCTCGATCACAAGGCCGTCACCTTAGTCATTAGGTTATTGACGCTTACGCATTTTACACATTGCCACGCAGTAAAGCCTGCAATACATGTTGGCCGAGCGTTGTCGAGTGAAGGCCAATACCAACATGTAGACGGTATATTTGCCTTGTCTTGCTATCGCTCGTTGTCACTTGCCTAGTTGGCCGAGTGGAGGCCAGCGCCAACGTGTATAGAGCTCATTTGGTGCAACTTGTCTTCGCTCGCCGTTGCTCGTGATCTCTTGCCTCACTTCGGATCGGTGTCGGTTTTTGGTCACAAATCAAAGGCGCTCGCCTGCGCTCGGCCAACGTGTGGGCAGCTCTACAGACCCTCTTCTACATTGGTCGTCTGCATTAGCGTTCGACGAACTTGTCGAACGTGTGGACGTTATTTCTTACCTTGTACCTATTTGCCAACGCTCGTGTTGGCTTACGCTCGGCCAACATGTATTGCAGGCTTATGACTGCCGAAATTTTAAGTCAGTCTCTTCAGTACATTACCGACTGAGCATGTTAAGGACGAATTTTTTGATAGTTTATTATATTTTGTAGTTATATTACATAGTTTGTATTAATGATAACATTTTAATAGTGAACTTTTTAGTGTTCCGTAGCCGAATGGCAAAAACAAAACTCTTATAGTTTCGTCATGTCTGTCTGTCTGTCTGTCCGTCCGTCCGTATGTCACAGCCATTTTGTTCCGAAACTATTAGGACTATACATGTGAAACTTGGTAGGTAGATTTATTCTGTGAACCGCTTTCCGATTTTAAGAAAACATGAAACCAATGCGTGAAGACACTTTTTCATAAAGTTAATCGTTTAAAAGATATACGCTTCCAAAGTGGTAAAATGTCCCCCCCCCTTCTAACTTCTATAATAATGGAGTGGAAAATAAAAAAAAATATGCTGTAAAACTTTCAACCAAAATTACTAATTTGAACGAGATTGGGTTAGCAGTTTTTCAGATACAGCATATTTTCTAAAACCGCAAATATAACTTTGTAATTCATACAAACACTATGAAAAATAAAGTCATTTGGCGTAGTTACTACGGAAGCCTTCATGGGCAAGTCTGACTCGCACTTGACCCATTTTTTAGTAGCTCTTATTTATAGGTTCGCGTTTGACCATCAGCTCACCTAATAGTAAGTGATGATGTGGTCGAAGTTGGAGCACGCTTACCTAAAAGTAACCTATTCACTCTTGATTTAAAGACCGAGAAGAGGTTATAGCTATCGGGAAACACAGACTCCGGCAGGGAATTCCACTCTTTAGCCGTACGCACAATGAAAGTATTCCCAAAACGTTTTGTGCGTATGGGTGGGCTAAAACCTAAACTAAATAGTGCGGGTTCTATTTTCTAGACCCGTATAAAATGTATGTTGACTCCGGTAATAACTTGTGGGTCAGATCCAGCTGTTATCGGGTGTGCAAACTCTTGTTTATACACGAGAAGCTTTAATAAAGTTTCATAGCATTAACTTTACGACGCGACGTGTAATTTCGAAAGAAATGGTTATATTTTCATAAATTATTATTCGATGACTTTTCTGTCTCAGTTTACTATTTACTGTAAAAAAGGTTTTGCACATTTAGTTTTCAGACGTGAACTGAAAAAAGTTCCTTACAAAAAATACCACAAGTTAGTTAACAAGGATTTTTTCGGGGAGAAAATCTTTCAATTACTCCTCCCGCCCTGGGTGGGCAGGGTGTGTCAGACTTCTACTGACAAAAAACCCAACCAGTTCTTTTTTATTTATTATTATTATTATTCCCGCAACCCCACCAGGTATGGCTCAATCGGACTCCGACAATGCTGCTTCTTGAGGCGTTGCAAAGTGATGTGACAAAGGTGAAATGTAGCCCTAAAAATCCCATTTAAATAAACGCAGGCAACCTCGGACTATAATTATATTATTAACCGACTTCAAAAAAAAGGAGGAGGTTCTCAATTCGTCTTGAACTTTTTTTTTTATGTATGTTACCTCATTACTCGCAGATGGCTGGACCGATTTCAAAAATTCTTGTTTTGGTTGGAAGGGTATACTTTCTAGTTGGTCCCATTGTCGTCATGTTTGGATCTGATGATGGGATCATGGAGAAATCGAGGGAACTCTTCTAATATTATAGACACACCTATAGCGTTTTGGGTATTTCTTATAGTACTATATATAGTAGTATAGAACTGATGATGAAGACCCCAGATGGCCACCGAAACTACTCAATAATAAGTATTTCGTGGATTTCGATTAGATTACTTGAATGTTAAATGTTTAATGTTAAACACTTTATGCTCGTCACAATGCATATGGTGAATTAGAACTGATGGTGACGTACCAGGAGAACTCCTCAAAAATTAACGGCTCTGCACCGGGAAAAGCAATATTTTGTAAAAGGTGATAAGTAGTTTGACATTTCGGCTTTTGTAACTTGATAAATTACAAACAGACCCACTAAAAAGCGTAAAAAAAATTTTTTTGCTTAAATTAGAACCGACTTTATATAAAAACACTACAAAGCCAAAAATAACTTTAATTTGGGAAGGCGGTGTCGAAAAAAAGAAAATTCATAAAAAATGACACCGACCACCGAAATTATAGAAGAAAAACATCAACAAAATCTGACATCCAAAAATACCAAAACGCAAAACCTAATATAATATTATATAACAACAAACCAAATAAAATAGCACTGAATGGCACCGCAGGGAAATACCGTCCCGCGCCCGTGGTGACGCACGGACCGGACTTACTATGTGAAGGACCTTTATTGGGTACTAGCTCTTCGCCCTCGACCTAGTCTGCGTGGATGACGAGATAATTTATTGCCAATAGCTCTCTCTCCTTACTACTAATGAAAGAATTTTTAGAATTGTATTATTAGTTTTAAAAAATACTCCCTACATACAAACCTACAGATATACAAACTTACAAACAAATTGTACCTCTTTATAATATTATTTCAGATTCATACGATGGGTACTCGGCACGGTGAATAAGTATACGCACGGTGAATGTGTATGTCTCTTCACTAAACGATGTTTTATTATATTTAAAATATGTAAAATTTTACCTATTAGTTATAAACAAAAGTATGTTTTAGCAGTGAACCATCATGGTACCCAAGAGCATAAACTGACTCATGTAATCAACAACCATAACACACGATCTATGGCTGCTGGCAAATTCATAGTACCCAGAGTCACGTATTACTATGGTGACAGAACCTTAAAAATACGAATACCATATCTTTTAAATAGTCTGCCAGCGGACATAAGGAGTGAAAAGAACAAAAACAAGTTTAAAAATAAGTTAAAAAAATATTACTTAGAAATATGTTAAAGTGCTATCATTAAATAAATTATTATTCGCTGTGTAAGAAAAGTTTTAACAATAAGTTTTAAAATAAGTTTATCAATAAATAAATAATTACTAGTTTTTAAGTTTTAAATGTATAGTATATTATAGAGACTCATCGATCCCACAGTCAAACCACTACCACGGTTTTGTGGGGCTTAGTTTATAAGTTATTTGTAATTAATGTTTATAAAAAAAAAATAAAAAAAATAATAATAATAAAAAAAAAAAAAAAATAAAAAAAAAAATAATAATAATAATAATCGGGCTAAAACCGCCGTGTCCTAGTACCGTAAAGACATGCGATATCCATCCGAATTAGACCCGCGTAAGGTTTTTTTTTTAAGGATTGGTAATCGTCCAATGACTGCCTCCCGGTCTGGGCGAAGCGAGAGCGTGTGTCAGACTTCTACTGACTAAAACCCATCCGTGTTCCATCTTATGCCCTTCGTGTTCCGAGGCCGCGGTAACTCTTTCGGACAAATCTGCTACCCTGGCAGGCAACGGCCCTCTTGTGAGAACGTTATTGGCTGATTATATTATCATGTATGTCCAAACCACCGTTATTATGGTCGGTATCCAATCTTAACAGATACAACAGGGAATCCGTGTGTTATGTTGCTACTTACGACGCCACATATTCCTAAGAAAATGACTAACACCGCGCTGTGTGGTGCACCGTGAGATTCGCCTTCTCAGCATTCCTATAGCGTGGGACCGAAGACTGTTCAATAGCAGTGATTAATGTGAATTTTGTGTTCAGTGCTTCACTCTTGTTTCTCACATCGAACAATTGTCACGTAACTTAGTTTTAGCGAATTAAATGTAATTTTTATATTATATAAATTTAATTAAGTAAATTGTGTCGGTCTTATTTGCATCCTCGACTGCAGCCCAACGTAATTCGTGTGTCAATACATTATTTATAATGATTAATCAATTAAGCATACTTACCTATACCTTTGTGATGTTTAGGCACGGACTGCGCCTGAGATGAGATCTCAATTTTTCAGGCATTCGATAATAACTAGGATTTTGGCTTTCAGTATTGTAGGTACATGTAACATGGGGCGACTACCCATGTAAAAAACAAGTGCATGTCGGTCAACGCGCAGTGTAGGATTCCGTACCACAACTCCAAGTACGAGTTGGATTAGTTGACCCGAGAGTTCCGTACCATGCTCTGACAAAAACAAACTACTCTGTTTTACACGAATAAAAACTTGATCTAAATATTTTTCAATGGAATTTGTCCGGAAGCGAGTAGAATACAGTTGGTCGACTATTACTCGTAAATTTATGAAGACAACTTAGGTCTGATAGTTTTAACAGATCACTAAATCGAAAATTGGTCTTCTCACACTCCCATTAGTTTTGAACGACCTATCCAAAGATAGCCCACTCTTTAAGTGTAGGGGCAGTAACCTCACAAAAGTTGTATATAAATAATTTTATGTAACCACTTCGTCGACGTGATTATCGAATATTCATGCCAAACCAAAATGTGGATGGACAGACGGATGTGCAGACGGATGGACAGATGGACGGACAGACGGACATGGCGAAGCTATAAGGGTTCCTTGTCGACTACGGAACCCTAAAAAAGAGTATAGGTAAGAATTCCTCAGACATCGGGTACCCGGACCCGAACAGTCAGACTGTGTGAAGGGATCTTTACATCGACGCCGAGGCGTCTAATCAGTAAAATGATCCATCATTGTTACAGCGAATATATTTTGTGTAATTCCTTTAAACGTCGTTAGAATTTTACGGGAAAATATTTGTTGATATTTTTTGTGAAAGGTAATTAGGGATGATTGAAAATATTGGTTTGTGTGAGGAAAAATAAAATGTTTTTGTTGGAAGAATATCACAATAACATTTTCGAGCAAGCCGAGTTTTGAAGTCATAAAAAAGAGCAAGCGTTATTTATTTACGATATTTTTGTTACTGTTTTAAATAAACTGTCAGGCTTGGCGGTGGCTGATGGAAACCATCATGTTACCACATGTCAAGGGATTTGTGAATCATATAACTGTTATTATGATGCACGATTTAGTTACAAAAAAAGGAAGCATTATTTTTTACGATATTTTTGTTCGTTTTAAAAAATCTGACAGGGTTGGCAGTGGCTGATGGGGACCATTATTTAACCTCATGTCTAGGGATTTGTGAACAACGAAACCTACTATTATAATGACAGATTTCATCAACAGCATAAGCTGGATTCGAACGAGCCACAATTTAATATATATTCTAAGTATTAGACCTCCATCATGTATCGGTGGCGCTTTGTAGTCCAATAACGGGCTTGGTGGAAATCTATATTTTGCCATAAAGAAGTATCTATACTTCAAAATATTTTATTGTATAATAAACGAGAGTAGTGGCTCAGTGGTAGTGGCTAAGAATAAATATAAAGTTGCATTATTCTATGACAGACATTTGGTATAAATTCAATTCAGTCAATCGGAACGCGATAGTGTTCTGAGAAACGAAGGCTTTCCTAGTGTGTAATAAGTAAAATTACATGGTAAACATAATTTTAGTTACCCGTTAATAATAATGGTAAGCGCTAATTATTTTAATGTTTATATTAATCATCAAGCTTCATTAAAATAAAATGAGGTAACAAAATTTTTAAATGGAATTTAATTTATTTGTGCCTTAATATTTTTGCATGGAAATACATATAATAATTTTACTCCTTTCTCTCTGTGTGGAGTTGACTCCTACTGATTGAAAATACACCCTGTTCTCATTAAAACAATAGCGAGGATAATAAGAAAAACAAACAGAACGACAAAAATTAAAGTAAGTATGTTCATGTGTATAATTAATTTTTTAGCATTTGAATAAACACAGTAATTTTTGAAATCTCAGACCGTCTCTTCAATTTTATTTATAGGTATAGATAGATGTAGGAAAGTGTATATATTAAATGAAGAGTGATAGAGTTCCATAATTAAATTCATTTTTATTATGCACCTACCACAATGTGGTCATTTTAAAGCAAAGGTTGACTGGTAGAGATTGCCTTTTTGCATTAAGTCCGCTCATGTACCATGACTATTGTATATGTAGTTTAAATAGGTAAATAAATAAGAGTCTAATAATATAATATTATTAGAATTATAAGTTTTAAAGCTAACATGGTCACTAACAGATTTAAATCTATGTTAGGTATATCTAAATTTGAACTTAAAACTGGATATTTTTTACCATGTGTATGATTTTATCCATCCGTTGATTACGTATCTACAAGTCCATTTTTAGCAATATACACTTCTATTGGTAAGGCAAATTCGATATGACACAGTTATTATACGTACAATTGCCAAAGATTAGGCACACAGGTTTCCGTGCCCTCTTCTAATATTCCACTGTTTTTTCATCAAAATCGGGCGATCTACGCAATATCGTCGGACCATCTGGTGATTCTAAAGGTATTGGAATAAAAAATTTACGTAGAATAACAAACAGTTGGTACACCTTCACGTTAGTAATTTATATTAATGTGTAGAATTTCGAAATGTGTGGAAATTCGAATGTATTTTTTTTTTTTCATTTTATTAAAAATGAGGAAGTAACTTTGTTTGTCTGTCTGTTATACTTTTCACGTCTATTCTAATAGATTGGAAAAGGAGACGGGCTACTTTATTTTCATTGAAAAAAATAACTTTATACGTGTTCGGAGCAGGGCCGGCAGAGTAGGCAACTGCCTAGGGGCCTCGTATCACCTAGGGGCCCAGGCCCAGTGCACGCACCAAGAAAACATGTTTCTTTGAACGAGAATTTGATGTGCGTGTGAACTTAGGGACCTTGCTGTTATCTCACAAAATACAAATCGTTAGATTTAGTAGTAGAATTAAAACAATTTCAGAACAAATCTGGGAATAAGTAAACAAATATATTAAAAAACCACAGCCCTTAATGTGCGTTTCCTCAGTTCACACACGATTTAAAGGGGCCCCGAGAATGCCATTGCCTTAGGGCCTCTGACAGGGTTAATCCGGCTCTGGTTCGGAGCCGCTGGCAAAATCTAGTATTTAGGTATATACGTATTAGCCTATCTCTTGGGTTACACATTGCCACATTAAAAAGGTCTTGAGGTATATAAGTGTCAATACCACCAGTCTTTTGAGCACCAGTAGATAGCGATGCGTCTGAATTTTTTGACGCTTTATTAAAGCCGTAATTACTGTCTCATTACTAGCCGTCCTGATTTCAAAAAGAAGCGTGTCTCAGAAGAATAGATAAAAAATTGCAGTAGGAACGTAAAATTTATCATTTCAATGCTTACCGAGGTCGCTACGTCGATGGGTGACTATTTTAACAGATCGAAATTCCCCCGTAACTCGGCAAGCACGTAAAATCGTTGGTCCCAGTTGTCTCTTCTACAACTTGGACAGTTTTTACGGGGTAATCCTATTCGGTTTCGCCGGAATCTTCACTTACTTTTTCTGCTTTATAATGTGCTCTTCAGTCCTTTTACTGGAACGTTTTCAGTTCCTCTGTGACACATTCTAGATCCTTGAGATCATCGGAAAATTTAGAGTTAAGTATTCGTATGCATTCCACTTCTTTCTTTGACAAATCTTTTACTATTCCAGCAGCTCGTTTGTGGAATGCATTACCCCTATGGGTACGCCTTACTTCTATAAGTAAGGCGTGCTCAAACCCTACCAGCGTTCAAAAAAATGGTGAAGGAGCATTATATTTCCCTGTAGCTTTTCCCTTTCTTTCTCAACTATGCATGTAATATTTATTAGTATACGATTTTTGTATTTTATTGTATGTAATTTATTTGATTATGTTCAATTAATATTATTTATGATGTTTGTACACTGATAGCCTTAAATCTATCTCCTTTAGTTTTGTCCATCCAAAGGTCGTCGTAAGAGATCGCCCTGAGCGATAAGACCGCCCATTGTACACTATTTTTAATTTTTGTATCCAATGAAATATTGTAAGGTGTACAATAAAGTATATAATAAATAATCTGAAGCCAGAAAAGTCTTCCATCACAATCTACTACTAGCTATAACCTGGGGGTCTTTAAGTCAAGAGTGAATAGATTACTTTTAGGTAAGCGTGCTCCATCTTCGCGACAGCTTCTCTTACCATCAGGTGATATAATGGCCAAACGCGAGCCTATGACAAAAACAAAATACTCACTGTAATTTCAACATTCATTCTTTTCACACAATTGCTTCATCGATAAGCTCTAAACATCTTTGTATTGGAAAAGGTGAATAAAGAATTCATCTTTTTTCAATACCAGATCGAGTAATAGCCGTATTTAATTCTTTATTTGAAACCACAATAATATCCATGGGAATAAAGAATCCTGCGGATTGGTGGCGCGATAGTCTGGCAAAAATACGAAAACGTGTTTATTCGATTTTTCATACAAATGGTACTTGAATACTTTGAAAATTAACAACAGTCTATGGGTGGGTAAAACCAAACCTGATACGTCCGATTTTTCATTTCATTAAAATCTTTGAAATACATGCATAAAACATAAAACTATACATGTCAGTATTATAATGTTATCTTTGGTGACACCATACGTATCCAAATTATACAAAGTGGAGAAGACAACACGAGCATAAATTTATCATAGCCTAGAGGATGATCTCTTTAGTCGTACAAAAAATGTTTTCAGGATATTTTTTCTATTTTCATATTTTTCCACAGGCTCTATTTAGCTTCTGTGCTTCAACGCAAGGTCAAATATCGTCCGTTTAAGTACAAAAACTCTCACACCATGAAGATTTTAAGTCAAATTCAAAGCATCTTTCACTATAAAATGTCAATTTCATACTTAAATTATTAAAACATTATTAAATTTTTTTTTTTTTTTTTTTTTGCGGGATTAGTATAGTCGGTGTTTTCATTTATTGTCGTATCATCTTTCCCACCTTGTATAATGTCATCAACACTATCACCTATATATTTAGGGTGTTCGGAATCATACCCTTTCTTCAGTCTCTTACTCAAATGGTGTATCAGGAATAGGATTCAGTTGGTTAACGGAACCCTATTCCTGAGCTTCTACTGTCTGTCCATCTGTCTTTTAGTTGCTCAGCGTACGTTCTATTGCATCAATAATAATAAAAACTTTAAAAGAATTAACTGATTTCAAAACACAAAAACATTTCAGCACTACAAAGTGAAAAATTACCTTAAAAATTGTTTCATTGCATGTCATATTCCGTTTAAAGTAAAGGCTAGGTACCTACTCACATGGCTGAAGTCGGTGCCAAGATAAATGAATAGTTTTGACAGGCTAAGTACGTCGTATTCTGCCTTACGGGGTTGCGGGAATGTTCTAACGAGATACCGCGGCTCCGGAACTGAAGGAGCAGGGTGGGTTTTTAGTCAATAGAAGTCTGACACTCTTTTACGCTCCACCCTGCAGGAGGAGTTATTTGTTGATTTACCCACCCAGAAAAAAAAAGTACGCCATATTCTGGGACACGCCCGAGCTGATCAAACCTATTCATTTATTTTGTAATCTATGTTTATGTTGTAATGAATCTTGTAAGAACATTTCCGCAGCCCCGGCAGGCAATGACCCTAGCGGCCTCGACAATGCTCCTCTGAACTTGACGCGATGTCGATCCAGACCAATGTTTATTGGCCTATTCTTTATTTTCTGGTGGGAAAATATCAAATGACTCCTCTCGCCCTGGGCGTGGAAAGGAGTGACTAAATTCTACTGACTAAAAATGTTTGGAATGTTTATTGGCCTAGCTTTCAATCTTCTTCTTCTTATCGAGTCGATGGCAAATAGCTAGATGGAGTCTGCCTGGATCTGGGCAACAAGTTTGGCACCGTCAGTAGCTTCCATCAAGTCCTGCAGTGAGCAGTTGACAGGGCACACAGGACCGGAAATTTTGTAGAGCAGAACCACATATGTACAACGTGTAACTTAACAACGGATATACCAAGTGCACGGCTTCTTTGGATGATAACAAACGATATGGGGGTTAGGGGGTAAGGGTTTTGTAATCCTATGTCTACATGGTGTGGAACTTAATAGAAATTTCAATACACTGATACCAGAGACCGAATTTATAAATTAAGAAGAATGAAGCGAATTATCGTCTTATTGGCAAGTAACGTGGGAAGTTATTGACACTTGTAGTGGTGACACGTTATTATTGGTACTTATTCAAGAAAAATATGAAACCGATAATTTAGTATCAATTCTTGAGACGCTTTTGAGCTGAAACTGTTCATAGAGACTCCATACCAGATGTTGTCTTCAGCGCTTTTATGTAGATATGGGGTTTCCGTTACACGTTGTATACATTCCAAGGCAGAGTCATCAATAAATCTCCACCTGAACAGATTTTCTTTACTGCGACCAACCTGGGTACGAAGTCTATTTAAAGACTGGTCAGCCATGGCAGTTCGTGTCCAGGTGGTAGATGTACTTCCAGGCTTGGAACTAACATAATGCTGTCTTAGACAATAATTTGTCAAACTCAACGTTTACTTTATCCAATCCTTTATCCAACCAAGCAACGTCTATTTCTAGCTTCCATCAAGCTTTCAATAATTGCTAAAACGTCGTAGCATTGTCACAACCTATCTGTCTATGGGTGTCTTATTAACTGTTCAATTCTTCATCTAAAATCGCGCGGCAAACCCTCGCCGGTACTCTGTAGAGCCTATTCAGCGTGTTATTGCGGATTCGTCTCACGTTGTCGCGCCAATTTCGGTTCGTCTCGCCTTGTCAGGAATTTTTTGTTTACCACAAATAACCACTTTGTTAATATTCCCGATGGTTGTTCCCAGATATTTACTCTCATTACGTACCTATATACCACAATACGTTCGCTGGATCAATAAACTCAAGAACTACTGGGCCGATTTCAAAAATCCTTTCACCAATATAAAGCTACATTATGGCTACTTTTATTTCGCTAAAAAAAAAGCCTTTTCATACAAGCAAAGCCGCATGCAGAAGCTAGTAATCTACACTAATATTATAAAGCGGAAAAGTTTATTTTGTTTAAAAGCGCTAATCTTTGAAAGTGCTGGCTGGATTTGGATGAAATTTGCTACTGATACAGCTTGAAGTTTGAGGAAGGTTATAGTTACATACACTTTGCCAAACTCAGTCAGACACAGAGTCTGACTGTAATTTATACTCACGTTGATATGTAATTTATGGAGATAAATAAATAATTTTTATTATACAACGTGTAACAGTAACCCCATATCTATCCAAAAGGATTGAAGACAACATCTGGTATGGAGTTTCTATGCAAAGTTTCAGCTCAAAATAAGTGACTCACAGAATTGACCCCAAATTATTGGTTTCATATGTTTCTTGAATACCAGTAATAACAAACGTGTCACAGCACTATGAGGGTCATCACTTTCCACGTCACTTGCCCATAAAACGATAATTCTCTTCGTTCTTCTTAATTAAAAAAATTCGGCCTCTGGTATCAATGTATTGAAATTTCTAATATGCTCCACACATGTAGACATAGGATTAAAAAACCCTTGCCATATCGTTTGTTATCATCCAAAGAAGCCGTGCACTCGGTATGTATAATATATACCCTTTAAATTACACGTTGTATATGCTACGTTTTACCCGTCTGCAGAAAAAGGAGGGTTATACACATAGATAAAATAAATAAGTTAGTTTGTATAGTATGTTAGATAGGAGTTATCGTTGGAAATACTCATAATATAATTTTCTCTCTTTCTGCAGTCAATCCTTCATGACTTAAGATCTTGATCACCATTATTCAGCCTTCAGCGGTTCGTTAGGCTTTTCCACTTGTTGCGATCGGTGGCCATACGGGGAACTTCTATGAAACTGTGAGAGCTGTTGTCTTCAGTTGCTCCGGGCTAGAGATGTAAATTGAAAAAAACCAAATGTCTCTTTCACAATCTTGAAAAAAAAAACTAGTTTTTTTTCTAAATTTGGTTTTTATCAGAAAAAATGAATTCATTAAATATATTAGAATAAAATAAAATTTGATTGGTTTATTTTTAATTCAAGTTAAATTATGTTTGAATCAATGGTTTTTAGTCAGTAGAAGTCTTCCTTCCACTAGTTGAGTTTGACAAATTATTGTCTAAGACAGCATTATGTTAGTTCCAACTAACATAATGCTGTCTTAGACAATAATTTGTCAAACTCAACGTTTACTTTATCCAATCCTTTATCCAACCAAGCAACGTCTATTTCTAGCTTCCATCAAGCTTTCAATAATTGCTAAAACGTCGTAGCATTGTCACAACCTATCTGTCTATGGGTGTCTTATTAACTGTTCAATTCTTCATCTAAAATCGCGCGGCAAACCCTCGCCGGTACTCTGTAGAGCCTATTCAGCGTGTTATTGCGGATTCGTCTCACGTTGTCGCGCCAATTTCGGTTCGTCTCGCCTTGTCAGGATTTTTTTGTTTACCACAAATAACCACTTTGTTAATATTCCCGATGGTTGTTCCCAGATATTTACTCTCATTACGTACCTATATACCACAATACGTTCGCTGGATCAATAAACTCAAGAACTACTGGGCCGATTTCAAAAATCCTTTCACCAATATAAAGCTACATTATGGCTACTTTTATTTCGCTAAAAAAAAGCCTTTTCATACAAGCAAAGCCGCATGCAGAAGCTAGTAATCTACACTAATATTATAAAGCGGAAAAGTTTATTTTGTTTAAAAGCGCTAATCTTTGAAAGTGCTGGCTGGATTTGGATGAAATTTGCTACTGATACAGCTTGAAGTTTGAGGAAGGTTATAGTTACATACACTTTGCCAAACTCAGTCAGACACAGAGTCTGACTGTAATTTATACTCACGTTGATATGTAATTTATGGAGATAAATAAATAATTTTTATTATACAACGTGTAACAGTAACCCCATATCTATCCAAAAGGATTGAAGACAACATCTGGTATGGAGTTTCTATGCAAAGTTTCAGCTCAAAATAAGTGACTCACAGAATTGACCCCAAATTATTGGTTTCATATGTTTCTTGAATACCAGTAATAACAAACGTGTCACAGCACTATGAGGGTCATCACTTTCCACGTCACTTGCCCATAAAACGATAATTCTCTTCGTTCTTCTTAATTAAAAAAATTCGGCCTCTGGTATCAATGTATTGAAATTTCTAATATGCTCTACACATGTAGACATAGGATTAAAAAACCCTTGCCATATCGTTTGTTATCATCCAAAGAAGCCGTGCACTCGGTATGTATAATATATACCCTTTAAATTACACGTTGTATATGCTACGTTTTACCCGTCTGCAGAAAAAGGAGGGTTATACACATAGATAAAATAAATAAGTTAGTTTGTATAGTATGTTAGATAGGAGTTATCGTTGGAAATACTCATAATATAATTTTCTCTCTTTCTGCAGTCAATCCTTCATGACTTAAGATCTTGATCACCATTATTCAGCCTTCAGCGGTTCGTTAGGCTTTTCCACTTGTTGCGATCGGTGGCCATACGGAGAACTTCTATGAAACTGTGAGAGCTGTTGTCTTCAGTTGCTCCGGGCTAGAGATGTAAATTGAAAAAAACCAAATGTCTCTTTCACAATCTTGAAAAAAAAAAACTTGTTTTTTTTGTAAATTTGGTTTTTATCAGAAAAAATGAATTCATTAAATATATTAGAATAAAATAAAATTTGATTGGTTTATTTTTAATTCAAGTTAAATTATGTTTAAATCAATGGTAAGTCAGTAGAAGTCTCCCTTCCGCTCCACCCACAGTGGGAGGGGTCATTTGATGATTTTCCCACCCAAAAAAGGTGCATATTATTATGAACTTAAATTCACACTCAACAAAAACTAACTCTCACTGTCTCAAGCCAGTCTGCAGGCAATTCAAACAAAACATAAACCAAACAAAGATTGAGGAAATCCCCAACCGTAAATGTAAACTTCAATATTGAGATATTTATATAATATTTAATAAAAAATGAACGGTATTTCTTTATTCACCAAAATAAATCTAATATCTTCTCATTTTTAAGAATAGCCATCTTCCTTTATGTTAATTTTCGTAATTTTGAAAAAAGAAAGGCTAAGGCTGCGTTTCCACCAGAGATGTGCGAGGATGCGTAGCGAGGGATGTGTTTGTAAAGAACCAATAGAATCACTTCATTTACCTCGCCTCGGTCAGCACAGCTCTGGTGGAAACGGCTCAGCGGAGCTAGATTTTTGCGCATACAAAACAAGCGAGGGATGTGTGCGAGGGATGTGTTGCGAGGTTTGCGCATCCTCGCACCACACATTCACAGCTCCGCTACACATCCTCGTAGACACATTTTCATCGCACAGCTTTGGTAGAAACTCCCACACATTTTGACAGCACAGCTAGACATCCTCGCACGACACATTTCCATCGCACATCTCTGGTGGAAACGCAGCCTAATCCAGAAAAAGAACTGTTTTTTTTTCTACGTTTGTTTTGATCTCAGAAAGTAAACCGTTTTTTTTTTACAACTCTACTCCAGCCACCGTAACGGGGACCTCCCTCTTGATCTTTTGCTCTCAACGTTTGCGCAGATGATAAGCCTCTCCAGATTCTCATCCTGGCGACGAACAATTGGCCGAAGTAGCTCATGTACAGGTTCTTGAAGACCATTTTTGAGTTAATACACGGACTTTCCTAAAAAGACCTCTAGTCTATGTCTATCCGAGTGTCACTCAAGCTCAGAGCACATAATTATTATTTATGAAAGCAGTTTTGTCACTACGGCACAACCTCTGTATTTCTTTGCTCAACTGGGAGTATTTATGGCAATCTTTATCTGTTTTTATGCCGTTCGCTTTTAGAAGTCTTCGAAGTTTCAAGAGTGATGTGTTTTTTCATTGGAACCGTGTGCAAATTGGCTGATATAAATGCACGCTTTTACACATTATTTATCCAGTTGCATGCTATGTTTAATAACATAGCATTCAACTGGATAAATAATGTCTGAGTGACATTATGCATACACTTTATTTAAAAATACCATTACACACAAGCGCACCCCCGGCCGCAGTCAGAAGTTGGTAAACTAAGAAGCAAAAACATACTGTTGAGCAGACGAAAATAATAACACCAATTTTAAGTCGGAAAATTCAATAATTAATAACGTTACAATTCAATATAGATTTATACCTATAACTAGTGGAATTAAATTCCGATCGCGCCAGACATTTGGTCGTTAGGACTTTCAATGAAAGTTATAACTAAAATCAATTATTTGTTTCAGAACATGGCGCTACACAAATCAAAGGGGGCTACATGCTGCGGTACAAACGTAAGTTTTGAGTTTAGACAACTATATCTAAACTTTCACGCAATTGTATACAGTCAGTGGCATTGAAATTGTAATTAAAATTAATGCCAGCAACTGCATCAAATTGCTTGAAAAGTGACATTTTGGTGTTGCACACTGTGTTACTGATACTATATTTTAATTATATACAGTATGTTAACTAACAGAGGGCGTTCCCGTTAACCCGTAATAGTATAGCATCCATACATGCTAAAAAATATTACCATTCGAAAACAAAATGATTTATATTCACTAAAAATGTCAAATTGATACGTAAAAGAAACACTCTGTACACGCGTACTTGAAGGACGGCAACGTCGCAATTTATTTATGAATGACGGGCCGCGTGTGTGGCATGACGTTCGCACTGTTGAGACATTCCCACTTATAGAGAGGACTCTTATGAGAGGGCCGTATTCCACCACGCGTGCTTATTGCGGCTCGGTGGACGTCGCAACTTTTAGGATTTTCGGCAGATAGTCGGCAGAAAAAGGAAACATCGTTTCCTCATGATGCTTTCCTATATTGTTTAGCAGTGGTGATGATAAAAGTAAACCAAAGTATTGTGCCTGTCGGGGATCAAATCCAAGAGTCGTAAGTTGTGTCGAGTCACTGATCATTATTCAAAAATATACCTCATGCGTTGGTTGAATGTGTCCCGCATAATAACAAAATAAAGTCACGTTTGTTGATATTGTCAACCATGGATATAGGAGCTTTTCATGGCATTTTAGGTAAACTTACTTGTAATGCAGCCAAAATATTGTATTCATTTATATTAGCTAAGTAAGAAATTAGACTAAGTTATTTTTTTTTATAATGTATTGTAAATAGCACGATGGGATTAACAGCGTCACACACGTGTACAAAACACCCTTAAATAAATAAGATAAAAAATAATAAAAAGAGATACCTACGACTGCTTGCCTGTAATCACCTCATAGCATTTCGAGGACTTTATATTCATACTCCACATGATTTTGTCGAAAAACTGTGACTTCACTTACCCACTGTCGTCGAAATTTTCTTTTTAATTGATGTAGCATATTTCACTTCGGACCTTGGACAAATATTATGTTACTTCATTTGTGTAAAGTCATCCGTTTCTAATAGACACACAACACACGAAAAACATTACCATCATTTTGTGCCAGTCAGGATATTTCTTGAGCCTGCTTTCAGTCAATACTTTGTTTAAATAAAATATACTACTGACCATTTAGAAGTGAAGTTCAATTAAAAAGAATTTTAAGTCCGCCTGTTTCTGTCTTTTTCCATCATTTTGTGCATCTATCTTAAATGAATATTGTTATTCTTTGTAGATTTAAATCGTAGCCCTGTTTATAGTGCTAGCGAAGCAGATCAAATTCAAATTCAATATCATTTGCTCTTTTACTATTTTTTTTTAAATTCATATCTTAAATCTTCGATTACGGTTTATGAGACAAATAGATTTTTGGAAACACGTAATAGAAAAATAAAATCTACATAAACCCGTCTTATATCTGGAACGGCTGCACTAATTTTAATGGGATTTTCACTGGAGGGAAAACATTATGGGTATATAGTATATTTTTTATCTCGAATTCACCCGGGAAATAGGAAGCTATGAAAGTTTTTAAATCCTTCCCGGGATATGGGAAAAATCTCCCACGCGGCTGAAGTCGCGGACACTGCTAGTTACAGTTATGAAATAAAGAATAGAAAGATAGAACATTATAAAGGTGAACAAACCCAACTATCGTTGAGTAAAAACTTCTTTAGAGAACTTGTGTCTCCGTTTTTAGGGTTCCGTAGCCAAACGGCAAAAATGGGACCCTTATTGATTCTTCATGTCTATCTGTATGCCTGTCCATCCGTATGTCACAGCCACTCTATTCCAAAACGATTAAGACTTAAGACTGCACAGCTGAATCTTGGTAGGTTAATGTTTTCTGTGAACCGTTTTCTAATTTTCATACATTGAAATTAAACAAAAAAAAAAAACATCAAACCTATGCGTCTGGGGTGTTTATAGATAGGTACATTTCCAATATAGTAAATATGTTCCAAAGTAGTAAAAGTTAAAAGCCGCACATTTTACAATCGCAATGGAAACTTCCAACGAAAATTTGTTGGAAAGTGATAGTCTGCAGTTTTTCAAAAACTTCAAATATAACTTTAGCATTCACACAAACACTATGAAAAACAAAGTTATTTTTCGTTAAACTATGCTTGCTACTACAGAACCCTTCATGGGCGCGTCCGACTCGCACTTGGCTACTTTGTTCACTCCGTAACATCAAACTCGTAGGGAGAATGGTCCCAACTTGTTTATAGACATCTCGTAAAACTCCCTCGCCAGTAAAACATCGTCACTCAATCATTTTCGAAGCCGAGTCAATAATCTTGAAGAATGTCGGTGACATAAAAATGGCAAAAATATAGGGTTCATAACTTTTTATATTCACACCAATTAAATAAAGGTCGTCTGAAATTGCTGACAAAATCAAGCGCGCATTTAAATAAAAATGTATTGAACAGAAAAATACTTACGTTGGTAAATGTGGTGTTTTTCTTTTTTTAATGGGCTGTAATCCACTACTCGGGTTCAGTGCGGGTTTATGGATGAAATAATAAAATAATGAAATAATGATGTTTATTTTGCAAATACGTTGTAAATAACACTTTCACACGTCTTTTTTCTTGTAAATGTAAACTAGATTAGGACAGTGTTTCCTAACTGACTACTCTGAGAAGAAACACTGTTCAAACAAACTCATAGGTTAATATCTCTTTTAAAGTCTACACAATCTGTATTGATCAAATCATATGAGATCCATGTAGGTTAATGTCTGTGGCGCCCTTTAGAGGACAGAATCACATAGATTTGAGCAGGCCCGTCCAAACAGTGCAAGCATTTGTCAAATATCGCGTAGCTCAACTTAGAACCTTGGATGACGGATGTCTTCGATTTTAGGTCTTAGTACATGCCACGTACAATTACGTGTTTCGAAAACGACAACGGACGGGGTCCGGTAGTGCCATTGCCTGCCGGGGTTGTGGTAATGTTCTAACGAGATACCGTGGCCCCGGAACGTAAGATCAGTTGAAGGAACAGGGTGGTTTTTAGGGTTCCGTAGCCGAATGGCAAAAAACGAAACCCTTATAGTTTCATCATGACTGTCTGTCTGTCAGTCCGTCCGTCCGTCCGTTCGTATGTCACAGCCATTTTATTCCGAAACTATTAGGACTATACATGTGAAACTTGGTAGATAGATGTATCCTGTGAACCGTTTTCCGATTTCAAGATTTTTTTTTCCGTTGATAGTAGGATAATTCACCTGAAAGTACGTAATGATGTGGTCGAAGATGGAGCACGCTTACCTAAAAGTAACCTATTCACTCTTGACTTAAAGGCCCCTAGGTTTATAGCTATGGGGAAACACAGACTCCGGCAGGGAATTCCCCTCCTTAGCCGTACGCACAATGAAAGGATTCCCAAAACGTTTAGTACGTATGGGTTTGATGTCCACCATGTAACGATGGCGCATCGCTGTTTGTCTTGTAGTCCGATGATGGAACGGACTTGGCGAAATTAGATTGTGTAATTCTATCGCACAGTCTCCAAAATAAAGTAAAAAATATTTAAAGTAAAGGAACCCCCTTTTATTTTAAATATTTTTTAATTTTAATTCATAGATTCGTCTATAAAGGGTTCCGTAGTAACTACGCAAAATAACTTTGTTTTTCATAGTGTTTGTATGAGTTACAAAGTTATATTTGCGGTTTTAGAAAATATGCTAAATTTCAGAAACTGCTGACCTGATCTCGTTTAAATTAATTTTTCTTAAAAGTTTACATTAAGATCTACAGCATATTTTTTTTTAGATTTTTCACTCTATTATTATAGAAGTTAGAGGAAGGGGACACACATTTTTCCACTTTGGAAGCGTATATCTTTTGTAGGATTGACTTTATAAAAATGTGATTTGAGAAATCTCAATGTCATTTTTAAAGACCTTTCTATAGATACATCACATACGCATAGGTTTCATGAAAAAAAAAAATATTTTCAGTTTCAGTTCCATGTATAGAGAGAGCCCACCTTAATTTTTAATATTCTTTTTCTTAAATTCGGAAAGCGTGTCACAGAATACATGTACTTACCAAGTTTCACATGTATAGTCTTAATGGTTTCGGAATAAAATGGCTGTGACATACGGACGGACGGACGGACAGATAGACAGATAGACATGACAAAACTATTAGGATTCCGTTTTTTGCCATTCGGCTACGGAACCCTAAAAAATAGGGTTTTCATATATCCCAATACTCAAATGGTGATAACTTCAGTTACTATCTAATAACTGTACAAAAGTATTCGTCAACCCTGAAGGGTTGATTCCCATTCGTTCATAGAACAAAGTATACTTTACGACACTTGGCGAAGGTTTATTTCAACTGTTATGGTGTAGGCAGTAACTCAAATTTTATGACATCGAACTAAAGTAGAACTAGTTTAAGAACAAGTAAGAACTAGAAGTAAGAACTTGTTTAAGCTACCATTTTTATAATTATTTTAACTAAGCCTCAGCCTTTCATTTGAAAGAGTAAAAATTGGTAAAGGATCACGAAATGCAAAATTAAAAATATTATAAGTACGGGATTGCTAATTACTTAAACTAAAAATATTGTAGGACTAGGTAAAATATTGTAGAACTAGGTAAAATATGGGTAGTAGGTATTTATTTCATATATTTATGATATGTAGTTAGGTTGTACAGGTTGTTTATTATTACAACTGATATTTTGTGTACAAAAGGACACACAACTTTTTCCTTTATAGTACCATGAACCATCATTGTAATATTAAGAACATCTTTAGCCTTGAAACGTAAAAGTTTGGCCAGGTTAGAATTAAGCCTCACCTCTGTATTATAATAATTGACTATATAAATTAAATAAATTTCACATGTTACAGATTAAGTGTACTTTTTTCATTTTTTTGGGTTCCAGGTTCAGGGCAAAAAAACGGAACCCTTATAGTTTCTTCATGTCTGTCTGTCTGTCTGTCCGTCCATCCGTATGTCACAGCCATTTTATTCTGAAACTGTTAGGACTACACATGTGAAACTTAGTAGGTTTTTATTAAAAATAAAAATAAAAAATCCTATACGTGTGTGGTATTTATAGACAGGTCTTTAAATTACATTGAGGTTTCTAAAACCACTTTTTCTTAAAGTCAATCGTTTAAGAGATAATATATGCTTCCAAAGTGGTAAAATGTGTGATCCCCCCTTTTTTCCCTAACTTATATAATAATGGAAAGAAAAATCCAAAAAAATATATGTTGTAGATCTTAATAAAAACTTTCAATGAAAATTGGTTTGAACGAGACCGGGACAGCAGTTTTTGAGATATAGTACATTTTCTAAAACTAAAACTATAACTTTGTATTTCATACAAACACTATGAAAAACAGAGTTATTTTGCGTAGTTAGTACGGAATCCTTCATGGGCGAGTCTGACTCGCTCTTGGCTAATTTTTTAATTGGTGATAGGCTCGCGTTTGACCACCATCTCACTTGATGGTAAGCAATGATGACGTCGAAGATGAAGCAGGCTTGTCTAGAAGTAAGCTAAAAACATGTTGATACAAGTTATATGATGTTAAATTTTGGTAGTTTATACCGTGGGTATTTACATGTTAACAAATATCGTGTGGGAACACTAGGAATTACTCCTGTAACATGTGTGAGTTTACATTGACATGCACAAACACCCAGACATTGAACAATTATTTGTAAGAACAAGTGTTCCGTGCGGGAGTAGAATTCGTGACACGCAGCACTGCAGTAAATCCCTCAACCACTACGCCAACCCTGGCTTTCATTTTGTTTATTCAGTTTTGATTTTGTTTTTTTAAGTTTTATATGCATTTCATTAAGAAAATGATAATTTGTGTGTTCATGAGTTGTGTCTAATTAATGTACACACAAAAAATCAAAGGGAAATGGAAAAGAGATACCAGTACAGAGAGTATAAATAAATTCATTACGCAATCGCCACTCTCAAAAATTTCGCCAAATATTTTGTTTTACTAACGGTAATATCTATGAGTACATTATTAAAATGTGGTGTGGGGATTTTTTTCCTGGTCTTCTCTAAATACTTTTGACTACACGCGCTACGTGGCTTCTCTTATTGTTTTATTCTCATATTACAATAAAACCTTTTATTAAAAAGCATTAAATTATGACCCACTTATCACATTTGTAGCACCAACTGGCGCGAAATTGCCGATGTGCGTAAAAACGCCAGCTTGCAAGCCAGTAACTCGACTATAAAATGACTCTAGAGAGTTATGATCAACGTTCTTTCGTGCGACAGAGATGGCATTATGAGCAAAAGAGATGGCACTTATTCATGACGTCAATTTATGGTAATACAGACAAGAGAGCAGTTAGAATGCGCCGCGCACTAATCTGAATGCTACCAAAGTTTGAATGTCGAGACCAGAGTATATAGTTTTATAGTCTTTGGTCGAGACAGTTTTAATTGAACCTTAATGACTATTCTATCAGTCGCTATTATGCAGAATTCGTTAAATGAATGTATTTCAGGTGTAGCAACACTTATGGAAGTTTCTAAGGAAGTAATTATTATGTTTATAAATAGTTTATTTATTTTTCGAGAAAGTCGACGACTACCGTTTGGCGAGAGTAGGTACACGTGGCATTAAAAAAGTTATAGTTTTTGATCATTGACTTATGAAAAGCCAAAAGGTTGTGAAAATATCTTTGCGTATAAGTTGTACTAGTTTGAATAAATTATGCTGGAAAATAACTGACGAATAACTTTTTGATAGAAAGTTATTATATACGAGTAGAGCTAGCATCTGAAAACGAGTTGGCGAGCAGCGAGTGGGTTCTTCCGATAGTTAGTCGCTGAGCTATCACCTGTTCTGACCGCTAAGTGTTCGCTGAGCGAGTATTATCTTTGATAGCTCTTGTCGCTCGGCGACTAATTAATGGAGTCCTCGCCGGCAGTGTGAACAGTCAGCGATCGACTATTAGGGTGCGTTTCTACCAGAGATGTGCGATGGAAATGTGTCGTGCGAGGATGTCTAGCTGTGCTGTGAAAATGTGTGGGGGTTTCCACCAAAGCTGTGCGATGAAAATGTGCCTACGAGGATGTGTAGCGGAGCTGTGAAAATGCGCATTAATGTGTGGTGCGAGGATGCGCAAACCTCGCAACACATCCTTCTCAACACACATTCCTCGCAACACATCCCTCGCAACACATCTCTCGCACACATCCCTCGCACACATCCCTCGCTTGTTTTGTATGCGCAAAAATCTAGCTCCGCTGAGCCGTTTCCACCAGAGCTGTGCTGACCGAGGCGAGGTAAATGAAGCGATTCTATTGGTTATTTACAAACACATCCCTCGCTACGCATCCTCGCACATCTCTGGTGGAAACGCAGCCTTAATATATGCATTTCTTTTGTTTATACGGAATGAATATATCTGTTGAACTTTTCTTAAGTGAGAAAATAGCAAACAGTCGCTTCCTCGCTGGCGATGGGACAACTGCCTTTATCAGTCTTATACCGTTCTCACTGCTGGGACACAGGCCTCTCCTCTATGAGAGGGGATGGGCCGTAATCCACCACGCAGATCTCGCCCGGCTCTGGTTCAAACCGTAGTGTGAAATGGGATGCAGTCGCCTCCTTCTGCGAGGCAGTCATGCTAGCAAATTAGAAAGCTGAATGCGTGAAGGAGAGACAACTCTCTTCCTCACGTCTAGCCACCGCGGTAGCTCAACGTCCGGCAATGACAAAGCCCGAGTAACGGTACCCAAGTCGATGGCGCGTCATGTACCGCGCGCGCCTCAAAGAGCAGTCAGCATCATTGATGGGGCCCTATAGGGTCATAGTCTGCCGGGGTTGCGGGACTGATCTAACGAGATACCGCGGCCCTGGAACTTAAGGGCAGCTGAAGGAACAGGGTGGGTTTTTAGTCAGTAGAAGTCTGACACTCCCTTCCACTCCACCCTAGAGTGGGAGAAGTCATTCGATGATTTTCCCACCCGGAAAGAAAGAGTGGTGGAAGTCGCATGTTTTGCGTCTTAGTACAAGCCGGTTTGGCTTGTACTAAGACCGAAAAATCCGATCCTCAGAATGATTTCGTTCAATGAATACTCTTTATTGTATACTTATTTATTTATTTATTTATTTATGGCACTTCAACGACGTATTCACTACAGCATTAAAAAAAAAAAAGAATAGATTATTATACATTGTGAATAAGTCCCTTACAGAAGTGCACAGCACTGCCAGATACGATAAAAAAAAGTCAAAACAAAATTAATAGCAATCAATGGTAAGTAAATAATTACATGAAAGTTATCAAAATTACAAAATCAATTATTAAACAACAATTATATCGCCAAAATGTACAATTATAAAATATAGAGTTATTAAGGTAAACAATTATTATAAAAATATACAATTATTAAAGTAAGCAATTATTAAGATATACAATTATTAAACTAAACAATTATTAAAATATAAAATTATTAAAGCTACAATGATTGAGTGAGTACTACAATTGCTTATTCTAATCAGTCCTGGGACTCAAATTTAGTCAAAAGTATCGAACGAAACTGACGGAAAGAGTTGGAGTAGATGTCGATGCTGCTAGTGCGACTGGCGATTTTATTATAGCTTCCCATTAGCCGGTTCATTGGTACGGCTCTACCAAGGTTGGTACGAGTCGCATTTGTAGCAAAGGTGATAGTATCGCGGCTAGACCTTAAAGCTATCTGTCGAGGTACAGCAATCCTTATTTCCGCTAAAAGGTCTGGAACATTTAGCAAACCATTCACGATTTTGTATAGCAAAATCTGGTCCGTAACGTCTCTGCGATGTTCTAGTGAGCACATTTTAAAATGATGGAGTCTCTCTTTGTATGTGAAAACCGGTGGACAGGTAGGGCATTTGTAGCGAAGATATCGGGTGAAACTTCTTTGGATGCGTTCAATTCGGTTTATGTGAACGCGGTATTTTGGGTTCCAAACTGGAGATGCATAGTCCAGTATACTTCTTACAAGGGTATTAAAGAGCACATTTAAGGTGGAGATGGACTGGAAATTCCGACATATTCGTTTTATAAAACCGGTCATTTTAGCAGCTTTGGCAGTGATCATGTCAACATGGCCAGCAAATGTGAGGTTAGAATTGAGGGAGATGCGTAAGTCACGAATCATGTTTACCCTTTGCAAGGTAATCCCGTTAATTGAGTAAGATGTCGGCAATAGGTTCCGATTTTTGGTAAATGTCATATGGTAACACTTGTTCACATTGAGGGTCATGTGGTTTTTCAGACACCAATCATGAACTGCATCAATATCTGCCTGAAGTAATTGAGCGTCTCTGGATGATCTGATCTCTTTATAGATCTTTAAATCGTCAGCAAAAATAGAGCAATTGCTGTGTTTTACTGAGATAACTATGTCATTGACAAACATAAGAAAGAGAATTGGACCCAGATGCGATCCTTGAGGAACTCCGGATGTAGAGATATAGAGCGGCGACTCATACCCCTTTACAACAACTCTTTGTCTCCTGCCTTCTAGGTATGACTTAAACCATAGAAGTAATTGACCAAAGATGCCGAAACCCTCTAGTTTCTTTAACAGGATGTTATGGTCAACCTTGTCGAAGGCGCTGCTGAAATCAGTATATATAGAATCGATTTGGGCACGAGAGTCCATCAATCTAGAGATATTATTGACGTAATGTACCAAATTAGTAGTCGTAGACTTACGAACACAGAAACCATGTTGTTGGGGAACTAATTGGGAATTAATGTGTGATGTGAGTATAGGACAGAGCAGCGATTCAAAGAGTTTGGCAAAAACTGAGAGAAGTGAAATTGGGCGGTAATTCTGCACATAATTAGACTCGCATTTTTTAAATATAGGGACAACATTTGCCATTTTCCATTGCGTCGGAAACCGTGATGTTGTAATCGAATAATTGAAAATGATTGCTAATGGTAGAGATAGGCTAGCAGCACACTTTTTGACAAAAATTGGCGGCAAACCATCTGGCCCTGGTCCTTTACATATATTAAGTCTTTTCAATGATTTCAAGACATTACGTTCTGTAAACACTATATTGCCTAATGCATGTTGGTGATATATGGGTCCTGTTTTAGTTATAACTGGAGAACCAATCGACGGGGTGAAGTTAGACGAGAAATGCATAGCAAAGAGATTGCAGACTTCATCACCGGTAGTTGCTACGTTATTCCCTAAGTACATCTCAGAAGGAATGTCGTTGGATTTGGACTTTTTCGCCTTGACGAAGGACCAGAATAGTTTTGGGTTATGCCTGATACTTGCTTCAGTAAAGCTCATGTAGTTTTTGTAACAACTCTTTATCATGATTTTAGATCTTCTTTCTAGTAATCTATATTTATAATTGTCCCTAGGGTTCTTGAACTTTTTATACTTTACTCTAAGTTTTTCTTTTTCTTTTAGGACCCTAATAAGGGATTTAGAGAACCAGGGAGGATACTTGTTATTAATATTTTTGTATTTTGGAACGTGCTCGTCAATGATAGCATTTAGTTGCGTATAGAGATATTCCACCATAGCATCTACATCTTTCAAGTCTGAGAAAGTACTGGTCCAGTTAATATTGCCTATCTTACTATTTATAATATTATAATTAGCTTTTCTAAAGTTATGTCTGATGTCATTCTTACTCTTCAATATATACCATAACATAATTAAATAAGGACTAAAACACAGACTAAGACAAAATCGCGCCTGTACCCACGTGGTCACCGCGGCTTATCCTTAATTGGACAAGCTAGAGCGTCTTCAAAATCTCTGTATCAGGTTTATATTTGGCTTGCGCAAATATGACCACGTTTCTGATTTCCGTGCTCAGCTCAAATGGCTTCCTATTAGGTTTCGCCGGAATCTTCACTTACTTTCTCTACTTTATAATGTGCTATTTAATCCTTTCACTCCTTTCTATCTTAAGGAACGTTTTCAGTTCCTCTGTGACACACATTCTAGATCCTTGAGATCATCGGAAAATCTAGAGTTGAGTATTCGTATGCATTCCACTTCTTTCTTTGACAAATCTTTTACCATACAAGCAGCTCGTTTGTGGAATGCATTACCCATAGAAGTGAGGCGTGCTCAAACGCTACCAGCGTTCAAAAGAATGGTGAAGGAGCATTACCTCTCCCTATAACTTTTCCCCTTCTTTCTCAATTATACATGTAATATTTATTAGTATATAATTTTGGTATTGTATGTATTTTATATTATTATGTTCAATTATATGTTTGTACACTGACAGCCCTTAATCTGTCTCCTTTAAGTTTGTCCATCCAAAGGTTGTCTGTAAGAGATCGCCCTGTGCGATAAGACCGCCCATTGTACACTAGTTTAATTTTTTTTTGTATCTATAGAAATATTGTAAGGTGTACAATAAAGTATATATAATAATAATAATAATATGCTTCTCAGAATGGATGTAGGAACGGGTCCCGCGGTACTAAGGAGCTTCTCCTCATCGATATTGCCATAAACCAACAGGTTCGTCGTTCCCGAAGGAATCTGTCGACATGTTGGATAGATTATAAGAAGGCCTATGACTCGGTTCCACATACATGGCTCATGAAGGTGTTGGAGTTGTACAAAATAAATCCAATACTCCGCACTTTCCTTGAGTCATGTATGGGGCAATGGAAGACGGTCCTCTGCTATCCAGGATGTCGACAGATCCAGGAAAACAGCGAACCGATTAGGATTGAGCGTGGTATTTTTCAGGGCGACAGTCTGAGCCCACTGTGGTTTGTCTGGCTCTCAACCCTCTCAGTATACTGCTGGAGGGTTCGCGGCAAGGCTACCAGTTGAGAAGAGGTGGTCAGGTCATATCACACTTGCTTTACATGGATGATTTGAAACTTTTTGCCCCCAGCAACTTGCAACTCATGGAGCTACTGAAGGTAACGGAAACCTTCAGTAGCGCCATCAGGATGGAATTTGGGGTGGACAAATGTGCGGTCATGCATGTAAAGCGAGGGGAGATTATGGAATCCGTGGGAACTCAACTCTCGGATTCCATACACCTAAGATCCCTCGGCTCAACTGAAACCTACAAGTATTTGGGTATGTCAGAGGCACTAGGCATCAATGTTGCTTATGTTAAACAGTCATTGAAGGAACGCTTCTTTGGCCGCCTGAATAAAGTACTGAATAGTCTTTTATCAGGTGGAAACAAGGTGCGTGCCTTCAATGGTTGGGTCATGCCAGTATTGATGTACTCTTTTGGCATACTCAAATGGACTCAGACTGAACTTGACGCCTTGGACAGGCGGGTCCGCATAACGCTGACGGCAAATCGAATGCATCACCCACGTTCATCGGTGATGAGGCTGTATATCCCGCGGAAGTGCGGGGGTCGTGGCTTTTTAAATGCAAAGACCCTACACAACCACGAGGTATGCAGCCTTAGGGAATATTTCCTAGAAGCCGACGTGGGTATGCATCGAGATGTGGTAGCGGTGGACAAAGGCCTCACTCCGCTCTCCTTAGGTACCGAGAATTGGCGCAAACCTGTAGTATTAGATACTAATGACCGCAGAGAAGTATGGCAGAGCAAGGAGCTTCACGGACGCTATTACCGGGCCCTTCATGGGTCTGACGTAGATACATTAGCGTCCGTAGCCTGGCTACGTTTTGGTGACCTCTTCGGGGAAACCGAAGGTTTTGTCTGTGCAATTATGGATGAAGTTATGATGACGAATAACTATCGGAAATATATTGTGAAGGATGGTACGGTAGACATATGTCGGGCATGTCACAAACCGGGAGAATCCATTCGTCACATTATCTCCGGTTGTTCTCGTCTGGCTAACGGAGACTATTTGCATAGACACAACCTTGTAGCTAGGATTGTTCACCAGCAACTTGCTCTTAAATACAATCTCGTGGAATCAGAAGTACCGTACTATAGGTATGTGCCCGACCCAGTTCTCGAAAATGGCAATATTACACTGTACTGGGATCGGTCTATCATCACTGACAGGACTATTGTTGCCAATAAGCCTGATATAGTGGTAATAGACCGATTAGAGCGTCGCACAGTGATTGTTGATATAGCGGTCCCTCATGACGAGAACCTCGTGAAAGCCGAGAAAGATAAGCAAATTAAGTATCTTGACTTGGCTCACGAGGTTGTTGACATGTGGGATGTGGATACAGCAATCATTGTGCCGATAGTCGTCTCAGCCAATGGCATAATAGCCAAGAGCCTCGAAAAACATCTTAGGAGGCTCTCGTTGGGCAGCTGGATCAAGGGCTTGATCCAGAAAGCAGTACTTCTGGACACGGCGCGAATTGTTAGGAGGTTCCTCTCTCAAGAGCCCTGACCACCGGTAGCTTGGACCCTGTTCCCGATACCGGTGGGCTACTGTTTTTTATATTTTTAAATGTTTTTTTTGTTTTTATAGGAATATTTAAAAATGTAAATAATATGTGTATAAAATGTAATAAAGGGAATAATAATAATAATAATACAAAGCCTTCCGCCGCGTCTGTCTGTCTGTATGTTTGCGATAAAATCAAAAAGTTCTGAACAGATTTTCATGTGGTTTTCACCAACGGATAGAGCGATCCACGAGGATGATTTAAGTGTATAATTTGCTAAGGTTTTGTATGAATTTGCAAAATGACACCGTGCAAAGCCGGGCTGGTCGCTAGTTCATAATTAAATAGTCAATTTTCACCATCTAACACGTGTTTATTGTTACAGGCAAATACCTATGGAACTCCTGGTCGGAAGAATGGGTGGTTCTATATGATGACTCAACTATGGCTTGGTTCAAGGTAAGTGCAGAAGTGTATTTCTGTCATTTCGCAATTTGATAAGAATAGACGTTGCTTGGTTGGATAAAGGATTGGATTAATTACACGTCGAGTTTGACAATAATAGCATAAGACAGCATTATGTTAGTCCCACTTGAGATCAAAGGCCGGTTATTAGTACATCCCTTCCAAGCCCGTTTGTCCCACCGGCTGTGCATCTACCACCTGGACACAAACTGCCATGGCTGACCTGTAAGTTTTTAAATAGACTTCGTACCCAGGTTGGTCGCAGCAAAGTAAATCAGTTCAGGTGGAGATTTATTGATGACTCTGCCTTGGGGTGTATATGTGGTTCTGTTCCACAAACCATGGCACACTTAATTTCCTGTCCTGCGTGCCCTGTCAATTGCTCACTGCAGGACTTCATGGAAACTACCTACGGTGCCAAACTTGTTGCCCAGATTTGCCATCTACACGCTAAGAAGAATAAAAAGCTTATAGAGGCAAGACTTAGACTTAGGGTTTTTTTTACGATAACGAAATAACTTGAGTTTTATATTTGTGCAACAGTTGGCTCAGTAATAGAATAATTTGATTTTGAGCTTGGGTCAAAAAACTGACCGAATGTCAACCGAATCGGTTCAATAGATTTCGAGAAAATTAATTTTGACAGGCGGATAATTACAGACAAACGCTCGAGTAATAGAATAGAATCATTTATATCAGGAAAACATCCCATATTAAAATCAATAAATGATTTAAAAATCTCATAAATAATCAATACTTATTAAATTATTAAAACAAAAAAATACAATAAATACAAGTACAATTCGTTAATTTGAACTCATATTATTAAAATTGTATCTGGAATATTAATTGTCATATGCGAAGAAGTAGTGTACTTCGTATATAATGGCTCTTAACATTTCCTTGTCAGAATCATGTAATCGGCTCATAAAGGAGGCCTGAGCTTTTCATATAAATGCGTAGAAGTCATCAACCCTATTTTCCGAAAACATGCCGGACGCACTATACCGCCAAGGCAGCCCCAGAAATCATAAGATTACCGTTTGTTCATACGAATGTTCGTAAAACGTCCCGTACAATAATATATACATATTTGCCATTAGATTTACCGAGTAATTTTCCTGAAGCCTTGTTAATGTGGGTGAATATTGAAAACAATATTACATAACCACCCTCAGGGCAGTGAGAACTTCTATCGCCAGGAACTAATTAAAATAGTTTGCGAGCGAAGTTTACTACCGTTTTGCATTTAATATTTTATGAGAGCAACCAATACTTCGAATGTTGAAGGCAGAATTGTATTTATTACGAAAACCAAACATTTATACATTATTATGTAAAAGTGAAGGAATACATACAATATTAAACAATGTGCCACCAACAACATACATATAACATATATTATAAGACAAAATATATATAACCCACGTGGCCACCCACGGTTGACTGGTAGAGAATGCCTAAGGCATTAAGACCGCCTTTGTATTATTTGTGCTGCATAAAGTTTAAATAAATAAATATAAAGATTTTGCAATGTATGCATTTTTTCTGTTAGTCCCATAAGGTAATCAGGAGGATTACCTTATTTTCTTTGCTGCGACCAACCTGGGTACGGAGTCTATTTAAAGACAGCCATGGCAGTTCGTGTCCAGGTGGTAGATAGGTTACTTTTAGGTAAGCGTGCTCCATCTTCGACCACATCATCACTTACCATCAGGTGAGATGGTGGTCAAACGCGAACCTATTCTAAATAAAAAAAAAAAAGATGATTAGCTGGTGGGACCAATGGGCTTGGAAGGGACGTACTAATAACCGGCCTTTGATCTCAAGTGGGACTAACATAATGCTGTCTTATGCTATTATTGTCAAAATCGACGTTTACTTTATCCAATCTTTTATCAACCCAAGCAACATAAAATATAAAAGATTTTGCAATGCATGCATTTTTTCTGTTAGTCCCATAAGGTAATCAGGAGGATTACCGTATGGGACTAACAGAAAAAATCTTTTATGAGAGGAATGGCACAGAGAGTGCGCCTGTACCTGTGCACTATTATATCTCCTGCGCCATGGCCTAATCCCCGCTGAGATTGACCGCCGCCCGCCGTGGCCGTAACCTTCCGGTTTGGGATGCAATTATAAGCAGTAGAAAAGAAATGGTAACATTAGGAAGATTTCAGTAGCAGATTTTTCGAAGACTGCGATTTTGTTTCCTTCCTACAAGTTCAAACAAACTAAGAGAGAAAGAAGTAAAAAGAGTATTTTCGTTAAAAACTAAAGGCGGAATAGACTTGCGCTTTTGGCGATGTGTTTATGGAGCCGAGATTCTGCCCACGAGTACACACAAACGATGTTTATATGTTTCTAAACATAAATAAAATTGAAGTGCGTCTAATATTTCAAAATAACTGTGTTTTCTCTTGTGATCATAATTTTACACACGATACTAAAGCACAAACAAACTTTATGTATGTCTGTCTTTTTGTATGTCCTGGCTAACCTCTGGAGCGGCTGATTCGATTGTGATAGGACTATCAGTGGAATATAAAGGAGGTCACAGGGCAACATGCATGTTACTTTTATTCCGGGTCTCCACGTCAAACCCTCTCAAGCGAACGAAGTCTCGAACATAGATAGTATAAAAATAACATAAGAGAAATGGATATACAACGTGTAACGGAAACCCCATATCTATCCGAAAGGGCTGAAGACAACATCTGATATGGAGTATATCTATGCACAGTTTCAGCACAAAATAAGTGACTCAAAGAATTGATACCAAAGTATCGGTTCCATATATTTCTTGAATACCAATCACAACAAACGTGTTACAGCAATAACTTTCCACGTCACTTGCCAATAACACGAAAATTCTCTTCGTTCTTCTTAATTTGAAAAATTTGACCTCTGGTATCAATGTATTGAAATTTGTAATAACTTCCACACATATAGACTTAGGATTATAAAACCCTTGCCATATCGTTTGTTATCATCCAAAGAACCAATGCACCCTTTAAATTACACGTTGTATATTGCACGCAGATATTGTTCATGCTACGTGTTTTTTATGAAAAGACCAGTTGGCAAAAGCTTAAATTTAAACATACTTATAATAAAAACTTTTTAACAAAAAATTAAACCGACTCCCAAAAAACACTGCAAAGTGAAAAATAACTTTAATTTCGGTAGTCGGTGTCTTTAGTTTTGTTTTTTCGTTTTTGGCACCGACTTCCGAAATTAAAGTTATTTTTCACTTTGCAGTATTTTTTGGGACTCGGTTTAATTTTTTGTTAAAAAGTTTTTATTTCACTCTTTTTAGTTGGATGATTTTTAATGTACCTAGTTACAAGAGCCTAAATGTCAACTACTTATAACCTTTTACAAAATATTGCTTTTCCCAATGCTGGGCCGTTAATTGTTGAGGAGTTCTCCTGGTACTTAACCATCAGCTCTACATCACCATATGCATTGTGACGAGCATAAAGTGCTTAACATCCATATTCAAGTAATCGAATCGCAATCCACTCAATACTTATTATTGAGTAGTTTCGGCGGCCATCTGTGGTCTTCATCATCAGTTCCACTTCCCCAAATGGTACTTTTTGAGAGCAACTGCACAAGTTACTATAAGAAATACCCAAAACGCCATAGGTGTGCCTATAATATTTGAAGAGTTCCCTCGATTTCTCCAGGATCCCATCATCAGATCCTGACTTTGGTGATAATGGGACCAATTTCGAAGTATACCCATTCGAACAAAAAAAGAATTTTCCAAATCGGTTCAGCCGTCTTCGAGTACTCGATGATCATACATAAAAAAAAAATATATATATATACGCGTCGAATTGATAACCTCCTCTTTTGTCGTCGGTTGAAAAACTAAAAAAATGTTTTTGTTTTCAGAACACGTTGCTAACTAAATAGATCAAATAGAATATTAAGTTTTGATGGACAATTTACTTGTTCAGTTAAGATATTCACAAAGGATATAAGGTATACAATGCCTTGCACCTCTTAGCTGAGAATTAAAGAGAACGTATCCTGTTAGAGGTGCGCGTTATATAGGAATTCGACACGTAAGAGTTTGGACAAAACTATACCGAGGGAATGAGTAATAATATACAGTCTGATTCATTAACAGACAATTATACCCAAATTGCAGGTTCTCTTTAAAAAAAAAAACATTATTTGCTTATATCTGAATCAGCAACGTTGTAATATCACTCGATTAAATTAATTCTATGAAGTTATGACAAATCTCTATTTGTTGATTAAGAAACTTGCCGAGGCTAATCGCTGTTAGAATTTACGGCGCTGTTCGATCGATGCTTGTGTAAATATATGGACCTTTTGGTGGTGCAAGACAGAAGCGGTGATCGGGAAACGGTCATATTGATTGTAAGATACGATAAGATAAGATGATTAAGACAAGATAATTGTACCAGAAGTTTCATAAAGAAGTTGAAGTAGTTTTACCAGTGATGCAACTTAAAATATATGGAGTATTAATCCTCATATCAAATAATATGAGGATTAATACATACACACCGAGTATTCCTTTTAGTATTGATCTCTGAGCGAGTAATCATTATCGCGATAGCAATGCAAAATAGTCTTACTATTTTGCATTGCTATCGCGATAATGATTACAAATAAAAAGTACACTAACCTTCACTTTTCACCTTCACCTTCACGTTCCGTAGCCGAATGGCAAAAAACGGAACCCTTATAGTTTCGACATGTCTGTCCGTCTGTCTGTCTGTCTGTCTGTCTGTCTGTCCGTCCGTCCGTATGTCATAGCCATTTTATTCCGAAACTATTAGGACTATACATGTAAAACTTGGTAGGTAGATGTATTCTGTAAACCGCTTTCCGATTGTAAGAAAAAAATAAAAAAACATTTAAAATAAAGGGGTGCTCCCCATACATAGAACTAAAACTGAAAATTTATTTTTTTCATGAAACCTATAAGCGTGTGGTATTTATAGATAGGTCTTTGAAAATGACACTGGGGTTTCTAAAACCACTTTAACATAAAGTCAATCGTTTAAAAGATATAAGCTTCCAAAGTGGTAAAATGTGTGTCCCCCTCTAACTTTTATAATAATGGAGTGAAAATCTAAAAAAAATATATGTCTATTATAGATCTTAATGTAAACTTTCAACCAAAATTGGTTTGAACAAGATCGGGCTAGCAGTTTTTGAGATACAGCATATTTTATAAAACCGCAAATATAACTTTGTAATTCATACAAACACTATGAAAAACAAAGTTATTTAGCGTAGTTGTAAAAAATGTAAATAAGCTAGTTTTAAGAAATTTGTAAGGTTTTTTTATATTATATATATTTTATTATATATTTTTTTTAATTTTATATTATATTATTATAGTTACTACGGAACCCTTCATGGGCGAGTCTGACTCGCACTTGGCCAGTTTTTGTTCTTATTTGTGTTCTTCGTAACTACAGTTAGTAAACGTAGCTTGGAAACCTAGATCTTTTCAGCTCCCAGGTTATAATAGGTTCGGTTCTTATTAAAGCTATGGTCACGGCAAGTCTCTCTTCCACCTTGATTTAATTAGACGTGGACCTTTCCGGTCTACTTTCCACTTCAAAAGATAATATTTATTGCTCCCGATATATTTACGTCTCGAAAGGGTACGCGGTACTAACAACAGCACTACAAAAGTGATTGCTGGGTGCCCTGACAGACCTTTACTGAACTATTTGATAGCTTTAATCATAGGTGTAATCTACTAAATTATTTCTACCTATATTCTATTAAGCTCTAATATTCTAAACAAAAATATTTTGTGTTATTTCCGCTAAAAACTAACCCTAGATATTTTTCTGATGTATTCGTTTGGTATGGATTTCCGCAAACTAACACCTAATTTCCAATCCATTTCAAAATAATATTACTACTGACAAAAACAACAATTTAGATTTTTTTTTTTGCCGAAATACTCTAATTTACGATACGAATTCCATTTTATTTTTTTCTGGAGGTGAAAACTATCTTTATTTTTGACGCCGCGAACTTCCATAACTTGCGCCCAGCTCAATGGTGTGTACGCTACGCAAAGGGACGCTTTATTCACATGTCGAGTTTGGTAACAATCAGGGGAGGCTCGATGTGGGCCCAACCTGGGCCCAACTTATCCTATTGTTTGCATCACTTATTCTTGCGATAACTGATCCAAACTTATGTTGTGTTTGCTAACAGATGAAATATCGTACCTGCGAATTTTTAGGAAAATGGAGAGGGATCACTGGACATCCATTGGGTGCAAGTATGACTAAAGGTAAACAGTTGTAGGTCGTAGCTTTGAACCTATAAAAGTACATTACTTTGTGTAATTTTCATCATCACTACTGCTCTTAGTGTCCCAAAAAGACCAATCACCAACCTACCCTAGGTCCGCGTTGTGAATTAACCTTGCATAGAGTC
Source organism: Tholera decimalis (assembly GCA_943138885.2). Lineage (NCBI taxonomy): Eukaryota > Metazoa > Arthropoda > Insecta > Lepidoptera > Noctuidae > Tholera > Tholera decimalis. Next base: position 32,455,228 of record OW964565.2, read on the forward strand.
TAGAGAGAAGGCCTGTAGCCCAGCAATGGAAACGTTACGGCTGATTACGTAATGCAGAAATAGAACTTTAGAGCGGAATGAAGCATCTTTAGTTTCTAATTGGTTAGTTTATGTACAAGCCCTTGATCCAGCTATCCAATGAGAGCCTCCTTAGATGTTGGTCGAAGCTCTTGGCTATTATACCATTGGCTGTTACGACTATAGGCACAATGATTGCTGTATCTATATCCCACATGTCGACCACCTAGCGCGCCAGGTCAAGATATTTAGTTTTTTTGTCTATCTCAGCTTTCACGAGGTTCTCGTCATGAGGGATTTCTATATCAACAATCATTGTGCGACGCTCTAATCGGTCTATCACTAACATGTCAGGCATATTGGCAACAATAGTACTGTCAGTGATGTATTAGTTTTATTAACCGACTTCAAAAAAAAGGAGGAGGTTCCCAGTTCGTCTTGAACTTTTTTTTTATGTATGTTACCTCATAACTCGAAGACGGATTTAAAAAAATCTTTTTTTGTTTGAGAGGGTATACTTTCTACTTGGTCCCATTGTCATGAAGTCAGGATCTGATAATGGAAACCTTGAAATATCGAGGGAACTCTTCAAATATTATAGGCACACCTATAGCGATTTGGGTACTTTTCATAGTAACTTGTGCAGTTGCTCTTGAAAAGCACCATTTGGTGAAGTGGAACTGATGATGAAGACTACAGATGGTATTTCATTGGTTGCGATTCGATTACTTGGATATGGTTGTAAAACAGTTTATGCTCGTCACAATGCATATGGTGAAGTATCAGGAGTACTCCTCAAAAATTAACAGCTCGGTATAGGGAAAAGAAATATTCTGCAAAAGGGTGATGAGAAGGTAACATTTATGCTTTTGTAACTAGGTAAATTACAAACCGACCCACAAAAAGCGAGAAAAAAACTTTTTACCTAAAAATAAAACCGACTTCCCAAAAAAACACTGCGAAGTGAAAAATAACTTTAATTTTGGAAGGCGGTATCAAAAACGAAAATATGTACAAAACTAATGACACCGACCACCGACATTAAAGTTATTTTTCACTTTGCAGTGTTTTTTTGGGAAGTCGGTTTTATTTTTTGGTAAAAAGTATTTTCTCGCTTTTTCAAAAGTAAACGAGTAAACTTCCTTAAACGAGTTAGACAGCTTTTTTGTTGATGGACTGACTTTAAAATTAGCAAATACGGTTTTCCCGATTTAAGTTATTTCGATACAAGTTCTCAAGTAAGAAACTTGCCATCAATCAATCAATCGACTTAACGCAGGCGGAGATACCAAGTTTATAAGCCTTATTATTGGTATAGGAAATAGTGAAGTTAACAGTACTAAGTAACTTCTACCAGAATAGCAAAATCTGATTATGTACTTAATAGTTTAAGTAAATTTTGGAACTTATTCTGACTACTCGAGTTTAAAGCACTTATACAACGTGTAATTTAAAGGGTATATACATACCGAGTGCACGGGTTCTTTGGATGATAGCAAACGATATGGCAAGGGTTTTCTAATCCTATGTCTATATGTGTGGAGCATATTAGAAATTTCAATACATTGATACCAGAGACCGAATTTTTCAAATTAAGAAGAACGAAGAGAGTTATCGTTTTATTGGCAAGTGACGTAGAAAGTGATGACCCTCATAGTGCTGTGACACGTTTGTTATTACTGGTATTCAAGAAACATATGAAACCAATAATTTGGGGTCAATTCTGTGAGTCACTTATTTTGAGCTGAAACTTTGCATAGAGACTCCATACCAGATGTTGTCTTCAGTCCTTTTGGATAGATATGGGGTTTCCGTTACACGTTGTATAATATTGAATGATTGTGTTAAGGAAGTATTTGTAAGTTTATATTGTAAATTATACCAAGAGGCCCTGCCAGGGTTTCGAGAATATTCTAATAAGATAGCGCGGCCCCTGTACGCTAGGGTAACTGAAGGAAAAGGTTGAAAAGGCTAGGTTCTTCGTCAGTAGGAGTTTGACACTGCCTTCTGCTCCATTCAGAGAGAAAGGAGTCATTTAATGATTTTGCTCACGAAGAAAAAGGACTTACAGCAGAGAGCGTATAATGCCTATTTTCCGGGTGGAAAAATCATCAAAAGATTTCTCCTGACTGACTAAAAACCCACCCTGTTCCTTCAGCTGCCCTTAAGTTCCGGGGCCGCGGTATTTCGTTATAACATTCCCACAACCCCAGCAAGCTTACAACACCTTGCGTGTACAATGCAATAATGTTTTTAGGACGTTGATGTGGTCCCTCGCTTCTGTAGTGCTTCACAAATGTTAAATGTATGCGAAAACTAAGGTTGATGACTTCTATGCCATCATCAGGCGAAGAGCTGTCAATGTGAGACAGGGTGCGAGGGAGCGCTAACGATATCCTGAAAACATTAATTAATAATAAATCTATTTGTTGAACACCGGTGTTGAATAATTATAAAATATGATGAATGAATTATATGTACATACCAACACAGTTTTAAGTTTTCTGTTACTAACACTATGGCTTTTACATGACCGAAATAAATCTATACTAATATTATATAGAGCGGAAAACTTTGTTCGTATGTTTGTTTCTTCGAAAGTACTTGGTGGATTTTGATGAAACTTAGTATGGAAGTAGCTTGAAACTTGAGGAAAGTTATAGGCTACCCGACTGCAAAAAAAGAGGTAATATTTTTATCGTGTTAAAATTTACGAGAGCGAATCCCCGCGCGACTGCTAATGGTAGGTAAACAAAATTACTGACAAGTTTTGTTCGTGTGCCAAGTTCAATTACAGACTTTCACGTTTATTTACAACGTCTTTAATAAGTCTGAGGTAATATTTAATAGTGATTACATAAGTATATTACATAAACTAGTATACTATAGGTTGATTATGTTGTCATAATCAGCCTATTACAATGGCACTGCTAGAACATATACAACGTGTAACGGAAACGCCATATCTACCCAAAAGGGCTGAAGACAACATCTGATATGGAGTCTCTATGCACAGATTCAGCTCAAAATAAGTGACTCAAAGCATTGATACCAAATTATCGGTTTCATATGTTTCTTGAATACCAATCATAACAAACGTGTCACAGCACTACGAGGGTTAATAACTTTACACGTCACTTGCCTATAACACGATAATTATCTGCGTTCTTCTTAATTTGGAAATTTCGGTCTCTGGTATGCATGTATTGAAATTTCTAATAAGTTCCACACATGTAGACATAGGTTTACAAAACCCTTGCCATATCGTTTGTTATCATCCAAAGTAGCCGTGCACTTGGTATGTATATATACATGTATGTGTAATTACACGTTGTATAGGCCTCTTCTCTATGAGAGGAAATACGACCTTAAATATATAGAAAATAGTAAAAAAATGCTTCTCTAAATTATACTCGATCAACGCAAATTAGGTACTAAAAAGTTTGGAACATATCAGTTTTCAAGTAGTCTGAAGCAGTAGAATCTAAATTAGGACGTTTCCGGCTTTCCGACAGGGATCACCCATAAATGTATTAAAAAAAATTGGCCAAGTGCGAGTCAGACTCGCCCATGAAGGGTTCCGTAGTAACTCTAATAATATAATATGTATATTTATTTGACGAATAAAAAAAACCTTAAAAAATTCTTAAAACTAGCTAATTTACATTTTTACAACTACGCTAAATAACTTTGTTTTTCATAGTGTTTGTATGAATTACAAAGTTATATTTGCGGTTTTAGAAAATATGCTGTATCTCAAAAACTGCTGACCTGATTTCGTTCAAACTAATTTTGGTTGAAAGTTTACATTAAGGTCTACAGACATATTTTTTTTTAGATTTTTCACTCTATTATTATAGAAGTTAGAGGGGGTACACACACATTTTACCAGTTTGGAAGCTTATATCTTTTAAACGATTGACTTTATGAAAAAGTAGGTGTAGAAACCCTTATATCATTTTTAAAGAGCTGTCTATAGATACCACACACGCATAGGTTTCATGAAAAAAAAAATATTTTCAGTTCTAGTTCCATGTATGGGGACACCCCTTTATTTTAAATATTAATTTTTTTTTTTCTTAAAATCGAAAAGCGGTTTACAGAAACCTACTTAGTTTCACATGTATAGTCTTAACAGTTTCGGAATAAAATGGCTGTGACATACGGACGGATGGACAGACAGACAGACAGACAGACGGACAGACATATCGAAACTATAAGGGTTCCGTTTTTTGCTATTGGCTACGGAACCCTTAAAAAAAAACAAATAATCCAGCCAAAAACAATCGGTACAGTCAAACGTTAAAACAAAAATTAATTAAAGTAAAACCCCTCAATTAAAAACGAATATTACTGTTATATAAAACAACATACTTTCACTAAAGATCTTGTTATATAAAATTTACGTAATTAAATCATACACACACATAATAATCAACATTTAACAACAAGAAAGGCAACAAATAAAAACACAATTAGCCTTAAGGATGTTGGAATGACTGGAAAACTGCATGAATAAGATCACAAGAGATAATAAGAAGGCACACGTGAGTGGAAAGTTTTGCCTGACGGGAATCGAACTCGGGACCCATTGCTCTGCAGGCACACTTACGACCACTAGACTAATATATAATAATACTAATTTGTCTGCAATATTTGACCATTATGACCGTCCTTCAAAGTTTCCCATCTGATATGACAGAGTATCCTAAAATGCATATTTCAAGCAACTGCGTATAAGTATTTCAATAAAATAAAACTTTTCGTCGTTACCCTGTTAAGAATCTTGACTCAGCGAACATTGTAAAAGATCTCTCATCCACATCCATGCAGTGAAAAGATGACCATATTCTGTTGGTAACAGAGTTTAATTTACAGTAGCTACTGTGTAGTACGTAGTCTCCGTATTAAATATGGATTTATTTATGTCGCCTCTAGCGAAGTTTCTCGCCAAAACGGTGTTATAGTAATAATAATATTATTAATATAAAAAATGAGTTTGTCGTCTAAGTGAGAAAGCTGTTTTGAAACAACCAGTGTTAGTTCTAATATCTTGACAAGAAATATTAAGGGGTTACAGATTACTAGCTGTTACCAGTGACAGTTCATTTTCCTGGGATAATATGTAAGTACCTACCCTCTTCTAGGTTGTAAATTGACAAGCATGTATGACAAGTTTCGTTCAAATCCCGTAAGCCATTTTTGTGTGATTGAAACACAAACATACAAACTTTCACATCGTCTTATCTTCTCTTATACATAAAAATAAATAGCTTTTTCTTTGTCCCACTATAACTCGAGAACTGTTGGACCGATTTCATTAATTATTTTTAACCGACTTCAAAAAAGGAGGAGGTTCTCAATTCATCGGAATCTTTTTTTATGTATGTTACCTGATTACTCGAAGCCCACCCGGCTTCGATTTCGAATCGATTTGAAAAAATATTTTTTTGTTTAGAAGGGTATACTTTCTAGTTGGTCTTATTGTGTGTATCGTGAAGTCGGGATCTGATGATGGAATCCTGGAGAAATCGAGGGAAATCTTCAAATATTATAGGCACACCTATACCGATTTGGGCATTTTTTATAGTAACTTGGGCAGTTGCTCTCAAAAAGCACCATTTGGTGAAGTGGAACTGATAAAGAAGACCACAGATGGTTAACGGAACAACTCAATAATAAGTATTTCATTGGTTGAGATTCGATTACTTGAATATGGTTGTAAAGCACTTTATGCTTGTCACAATGCATATGGTGAAGTGGAGCTGATGGCGAAGTGCCAGGAAAACTCCTCAACAATGAACGGCTCGGCATCGGGAAAAGAAATATTTTTGAAAAGGGGATAAGAAGATGATATTTAGGCTGTTGTGACTAGGTAAATTACAAACCGACCCACTAAAAAGTGAGAAAAAAAACACTGCAAAGTGAAAAATAAGTTTAATTTCAGAAGGCGGTGTCATAAACGATAATACAAAACCCTGGACTACTTTTAATACATTTCCTTTAATACAGGGGTGGTTTAACAGGTTAGAAAAACAAGTAAGCTGGTTAGTGGGATATATGAAGGGAGATATATCTTAGTATCAATAATTGTTGATTACCACCTCACGGCCAGGGTCGACGGCGCGTCGTATTTAGCGCAAGCCTCAAAAAGCAGTCAGCATCATTGACGGGGCCCGATAAGACCATTACCTGCCAGCGTTACGGAAACGTTATAACAACGCGGCTTTGGAACGCAGGAGTCATTGAATTAACAGATTTTTAATAACCCAGGTCGGAAAAATTCATTTGATGATTTTCCCTCCGAAATTTTAGTATAGAAAAGTATTAATTCGTTTTAATATTTCTCTTAGTATATTTAGCTTAACCACGCTAATTAATATCATAATCCTAAGAATCAGGTACTAATTATTACGGTAACTCATACTAAGAACATTGAAAATTGGAAATTATATAATTTGGGTGATACCTATTAGGAATAACCTAATTGTTCCTAATAGGTAAATGATCATACAAAACAATGAAAAAATAGTTCGAAGAAAGCGTAAATAAATTATCGCTTAATATTTTTTAATAAGTGTTATTGAAAATATTTCTTAATTTTGTTAATGTGGTAGTGTTTCACTAAAATACAGACACCTTTCTGCAAAATTTCTAGTTTATAAACTCATTGGTTCGTATATAACTTCAATTTTTATTAAACCTTTAAAAAAAAGACATTTGTATTAAAAAAAACCGCAGCTTTTACCGTTATATGAAGTAGGTACACCAAAAAATCACAAATAAATTGTAGAACAACCATCTGTAAGGATATAACGGTTAAGGCAGCGGTTTTGAAGATATTTTCATTTATTACTTTGGCTCCATACAAAATATTCTTTATTTGTTTTTTTTATAATTTTTTTAACATAGGAAATGATATTTCTTGTACATATTCATGACTGCTGAAGTCATTAGAAGCCTTTCACAATAAAAAATAAATGAAAATGAGATAAAGTTTTAAATGACTATGAAGATCGATTTTCAGCCCACAGTGCGACGGCAGAAGTATATTTTACTAAGGTGCAGGACTTGTGAACTTCGCGGGTTCGAGCACTATTAGGCTGCGTTTCCACCAGAGATGTGCGAGGATGCGTAGCGAGGGATGTGTTTGTAAAGAACCAATAGAATCGCTTCATTTACCTCGCCTCGGTCAACACAGCTCTGGTGGAAACGGCTCAGCGGAGCTAGATTTTTGCGCATACAAAACAAGCGAGGGATGTGTGCGAGAGATGTGTTGCGAGGAATGTGTGTTGAGAAGGATGTGTTGCGAGGTTTGCGCATCCTCGCACTACACATTAAAGCGCATTTTCACAGCTCCGCTACACATCCTCGTAGGCACATTTTCATCGCACAGCTTTGGTGGAAACGCCCACACATTTTCACAGCACAGCTAGACATCCTCGCACGACACATTTCCATCACACATCTCAGGTGGAAACGCACCCTTACACTATTGCCGTGAACTCAGTACAGACACTTAACTATTTAACTTAGTTGTAAGAGAGAGGGTTAACAAGATTGCTAGTATTATTGTTACCCACATTACTGGTTTGGGTTTCGATAAAAAAAGCGTTTCCAGACCGAAATATGAAGACGTGTTAATAACAGAAGATCATTGTTATTTATTTATTTAAATACAAATAACTTCAACGGGATCATCTAGTTTAACTTAAATGACAAAAATAACGTGTTAAAGTGTTATTTATAACCAATTTGTAAAATAAATATTATTTCATTTCACAATAAAACTAAGTTCCAGAAAACCTTGTAATCGGAGCTTGACTGTGTAATCGGCCTAATCGTTTCAAAATGTAATCACGAATTTATATTACGTATTCAATATTTTAAACATTGAATTCGTGAACCAAGGGATTTGGTTCTATACATGTATAACATAACATCACGACCTTGAACTCCTCACCCTTGAAAAATATCTCCCGAGGGTACTATTCACATACACAAAAACGAGGTCACTATCCCTAAATTGTCAAACCAGAGTAATTTGTATGTAAGTAGAAAATGTCGTCATCATTCTGCCGACCTTACCCCTGATATTGGGGACGGCTTACGACAGATCGGGGCTTACAAACGTCACCCAAATATGATAAAACGCCTCTACGATCGGCTCGTAGCCGCGTAGAACGAGCTATGCCGCCAGCTACGAGACGCCTACGACTACGCCGGTTACATTGTACTCGGAATAAACTTAACTCCGTAATTCAGATCCTTTTTTATGTGACAAGATATTTTCTTAGTCTGTTTGTCAATGTTATTCCCGTAAAAGTAAGATTATTTTTGGTGCTGACGCTGTTTTTATTTATTTGTGACGGTAATAGATGTCTTTATTACGCTTTGGGGTTGTTCGTAAATGTTTATTTGAGAAGTTCTCTCACGAAATACTTATATTTATGTTATTTTGGAGGATAAATAACAGATATTGGTAAAGTATCTATATTTTTCACATTAAACCAATAACTTTTTCATAACCATTTTGACTTGAATTTGGGTCGAGCTTATCACCGAACATGAAAAGATAAAAAAGATAAAATTCGCTAATGGATTGGCAGGCTGACGCTAGTTATCTTTATTGGCAATCTTTTGTGCCTCTCTCATTATTGCTGAATACATTATGTATGAGTAGCTACTCTCGCGGCTTCACTCGCGTGTAACTGCTTACTTAACCGAGTAGCAAAGCACTTTATATGCTAATCCAGGGTAAAATTTCATTCAGAATTGGTTAGTTGTTTGGACGTGTTTAAGTTACAAACAGCTAAACACTTACAATTAGTCTGTTTAATTGCCTGTTATATTGTGTTTGGTATATCAGATAATTTATTATTTTACTAGTTATTTCTCGCATTTTGTATCTATGCCTCGGTAATCGTACATTTTCTTGAGATAAAAATTAGCTTATGTGCTACTCCCGACCATAATATGTCTCTGTTTTATTTTAATTTCATCTAGATCCTTACGACCATGGGTTGCGGGAATGTTCTAGCGAGATACCGCGGCCCCGGAATGAAAGAGTAATTGAAGGAACAGGCTGGGTTCTTAGTCAGTAGAAGTCTGATACTCCTTTCCGCTCCAGAGTGGGAGAAGTCAATAGATCTTTTTTTTATTTATTTAACTCAAATTATCAAATTACAATACATTTTTTTAATTCTGCCAAACTGTAAAACAGTTTGTCGGCAGCTCATCTTGTATCATCCTACATAAGCATAACCCATATTTACAAAACGAATTATTTAACTAAATCAAAAAAAAATGAATTAATTAATCAAAAGTGAAGCTTACATTATACATACATTTATAACCGTTTTCATGCTAATAAATAAATATTATTACATTATTATATTCTATATTCTGATTTTCTCACCGAAAAATAAAGGTCCATATAAACATTATGGCGTAATTAATTAAATGAATCTCGATACACGGCCACCGTAGACGCGGGCCTGCGGACGGCGAGCAGGGGTAACTCACTGACCGGTAAGGACCAGGCCCAAATCGACGGCGCGTCATGTTCCGCGCGCGCTTCAAAGAGCTGTCAGCAGCATTGACGGGGCCCGATAGGGCTACTGCCTTACGGGGTTGTGGGATCGTTCTAACGAGATACCGCGGCCCCGGAACGTAAAGGCAACTGAAGGAGCAGGGTGGGTTTTTAGTCAGTAGAAGTCTGACACTCCCTTCCGCTCTATTCACAGCGGGAGGGGTAATTTGATGATTTCCCCACCAAGAATAAAAAGGACATAGGGTTTTCAACTATGATTGTATATTGTACTAGCAGACGCTTTGGTTTTCCCTCCTGTGGACATTTTCTCCATTGAATTATAATCTCCTTCTTTTTTTAGTCGTATAAAAAGTAGAATAGCCCATAACCTTCCTCAAGCTTCAAGCTAGTTCCATAACAAATACATTCCATCAAAAACAAAACCCTTATAGTTTCGTCATGTCTGTCCGTCTGTCTGTCTGTTCGTCCGTCCGTCCGTATGTCACAGCCATTTTATTCCGAAACTATTAGGACTATACATGTGAAACTTGGTAGGTAGATTGTTTTATAGAAATAATCGAAAAATATTTAAAATAAAGGGAGCCCCCCTTTAATATAACATAAAACATAACATAAAAGTACATATACAGCGTGAAATTGAAATGGTTGTTTTCCGAATCTTTTAAACGGTTTTTGTTCGCGGCAGGACGGTTACCCATCAGTAGTAGTATCGAAACATACAGTTGAACTTAAAAAAAACGAACGTTTTCTTTTTTCTAATTATTTAAAAATGTTCATAAACTCGAAAGGGCGAGAATCATTAGTAGTTCAGTAGACGTAACGTAGGTACCTACACAAAACAAGCACCGCCGCGCGCTGCTAATAAACGAAAAAGTGATTAATAAATGTTCAAAGCAAAATAAGCTCTCACGCATGGTGATAATGCATTAACTACACAGCGCCATTTTTTGTTTCTAATATTTTATTTGTTTATAAAACGATTGTATTACCAAGACAAAGCCATTTTGCTGCGGGAAAACAACCATTAAAATTTTTATGTCTGGTACTACACATCGTTCTTAATTATATGACCACCACTGTATCTTGGACAATCGTGATAGGTAGTCAGTCAGAAGCCAAAAAATCTGACACCAGCCTTCAAAAGTGGCTATACTACTTGAGAAGTCTGGTGGCAGATTGTTACCCTACGTCTGGACTGTGTAGGTCAGATACGCAGTCGATACTTGTAATACAGTGCCAATACATACTCAGCTGCAACTCGTCAGACTAAAAGTCGACCACGAAACAGTTGGGAAAGGGCTGATTTGTCGATGATTAATTATCTTCACTTCGAAATCCTGTTATTGTTGGAAGAACAAACAACCATCAATTTTCTAAGGCATCATTGTGTAGGAATGCAATAGAATCATACGCTTCATTCGCTTGGGTAAACGAATTAGGTCCAGTGGCTGTTACCGCTGAGATTATTGCGAGAAAAGTTATAATAACTTCCAGGAAGAGACGGTTGTAGGAGCGAGCGGTAGCGATTAGTGAATAAATTTTTGTGATTGCTTGTGGTTTACCTACACACTTTTGGTTTTACCGAGTCAAACATTTAATTATGCAGTTATAATATAAAAGCTAATAATATACATACAGAGATAGATATCACGACATACTATAAACTTTAAAGTTAATCAAACAGGAAAGTGTAGGAAGAAAAGGCTAATTGATTGATTGAAATTTCTCGTCACAACATACAGATGTTAGAAGAACAGTTTTGAGGCAATCTATACTAATATTATAAAGTGGAAAAGTTTGGCACATGCAAAGGGAGGCTTATACCCAGCAGTGAGTGAAGTCAGGTTGTGGAGGATGGATTTGTATACAACGTGTAACGGAAACCCCATATCTTTCCAAAAGGACTGAAGACAACATCTGGTATGGAGTCCATGCAAACTTTCAGCTCAAAATAAGTGACTCACAGAATCGATCCCAAATTAATGGTTTCATAAATGTTTCTTGAATACCAGTAATAACAAACGTGCCACAGCACTATGAGGGTCATCACTTTCCACGTCACTTGCCAATAAAACGATAGTTCTCTTCGTTCTTCTTAATTTGAAAAATTCGGTCTCTGGGATCAATGTATTGTAATATGCTCCACACATGTATGTACACATAGGATTAGAAAACCCTTGCCATATCGTTTATTATCATCCAAAGAAGCCGTGCACTTGGTATGTATACACATACCCTTTAAATTACACGTTGTATAAGTTGGATTATAATTGAAAAAAAAAGCATTGTAAGTTACTGCACCCTAACCCTATAGGGAACAGAAACGACGCAGTGGTTATAGGCACGAGTTACGGGTTTTAGGTCGTGAGTGTATGAACCCAGACAGGCACATTACTTTATGTAATTTACATCTTACTCACTACACTGCTCTCAAAACGGAAACAGAAAACATCGTGAAGAAATCAATTTTTGTTTTAAAGGAGTTTCATTAAAAAAAAATGGTTTGCAATCATTGATATACTAAAAACCCAAGATGCACAGTCTCGAAGAAAAGTGACGCTCGAAACTGTCGCCGAACACTCACCACTTACGTAGTAATAGATATGCTATAAGTACAAAATATGTTTTTGGAAATTCTATCTTATGACAATTGTTTATGGTTGTTTTTACAAAGAAAATTTTGGCATTTTAGACGTGTGTACCTAGACGCGAGTGACGCGATACTATTTGAAATGAGCGCATAATTTAGAATTAAGCACTCATTTTATGCGGACGGTTTTGAGACGTTGAGTGTGCATCTTGGGTTTTTAGTATATCAATGTTTGCAATGTGAGTAGAATTCACATTACTAGCAATTTTGGTTGTGTATCCCCTCTAACTAGGGTTGCCATCACCAAATTTGCCGGCCCCAGACAAAGACTTATAAACCCCGGACATTTGGGTAAAATCACAGTTTTTCCCCGGACACCGTAGAAAAATACATTTTTGAACTTGAAACTAAAAACAATGATAAAGTGATAGCATTGTAGAGCCTTAAAACTTTTTTTAATAACAGTCTCTTCCTTTTCATTTAATCAACGTAACATAAACAAAGAGATGAAATACCATAGGAAAATAATAATAGAGATCGTGCTTTTTGGTACCCGTAAGACCAATGTATGTCCGGGTTTTACTTATTGGGAAAATCCCCCCGGACGCCCCCGGACGCTCTCCAAACAAATCCTGGAAAACCCGGACGGATGGCCTCTAACTAAGCTAAATATGCTTGTGTCTGGAGTAAGTTCACGGCAATAGTGTAAAGGGTCGGATACGAACCCGCAAACAGTCGGAACACGTGTCCGACACCTAGCCATTAACCTATTAATGTCATTAAATCAAATAGAGTAAAGATTTGAGTAACACCTCTGTAGGTGTTACTCAAATCTTTACTCTACAAACTTTTACGTTTAATTGCAAAAGCCGACAAGCAGATTTTCCATAATCCAACGTGTTTCATAAACATTTCATTTCTCTACAACATCAAGTAAAATTTGAATCGCTCCCGTCTGTAACTCAGCCAACACAATTTCAGAATCAGTTTACACGGGACGTTTCCCCTGTAATCTTTCCGTTGTGGCTGCGATATCTACTTCTCTACTACAGCGAGCACGATTTACCACCAAATGCGATTTTAACTCTTTTGCTGAGTAAAATGAAAATCGGCCCGTGTAGAACGGAGCTTATGGTGAGGGAAATGTGTACGTTATATAATGATGTTTCATCTATAAATTTAATCAAACGTCTAAGTTGTTGTCTGTATCTGTCTCGCAGTTGACTTCTTCTAAACTATGAGGCAGGTGGAGACCACTTTAAAGACCATTTTGTTTATTTATTTATGACTAAACTTTCTCACTACTTCCTTCGCGTGGGAAGTTTTTCCCGTATAAATCCCGATCCCGTAGGAATTTCGCAAAATCCCGTTTTAGCGAGCATCTACGTACTAAAAGGAATCCCCATACAAAATTTGAGAGCCTTACTACTTCTAGTTTCTGAGATTTTGTGATTAATCAGTGAGTGGTATTTCGCTTTTATTTATTTATTTATAACAAAATCCACAGCTCTTAAAACAATGTTTTATAGTAACTTATATCTAATCTTACAGCCAATTACGGATTTACAATTTATTCACTAGTAACAAACATGTAGGAACCATTTGTTTCAGCTTAAATGCTGTAATCAGCAACGCCTTACGTTCCAATCCACACATATATTTGCGCACATACAGAAGGTGGTGCAATGTGCAATTCAAACCTATCCTCAGTGTATTTTAACTCGTTCAATTTAAAAAATAGTAAAGCCTGCCTTTTATGCTACTAGCAATATTAGCTGTTCCCGTGTCTTCATAATAATAATCCTTCACTTTTATCAATTGTTTTTTTGGGGACAGAAAGTTTCCGGTACGAATTTTCATATGAACTTCCATCCCTTATTTCATCTCTTTTCAGAGTAGATTCAAAACAAAATATAGAATATGTTTGACCCCGGCTCAAATATCCCAAAACTAAATTTTTATCAAAATGGGTTCAGCAGTTTAGCCATTAAAGCGTAGCAGATAGACATTCGCATTACATTATATGTATAAATTTTCTCACAAGCTTGAACCCACGGAATGAAGTGTTTTAATAAATCATTAACGAAGTATTAGTCTTTGAACCAGAAAATCTCGCCGCCATTAACTCAGAAAAGTTAAACACTGTGAAAGTACTACAATTTTAATAGCTTGTATTACTTTGCAGTGTGCACTTGTAAAGTTATCTCAGTAATTTAAGCCCACGGAATGAAGTGTTTTAATAAATCATTAACGAAGTATTAGTCTTTGAACCAGAAAATCTCGCCGCCATTAACTCAGAAAAGTTAAACACTGTGAAAGTACTACAATTTTAATAGCTTGTATTACTTTGCAGTGTGCACTTGTAAAGTTATCTCAGTAATTTAAGTTCTCCAACTCTTGCGCAGCTAAGATTACATCTAGTCACTTAATTGTGCGTTGCATACTAACGCATAACTTTGAACTAACTCCTCTGCGTACCGCAACCCAATTGAAACATGCATTCCTAATAAGATTCTCAATAGTTACTCAACTAAAATAGCGAAGTGAGCAAGTAGTTTACACAATTACTCAAACTTTTACTCAAGTCAAGAGATAAATTCGATTTCCCTGTAGAGTTGAGTATTTTGAAACCACTGAAAAAACTGTTCAGTTATTCAGGGCGTCTTTATCGGATTTTACTAGGATTATTCTATTTAGGCGTGTTTTATTTGTAGAGTACAAAATAGAATTAATGACTTGGATAAAATGCGCAGTTTCTGAGTGATGTATGGTTGAGTCCTTATGAGCGCGGCGGATCGTGGTAATGGCGCTTCATGTTTATTTATTTAAATTCATTTTAAAATGTACGGAGGTACCTATGTGTGGCTGTAAACGCTGTCCAACGCTTTCGCATTTGGAATATATTATAAATAAAATAAAAATTATTTCAAAATCTATTTCACTGAAACATTTGTTTGTTATTATATAAGGAACCCTTCTGAGGTGAAGGCCTCTTCCAAAGATTGCCACATTTTTCGGTCCTGCGCTATTTGTTGCCATTGTGGTACCTTTATGGCGTTTGCCTAGAGGTCCATGCCGTAATGTTACGGTTTTTGTCCAACTCTGTCTGATATTTGAGTCACGCTACATGTCCGGCACATTTCCATTTAAGTTTTCTTGCACGATTAAGAGCATCAGTAGTTTTTGTTTTTGCTCTTATATCTCGGAATACATAGGTTGATTAAAAACATATTTTTGTTTACGAAACACAAAGAAGAATAGGGTGATCAAACTGAATACACCGAATTCGAGTACCTATCGTCGAAGGAAGAGCAGGCCTTTGCTTAGCAGTGGGACAGTATGATCAAAGAATAACACTTTGGACGTCATATTTTATTCGTTAAATTTTAACTTGAGACTAAACTAGACTTCCAAAAAGAAACACCGGAACAAACTCAAAAGTCAACGTTTGATCAAATCATATCAGAAAAAAATAACCATATAAGATTATGTCTCTTCTGAGAAAATAAATGCAAAGGTTTGACCGGATCTGTCCGAACAGTGCAATACCAATCTGCGAAATACCAGCTTGATGCACTTGAGTCTATAGAGAAACGGGCCAAAAGGCTCATCGTCAACGAGAAACTAATAATCATTGTTAAAACATCAAATCTCATATAAGTGAACTGTACAATGTTCTTTTGAGAAATAAAGATTCTTTAAACCTAACCTGGTCGAGACAAGGCTCCAGAGCCTAGAACATCGGCGACGTGTTGCAAACCTATCAGTTTTCTATCGGTTACATTTCGGGGAGTGTGCAATGGAATTGCACAGTCTTATTCCACCAAGCCCGTTCCATCATCGGACTACAAGACAAACGGCGATGCGCCATCGTTACATGGTGGACATCCCACCCATACGCACGAAACGTTTTAAGAATACTTTCATCGTGCGTACGGCTAAGGAGTGGAATTCCCTGCCGGAGTCTGTGTTTCCTGATAGTTATAACCTGGGAGTCTTTAAGTGTCAAGCGTGCTTCATCTTCGACCACATCATCGCTTAACATCAGGTGAGATTATGGTTAAACGCAAGCCTACCAACTATAAAAAATGAAAAAAGCATCTGTTAGCTATCGCGAAGCTCAAATTAGAACTTTAAAGATCAACGATTTAAACAACTATACCAAATTAAAGATATTTGAGTAGGACGCATAATAATTGACTTGACAATAATTTAAAATGAAATGAAATATTTATGTAGTAAATTGGTTTTTGCCGTTTTAGCGTATATTTAGTTGATGAGGCCGATGTTTCCTAACTGACTACTCTGATAAGAAACACCGAAACAAATTCAGAAGTTAACATCTCTTTTAAAGTCCATACAATTTGTATTGGTCAAATCCTATGGAAAGCATGTAGCTTCATGTCTGTGAAGTTCTTTTGAGGAAAGAAGCAGATACATTTGAGCGGACCCGTCCAGACAGTGCAAGCATTTGTCAATTATCGTGTAGCTCAACTTAGAAGTTAAGGAGCTCAACGATTTGACCAACAATACCAAAGTAAGGATATTTTGGTAGGCCACACAAGTACTCAAACCACAAGACATCATTTAATAAATTATAATGAAAATAACACCAAGAAAAAGCAATAACTTACATAATCAATCTTTTTTTTTACTTCTTGATTTAACGTACGAAGAACTATTAGTGTCGTGAGTTGTTTATCGCTTTAATTTTGAACGCCATAAAAATACTTGGACATTGCGTCTATGTGTCAACATAATGAGGATACAATTAACTGTGAATTATTATCAAAAGCAAGCAAGTAAATTACCTGACTTTAATTTATGATTATAACGGTAATATAAAGAGGTCTTTGTCCAGAAAATAACATAACTATTATACTATAACTATCATTAATTGTTGGTTAAGTTAACAATACTTAAGCAAAGATCAACACGGTGAAATTTTTATTAAAACCTTGAACCTTGTGATTTATAATAATTTCTAGTATACAACGTGTAACGGAAACCCCATATCTATCCAAAAGGGCTGAAGACAACATCTGGTATGGAGTCTCTATGCACAGTTTCAGCACAAAATAACTGACTCAAAGAATTGATACCAAATTATTGGTTTCATATATTTCTTGAATACCAATCATAATAAACGTGTCACAGCACTACGAGGGTCAATAACTTTCCACGTCACTTGCCAGTAACACGACAATTCATTTCGTTCTTCTTAATTTAAAAAATTCGGTCTCTGGTATCAGTGTATTGGAATTTGTAATAAGTTCTACACACGTAGACTTAGGATTACAAAACCCTTGCCATATCGTTGTTATCATCCAAAGAAGAAGTTTGGTATGTATATACCCTTTAAATTACACGTTGTATAAGCATGTAGCAGTAGGAATTTCTAGTGTCGTTTCGCAGAATTGGGCAACTGCTCATAACTGGTCGAGACAAGGCTCCAGAGCCTAGAACATCGGCGACGTGTTGCAAGCCTGTCAGTTTTCTATCGGTTAGATTTCGGGGAGTGTGTGATGGAACTGCACAGTCTTATTCCGCCAAGCCCGTTCCATCATCGGACTACAAGACAAACGGCGATGCGCCATCGTTACATGGTGGACATCCCACCCATACGCACGAAACGTTTTGGGAATACTTTCATTGTGCGTACGGCTAAGGAGTGGAATTCCCTGCCGGAGTCTGTATTTCCTGATAGTTATAACCTGGGAGTCTTTAAGTCAAGAGTGAATAGGTTACTTCTAGGCAAGCGTGCTTCATCTTCGACCACATCATCGCTTAAGATCAGGTGAGATTGTGGTCAAACGCAGGCCTATCAACTATAAAAAAAAAGTGGATTTGAAATATAATGAATGCATAATTCCTCTCCTTACATTAATGTTCGAAATAGCTTGCAAGGAGCTCGTAGCCAGATAATAACAACAGCACGGGTCAATTTTCAAAAGCAATGTTTGCTGATGTCAATTCTTGGATGGGTGTCAGTCTTTACATTTCTATATTCCTCCATGCCTTGAAAATAACAGAACAGAATAATGCTTTATTTGATCCGAAAGTAGGTACATAAATAAATAGATGTTTACAAAAAATGTTTAGACCCTTGTACAATCTACCTCAAAAGGCATGCAAACATTTAATGAGAATGTACACACAGGAGAAATTAACTCTATAATAATCATGTCAATTTAGATTAATAGCAATCAAGAATTCAATTAAAATATATCAGTCTAAATACAATAAATGTTAAGATTAAAACAATCATGTCAAAATTAAAATGCAAAAGTTCTAATTGAAATACAAATGTCAAAAAAAAATGTCTAAATTAAAATACCAAGGTCAAACTTAAGAAAATAACCTTAAACCGTTGGTCCCGGCTGTTATAGGCAGGCAGGCTCTGCTGGAGTTGCGGGAATTTTATAACGAGATACCGCGGCTCCAGACCACAAGGGCAACTGAAAGAACAAGGTGGTTTTTAAGTCAATAGAAGTCTGACAATCCCTTCCCCTCCACCCCAGAGTGGGAGGAGTCTTTAGATGATTTTCCGAAAAGAGAAATAAAAAAATAAAGGCAGGGAGGCTCTGTTTCGGTCCAATTCGAAGACATATGATCCACAAACCCGTACTGAGTTAGTGTTGCGAATATGTATACCGACCCATTCCCTCACATAGAGAGAACTTAGTGCCTCAGTACCAATAACATTATAGCTTTATATACCACTGTCGCACCAGCTACCAATTAAATAAAAATATAACTACACCACCATAAACGTAACCTACTATTATGAGCGTCTCAAGCAATTTATTGCAATAACTCCTCAAGTTTCCTACGACACGCCAAATGCTCGTTAAAGTAGAAGGGGCGGTGTCGCCCTATTGTCCGACACTCGACACTGCTCGACACTCGCTTTTGCCGCTCTCAGACGTTGCCCTCGAGCTGCGAAGGTGCTGACTGCGGAGGCTCTTGTTGATCAAAAAGAGGTGTGATGTTTGTGGCGTTGGGCGGATATTTTTGTGTTTGAGAGCGCTTTGGGCACCAAAGGGCCCTCTCATGTAAGAAATCAGGGATGATTCTTAAAAAAACATCTACATATTTAGTGATTAGTCCGTAACTTGGTAAATATTTGACACGTATTTTTTTCTTTTAAAACGTAAATAGAAAATGAGGATGATATAGTGCGTTGAAATATCGCGTGAGGTCTTGTTTAGGTATGAAGTAAGCCGCCTTCATTCTTCTTAACTTACTGAAAAAAAAAAAATGAACACATATTTTATTAAATACCAATGAAATATGTGTTATGTTTTATAACCCAACTAGCGAACACGATAAACAATATTTTTAAGGTATGTTACTTTCACATTAAAATATAGATATTTATTTCCAGTTACTATAACTCGTAAAATTGCCACAATTACGTATGTATAAGAAAGCTAATATGTATTATAGAGAGGATTTTTTTTTGTTTTTTGTTATATAACGTGTAATTTAAAGGGTATATACATACCAAGTGCACGGCTTCTTTGGATGATAACAAACGATATGGCAAGGGTTTTGTAATCCTATGCCTACATGTGTGGAGCTTATTAGAAATTTCAATACATTGATACCAGAGACCGAATTTTTCAAATTAAGAAGAACGAAGAGAATTATCGTTTTATGGGCAAGTGACGTGGAAAGTGATGACCCTCATAGTGCTGTGACACGTTTGTTATGATTAGTATTCAAGAAACATATGAAATCGATAATTGGTATCAATTCTTTGTGTCACTTATTTTGAGCTGAAACTGTGCATAGGGACTCCATACCAGATGTTGTCTTCAGCCCCTTTGGATAGATATGGGGTTTCCGTTACACGTTGTATACAAGCTATAATAATAAAGAACCGATTTAAAAAAAAATCTCTAGTATAAAGCTACGTTAATTCCGAGTATCATGGACTACAATGAGTAGGAGCGAAGCATCTATGAAAAATATTATAAAAACGGAAAAAAATAACTTTCGTAAGCTTAAATAGCAGACACCAACGGCTTTACGTGATTTGTTAAGATCCACCCATCCACAGCCAGCATTACTTACCCTTTAATATCGTCCCGCAAGGCTGTTATTATTTAGCCACAAGCTCCTCTAAACCCAAAAATACATTTATTACTTGTTATTTGTAACCAAATTTGTCAAGTTGTTAGGACTTTGGATAGTATCTTTGACACTAATTAAAACTCATTAAAATTCCCTAAGTGTAATCACAAGTTGTCCTCCAATGACTCTGCATGAACGGGAATACCTCGTGTGCTCAAAGTTTTCCAATTAGAATATTTTCGTGGGTATCTATGAAGGTCGTACGTACCTGATATCTGGGCTCTTCACAAGGTTATTTTGGTTATAACTGAACTTAATTATTCCGGATTTTTTGAGCGTATTCTAAAACTAAAGTTATTCCGCAAATTGTTGAGGTTTGTTAGAAAATTGGTTATTTCTTTTGTGGAACCTATTTTTAACTGACTTAAAAAAAGGAAGTACTGTGTTCGATCAGTATGTATGTATTTATGTATATTTGTATATCCGTGATTTTCTCAGAAACTACTGATCCGATTTCAATCGCGCTTCCGTTGTTTGAAAGCATATTTTACAAGGAAGGTTTTAATATATAACACATCAGGTTCTGATGAAGACCTCCGGAAATAAGTGATGGAACTCTTCAATTTAAAACAGCAAATCTCCCGCAATTGCCGCCATCGTACGTCTGTGTACTCTTTTTAAAAAGTAAGTGTGAACGGTATGTAGGTATCTCAAGTAACACAAACAATGATACACTAAAAAGCATAACATACACACATACATACTGATCGAATACAGAACCTCCTTTTTTGAAGTCCGATGAAAAAAGGGGTATGGTCGGTATTGCAATGAACTATGGTCGCTGTTCCGTCCGACGAGAATATCAGAACGCACCCTTTTTGGTATGACAATTATCTATGGTCTTTGACTTGACACTTGACATAACTTGACTTGATATATAACCTTGCTTCCTGTTAGAAAAAAGTCCACCGTTTGGGAGATTGATTTTATTGATTGTAATTGGAAATCGAATTGAATCTCAGGTGCTATTAACGGATTGATCGTGATTAGTGATTAATTGAAATCTAGAATCCCGAATTGAGTGGGAACCTGGGATATTTTGAACAATAACGCCGTATTGAAGTCAGACTGACTGACGCGCGAACTTTGTTTGTTTTTTGTTGCAAGTAATTGTGAATTGGTGATAAATAGCTGCTCCAATCTGGTGCGAAGTTTGTGCTACATCCCGGCCTGGACCACGCTGTGGAAGCCTGCGTCTTTTGTGACCGCCGTGACACCACTTGACACCATTACACATTCAAATATACTTACACACATACCACACGGACGCGATCTGAGACCAGGTCGCACGCTGTCGTCTACCAGCCTTGGGTAAGTGTTGTATTCCTCATGAAATCTCTAATTGTGTAATTGTTTGTAAAGCAACGTTAAAGCTCCACGTACCGTGGACAGTTTGGCCATCCAGTACCGTTGCGCTGATTGTAGGACTGAACAGTCGCCACGATTTGAAGCCTTCATCACAAACAATTTAATCTGAAGCCACTTACATAGACTATAAAAATATTTGTTCCGTGCGGGAATTACTCCAACGACCACACCACTTACAAAATGTTAGTAATTAGTGCACGGTTCAGATTGGTCGTTTCCTGAAGAGAAGTACCGGGAAAAGACTCCACGTTTACAGGTTACTCCTCAAAAATAAAAATACAATGTTTTCATGTACAGTAGAAACAGGTATGGAAGGTCACTGCAGATTCTTTAATAAAGTTTCAAGTATGTACAACATAATAAAAGCGTTAAATTAAACGTAAAAGTTTTCAACTGGAGAGTTTTTGCTAACGAAGTAATTTTAGAGTGAGCCTTTCAATCATTATATGACAGGAGGCGCCTCCTAGCGGCGCGTTCAATAACTAATTTTGCTTAATTACGAAGTTTGATTAATATTGGCACGTGGCGTTATATTGATGTTTTGATTCTGACAATCATGTTAATTTGAATTTGATGATTATGAATGAAAAAATTAAGATTATCACGGATATAATTAATTTGTCGTGTTTCGTTCGTAAATTTTATTGCGATTAAGCAATCCAAACTTTTTTAAGATATAAGGATTGCCAAAAAGTTTAAAGGCAACATGCTTTCATTGCCGGGCGGGGTTGCGGGAATGTTCTAACATATTACCGCGGCCCCGGAACGAAAGGGCAACTGAAGAAACACTATCCAAAGCGGCAGGAATCATTTGATAATTTTCCCATCGAAAAGAAAAAATATGACATTTTATACATACAAAAACGTATCAATTTGTCTAAAGGCTCAGGAGTCCAATTTTGAGAGTTTAGAAGCCCTATCACATATCGTGGATTGTGATCATCCAGTTTTGTATGAAATAGCAGTTTTATGGAGGATGAAAGTCTGAAATATTGAAAAGAAAAGCTGTTCCATTCTAAATTCAAATACACAATCTATGAAAAAAAAATCATTCAAATAAATAAAATAAAATTTCAATCAATCAAATTCTTTAAATTAAGAATAATATCAAAATTAAGTGCTAATAAATAATTCGATTTTTAAGTTTTAAAATGTATAGTGTATAGAGAGTCACCGACCAGGGACCCCACAGTCAAACCACTGCTACGGTTTTGTGAGGCTTAGTTTATAAATTATATGTAATTAATGTTGATAAAATAAGATAAATCTATACATATATATAAAAGCGAAACACCACTCACTGATTAATCACGAAATCTCAGAAACTACATGTAGTAGGGTTCTTAAATTTTGCATGGGAGTTCCTTTTAGTACGTAGATGCTCGCTAAGACAAGATTTTGCGAAATTCCCACGGGATCGGAATTTACACGGGAAAAACTTCCCACGTGAACGAAGTCGCGAGCAACTGCTAGTAAATAATAATTCAGCATCTTTTGTTTCAGAAAACTAAAAGGCACTGGGAAATAGACAATCACTTTTACTATGTTTTAAGTTTCCATTCGGAAAAAGGGAAAGCGAGATTTTCTATAATACATTAATAATTCAGCCTATTACTTTCCCTCTGCTGGGCCTTATCCTCCAGTCTATGAGAGGCAATGGGCACTATTCCTTCAGTCTATAATCCACCACGCGGACCTAGTGCGATGTTGGTATTCAAGTATTTATTTGCAATCCATAATGTACACAGATGTAATAAAATTATATGAAACAATATTATAGACCTTGTCGGGCACAGCAAAATTAAAAACAAAAAACTTTTTTACAAAAAATTAAACCGACTTCTATATCAAAACACTACAAAGCCAAAAATAATTTTAATTTCGTTAGTCGGCACATTTAGAGTTCCCAATTTCATGATTTATGACTGACCACGTTGCTCTGCATTTATTTTGACTATTGGTTTTGTATTTTCTTTTTTTTTTCAGACCGCCTTCCGAAACTAAAGTTATTTTTTTTAAGTCAGTTAAAAATAGGAGAGAGTAAGAGCGCTTCGATTGTCAACCGACGACAAAAAGAGGAGGTTATCAATTCGACGCGTATATATATATTTTTTTTTGTATGATCATTTGTATGATCTCGAAGACGGCTGAACCGATTTGGAAAATTCTTTTTTGTATGAAAGGGTATACTTCGAAATTGGTCCCATTGTCACCAGGTCTGGATCTGATGATGGGATCCTGGAGAAATCGAGGGAACTCTTCAAATATTATAGGCACACCTATGGCGTTTTGGATATTTCTTATAGTGACTTGTGCAGTTGCTCTCAAAAATACCATTTGAGGAAGTGGAACTGATGATGAAGACCACAGATGGCTGCCGAACCTACTCAATAATAAGTATTTCGTGGATTGCGATGGTGATATGGTGATGTAGAGCTGATGGTGAAGTACCAGGAGAACTCCTCAACAATTAACGGCCCAGCATTGGGAAAAGCAATATTTTGTAAAAGGTTATAAGTAGTTGACATTTAGGCTCTTTTAACTAGGTAAATTAAAAATTGATCAACTAAAAAGAGTGAAAAAAAAAACTTTTTACCAAAAAATTAAACCGACTCTGATATGATACTGATATGTCTTGAAAACAAATAAAACTGGCCGCGTCCTGGCTGAGGGCTCACCGGAATGTCATTTTTTGAAATGTGATGGCTCCCGGGACGAGGGCTCCCAGGAATGGGGGCGCAACGGCCTGACCCCATGCTTTCTAGTTTTTGGTCCAAGGACATGCCAGTTTCATCACGATTTGAGAGCAGTGATGATGTGGTGGTGACATTACACAAAGCAACGTGCCTGTATGGGTCCGACCGCACGAGCTGGAAGTCGCAAGTCGCACCCGTAACTACTAGGCTACCACTGCTCGCCTCTGTCTTCTTTCTTAAGCCTGCAATACATGTTGGCCGAGCGTTGTCGATTGAAGGCCAATACCAACATGTAGCCGGTATATTTGCCTTGTCTTGCTATCGCTCGGTGTCACTTGCCTAGTTGGCCAAGTGAAGGCCAGCGCCAACGTGTATAGAGCTCATTTGGTGCAACTTGTCTTCGTTTGCTGTTGCTCGTGATCACTTGCCTCACTTCGGATCGGTGTCGGTTTTTGGTCACAAATCAAAGGCGCTCGCCTGCGATCGGCCAACGTGTGGGCAGCTCTACAGACCCTCTTCTACATTGGTTGTCTGAATTGGCGTTCGACGAACTTGTCGAACGTGTGGACATTATTTCTTGCCTTGTACCTATTTGCCAACGCTCGCGTTGGTTTACGCTCGGCCAACATGTATTACAGGCTTTACCAATATAATAAATGTGAAAGTTTGTGAGGATGGATGTATAAATGTATGAATGCATAACTGTATGGATGTTTGTTACACTTCCACACAAAAAACTACTGATCAGATCTGAATGAAATTTGATAAGAAGATCGTTGAAGTCCTGGGATAACATAAAGGCAATTTTTTATCCCGATATTCCCACGGTATCGGAATTAACGCGGGAAAACACTCCCACGCGAACGAAGCCGCGGGCAGAAGCTAGTAACACGTAATGAAGAGTATTCTTATCTTATTTTATCTATGATCAAGATGCCCGAGTAGCAACGTCTCGATCTCCCTTACCCTAACGCGATTGCCAATCTATTTGAAACCATTACATATCACATCTGCCTATTCAAACTATTTATCAAACTACCTACCTTTGATCTCAGAGTTCCAATTCGACAGATTGCATGAATGTTCTGAAATAAACCGTTTCATATTCAAATCCATTTCCGAATCGACCCGAGAGTTTCCGAAACCACACGAGCCTTGTTTTGATTGGTCAGTCGTGAAACGTTCAAGGTTCCTGTTGAATGGTTTTGGGTATAAAGGTACAAGATTGTAAAAGCTTACACGTGTGAGACGCAATATTCAAAATTTATTTCCAGGGTTGGTGTTCGGAATGTTGTTATTTGCTAATGAGGGTTGAAGATAGAGAGATGAAAATATCTACCGTATTCATTACAAAACTCACTGATCAATCAAGATATTATGAGAGTATTTAATTTTATTTTCAGTTATTCTTACCTACAATGTTGAAACCAAAATTGGCGGAAATAATTTGATTAAGTTGAAAGCCAATTTCCGTATTAAAAAAGACTGATAAAATTATAGTTACATTAACATGTCATTATCTATTTATGTAAAAAAAATCGTTTAAAAAACTGACAGCAATTTAAAAAACGAATACTAAAATATCACTTTTAATCTTGTTACGTAAGAAATACGAACTTCTCGCCTGAGACTCCTTATAGTCCACTTCGTTAGCCAATGGGGCTAGCTGCAGTATTCTGCAAACCTAGTACTTCTACCTATGTGGTGGTACTCATCTCCTGTGGGGTCAAACTAAAAGGTCAAGCAACTTGAATGGTGTGACGCACGTAGATTCCAATGCTTCTGGCGTTGGCTTCTACCTACTAACATAGCTTTAAGTATCTTGGAAGATCTGAGAAACATGTTGAAGACACATTAATTTACTGATGAAATTGAGTGTAGTTTAGAAGTCTGGGACCAATTAAAGAGCCTATGGGTGACCCGGTTTTGTAATTATACTGTTAGGTAACAATATTGACAAGCAATTAATTTTACTAGTGGTCGAACTACTATTTGACTATAATTCGAATACAGTCTCATATACATTTTAGTAAGCTAAGTCAGTAAAAAAGAGTGCAAAGTTTTTGCGTCATCTACACTAATATTATAAACAGGAAAGATTTGATGATTACTGGACCGCTTTCAAAACCTATTTCACTAATAAAAAAGCTGCATTATAAGCTAGTAACATAGGCCACTTTAAATATATTCGCAAAAAAACACGCAAGCGAAGCCGAGGGCAGAAACAAATGTATATATAGATTAAAATATAAATAGATTTATTCAGGTAAATTACACCCATTGCCATTAATCATTAATCGAATTACAAATACTATTAAAATCAAAACAAAAATAAAATAAAATAAATTAAATCCAGTACCAGGAAGGTGCTATAATAATCAACATAATAAAAACTTTTTACCAAAAAATTAAACCGACTCCCAAAAAACACTGCAAAGTGAAAAATAACTTTAATTTCGGTAGTCGGTGTCTTTAGTTTTGTATTTTCGTTTTTGGCACCGACTTCCGAAATTAAAGTTATTTTTCACTTTGCAGTGTTTTTTGGGAGTCGGTTTAATTTTTTGGTAAAAGTTTTTATTTCACTCTTTTTAGTTCGTCTATTTTTAATTTACCTAGTTACAAGAGCCTAATTATCAACCTTATAACCTTTTACAAAATATTGCTTTTCCCAATGCTGGGCCGTTAATTGTTGAGGAGTTCTCCTGGTACTTCACCATCAGCTCTACATCACCATATGCATTGTGACGAGCATAAAGTGCGTAACATCCATATTCAAGTAATCGAATCGCAATCCACTCAATACTTATTATTGAGTAGTTTCGGCGGCCATCTGTGGTCTTCATCATCAGTTCCACTTCCTCAAATGGTACTTTTTGAGAGCAACTGCACAAGTTACTATAATAAATACCCAAAACGACATAGGTGTGCCTATAATATTTGAAGAGTTCCCTCGATTTCTCCAGGATCCCATCATCAGATCCTGACGTTTATGAAAATGGGACCAGTATCGAAGTATACCCTTTCAATCAAAAAAAGAATTTTCCAAATCGGTTCAGCCGTCTTCGAGTAATCGATGATCATACATTAAAAAAAAAAAAAAAAAATATACGCGTCGAATTGATAACCTCCTCTTTTTGTCGTCGGTTGAAAAGGGAAAAACATTGCCGTCATTACCATTTTTTGTTTCCCAACAAAATTTTCCACTCAAAGAACTCAACCATTAATTCTAGCACCTAATAAAAGTTCCTACGATCAACACAGCAGCCATTAATAACTCTCGCTGGCAGTTAATCAAATGACGCCATTCAAAATTAAACCGATTCTCTGTGCCATTCCCTAATTGTAAATTCAGCGCATGCTATGCTCGACACGTATCCGATAGTCCCTTATAATTTGCACATTGTTCGCAGAACCTCCATCAAATTGACTCTTGTTACATTGTACGAAAATTTACGCGAAAATTCGTGCGAATTTTTGAACTTGATCGATGATTCGAGACGTATTGTGTTGGGACAGCTTGAGAGAGAACTAAACGCTGGAATAGAATGTTGGATGTTGGACGTGATAGATCGGTTGACTTGCATTGTGTTGGTACGATTGATCGGATCGACTTTTGTCGGTTGTAGAACTTGATATTACTTATCTTCTGTGGTTCTGTGGAAATAAGTAGGTCCGTACTCTCGTATTTTTAACCGACTTCAAAAAAAAGGAGGTTTACAATTCGTCTTGAACTTTTTTTTTTTTATGTATCTTACCTCATAACTCGGAGATGGCTAGACCGATTTAAAAAATTATTTTTTTGTTTGAAAGGGTATACTTTCTAGTTGGTCCCATTGTCGTCACGTTTGGATCTGATGATGGGATCATGGAGAAATCGAGGGAATTTTTCAAATATTATAGGCACACCTATAGCGTTTTGGGTATTTCTTATAGTACCTTGTGCAGTTGCTCTCGAAAAGCACCATTTGAGGAAGTGGGACTGATGATGAAGACCCCAGATGCCCACCGAAACTACTCAATAATAAGTATTTCGTTGATTGCGATTAGATTACTTGAATATGGATGTTAAGCACTTTATGCTCGTCACAATGCATATGGTGAAGTAGAGCTGATGGTGATGTACCAGGAGAACTCCTCAAAAATTAACGGCTCTGCACCGGGAAAAGCAATATTTTGTAAAAGGTGATAAGTAGTTGACATTTTGGCTTTTGTAACTAGATAAATTACAAACCGACCCACTAAAAAGCGTAAAAAAAAACTTTTTAGCAAAAAATAGAACCGACTTCCATATAGAAATACTACAAAGGCAAAAATAACTTTAATTTCGGAAGGCGGTGTCTTTAGTTTTGTATATATTTTCGTTTTTGACACCGCCTTCCGAAATTAAAGTTATTTTTGCCTTTGTACACTACAAAGGCAAAAATAACTTTAATTTTCTATATGGAAGTCGGTTCTATTTTTTGCTAAAAAGTTTTTTATGTATACTTTTTACTTTAGTTAAATTCTATTTTGATAATTAAAACATTTTAAATCTTTTCATGATTAGATAAACTTAATCTACTGTAAATACAATCACAGCGGCTTTTATTTACATAACATAATCAGCGTTAAATGTCCCATTGTTGGGGCACAGTTCAAATCCATCCAAAGGTTGTCTGTAAAAGATCGTTTTTAGCGATAAGACCGCCCATTGTAACACCCTTTGTAGTTTTTAAGTCCTCATTTAATTCTGTTATGGTGTACAATAAAGAGTATATCTGTCTATCAATCTTAGATATCTCTCTATGAGAGTGGATGAACCGTAATCTACTTTTTTTATTGAAAATAGGTTCGCGTTTGATCACCATCTCATCTGATGGTAAGTGATGATGTGGTCGAAGATGGAGCATGCTTACCTAAAAGTAACCTATTCACTCTTGACTTAAAGACTCCTAGGTTATAGCTATAGTTATCTACGCGGCTACGGCTAATCTACGCGGGCTCAGTGCTGGATATCGCAAGTTACCAGATGTTTTTAACCCAGGACCTGCCAGTTTCCTCACGATGGTTTTCTTAACCTTCTGAGAGTAGTAGGGATAATCAAAATTACACTGAATAATGGCTGGAACAGAATCAATGACCAAAACTCATAAGTCGCTTTTTCTTTATAACTAACAAACATTTTATCTGCTAAAAATGACAAGTCATTGCTGCAGTGAAGACTGGAAACAAAAACAGTTGTATATTTAACAATAACAGACTAATTTATCAAAATATTTGTCTTACAGAGAAAATTAGACAATTGAAATTGTCTGCATTGTCTATTTGCAAAACCAACTGTTTCATTCAAGTGCCACGCTATCATAATAAACACAATAACACTAATTATTATAGTCGCAAAATTAATATTGCTACTCATTGGCCAATTATTAATTAAACTGTGTACTTGTGTGTAAATAATACACAGAGTTTGTTGCCTCTTGAAATTATTTAATACCATAATCTACCTGGTATTTTAATTATACATTAAAGAATATGGGGACTGCTCCGACGATATTCGACGAAGAATTGGCATGTCAAAAGATGTTATGACTCGATTGCAAAGGATTTGGAAGAATCGAGGAATATCTACGAAAACCAAGACTCGTCTGGTTCGGGCGCTCTTGTTTGGTACCGAAACGTGGACAATCCGAGAGGCATAGAGGAAGAAAATAGATGCATTTGAAATGTGGTGCTGGCGATGCATGCTCCGAATCCCATGGACTGCGTTCCGCATAAATGTATCTATACTACAAGAGCTCGGCATCAAGGATCGCTTGTTCACAGTAAGCCGACGCAGAATCCTCAGCTATTTCGGTCACATTATCCGCCGCCAAGATGAAATCTTAGAAAAGCTGATCATCTGTGGCAACGTGGAGGCTCTTGCCCTCCAAAGGGAGATCCCCATTAAAATGGTCGGATCAACTGAAGCAGAGCAATTCCCATAGGTTCGAGGAAGTGATCCGTTTAGCCTCTGACCGCAAAAAATGGAAAAGCCTGACAAATCACTGGGTGAAGATTGGTGATCGCCATCTTCAGTCATGAAAGATCGACCACAGAGAGAGAGAGATTGTAATTATAATTGATTTATTTTCAGCCGTCACGTGTGACATCCACCAACACACACTCAATCCTCGTGGTGGATTATGGCACATTCTCTCTCATAGAGAGGACGCCGTGTCTCAACAGTGGGATTGTAAATAGGCTGAATTATTTCTTATTTTTATTTTCAAGTATCTGCGGCCCATTGATATCTTACTAACATGCATATTTCAATTTACAAACTACAGTGACGGTTATTTTTTACGCGACTGCAAAGGGTTATGTTTTTCGTGCGTATCTTGTATGTATGTATGTAATATTTTTTATTACCTCATATCTCCTGAACCACTGAACGGATTTACATAATTGAGGTATCGTTAGATTTGTCTTAGCAACCAAAGTGTTCTTAGATAGATGACGTTAAAAAAATCAAACATGGCGGCTGTGCGTTGCCTTTGACCTAAGTGAAAAATGTTTTTTTCTTCGAACACTTTAATATGGGTATCTAATTAAAGGGCAACACAAGGATTTCAAAAAGGTATATCATCAAGGTATATTAAAAATATAAAAAAACCCGACTGCTCAACTGAAATGCAAGAAACAAGAACATTTTTATTTTAAAAAGTGACAAGCAGACGGGACCCAATTGAATAAGAATAACTTTTTTTATATTTCATAAGAATTACAGTGAGCATTCACAACAAAAGGTACATTCAATAATATAACATTCAATCGCGGGCTTCCGGACGGCTAGCAGGGGTAGCTCACCGTCGGGAAGGACTAGGCCTGGGGCTCCATAGAGCCATTGTCTGCCGGGGTTGCGGAAATGTTCTTACGAGATACCGCGGCCCCGGACCACAAATGCAATTGAAGGAACAAAGTGGATTTTTAGTCAGTAGAAGTTTGGCACTCCTTTTCACTTCACCCAGAGTGGTACGAGTCATTAGATGATTTTCCCACCTAAGAAAAAAATATACACATTCAACATTGAACTTAAAACATATACTTACACTTATACGAAAACATATTCGGTTAATAAACATAAAATTAAACCCATGTTAGTAACACGCCACATTTAAATACTAAGTCGCAGTGCCCCCGTGTGGCACTTATCCGCGGAAGCGACATAACATAAGATAAACGGTGATGCGCCATCGTTACCCACCCACCCATACGCACAAAACGTTTTCGGAATACTTTCATTACGCGTACGGCTAAGGAGTGGAATTTCCTGCCGGAATCTATGTTTCCTGATAGCTATAACCTGGGGTCTTTAAGTCAAAAGTGAATAGGTTACTTCTAGGTAATCGTGCTACATCTTCGACCACATCATCACTTATCATCAGGTCAGACGGGGGTCAAACGCGAGCCTATTATCAATAAAACAAAAAACATCACACCCTGTGGCAAAAGTCTTCTGCCGAGACGAGGCCCAGGAGACAAGTTGGTTGGTTGGTTGGTTGTAGGTTCCTCGATTATATTTTTATTGGCTTCGAATATAAATAGATGCAGGCGAGAACCAATACTTTATAGAAAATGGAGCGGATGATAGGATAGCAGATGGAACTGCGTAACACGATACTCTTTGGCAAAAGAAATGTGCCAGATTTTAATAGCTTCTTAGATTACCAAACGATGTCAATGATGTATTAAAGACAGGCGGTATCAACCTCAACAAGTAGTAATCACGAGGAGAACACCAAGTCAGTAAAGCTTGACCAGTCCTGGAGACAGTTCTAAACATTAAAATGAATGCGCGATGGAATTACACAATCTAATTCCGTCAAGCCCGTACCATCATCGGACTACAAGACAAACGGCGATGCGCCATCGTTACATGGTGGACATCCCACCTATACGCACTAAACGTTTTGGGAATACCTTCATTGTGCGTACGGCTAAAGAGTGGAATTCCCTGCCGGAGTCTGTGTTTCCCGCTAGCTATAACCTAGGGGTCTTTAAGTCAAGAGTGAATAGGTTACTTTTAGGTAAGCGTGCTCCAACTTCGACCACATCATCACTTACCATCAGATGAGATGGTGGTCAAACGCGAGCCTATTATCAATAAAAAAAAAGTTGAAGGACTATAGAAAAATCTTAAGGCATTTGTCCGACTGCCGGCGATTTACTCGCTCAGGAAACGCACAATGAAATATACATTCCGTGTAAACGAAAGAGATGCATATATAGTTGCCCTCTGACTGCTCACACTGCCGGCAACTACTCGCTTCACTTGTTTTGTCGCTGAAGCCCGATTTACACTTCAACAAGTACAGTAGCGAGTTAAGAACTCAGACAGTTAAGTAATAAGTAGTAAGTTGTAAGTAGCGTCCAAACGTAGGCGAGTGAGTAGTCATAAGTTGCCCGAGAAGAAGAAAAGAAAATAACACGTGTACGCGGCCGCAACCTGTACTAAGGATGTGAAATAATAATCGATTAATATAACAATATCGATTATTTTCTTAAGAAAAATCGATTATTTATTAATCGATTTTGCATGCGAAATATATAATCTAATCTAATTAAAATCGATTTTTTATGTACAATGTGACATCCCTAGACTGTACTAAACTCGCCCGTCTACATGCCAGCCAGTTAAGTTGAAGGGGTGCGGGAGACGCGAGAGAGGGGGCTACTTCGCACTGGACTCGCCGAAAAATAGGATCGCGATCTATTTAACTCAACTTAATCAACAACTTACTACTTAACTCGCTTTTGCCGTTCAAACTACAATAACAACTTAACTCGCCGATGACGCAAGTTAACTCGCTACTGTACTTATTGAAGTGTAAATCGGGCTTGAGCGACAAGAGCTGTCAAAGATAATACTCGCTCAGCGATCACTTGGCGGTCAGTACTCACGCTGAAAGACCAACCAGATGATAGCTCAGCGACTAAACTATCTAAAAAACACACTCGCTGCTCGCTAACTTTCAGATGATCTACTCGCTACTCGTTCATCGTCGGCGGTGGGACAACTGCCTAAAATACATTTAAAAAAAATTGTTCTATTAAAAAGACGTTGAATTAAACGCGATATTTTGCAAAATAACACTTTCATGCAGTGTGTGTTGTTAGCAAGACCCTATGTTACCATATACAAATGTGCATTTAACCTGAAACACATTGGGTTGGTTTTTCTTTCAAAGCATAAATGAAACCGGTATAAGATCACTTCATTGTCCTTCTGTCAGTCAAGACCCGTTTTCTTAGAATCGCGTACAGATATCAAACTGAATTTATATCAAAACTCAGGTCTACGCTCTCTTTCATCTGAGATAAAATCAAAATTATAAATCAACGCAATATAAGATGACCATTCTTGTCAAAACTAATGTGCTTTGATTTCAATTGTTATTTCCCGTTGACTTAGAATCAGGAAACATAGCTAGAATCAAGACACATAGCTAGAATCAATATCTTACAGCACTGGAAAATTCGGCACTATTGAACTTTATACTTAGAACTAGTATTTGCGTGTTGCGCGAGGTGCAAGCACCTCGCGTGCTTGTGAAAAAAACTAAAGCATTGCCCCTCTAAATCAAGTATTTGCGTGTTGCGCGAGGTGCAAGCACCTCGCGTGCTTGTGAAAAAAAAAAAAAAAAAGGGGGGGGTGATGGGGGGGTTTAGTATTTGCGTGTTGCGCGAGGTGCAAGCACCTCGCGAGCTTGTGAAAAAAAAAAAAAAAAAAGGGGGGGGTGATGGGGGGGGGGTTGCACAAGTATTTCGACTAAAGCATTGCCCCTCTAAATGAATCTGAAAAAAAAAATGTTCCAAGTCTCTTAGTTTCCGAGATCCGCCTAAAGGGGGGAGAAGGGGGGCGGGGGGGGGGGACTTTGAAAAATGGTTTTTACTTTACCGAGCCTCCTCTATACGAATCCGTAAAAAACAATAAATACGGGTCTCGTAGTTTCCGAGATACGATAGGGAGGGGGGAGAAGGGGGGTGAAAAGGGGAGGTTTGGCACTTTTCCCGTAGGTTTGAGAGTTACTTGTTTACGAATCTGTCAAAATATAACCACCTCCCCATCCACCATCTGGGAGAACAATTATGTCAATGAGTCAGTCAGTCAGTGAGTGAGTGAGTGAGTGGTAATTTAGCTTTATATAATATAACTAGTATTTGCGTGTTGCGCGAGGTGCAAGCACCTCGCGTGCTTGTGAAAAAAACTAAAGCATTGCCCCTCTAAATCAAGTATTTGCGTGTTGCGCGAGGTGCAAGCACCTCGCGTGCTTGTGAAAAAAACTAAAGCATTGCCCCTCTAAATCAAATATTTGCGTGTTGCGCGAGGTGCAAGCACCTCGCGTGCTTGTGAAAAAAACTAAAGCATTGCCCCTCTAAATCAAGTATTTGCGTGTTGCGCGAGGTGCAAGCACCTCGCGTGCTTGTGAAAAAAACTAAAGCATTGCCGCTCTAAATCAAATATTTGCGTGTTGCGCGAGGTGCAAGCACCTCGCGTGCTTGTGAAAAAAACTAAAGCATTGCCCCTCTAAATCAAGTATTTGCGTGTTGCGCGAGGTGCAAGCACCTCGCGTGCTTGTGAAAAAAAAAAAAAAAAAAGTGGGGGGGGGTAATGGGGGGGGGTTGCAGAA
This sequence comes from Tholera decimalis, assembly GCA_943138885.2. NCBI lineage: Eukaryota > Metazoa > Arthropoda > Insecta > Lepidoptera > Noctuidae > Tholera > Tholera decimalis. The sequence continues at coordinate 32,490,244 of OW964565.2, forward strand.
GTATTTTGACTAAAGCATTGCCCCTCCAAATGAATCTAAAAAAAAAATGTTCCAAGTCTCTTAGATTCCGAGATCCGCCTAAAGGGGGCGAGAAGGGGGGCGGGGGGGGGACTTTGAAAAATGGTTTTTACTTTACCGAGCCTCCTCTATACGAATCCGTAAAAAACAAAAAATACGGGTCTCGTAGTTTCCGAGATACGATAGGGAGGGGGGAGAAGGGGGGTGAAAAGGGGAGGTTTGGCACTTTTCCCGTAGGTTTGAGAGTTACTTGTTTACGAATCTGTCAAAATATACCCACCTCCCCATCCACCATCTGGGAGAACAATTATGTCAATGAGTCAGTCAGTGAGTGAGTGAGTGAGTGAGTGGTAATTTAGCTTTATATAATATAACTAGTATTTGCGTGTTGCGCGAGGTGCAAGCACCTCGCGTGCTTGTGAATAAAACTAAAGCATTGCCCCTCTAAATCAAGTATTTGCGTGTTGCGCGAGGTGCAAGCACCTCGCGAGCTTGTGAAAAAAAAAAAAAAAAAAAAAGAGGGGGGGGGGTGATGGGGGGGGGGGGGTTGCACAAGTATTTCGACTAAAGCATTGCCCCTCTAAATTAATCTGAAAAAAAAAATGTTCCAAGTCTCTTAGATTCCGAGATCCGCCTAAAGGGGGGGAGAAGGGGGGCGGGGGGGGGACTTTGAAAAATGGTTTTTACTTTACCGAGCCTCCTCTATACGAATCCGTAAAAAACAAAAAATACGGTTCTCGTAGTTTCCGAGATACGATAGAGGGGGGGGAGAAGGGGGGGGAAAAGGGGAGGTTTGGCACTTTTCCCGTAGGTTTGAGAGTTACTTGTTTACGAATCTGGCAAAATATACCCACCTCCCCATCCACCATCTGGGAGAACAATTATGTCAATGAGTGAGTCAGTGAGTGGTAATCTAGCTTTATATAATATAACTAGTATTTGCGTGTTGCGCGAGGTGCAAGCACCTCGCGTGCTTGTGAAAAAAAAAGTGAGGGGGGTGATGGGGGGGGGTTTAGTATTTGCGTGTTGCGCGAGTTGCAAGCACCTCGCGTGCTTGTGAAAAAAAAAAAATGGGGGGGGATGATGGGGGGAGATAGGGGGGTTTAGTATTTGCGTGTTGCGCGTTGTGCAAGAACCTCGCGTGCTTGTGAAAAAAAAAAAATGGGGGGGGTGATGGGGGGAGATGGGGGGTTTAGTATTTGCGTGTTGCGCGAGGTGCAAGCACCTCGCGTGCTTGTGACAAAAAAAAAAAAGTGGGGGGGGGTGATGGGGGGGTATAGTACTTGCGTGTTGCGCGAGGTGCAAGCACCTCGCGTGCTTGTGAAAAAAGAAATTGGTATTTGCGTGTTGCGCGAGGTGCAAGCACCTCGCGTGCTTGGGAAAAAAAAAAAAAAAAAGAGGGGGGGGGTGATGGGGGGGGGGGTTGCACAAGTATTTCGACTAAAGCATTGCCCCTCTAAATTAATCTGAAAAAAAAATGTTCCAAGTCTCTTAGATTCCGAGATCCGCCTAAAGGGGGGGAGAAGGGGGGCGGGGGGGGGGACTTTGAAAAATGGTTTTTACTTTACCGAGCCTCCTCTATACGAATCCGTAAAAAGAAAAAAATACGGGTCTCGTAGTTTCCGAGATACGATAGGGGGGGGGGAGAAGGGGGGGGAAAAGGGGAGGTTTGGCACTTTTCCCGTAGGTTTGAGAGTTACTTGTTTACGAATCTGTCAAAATATACCCACCTCCCCATCCAACATCTGGGAGAACAATTATGTCAATGAGTGAGTCAGTGAGTGGTAATCTAGCTTTATATAATATAACTAGTATTTGCGTGTTGCGCGAGGTGCAAGCACCTCGCGTGCTTGTGAAAAAAACTAAAGCATTGCCCCTCTAAATCAAGTATTTGCGTGTTGCGCGAGGTGCAAGCACCTCGCGTGCTTGTGAAAAAAAAAAAGTGGGGGGGTGATAGGGGGTTTAGTATTTGCGTGTTGCGCGAGGTGCAAGCACCTCGCGTGCATGTGAAAAAAAAAAAGTGGGGGGAAATGGGGGGGGGGGTTGCACAATTATTTCGACTAAAGCATTGCCCTCTAAATGAATCTGAAAAAAAAAATGTTCCAAGTCTCTTAGATTCCGAGATCCGCCTAAAGGGGGGGAGAAGGGGGGCGGGGGGGGGACTTTGAAAAATGGTTTTTACTTTACCGAGCCTCCTCTATACGAATCCGTAAAAAGGAAAAATACGGGTCTCGTAGTTTCCGAGATACGATAGGGGGGGGGGAGAGAAGGGGGGGGAAAAGGGGAGGTTTGGCACTTTTCCCGTAGGTTTGAGAGTTACTTGTTTACGAATCTGTCAAAATATACCCACCTCCCCATCCACCATCTGGGAGAACAATTATGTCAATGAGTGAGTCAGTCAGTCAGTGAGTGGTAATTTAGCTTTATATAGTATAATTCGCGAGAGACTTCGCTCGTGTATCACGTTAAAAATCATAACCTCCTTTTTTTATTGTCGGGTAAAAGTAGCCTATACAACGTGTAACGGAAACCCCATATCTATCCAAAAGGGCTGAAGACAACATCTGGTATGGAGTCTCTATGCACAGTTTCAGCTAAAAATAAGTGACTCAAAGAATTGATACCAAATTATCGGTTTCATATGTTTCTTGAATACCAATCATAACAAACGTGTCACAGCACTACAAGGCTCAATAACTTTCACGTCACTTGCCAATAACATGATAATTCTCTTTGTTCTTCTTAATTTGTAAAATTCGGTCTCTGGTAACAATGTATTGAAATTTCTAATATGCTCCACACATGTAGACATAGGATTAGAAAACCCTTGCACTTGGTATGTATATACCCTTTAAATTACACGTTGTATATTTAGTATAGTATAGTTCCTCTTGAGGAAGGTAAGGCTTCTAGTTACTTCCACACCAAGTTTAAGATTGGCGCGTTAAACAAACAAACAAACAATCTTTTCCGCTTTATAATATCAGTTTATGAAACCTCTCCTAGATAAAAGTCTATTATATTCTACCTTTAAACAGGATTGAAAAACATCATTTGATACACGTGTACAAATGTATTATTTCATTATAAAATCAGTGCTTCCAAAGGAAACAAACAAATCTATACACATATATATACCCGTAAATACAATTGAAATGTTTGTCAGTAATTTCAAAATAACTGCGTTTCCTCAGCGTCTCATGTCCAATTTTCTTATAGGTGCTGCTGGAAAGAATTTCTTATGAAATTATCAGCAGCCTTAATGTGCTTTTGTTTTTATGTGTTGTTTTCTTTTTTTAAGTGTTATGTGTTTTCATAAATAAATGCAATTTTATTTAAAAAAAAGAACTTGCAGTATTAGTAGAATTCACATTACTAGTAATCTTGTTAACCCCTCCAACTAAACTAAATACCCTTGTATCTGGTGTCGAGTGGGTTGGTGGTTGTAGTGGTGGAGGAATTGTTTTTCTGAGCCTAAACGCCTGAAATAAAAAATATATATTATTAAAGGCAGATACAATTTACCAGCACAAAAACCCAAATACGCATTACTCAGAAAACCAATAAGTTTCCGCACAGGTGGCATTGGGCCTCAGCTCACCGCACCCGTAGGCAGTAATTAAAGGCTCACCGCGTGTACGTATTAGTTAACCGCGTAAACCGCACCCCGTTCATTTACGAAATGTCTGGTGTTACAATGAATATGAGAAATGTTGTTATTACGTTCTCTTTTTGTCTGTTGTTATTATTTCATGAGGCGTATTTGATTGGTGCGGTCATGAATTTAGGACTGTGTTTGTGTAACTATATACAATAAACAATTTATTATTATGTGTATTTTGTTGTTAAATTGTAGGCTAGCTGTGACGATATTATCTACGCGTTTTTTACGCGTAAATCCCGATCATGTGGGAATTATAAACATAAAATAGTAGCGTATACGTTGGCCGCATAACCTCCTCAATCTTCTTATAATCCAAATCGGTTCAGCCGTTCTAGAGATGAGCCCTGAAAAACAGAACGACAGACACACAATATCTAAAATAAGTTCTTTGTGTTTGAGTATCGTATAATGAGCTTTAAGCACTTAAAACACATTTATTTTAAAATAACAGACAAACTCTTCAATTTTATTAATATATTTTAATGTAAGGTACCTATATATCTATAGATTGTTTCTTCGTCTACGCGTTTCAATTGGCGCAATAAATGCATTGCTTTTCAATTTATTATATTTAGTAGATAAGAACTTCGAACTGTATATCGACGGTTAAAAGGAAATAGGGTATAAGCAGTGGGTATAAGCGACATTTTGGACTGGTATTGTTTTGAAAGCCGACTGTTTCTTGTGTTCTATTATCTTTTATACAACTACTGTGAAAAGTACCTAATCTTTTACCATAACACTTATTCAACTGTCTGTTGTTTTAATAAAAAATACATCAGTTTTTTCACTTCATGTACCCTCCGCGCTCCTCCCCGGGCACATGCACGTGTACATGCATCCAGTGAGCCATGATGTCGCCGGACAGATAGTACTGTTTGACGTTGGTCTTCCAATGTATCTCACGGGACAATTCAATATCTGTGGCATTGTAGACACGTGCATGTCCACGAGACAAGCCTACTCATGCGACTGCAAGGACACGTCATTATATGAACGCTAAAGTAGTTCCTTGATATCTTCTCGGAAAAACTCCTTGGTAGAGAATTGCTAAGGTTATTGTTTATCTCTGTGTACGCTAATCTTGGAATGTACTGAGTGGATTTACATGAAATTTGGTATGGAACGAGCTTGAAGCTTGAGGATGATTATAGATTACCCGACTGCAGATCAAATAAAATCAAAAGATATTTTATTTTACATAGACCTACAAGGGCACTCATAAAACGTCTGAAGTTAGTGCACGGTTCGAAATTGGTGGGTTCTTATAGAGAAGAAACGGGAAGAAACAACACAATTACTCTTTTAAAAAAAAATCTTGATTTTCACAATCTTTGCATAATAGATACAATTTTTTTTTTGTATGGGAGGACAGTATAGACCATTTGACATAATACAATATAATAATTATAACTAATCCGAAATGAATCTTAGAGTCTATAGTTTTCTCGCATTCAAAAGAGGAAAGGTTATGGTTTTTAACCGACTTCTAAAAAAGGTGGAGGTTCTCAATTCGGATGTTTTTTTGTTTTTTTTTTTATGTTTGTTCGGGCATAGTTCCGTCGCTTGCCAACCGATTTGAAAAAATATTTTTTGTTGGAAAGGGTATACTTTCCAAATAGTCCCATGAAAATTTTATCGAAATTGGACAAGCCGTTTCTGAAAAATAGACAAAAGTCTGAAAAAAATATTTACATTGATGACCTTTTCATTTACTCTGCTGGTGAAGGTGATAAGTAGTTGACATTTTGGCTTTTGTAACTAGATTAATTACAAACTGACCCACTACAAACCGGTCAAGTGCGTGTCGGGCCACGCGCAGTGAAGGGTTCCGTAGTTTTTATAACAGCCAAGTGCGTGTCGTATTCGCTGACTGATCGTTTCGTACATGCTCTAACTAAAAACCAAACATGACTACCTAACTAATTTCATTTCCTATATAAATCCTCACCTGATCCGACAATTTTGCACGGAAATTTTTAATTTTTTTTAGAGATTTGTATAAATAAAACTTGTCATAGCCGGTGTTTTGAATTTAAATATATTCTATTATTACTATTTCAATCTCCAAATTCCTACACTCAACGCGACTTGATTATGAATTTCACAATTCAACTATTTCAGTTTTATCTCTAGCCTCTACACACAATCTCAAGAACTTATTTTTTTTTTCTATACACAATCTCATTAACTTAATTTTTTTAGGTAGGGCCACTCGTAGTTCAGCACACTAAGGCTGGTCACTACTTAACCGGGCGATCAACAAAAACTCAATTTTTTTTTTGATAGGGCCACTCGTATTTCAGCACACTAAGGCTGGTCACTACTCAACCGGGCGATCCTGTGGTGACCTCTAAAATTAAAGGCCCCCAGCCAGGGCTTACAAACTAGAATTACATTTTAAACAACCGTACACTAAGGGCACTCCCTGTGGAGTACAGGCCTCGGCATAGCGTGGTAGTTGGTGGAGGGCAGCAAAGGGACAGGCTGGGTCCATATTATTTAAGGGGTTATTTATCGCTACTGGCTCAGCATCGCGGGCTGGCTCGTTTGGCAAAGGTCGGGGAGAGTTTCCGTTACAAGTACGCGGACGTCGTGATGGGCCTCGTCGGCGAGGCCGGAATACGGAACGCGTTTTATTTCTGTATTTTCTAAGAGTGCTAGTTTCCCTACTGCTCTCTTGTCGGATGGTGGTGGGGTCGTCGGGCTCGTCTAGGACGTTACGCGGGCGACGAACCCGAGAAATATTGAAGGATCTGTATCGGGCGGCCGATACGATCAGGGGGTTTGTGTGGTTTTCAACAGAGGTGAAGTAACGCACTGAATGGCGTTTCAGCACTTGCTTTGTGGTCGGGGCAAAAACTTAATAATTTTCATAACTACCTACTTATAGTTTTGGCGGTAACGAAACCATTGTGAGATATAATTCGACGACAACGCCATCTAGTTAGAAATAAAGTACTAATTGTTACACAAAACTGAAAAATGAGACTGATTTGACACAATCCTCAACTAATTTAATTACTTAAACACAACTAACTATAATTTTACTGGACAGAAACTGTTTTTAAACCGACTTCTAAAGAAGGAGTAGGTTATCAATTCGTCACGTATATATAATATATATTTATTTATGTATGTGCACCGATTACTCCGTCAATTGTGGATCGATTTAGAAAATTATTTTTTCGTTTGAAATGGTATGCTCTCGAGGTAGTACCATTGTCACCAAATTAGAATTTGATGAAGGGATCTCATGGAAATCGAAGGAAATCCTCAAATTTTAAAGGCAATCGTATAGCGATTTTGGTATTTTTTTATAGTAACTTGTGCATTTGCTCTACTATGTAACACCCACTCAATAATAAGTATTTCACGAGTTGCGGTTCGATTACTTCAAAATGGTTGCTAAGCAATTTATGGTCGTCACAATGTGAATGGTGAAATGGAGCTGATGGTGAAATACCACGAGAACTCCTCAACAATTAACGCCCCTGCATCGGGAAAAGCAATATTTTGTAAAAGGTGATGAGCAAGTTGACATTAGGCTATTGTAACTTAGACAAATTATAAACAGATCCAAAGACACCATCTTCTGAAATTAAAGTTATTTTCACATTGTACCTAGTGGTTTTTTGGAATTCGGTATTTTTTTGTTAAAAAGTTTTTTTTTATAAAACTTATTTAAATATGAAACTAGCGCGATACAACGGACGCTTAGCGCCATCTATCGACATTTCTATGGAGTTGTTCGAAATTTTCGAGTCAAATAGAATTGGTCGACTATTACTCGTAACCTTGTAAAGCCCACTCATGTGTGATAGTTTTCCTTTAAACTTCGTTATATATAGGTACTACTGCCATGACATTTGAATTTCTAACTACAAACGTTTAGTTGACTTGACTATACACAAACCGAGTCCTTACTGCACTAGCCTTACGTGTAAAGTATATTGGCATAACACAATGCTCACACACACACACACACAAACACAACCACACACTCATACATACACACACTCACATATACACAAAACAACACATCTGCACCCCGCACATACTACACATGTAGGTACACACGAAATTCAGGCAAGATGACAAATCTATATTTTAGTAATTTAATAAGTGTATTTTACTCTAAATTTAATTGTGCTTTTTTTATCATGTACTTTTGTTTATTTCATTTTGATCATAATTGTTTATTTCATTTCATTTAAATTATAATTGTGTATTTTTTTTAGTAATTGCTTATTTCATTTAAATCATAATTGTTTATTTAATTTTAATCATAATTGTTTATTTCATTTTGATCATATTTGCTTATTAGATAATGCAACTGGTAGAAGACACTGGCTCCTGTAACACAGGTAATATACCTAGCTCAGGATTCAGGGATTCACCATAATTGTAAAATACTTTTGATGCTAATAAATATTTTGATTTTTTTTTGATTTGATTTTGATAGAGGGGGAGGGACACTTGACTCTAACGAAAATTGGTACTTTAAAGCTTGATAAGTCACGAGCGGTTTACTTAATCAGAAAACAGTCTACCTAAACCCCTAATATTTTTAAAAGACCTATCCAACGATATCCCACACTATGGGAAGGACGAAACAAAATTATCATCTCACTTTACATGTGGGCAGGTAGAGCATGGAATATCGGAACCTTTTCCCAATACCGGTTTTGTTTCGATATTCAATTTTTTAATATCGGTATTCCGCTATTTCGATATTTTTCCGATATTATGGAAATAAAATGATCAAATTCGTTTTAACGTTGTAAGGGTCCAAATATTAGAATTTAGAGACTGTATTAAAGTGTGCTCTGGAAATATAAAATCACCGTCATTTATTATTAAAAATATTTAATTGCAATCTTATATCAATTCGAATTTAAAAGTATGATACACAAAAAATATCAATTTCTTAACATACTCTGCTGTGTCATTAAATAAAAAAATCAACACAAGTTAAAATAAGTGATTCAGTAGGTAACATAATATACAACGTGTAACAGAATAAACGCAATTCCAGAAAGTAGTTAGTTCAGAATCGGCTTCTGAAACGATTCCGTCATACAAAATAGGTGTTAAATTTTGACGGAAAAATCTTTCATTCAACTTAAAATAGAAACACAGTATCATGACATTAATACAATCCTTAATTCAAGGAAATGCGCTCGTGTGCGTGTCGGCCGCTAACATTGCATGAGTGTATGCGTCTGCGTAAGGATATTGTATGACGCACATACGTTTTACGTTTAGTAGGTAAGGATAACAATTTTATAAAAAACTAGCGACCCGCCCCGGCTTCGCACGGGTGCAATGTTTATATTAAATATACTATAGAATGTCTTTATATACATCGTTGACAGCTTTTTGTCATTCGACATACATGTTCTCTTTAGTAATTACTCTTGAAAGTGCGACACATAATTTACCATGGGAAAAACATTCAACGCTCAAATCTAAGCAACATAGGCACGCGCGCCGTGCCTCCGCCGGCACCGCGCGGCAACCGCTATGTCCTTGCATTTTAAATCTGAAATATCTTCGAAACTATTTATTTAAATTATATTCTGTAAAGGGCAATATTGATTTATATTAAATGCAAAATGTATTTATGGTACTTAATTGGATAAGAATTAATGCTGTATTGCTTAAAATCGCTTCGTAAAATATGCTCGTATTTCTCGTAAAAAGTAAAGGATAAAAAATGGTTGTTGTGGGTTATCTATAAGAGATAGACAGATGCCATCGATGACATTTTTGTTGACCTTTTTAAGGTGTACAATACTGTAGTACATTATTTTGATCTATCTCGTCTCGTCGTGTTTATTTGCGACATCACATTAGAAACCTCAAAAATTATCAGTGTTCCTCTACTATATTATGAATGTTATATACTTAGAAACCTTCCTATTGAATCACTCTTTCTATTGAAAGAAACTGCATCAAAATCCGTTGCGTAGTTTTAAAGATTTAAGCATACATAGGGACAGACACAGGGAAGCGACTTTACTTTATACTATGTTAAGATTAAGATGTCTAGGTTTGGTTTCAATTCATTTAGTTACGGATATTGTCTTAGCCTTATAATTTAATATTGTAATTGGAGTGTCTGAGGTATTGTGCTTAATCTGTTACACCTTGTATAAATAAATATTACGTTAAACGCAAAGAAGTAGATATTCAATGGGAGGGGTGACTACACAGTCATCTTGTACGAAGACTACGGCAATTCAAGAGATCGCTATTGCTGAAATATGGAACGTCAGTTTTAGAAATTCCCATTTAAGAGGTCCATAAAGCTCTTTGCAGACTAGACGAGAACAAAGCCAGCAGGCCGGACGGAATACCTGCACGAGTCTTAAAAAGTTGTGCTCTGGAGTTATCACAAGCAACCAAGATGTGTAACCAGTACCCAAAAATCCTCCAAAATCTGCAAAGTGATGTATAGGGTACTCAATAATAAGCTGCTAGCATACCTTGAAGACAATGAGCTCCTTAGTCTCTTCTTCTTCTTCGTATCGATGGTAAATTGCGTACTTTATATGTATCAGGCCCAGTCACGCAGGTCTCGTTCAGTAGCGTTTATTAGGTCTTCTAATGTACACGTTTTTGGGTCATTTGGACACTCCAGCTAATGGGACATTGTTTGATCAGGAACGCCGTAATTGCACTGGCTGTCAATTTGGCATATAATGCGCCATTTTGCTAAATTGTGTTTGCAGCGGCCTACTTAGGTTCGCAGTCCATTGATAGCTTTCCAAATAGGCCACTGCAAGTCACGTCCAGGTGGCAGATGTTCCTTGGGCTGAACGGAATTAGGCGGTGGCGGAAGGTAGTTTAGCTACTTAGTGACCACCAGTATGGCTTCCGCCTTGGTCGGTCGACCCGAGATCTTCTGGTGTATGTTACGCACAGCTGGGGCGAGGCCATTAAGAAACACGGCAATGCTCTAATAGAGTCCCTCAATATCTCAAAGACCTTTGACAGGATCTGGCACCGTAGTCTACTGAGTATGCTTCCTACATTTGGCGTCCCTGCTGGCTTCTGCAACTGGATTTCTGATTTCTTAAGTGAGCGGTCAATCCGAGCGGTCATCGATGGCTGCTCAACAGATCTTATGGCTGTCAATGTCAATGCGGTATTCTTAAGGGTTCTGTTTTCTTTGCGACTCTTTTTTGCTGCATATCAAGGACCTGCTCCAGCTCTTGGGTGCGCAGATGACAGCACAGACTTAAGGATATACTTATCCAGTGCTAGAGCTAGCAGGGATGAAACAGACTGACTTAGAAAGGCCATGTTGGAGCAAATTAATTTGACCTGACAATCTGGTCGAATTCAATGCTTTGAAAACACAGGCTTATCTCTTCACTGCTAAAAGGAGCCAATTTAAATTATCTCCTACTTTCAGAGGTGCATCTATTCCTATCAGTTACTGACCGCCTGGAGCTCTTGGGCATGGAGTTGACGTCTAACTTAAACTTCGGCTCAACCATTGAGTCAAAAGCTTTGACTGCAGCCAAAAAGCTGGAAATCCTGCACAAGGTGAGGCGATACTTCTACGTCTGGTCTTGTATGGAGTACTGCAGTTATTTGTAGGATGGCTTAGCAAAATACCAGCTTGCTGCACTTGACTCGAATAACGCAGAGCTAAAAGACTCATAGGCGATGCAGTGTTAGCAGACAAGCTTCAGGTTGGCTCATCGGCGAAACGTTTGCCTGTCAGTCTTCCATAGATTGTACTTCGGAGAGTATGCGCAGGAACTCCATGACCCGATTCCTCCATCTACCTTATACTAACGATCTACCAGACGTACTGCATGGTACCATTCTCACTTGTTCAATATACCGTCTTGTCGTACTAAGCGATTCTCCTCGACATTTATTGTGCGCACGGCCAAGGTTTGGAACTCTCTGCAGGCTGCTGTGTTCCCCTCTACATATGACCCGTCTGCCTTCAAAGCAAGAGTGAACGTGCAACTTTTGGGCTCGTCTTTGAGATACGATCTTATTTTGTTGCACGTATGTACATAATGCCGGGCGCCGGTCCAAGTGTTTTACACTTTTATATGGAAATAATCATTTATAAATGACACTGTAGCATACATATGTGTAGGTAGAAATAAAATATAATAGAAAACCGATAGACTAGCAACTCATCGTCGATGTTCAAGGCTCTGGAGCTTTGATTCGACCAGTGTATCGTTGCCAATTAGTCTTTTGGCCCGTTTCTCAATAGATTCAAGCCCATCTAGTTGGTACTTGGCAGATCCATCCCAAATATGAGAGCAGTATTCCATACACGACCGAACCTGGGCTTGATAGAGATTTAGCAGCTATTCGGGTGTGAAGTACTGTCTCACCTTTGCTAGGATTCCCAACTTTTTTGATGCTAGTTGAGCCGTAGCCTCGATAAACGGGTCAAAATTGAGGGTAGAAGTTAGTGTTACCCCCAGAAGCTCAATATGATCGGTTATCGGCACGGTTACACCTCGGAAAGTAGGAGCCGGTTTGAATTGACTCCTTTTTGTGGAGAAGAGACACGCCTGGGTCTTAGCTGCATTAAACTTGACCAAGTTGGCATCGCCCCATTCGGAGACAGCCTTCAAGGACAAGTTCAAGCACCCAACCATGTCCTCACGGAGAGACTGGATCTGTGACCCACCAGCACGCACGCTGGACACATATCTCTCAGCAACTGTGCTGTCGTCTGCATACCCAAAGGTACCGGGCATAAGCAGATCATTAATGTGCAGCAAGAATACAGTTGCTGAGAGAACCAACCCCTGAGGGACCCCGGCATTAATTGCCAATTGGCCAGATGAGCAGCCATCAATGACCACTCGAATGGATCGATCTCTCAGGAAGTCTTCAATCCAAACGCAAAGTTGGGTGGGTAAACCGAAAGAAGGTAGCTTAGCAATAAGGCTATCGTGACAGCAAGTGCTTCCCCGTGCTTCTCGATGGCCTCACTCCAGATATGAATAGCATAAGCTAGAAGTTCCCCTGTAGACCGGTTTTTTCGGAAGCCGTATTGTCGGTCACTGAGGATGTCGTTGGCTTCTAGGTATGCCAGGAGCTTACTATTGAGTACACGCTCCATACTCTTACAGAGTATGGACGTGACTGAAATAGGTCTGTAGTTGGCCGGGTCAGCACGACTGCCCTTTTTAGGCACAGGCTGCACGTTAGCCAGCTTGCATGCTTTCGGCACCTTTCCAGTCTCAAGCGAAAGGCGAAACAGGTGTGTCAAAATTAGAGACAGTTCAGGCGCACAAGTTCTAAGAACAATTGCTGGTATCCCGTCGGGGCCACTAGCTTTGTTCACGTCAAGATTACGCAACACTCTACGAATGTCCTTCTGATGGATGCGAATGTCCGACATACACGAACCGCATCCAATAAGAGCATCAGCTGGGTGAGCGCCACTACTATCCAGACGTGAAGACTCCGCAAAAAACTTTTTTGCAAAAAATAAAACCGACTTCCATATCAAAACACTACAAAGCCAAAAATAATTTTAATTTCGGTAGTCGGTGTTATTGGTTTAGTATTTTCTTTTTTTCTTCACACCGCCTTTCGAAATTAAAATTATTTTTGGCTTTGTAGTGTTTTGATATGGAAGTCGGTTTTATTTTTTGCAAAAAAGTTTTTATTTTCGTGCTTTTTAGTGGGTCAGTGAATTTTCCAAATCGGTTCGTAAATGACGGAGTTATGCGCGAACAAAAAACACAGTGCAGAGTAAACGAAAACATCATCAACGTAAATATTTTTTTAGACTTTTGTTGATTTTTCAGAAACGGCTTGTCCGATTTCGATAATATTTTCATGGGACCATTTGGGAAGTATACTCTTTCTAACAAGATAAGAATTTTTCAAATCGGTTGGCTAGCGACGTAGTTCTGCGCGGACAAACATAAAAAAAAAACAAACTTCCGAATTGAGAACCTCCTCCTTTTTTAGAAGTCGGTTAAAAAGAGCGGCAAACGACAAACAAAAAAAAAGAGCATGCGCGGGGGCGCGACGGGAATCGTACGTACGATGCACCCGCGCAAATCTAACCCGCGAGCGTAATGGTAAAGAACAGTAAGTCCCACATACAATCATTTAACATTTATCTATATTTATTGTTTAAATAGTGAACAATATTAAGTAACCATACGATCATTTACTTTTTCTCGTCTAGGGACTTAATGTTATTTATAATTTTACATCTGCGAAATTAGCGGCTGTAAGACTTTATGGCTTTTACTATTTGATCAATTGGGGTATTCTGAATAAGTATCATTTAAAATATAAAAATGTCAAAAAATGGACTTAAGGTCATTTAGCTTTCACCTACAGATATTATTATAATTAACCGACAGGTTTTGTTTACATTAATTAAATTCAATGAAATAGGTAAGAAAGATTTTATTGCGTTTGGTTTTTGTTTATTATAAAATATCGAAAAACCGATACTTGAAATCCAATATCGCTTTTTTCGATATCGGATTTATGGTCCGATATTCCGGTTTTTCGATATTATCGAAAACCGGTATCCATGCTCTAGTAGGTACCCTAAATAATTGTTTTTTTTTCAAAATTTTATTTTACGACTTTTTTGGCGTCATTAACGTGTATACTCATGCCAAATTACAAATTTCTAGTACCAATAGTTTTTGAGCTAAACCGCGGACAGACGGACAGACAGACGGACATGGCGAAACTATAAGGGTTCCTTGTTTACTACGGAACCCTAAAAAGCGCGAAAATAAAAACATTTTTGCAAAAATAAAACCGACTTCCATATCAAAACACTACAAAGCCAAAAATAATTTTAATTTCGGAAGGCGGTGTGAAAAAAAAAAGAAAATACAAAACCAATAACACCGACTACCAAAATTAAAATTAGTTTTGGCTTTGTAGTGTTTTGATATGGAAGTCGGATTTATTTTTTGCAAAAAAGTTTTTATATCGTGATAAAGTACACACAGGAGCGAAGCCGCGCTTGACTGCTAGTTTATTATATACTTCATGTAAGTACAAAGTATGCAAGCAAGGCTGTGTATGTCTTGCATGGTGACTTGCACAGTATTATGCTAAGCGATGACCGTTTTGTGTGTACATATGCGAAGTATATTTTCCCTCTTATTTACTTTTCTTTTAATCTCATTTTCTTAAGTGTCATGAGAAAGCGCCAATAAGTTTATTTTCTGTCTCACTTAATTTTATTCAAATTATAATGGCGGATTTATATTTAAAAAACCGGTCAAGTGCGAGTTGGGCCACGCGCAGTATAGGGTTCCGTAGTTTTTATAACAGCCAAGTGCGTGTCGTATTCGCTGACTGATCGTTTCGTACCATGCTCTAACTAAAAGCCAAAGATGACTACCTAACTAATTTGACTTCCTATACAAATCCTCACCTGATCCGACAATTTTGCACGGAAAGTTTTAATTTTTTTTAGAGATTTGTATAAAACTTGTCATAGCCGGTGTTTTGAATTTAAATACGGACACAGAGCTACACTACTCAATCGTCACAAGAAACTAGATCGATACAACTGGCGCTTAGCGCCATCTATCGACATTTCTATAGAGTTGTTCGAAATTTTCGAGTCAAATACAATTGGTCGACTATTACTCGTAAACTTGTAAAGCCTACTTATATGTGATAGTTTTTCTTTAAATTTCGTTATATATAGGTACTACTGCCGTGACATTTGAATTTCTAACTATAACCGTTTAGTTGATAGAGGGGGCGGACATTTGACTCTAACGAAAATTGGTACTTTAAAGCTTGATAAGTCACGAACGATTTACTTAATCAAAAAACGGTCTTACCAAACCCCCAATATTTTTGAAAGACCTATCCAACGATATCCCACACTATGGGAAGAACGAAAAAAAAAATATCATCCCACTTTACATGTATGGGAGGTACCCTAAATAATAGTTTTTTTTCAAAATTTTATTTTTCCACTTTTTTGGTGTCATTAACGTGCATACTCATGCCAAAGTACAACTTTCTAGTACCAATAGTTTTTGAGCTAAACCGCGGACAAACGGACAGACAGACGGACATGGCGAAACTATAAGGGTTCCTTGTTGACTACGGAACCCTAAAAAAATGACCTCCAATTGACTGGATTTCTCGATCGTGAACCGGTGCTGCAAATTTTCTGCTAGACTTGCAATGTTACAACGATGAGCCATGTTTGCTATAGGTCTATCACTCAAACTCTAAAAACTAAAATTTATTTCACATACGCCTTCATGGGCACTTATAAAACGTAAAAAGCGAAATTGGTCAATTCCTACGGAGAATAACCGTCAAGAAACTCCACGATGGTTACTCTTTTCAAAACATCATAGATTTGAGTCAAATTGTTTCTAACACTATGGGATATGTTACTCGATTAAATGATTATAATATTTTCATTTTGATTTATCATAACTCTTTTCTTTTGTTAACAGGACGCTTCAGGCAAATGCATGGCGACTCAAAAACATCTGGTGAAGGAGTGTCCAGAAATGCTGGCTATCTCAACATGGACGGGTCAGGTGCCCCGCAGGCCAACCCTGCCACCAGGAGCCAAGCTGTCACAGCTCATGGCACTGGGCTCCCGGCGGAATCCAGGGTCTGTCGTGTGGATGCTGGCAAAATCTGACGCAGAGATGAAGTAAGAGCGATTAAAATAAATAAATAATGTCTATTTATCATCAAAAAAGTACATGGATACTTATATAAAACAAGATCTGTACTCATAGTCAGCGAACCCTGCCGCTTAAACTAGGATTACGTGTGACTTAAGAGGCAGTGATCTGCTTTAAGGTTACATAACATAATACATACATGCGTTCCATCATCGGATACTTTCATTGTGCGTACGGCTAAGGAGTGGAATTCCCTGCCGGAGTCTGTGTTTCCCGATAGCTATAACCTGGGGTCTTAAAGTCAAGAGTGAATACTGAATAGGTTACTTCTAGATAAGCGTGCTCCATCTTCGACCACATCATCGCTTACTATCAGGTGTGCGTGTGAAATATGTCGGTCAACCATGTGAAGTGGGTTGTGATGACAATTTTACTTAAAATTAAGCTAAAGGAGTAAATCTAAATATATATTTTAGTAAAATAAGAAAAGAAATGATGATCCTTAGGTGATTAAAAGCCTGGTCATTTGCGTGTGCGGTCAAGTCTTGAGTAAGAGCGTTCACTATTATTTATTATTATTATGGTATATCGTAATAAGTTTAATGAATTTGAAAATGTATACGTAGTTACCTTGAACTACAAAAGTGAGAACATTTCAAAGTTTGCAAGCAAACATGGAGTGGGCTATATCTGTTAGTCTGCTAGACCGCTTCGATCGCCCTAGAATATAGGACATCCATGAGATTTTCCACCTCAAGAAAGAGTTAAGCACTGTTTCTGAAGATATTAAAGGGAAAGAAAGACTGTTTATTTACTTTAAATAAAATCCTTTAAATTGCTTTCAATTCGAAAAAGTTATCAACTAACTTTTTAAACTGTCTTGCGAGTTCGTGTTTAGTTTCATTAAATTTGATTCATTAATTTCCAAGAATAAAGATTACAGTTTGAACTTAATATTGTGAGGAGTTTCTGTATGTTCTTAATCTATTGTTTTTGTTCGAATAATTCTTAGCATTCGAGCAAGGCTTGTTGGAAGATCATTCAATTGAATGTAAGCCTTTTAAACACTTGTGAATAGCTCCAAATAATAATGTAGATGCTTGTAGTTGTTTTTGTCATTAAATTACAAAATTACCACTACAATGAACATTTAGAGAATATTACCATTTAATGCCATTACTAACAGACTGCTAAATATATATGAACGAATAAACTGACGCATCTGTATTGCTAATACTCTATCACGATTAATTTCTCTATGACCATGCTGACCATAAACGTCTCACACTCTCTAGTGCTTCATTCATGTCTGAAGATCGTGGTCAATAATAATAAAATAACGTTTATTGGCTTAAATAAGTTTCGGTAACAATATGAACTCTGTCACTTAAACTAGGGATAAACACCTGTTCTAGAAGCAACAGTAACAATTCGAGGTCGATATATTTTTACAATATATTATGTATGGTGCAATAATACGTTACTATTATATAAACTGGGTTATTAAAAATTAAAATCTATACTTATAATAAATCTGTAGAGAGGTAAATTCTGTACATGAATTATATTTCCAAAATAACTATCAGGGGGTGATTAGGGATCGATACTGATGCCAAAAATGCAATCAGTAAAATTTTTGTCTGTCTGTCTGTCTGTCTGTCTGTATAACCGTTATAGAAACAAAAACTACTCGACGGATTTTAACGAAACTTGGTACAATTATTATACATACTCCTGAGCTGGTTATAGTATACTTTTCATCACGGTACAATCAATAGGAGCAGAGCAGTGAAGGGAAATGTTGGGAAAACGGGAGAAATCACTCCATTTTTTAAGCTTCCGTCGCGTGTGCAACCTTAATGGTTAAAGCTACACAGAAATCATTTATGACGGAAATGTTTTCCTTAAAATTATATAAAAAATATCCCACGACAGCATATATCTATCTTTTATGGTTGGCTCACAATAACACGCACACGCACAATAATAATATTATTCTGCTCCGAAATTTAAAACCACCACAACTTTGCAATGGAACTCGGCTAAAAGTAACCCAGTTGCAACAAAATATAATCGAGGCTCAAATTTTAACAGGTTGCGGTGCAGGAGAAACCGTCTTTATTCCCAGAATTCCCATAATACCAAATAATTTTCCATTCCAATTTAAAAGAACGCAATTCCCAGTATCGGTGTGTTATGCAATGACAATTAATAAGGCTCAAGGGCAGACTTTTCGTGTTGCTGGAGTAGATCTCGGTGTCAGTTGTTTCTCGCATGGTCAGTTGTACGTCGCTCTTTCCCGGGTTAGCAGTTCTAGAAATCTTTATGTTCACGTGCCGGACGGTTCAACTTTCAACATAGTTTACCCGGAAGCTTTGAGCTGAAGTATTTTCGTTCTATAGGTACTTAAGCCTCATGTGAACGTGATCTAAAGAATATTACCAATACATTAACTTAATAACACACAAGGAGTTACACGCTGACGGAGTCGCGGGCACAGCTATTAACAATAATATTGTGCGGTACCGTATTGCGATATTTTTCAACAGTATTATAGATTGACATATTATATTTCCCTACTAAATTACGAAAGTTAATCTGTCTGTTACATCAAAATCACTGAACCGTGAGGAAGGAGATAGGCTACTTTTTTTTACGAAAAACGACGGAAACGCGGACGAAGTCACGGGCAACAGCTATCTATACTAATGATGTAAGGCTGAAGAGTTTGTTTGTTTGTTTGAACGCTATAATCTCAGGAACTACTGGATCGAATTGAAACATTATTTTTTAATTAAATAGTCAATTTATAGAGAAAGGCTGTAGGCTATATATCATTACGCTAAGGCTAATAGGAGCGGAGCGCCAATGAAGAATGCTTCAAAATCGGGGTTAAATTTAACGTTAGCCCAAAGTAACTATTCCACGCGGACGAAGTCGCGGGCAAAAGCTAGTTAGTTAATAAAAATTAGGCAATGAAAGAAAAGTATTTGTACGAGACATGTGTATATGTGGGTGTGTGTGTGGGTGTCTTTGTGTGTGGTAGTGTGTACAAAAAATGCATGTTGACGAATGTACATTGCCTTGTTTACAAATTTTAATTAGATGGAAATAAAAATAAATTACTATTACACACACTAGTTACAACCCTGACCTCTAAACTAGGCAAAGCCTGTATCTTAGGGGGCATTGTATGTGACGGTTAGAATAGGATGCAAGTCTGGAACATAGTCCATAGACTTCTTAGAGTAGTCAGGAAACACCAGTCTCATCTGGCTTAACTTAAAACACAAAAAAAACGTATCAAAGTGTTATTTATAACCACCATTTGGTTGGTTAGCGGCCTCTAGGTTTCTTCCATTATGTGTACTATGAGTTTGTGAAGATCTACATAGGTAAACAATTAGCAGTGACTGGCAATACCAGGCCACTGTTTTATAGATGTATTTCCATTCGAGATTAGCAGCATTGCTAGTTGGTGCGTGGAATAAAATAGAATAAATTTTAATACACCAACATTGATAAACCAATCTCATACACATACTAATTCTATAGACATCATCAAAAAATGATGCTTTTGGTTGAGGTCCTATATCCCACATTAGTATTCCCTGTGTTGTGGGAACTAGGCTCAGAGTTCCGTTCATAATGAGGGTCTTAGGCTCAATTTACACCGCCGTGGAATGGAATGGAATGGAAGCGTCAATTTCGCCTCGGGACGCGAGAAATCACGCGAATTTGCTGGAATGCTCGAGTATTCTCGCACACTCCAGCGAATTCGCGCGACTGCGCCTTGCTTGCTTGGCACCGCACTGCTGTGACCGACCCACCGACTCGCGCCACTTCCCGCGGATTCCACAGACGGCGCCGACAGTAGCTAGGGGAATTCTCGAGAATGCGCGAGGATTCCCCGGAAGACGCGCGACCTTTTTTGGTTCCTATTTAGTTTGTATGTTATACAATTGACATAAAGTTCATTATGCTATGTACAATTTCATTGCAAAAAGTCTCTTCCATTCCATTCCGCGGTGGTGTTAATTGAGCCTTAGTCATATCTACCCGAAAACTTTTCGATGGACTAAAAGTATTTAAAATAGGAAAGGACGCAGATGCGCGCGCGCAGTTCGAAAATCTAACCATGCATACGAACATTTATAATATAAGCTGTTGGTCACGATTTCGTTCGCGAAGATATTTCGCCTATTTTCTTAGTATAAAAGTGGCTTTTGTGGTAACCCTGACTCCATCCAAAGTATCCAGTTCTGTTCATCCAAAGTAATGATAATAAAAAAATAAATAATAAATAAATACGTATATCCATGCCAAATTTCATCTAGATTGTTTCAGTTGCTTCAGCGTGATTGCGCAATAAATATCGGATAATTTTCTCTATACAGTTAGTAAGTAAAGTTTCGCATACATAATAATTATTAGTACTGAAGTATATATTATAAAAGTTTAGACGGAAAAATATATATGTTTCAGTCAAAACTCTTAGCCAGTCAAAAGTATTTTAACCGTATGCTTTTGTCAATACTACTTTTGACTGATATAACAGTTAAAAGTAGTTTTGCGCAATTGACATGGTTACATATATAATACATATTAATTAAGATGTGAATACTCAGCTTATGCTTATATAATAATAAAAATTGGCCAAGTGCGAATCGGACTCGCCCATGAAGGGTTCCGTGGTAACTATAATAAATATAATATACTTAATATATTTAATTGAAAAAAAAAAGCAAAAAACCTTAAAACTTTCTTAAAACTAGCTTATTTACAATTTTTACAACTACGCCAAATAACTTTGTTTTTCATAGTATTTGTATGAATTACAAAGTTATATTTGCGGTTTTAGAAAATATACTGTATCTCAAAAACTGCTGACTCGATCTCGTTCGAACCAATTTTGGTTGAAAGTTTACATTAAGATCTACAACATATGGGTTTTCTAGATTTTTCACTTCATTATTATAGAAGTTAGAGGGGGGGACACACATTTTACCATATATCTTTTAAACGATTAACTTTATGAAAAAGTCATTTTAGAAACCTTAATGTCATTTTTAAAGACCTGTCTATAGATACCACACACGTATAGGTTTTATGAAATGAAATATTTTCAGTTTCAGTTCCATGTATGGGGAGCCCCCTTTATTTTAAATGTTTTTTAAATTTTCTCTTAAAATCGGAAAGCGGTTCACAGAATACATCTATCTACCAAGTTTTACATGTATAGTCCTAATAGTTTCGGAATAAAATGGCTGTGACATACGGACGGACGGACAGACAGACAGACGGACAGACATGTCGAAACTATAAGGGTTCCGTCTTTTGCCATTCGGCTACGGAACCCTAAAAAATCGATTTGAGCACAAAGAGTTGACGAACTGAAAGAACTTTACAGTCTGAGTAGAGTTTGGTTGATGGATATCTATAGGGTTTTCTAGTCATTACTTTAAGTATTGCTCTCTGTGCTCTCTCAATCCTTAGAAGATAAGTCTTTGCTGTACCGCCCCAACCAGTAATACAGTAGCCAAGAATAGCCTGACACAGAGCATAGTAAACCATTTTTAGCGTGTCAGCGTTAGCCGACTCTCTGAGAGACTTAAAGATGTGAATGAAACGCATCGTTCTGGTGGTAAGTGCATCAACTTGCTTGTCCCATCTTAGACCGTCGTCTATCTGTACTCCCAGGTATTTTACACTGTCAGTTCTAGTGAGCGTTGGGTACACAGGGTTCTGATGGGTTTGCGCATGAGTGAGCAGTGATATGAAAAGTGTGTGGTGGTTTGGTGTTACGTCGTATTGTAATAGGTGGTTTTCTGTAGGTTTAGTGTGAGTAAATTGGAGTTAAACCATTCCATAACTTGGGCCAGAGCTACTTCAGCTTTTGTTTTAACATCATCCCAAGTAAGTCCTTGCACGAGGATTGCAGTGTCATCTGCATACGCATAAATATTGCAGCCTGGGAGACTCATCTTACATAGATCGTTTACGTAAATTAGGAATAATGTAGACCCAGGATGCTTCCTTGAGGAACGCCATATGTCACCGCTTCCTCGCCGTTAAGGTACGAATCAATTTTGACACACTGCGTACGATTTTGCAGATAGTTTTAAAAAAATTCAAGCATTTTGCCACGTACCCCAAGAAATTCCAGCTTCGAGGTA
This sequence comes from Tholera decimalis, assembly GCA_943138885.2. Taxonomy (NCBI): domain Eukaryota; kingdom Metazoa; phylum Arthropoda; class Insecta; order Lepidoptera; family Noctuidae; genus Tholera; species Tholera decimalis. The sequence continues at coordinate 32,512,752 of OW964565.2, forward strand.
AGTAAGGGAATAGAAACTGTGTCAAATGGCTTTGAAAGGTCCAGAAAGATACCTAGGCATTTTATTTTTTATCTAAGCATTGAGCAACCGATTGCGTGAGATCTAGTACATCATCTTCTGTTCACAACCCAGAACGGAATCCATACTGGTTGTCAGCAACAATGTGGTTCTTGTTAAGAAAGCTGCGTAGACTGTTATTGAGAATCTTCTCAAGAATTTTAGATAGCGCAGGCAGGACTGATATAGGCCTGTAATTATTGACACAATTTCTATTCCCTCCCTTGTAAATAGGGTGTACGATTGCCCTTTTAAGGGCATCAGGAAATACACCTGTCTGTAAACAACGGTTACAGAGGTATGTTATTGGCGGAACCAATACATATCGGCCGTTTTTTTAAATAGTGGATGATATTCCATCCCAACCGACGGCACAATCATTCCGTAACTGAAGAATAATCGATTCTATTTCAGCTTCGTCGACGTTCAGTATAGCAAGAGAGTTTAAAGTGGAGTGTTGAGCTATATTACTTATTAACGGGGCCTTGCTGCTAGCTGGGGTTGGCTGAGCTAAGTTCTGTGATATAATGTCGGCTGCCAGGTTTTTTCCCACATTGCTAAAAAAGTGACAGACTTCGTTAATAGAGGATGTAGGATTATCTCGTATTTCTAACAACTCAGAAGGACTTCCTTGCGTTTTATGTGTATTTGTTTTATTATTTTCCACAAGTGTTTGGGGTTATTACTGGCTTTTTCTAGCTCACTCTGCTCATAAGTTCTTTTTAACTTTCTAAGTAAGTCATTACAAAAGTCGCGGTGCTGTACGTACGTGGTTTTAAGAATTAGGTTGTCTGGTGTTTTTTTTTTAAATTCGTATGCATTTTATCTCGATTTTTTATATGATACATTTAAGCAACCCAGGGGTTATCCATGGTTTAATGGTTCGTTTTTTCCTTGGAATTTTTACCATCTGCGAATGTTTTGAAATGGCCAATTTTATTATGTTTATGAATTTATTCATGCATGTATTTACGTCGTCAACTTGTTGTATAATTGAGGAATCTAGCTTTTCTAATTCCATAATAACAAAAGAATGATTTATGCGTGTGGTGAAGGAACTGGTTTTCCGTTGAGGGTTGGCATTCGTAATATTAAGTAAGACGGGTTTATGGTCTGTTATATACGAATCCAGGACAAGTGTAGGTGATAGAAGATTTGACTTTAGCAGTATATGATCAATACAACGTTCTAGCCTAGTAGGGAAAAGATGGGTTGGGATGAGCCCGTGGGAAGCGTTTAGAGTAAGATAGTCAAAACTACGAGTATTCCTGTTACTTAATCCAATATCAACATTTAAATCACCTACGATGGCGATATTAGGGTATGAGGACAGGCCGTCGTATACATTATTCAGGCTAGTTGCGAAATTCTCTTTTGAATTTAATGATGGAGAACGATAGACAGCAACCACGGCAAGGTTATTGTCTATTTGACATAAGAGACAGTTTCATTAATCTAATAATAACCTAATTAAGAGACATTATATTTAATTTGTGTTGATGTGGCAGGATCTTGGATATTCTTAAATTATTTGCAAAAAGAGGCATTTCTACGCCAGGAGTGTTGCTTGTTGCAGAATTCTTCGAAAGAGTTATCGCGACCTCGGAACATGAAGGGCAAATGACCGAACATGGATGGTTTTTATTTTTTTTTTTCAAATTACGAATGAGCCCGCCCTTGACCTCGATGCAATGCATGTCTTAGATGTCGTCTACTATCGAACGAGCGAGCCCAGAAGATGCCTGTTCACTCTTAGTTTTAAGGCTGACGGGTAATATGTGGCACAATAAAATAATGTAGAGAAGAAGCGCTTAGTACGTCACTTACTTTTAGTCAGATAAAGTCTGACAAACCCTCCCACTTCGCCCAGAGCGTCAGACAAATATTGGATGACTTCCCATTCTTTAAAAAAGGAGTGTTCATTCAAACAATGTCGGACGTCATGCCATAGACAAAACGCTAGTGTTATCTTTTCAGTCTATGGTGTGACCACGGGGACAGGGTGATTAATATCCGTCCCTGACATGGCTTGGCAGAGAATTTAATTTTCTTTTTGTTTTTTTTTTATTATTTAGATTACGATGCTTTTTATAGCTGTCTGCTATTTTTATATTTGATTTTGTTTCGTTGAGTGCTTTGTCTGGCAGAATATCTATATTATCTATACACATAATAAAACAGTAAAAAACTGTGTCTGTACATTTAAATTTTATACAAAAGTAATAATTGAGGTGGGTTAAGAAACAGTAAAGCGACAAAAAATATAAAAAGTCTGTCTGTTTGTCTATTTGTACACGCTAATCTCCGTAATAATAATCTACTGGATGGATTTTAATGAAATTTAGTAAGTAGATTGTTGACATCCTGGAATAACACATAGGCTAATTTTTATCCCGGAATTCCCAAGGGATCGGGATTTACGCGGGCAAATGTTATAAAAAGAAACCATGTGTGTCATGTGTTACACAAAACAACGGTGTTTCATAAAATAGAACATCCATTTTCTCGTACACCTACCACAATGTGTTTTTTTTAACCCAAAGGTTGACTGGTAGAGACTGTGAGAAATCCTCACACGCGAACGAAGTTGCGGACAGCAGCTAATAGAATATATATGGTGATATTTATTTATTTAAACTTTATGTACAATAGTGTTACATGGGCGAACTTAATGCAGCAAGGCATTCTCTACCAGTCAACCTTTGGGTTAAAAAAAAACACATTGTGGTAGGTGTACGAGAAAATGGATGTTCTATTTTATGAAACACCGTTGTTTTGTGTAACACATGACACACATGGTTTCTTTTTATAACATTTGCCCGCAATTGGACCGCAATTGGATTACGGACTTTTATAGAGAGGCCTGTGTCTCAGCAGTGGGAACGTTATCTTAGGTCGATTATGATTTTTAACATTGGCGCACTAGGAATTTCTCTTGTATCGTGAGTGCATTTCAACAAACTTTCAGAACCGGAATAGTACATTTTGATACAAATAGAGTAAATTTGTTATTGCGGCCGAGGCAGAGTTACGCCCGAGCCGCAAGGCGAGGGGGTTATGGAGCCGAGTACTACAGTAACAAATGTCCACGTGTATCAAACGACGTTTTTCAATACGCTTTCGAAGAAATAAAATAATAGAATGAAAAGTATTTTTGTCATTAAAATATTTCATTTATCCCCGCGCTTTACCTTCGCGGGTTAAAGGAGAAACAAAGGTATGAAGCTGCAAAACAGCCTGATATTCAAATATTTTTTCTATTAAGAACACATGTTTATGATTATGAACACATTTATTAAGAACGCTGATAAAAGCAATATTATTTTATAAATAATAATGTTTATTTCTGATATTCTGTTCATAAACACAATTTTAATTTTCATTAAATATAAGGCCTTCAAAACATGCGCCTCCTTGCTGTGAAAAACAAAAAACAATCACCGCCTAATATAGGGACTTGAATAGTTGTTTAATGTTATCTGTGGCTAGATCTGGAATGGTAAGCCCCCATGTGTGAAAAATGAAAAAAATCCACGAGTGTGAAATACATTGCATGTTGAACCTAATCGTAGTGCGATAAGATCCAGTTTTCGAGGAAGTGTGTTGAAAAAATATTTCTAGACCGTAAAATCATTTGTTCTGGTGTGGAAACGGAACCCGCGACACGCAGCACAGCATCCAATCGCTCAAGCAATGTGCCAATCGTGTCATCATTTTAATGTCATCCCTGTCATCATTCCAACGATTTGTATTTATTTATATGTATAGTATTAAGTAGACGATGCAAGTTTCAAAGTAAAAAGCTGTGAAATCGTAGTACGTTCTCATATTTTGTACTCAGAAATTTTAATGACTGGTTCCATCCCTCATCAACCAACATAGTTTTTAATCAATCAAGCTCGGCTTTTGCTAAATAATTAAAAGCCTTTCCGCGGCAGTTCAGCATATATTTATATTATTAAAACCTATATTAAAAATACTGAACTAAATTAATACATTGCAATAGTTTTGCAATCAACAGATATTGTCTATAATATACTATCAAATAATCTTACTAATATTATAAATGCAAAAGTTTGTGAGGATGTATGTATAGATGTTTGTTACTCTTTCACGCATAAATTACTGAATCGATCCAAATGAAACTTGGTAAGTAGATAGTTGACATCCTGGAATAACACATAGGCTAATTTTTATCCCGGAAGTCTCACGGGATCGGGATTTATGATTTGGTTTTCCTACGTGACCGAAGTCGCGGGCAGAAGCCAGTTATAAATAAATTCATAAAACAACATTATAACCAATATGATCTGTAGCTTTTTTTAAGGGGGGAAAACATCCTATGACTGCCTCCAGATCTGGGCGAAGCGGGAGGTTGTGTCAGACTTCTACTGAATAAAACCCATCCGAGTTCCGTCATATGCCCTTCGTGTTCCGAGGCCGCGGTAACTCTTTCGAACTATTCCGCAACCCTGGCCAGCAACGGCCCCGACAATTTGCTGGCACTTTTTGAGGCGCGCGTGGAACACGACGCGCCTTCTACACCTACACGGGCCTGGTTTCAGTCGGGCGGCGAGCTACCCATTGCTCGCAGCCCGCAGGCCCGCATTATCTGTAGCTACCATAACAAATAATCCGTCTATTTAACGTTCGCACTACGTGGATACAGGGTGTTATCTACCTCGCTGGCACATTACGAGTTCGTTGATATCGCATGTTTTCAGATTTTCGGGTCCTAGGACATTTCCTCTCATGAGAGGCTTCAGTCCTAACACTGGGAACACTGTAGGCTAAATAAGATTAGAACATGCCGATTTCCTCACGATATTTTCCTGCCCGTTTTGAGAGGAGTGGTGATGATGAAAATTACGGTTCGAACCTATGACCTACAATCGTAGAGCGTGCTGGTAAACTCTGGGCTACGACTACACGCTGTATCGACGTTTTTAAAAACTTGGCCTAGTACGAGTCAGACTCGCCCATGAAGGGTTCCGTAGTAACTACGCCAAATAACTTTGTTTTTCATAGTGTTTGTATGAATTACAAAGTTATATTTGTGGTTTTAGAAAATATGCCGTATCTCAAAAACTGCTGTCTCCATCTCGTTCAAACTAATTTTCGTTGAAAGTTTATATTAAGATCTTACAACATGTATTTTTTTAGATTTTTCACTCCATTATTATAGAAGTTAGAGGGGGACACACATTTTACCACTTTGGAAGCGTATATCTTTTAAACGATTAACTTTATGAAAAAGTGGTTTTAGAAACCTCAATGTCATTTTTAAATACCTGTCTATAAATACTACAAACGCATAGGATTCATGAAAAAAAAATATTTTAAGTTTCAGTTCCATGTATGGGGATCCCCCATTTATTTTAAAAAGCAGTTCATAGAATACATCTACTTACCAAGTTTCATGTGTATAGTTTCAATAGTTTCGGAATAAAATGGCTGTGACATACGGCAGTGGCGTGCCTAGGGTTTCAAAATAACGCAAGCCCAATAAAATTTTAACCGATTTCAAAAAAAGAAAGTTCAGTTTTCGACTGAGTATGTAGGTACCTACGTATGTATCATCGCAATTTTCTCATAAACTACTGGTTAGGTACAATAAATTAAAAGTGAATTCATCCATCTTCTTCTTTCCTCTTCTTTCTTCAATTTCACTCTTGCTTGTCGTGCGGTGAATGAGGTAACCAAAGCACACTGAAGGCATGCTAGTGCTAGATTGAATATAATAAACATATCAGCAATTGCATACCTCCGGTGGCTTTGAAAAAAGCCGTTTGGTTTGCTTCATTGCTTGAGGGAACAAAGTTATGGTAAGTAGTTGCTTCCTTCGTAACAGAACCCAGGTTACAGACAAAAAAAAAACAAAACAAAAAGTTACAAAACGAAAGTTAAAAAATAGCTAGATAGAATGTAATAAGGAATTTAAATAAATTATTTATATTCTAATTGGAATCGTCTATCTTTCTTAAGAAATGATTTAATTACATCAGAGTAAAATGTTGGTGATCGTTTTAATTCTACCAACAACTGTTTTTCAATAGCTATCATTGATAATTCGGAAAGACGCTCTTGACCTTGTGTATATCTCAGATAGGTATGGATACGTTTAAGAGACGAAAAAGCACGTTCCGCGGAAGAACTTGTAGCCGGAATAGTTACAACAAGATACGCTAACTTTAACAGCTCGGGAAAGGCATCTTCGAGGTTATTCTCATGAATGAAATGATTGACTGATCTATTAAATTTTCGTTTATGCGATTTACTAGTCTGAGAAATACACAGATTAGGCGTCGGTTTTAATGAAGAAATTAACTGTTTTTTCTGAGCAAAGTTTAAAGATTTTACCTTATCTTCGCCAATCAAAACTTGAACGCATTTTAAATCCTCACAAGGTACAATTACCTCCATTGTTGTAGGTAAATCACCAAAACAATTGTATCACTGAGAAAATCTTAGAAAACAAACAAAACCTTTTCTCACTCACTCAAGCAAATGAAACTGAAGTTAGTTGCACTCTATAAATGTCGGGAACTACTCAAGTGTTGTCATTTAGGCAAAAAAAGTCGCCAGGTATATGAAAAATCTAGCTAATTTTTTTTTTATTTTTAAGATATTGCTTGAATACAGTCAAAATCTGTTATAACAACATCCAAGGGACCACTCATATTTGGTTGTAAAAACCGATAGTCGTAATAACTGGTGATGTTTTCAAGGTACAAAGTATTTTGTACCTATGATTTTGGTCTATATAACCGGTATGTTGTTCTAAATGATGTTGTTGTAAACGGTTTTGACTGTATTTAATTTCGTTATTTTAAAAGTCGCTAGTTTTTATTGTTGATAAATGTTAAAAAAGTTTCCAAACACGTTAAAAATCTCCAAGATCTTTCAACGTGTGGCTAAAACGGCAACACTGCAGAGTTGGCAAGCTGACAAGGTCACGCATACGCATGCAACTTCATACGAATGCCCTGCTTAAATCTGCCATAGTGATCGATATTTTTTAAGCACAAGGCCTAACTCGTTATACGGCACATCGCTATAAGTGCGAAAGTGACAGATATAGTATTTGAAAGCCCGGTAAAAGCCGGTGCGTGTAAGCGAGATAGCAATATGTAGATCATTAGATGCTACAAATGCGAAACTCTGCGCGCGAACAATCGCGATGCGTAGTAGTGTACTCAGTAGATACATTGTGTTATTTTGATAAGAATTAAGCGCGCGAACTTTTAAATAGTTCGGGTTTGACATTGATTCTCTATCGAGCATTTTTTAGTAAGGCATTTGGGCTTATATGAAGGTACCGCCACTGACATACGGACGGACGGACAGACAGACATGACGAAACTATAAGGGTTACGTTTTTTGCTATTCGGCTACGGAACCCTAAAAATACTATTATTACTAAACATACTATACAAAACTATAGGCACTATATGAATAGTTAACTTTCACTATAGCTCTGCAGGCATTTTAATTGACTGCAAAATTTATGAACATTTTATTCGTATTTGCCGTCATACTTACATGTTATAATAGAATCACTCACGCGTCTGTATTGTTAACGATCAACAGATCAAGTAGCTTTAAAGAGCTTCAGGAGATAAGACCCAGGACTGAATCCAGTCACATTAGACACAGAATTTATAGAAGGCTAGCTACGTACAACAAGCAAAAATGTACGCACACGTAGACGCGCTTCATGTACTGATAGTGCAATTACACTCGCGACCGGCATTTGTTTGATGCCACCATACATACGCGTCTATTGTGTGTGAATGAGTGTATTTTTTTCTTTAGCGAACCTGTCACACATTATTTCCCACAAATCAAATTTATTAAGGCCAGAATCAACAATAGCGACAACCAGAAAAGCCTCGAGACAATGGTGCCGGAGAAACCATAGAACTGTTATTTAATTTCTAACTTCTTAGAATGTTCTTTCAACATAACAGAAGGTCGCGTTTCTGAGGAATTATATGTTTACTTTTCTTCCCAGCTAAAACACTAGAAAGTGGTTATGTGCGGGCGTTTTGGGGGACTGCCTACTGGCATTTTTTTAATGATATTTGCTAAATGACTGAATATTTTGCAAAAATCATTTATTAAACCAAATATAAGACTTAGAAAAGCACTGTTTTCCTAAGATACTAGCTATGCCTCAGGAAAGAGAATTTCTTTTTTTCATTTCGATTGCTAATAAATTATATTTGATTGATCGAACTATGTAGGGCCGGTGCCAACTGACAAAAGTCCGTTTACCTGCATGTGTGTACCCAACCTTCTGTACTACTCTGTGCTCTAGACCCAACAACCGAGAAAGATTAATGTGCCAACCGTCCAATTAAAAGGATCCCAGTGACCTTAAGCGTTACCCCTTACCCCAAAGCGAATGAACTCAGAATAAATAAGTTCTTTCAAGTCATTACGCCGGGACATGATTAAGTGCTATTTCTTTTTTAATTATTAAAGTTTGAAGTGCAATCGCTTTTCATAGTGATTGAGCTCTGTTGAGTATATAGACTGACTTTTTGCACGCAACTTCGTTTGACTTCATTTTTTTCATTCAATAATGTAGGTACCATTTTAATATCGTGTCGCGGACGGCGAGCAGGGGTAACTTACCATCCAGTAAGAACCAGGCTCGGGTCGGCGGCGCACCAAGTTCGGCGAGCGCTTCAAAGAGATTTCAGCAGCATTGATGGGGCCTGATAGCGCCATTGCCTGCCGGGGTTGCGGAAATGTTCTAACGAGATACCGTGGCCCCGGAACAGAGGCCAACTGAAGAAGCATGGTGGGTTTTTAGTCAGTAGAAGTCTGACACCACTCCACCCACAGTGGGAGGCGTCATTGATGATTTTCCCACCCAGTATAAAGAAGGTTAATATTATATCTTCTTCTAAATATATATAACTCAAAGGTGACTGACTGACTGACTGACATAGTGATCTATCAACGCACAGCCCAAACCACTGGACGGATCGGGCTGAAATTTGGCATGCAGGTAGATGTTATGACGTAGGCATCCGCTAAGAAAGGATTTTGCGAAATTCCCACGGGATCGGGATTTACACGGGAAAAACTTCCCACGCGGGCGAAGCCGCTGGCACAAGCTAGTATCACATAAAGCGTCAATAGCCTAATGGATAAGGTGTCGGACTTGTGATCGAGAGGTCACGAGTTCGAACCCCACCCTTTACACTATTGCCGTCAACACACTCCAGACACAAGCATATTTAGCTTAATCGGGGGGGGGGGGGGGGGGGGGGTTAACAAGATTGCTAGTAATGTGAATTCTACCGACATTACTAGCCATCATTTAAAAAAAAATATGTCAATGTACCTATATATATGTCGGTATATACGAGGATTTGGCTGAGTTTTTCAGGCCCGAGGGTGAAATACGTGATGAATATAGTTTTGGGTTAAATGCATTACAGGACCTTCTGCATGTGCATATATTCGTTGGTCGAAAGGCACTGCTATGTACTGCATATTCTCACTCAAGCTTGAACAACTAGTTTTTAAAGTTAATACAAAATACTGGCCTATAAACATTATTATATTTTTCATGGATTACCGCAACGTAACCTGATTCCATTCTGTGGTATTTACACATTTCAAATTCTTGGTACTTATTACAAAAACATGACTGGTGATAATTGAAATGAAAACATTTTAATTATTTATTGGTTAGCATCAGGGATGTTAGGGAGCTCCGTAACCGTAACCGAAACTTTCGGATATCCGGTATAAAAAAATATCCGTAACCGTAACCGAATCCGAAATAAAAATTTCGGATAATATCTTATAGGGGCGGAGCCTAATTGAGACACGTTATGACAAGTTGTTTTGATCGGCCGGGCGGCGGCGAAACACACAAGTAGACATGCGCAAAACAGTGCGTTAGAAAGTGATGTTATATGACCTTACATTTAGTACCGGGGAATGTTGCATTACACCATGACTCCAAACATGACGCGTAATGAAGCGCCACACGATGGTTATTGTAATGAAATTCTGGCGTTATAAAATGTAATACATCATTACATGAGATGAGATAGCGCGTTATAGTATGATGTATCTATTTGTATTTTACTTTTCAAATTCTTTATAAATCTAATATTCGTAACCGAAATTATCCGGAACTAACGGATAATCCGAAATAATTTCATATCCGTATCCGGTATAATAATCATTCCTATATCCGTATCCAATCCGTATCCGAAATTTCATATCCATAACATCCCTGGTTAGCCTTATACTGAATACCAATCATGTATATTTTTTATTATTATGTTTTACTGTGTTTAACATTTCAAAATAAGTAACACATGCAGAAAACAATACATTTGAAAGCTGATTAAGTCTATCAAAATGTAGAGAATAAAAATAAAAATCGGAAATAATGTAAAAAAAAAAACATCTAGGTATGTTAGTATCCACGTGAAGCAAAACTTTGTAAGAAAATTGCGCGAACATAGAAGGAGCGCAGAAAACGAATACTTTTACGAAAACATTAAAAAAATGTTTCACTTTGATTAATCGACAACTGCGTGTCCAAGTCATCCTTATCTGCTTAGTCTCTTTCCTAAGTGTGTTGCGGTCAGCTTCCAGTCTCACCAGATGAAGCCGTGTATCTGGGGGCACGGCAGTGCCCCCGCCAAGTCGAGCAAAAAAGCGGAACGGCCGTACCATTCTTTTCTCGAAGCAATTCAGGCCATTTTCGACCCCCTATAACTTCGTTGTGGATGTAGGCAGGCATTGTATAAACACGGTATATTTCAAATTTCATTCAATTTGAACCAGTAGTTTAAGAATTATAACGAGTCAAAGTTCCTTATTAATTTTGTTAATTTTGTCACTCACTGACTGACCGATCATCAAAAGTCTAAGGCACTTCTAGCAGACATAGAAGCTTCAAATTTAGAACACAATTAGTGTTTAGTATATGAATCAAGGAAAACCTATAATATTTTTCAATTTCGCTCCAGTTTTCTAGATACATCAACTGCATAAATAACTATGTAATCCCATATAAATATATAGGATTACAAAGTTACATTTGCAGTTAATTAATCAGTGTACCTGTATAATATAATGAAATAATAGATGTAGATGGGTACTTTTTTTTTCTTGGTGAAAAATATCATCGAATGACTTCTTCCGCTCGGGTGTATCAGAATTCTACTGACTAAAAACCCACCCTGTTCCTTCGGAAGCCCTAAAGTTCCGGGGCCACGGTATCTCGATGGAACTTTCCCGCAAACCCCGACAGGCAATGGCCCTATGACGCCCCGTCACTGGTATTAACAGCTTTTTGAGGCGCGCGTGGAACACAACGCGCCGCCGACCCGGGCCTGGTCCTTACCGGACGGTGAGCGACCCCTGCTCGCCATCCGCAGGCCCACGCCTACGGTGGCCCGAAATCGACTCGCGATCCACGATGCCCGGGGCGTCTCCCCCGGTGGCTGGGGCGCGAGGAAGAGAGTTGCCTCTCCCTCGCACGTTAGGCCTCCTCCTTCGCTAGCATGACTGCTTCGCAGCAGGAGGTGACTGCATCCCATTCCCTCTCGCTTCGCACCATGGTCTAAACTAGAGCAGGGCGCGAGAAGTCGCCGCCGCCGATCGCCTCTATCCACCTCCACCCATGCAGGGCACACCTCGACCGTATGCTCCACCGTGTCTTCCAGTGTAGATAGGTACCTAGACATAATAATAATGCTCAAAGGTAACTTGTTAAATGGTCAACGGAATAAAAGCAAGCAAGAAGTATTAAGAGTACTGGGGAGTATTAAGTAGAGTAAATTGCCCGAAATTGCATAATTACTCACTTATGGATTAACTTTAACCGAGACGTTTGACGAGTGCGGCATTAATTATTACTAACTAATGCAAAAGACGTACGTGCGTATTCATATGTGCGAATCAAAGCCTCCGAAAAATACCCATAGAGACAAAAAGTTTTTTTTTCTTTCTTTTTAGTTGTATGATTTTTAATTTACCTAGTTACAAGAGCCTAAATGTCAACTACTTATAACCTTTTACAAAATATTTCTTTTCCCAATGCTGGGCCGTTAATTGTTGAGGAGTTCTCCTGGTACTTCACCATCAGCTCTACATCACCATATGCATTGTGACGAGCATAAATGCTTAACATCCATATTCAAGTAATCGAATCGCAATCCACTTAATACTTATTATTGAGTAGTTTCGGCGGCCATCTGTGGTCTTCATCATCAGTTCCACTTCCCCAAATGGTACTTTTTGAGAGCAACTGCACAAGTTACTATAAGAAATACCCAAAACGCCATAGGTGTGCCTATAATATTTGAAGAGTTCCCTCGATTTCTCCAGGATCCCATCATCAGATCCTGACTTTGGTGATAGTGGTACCAATTTCGAAGTATACCCATTCGAACAAAAAAAGAATTTTCCAAATCGGTTCAGCCGTCTTCGAGTACTCGATGATCATACATAAAAAAAAAAAAAAAAAATATACGCGTCGAATTGATAACCTCCTCTTTTTGTCGTCGGTTAAAAAAGGAACGCTACCTACAAAAATAAGAAAAGCTCATAAGACAGAGAGAGGGCTTTAAGAAAATTCGTTGTTGGTATACAAGAAGTAGAAGGTACCGGAAAGGAAAAAAGTAGGACTTTCTACAAAAAGCAATGAGATCCCATAAAAAACTATACTTGTCAAAAAACCAAGTCTCGCAACTTAGTTGTTCTACCGTAAAAAGTTGTGAGATCCATGTAATACCAAGTCGGTTACTAATTTATTCAGTCCCTACTTAAGGGACCTTCTGTCTAAGTTGTTACGTAATTATCTAACCTAACGACATATTTTAATGACCATATCAATATTAAAAATTCCAACAATTTTCAAATTAAGTTGTTTACAAGTTGATAGATAGACGTATACCAAACAATATACATCATAATCATAGCCCTTTGTTTTATTTTCTGTTTATTATTTACTATTGCCCTAGCTGCGAGCTGGTTGAATTTCTAAGGTTTCAGATTTGGAAATCCTTTTGACATGGGTCTTGAGTAGTTATGATCGTTTCTTAGTTTATTATAGATACGTTTATTAGTATAAAGATCATGGATAGACGTTCATAATTGAGATGAACTGGGAAACAAAGTGAATGTTTGAAGACAGAGTTTTATCCAGAATTGTAAAACTGTATCATTGAAACAGTATCTAAAAATATGTAGTGTGTTAAAAGATAGAAACAATTTAGTCACCTCGAACAGATTTTTCTACCTTACATGACGTTCAAATGCCATTGTGATTTCCTTGTTACAAAAAGACCGTTATACCTTGTAATTCTGTCTCCTTTCCACATTCGAATCGAGTTGGTTTCAAGCCATCATATTAGGGCTCAAGTTCTATCCTAATTAATCAAGGTTCCCGTCCTGATCAGGGCGAACAAAAACGTTCCACAAATTGATACGTTAGTGGTCAATCATGATTCGAATTCAAGGTGAGATTGTGATTCGTCACATAGAGTATCCTAGTACTCTAGCCTCCTTCTGTGTAGCCGTGATGGTCCAGAAGGAGGCCACAGAGCGGGATCCGATCCTGCTCGGAGTACAAGGCGTCGCGGAGGCAATCGCCAAGGCACATACTTGCACGTATGTTTGGGACCGTGCCCTCAGAATGGGGACTCTGACCACCTATTGAATAACTCTATAGAGGACCGTTGCACCGTGGTCACGTGCTACCATTCATAGCGAGGTTCGGGGGAGACCATCTTGCAGTCTCCCCTACAGGAAGCTCCGGAACAATCTCATAAGAGAACCCTGGGTTTATCTCCATGTGCTGATAATCTCCTCCTTCCTATTCCTAAAGACCAAACCGAGCGCCTCCAGACTGACTGACTGACTGACTCCAGACTCTCAAAAATTTCATATTTTACCTACCTATTTTTCTCATAATTGTTCCACATACCAATGTGAATCTATTCATGTAAAAAAAGAAATAAAAATATTTTCTATTATTTTTTCCCAAAAACTATGCCAACAAATAAAGCTCAGCTTTAACTTACCTATTTACTAAACAAATCTTCAAAAACATCAGATTACTCTGGCCAACAAAAATACTTACTACATCTGTAGGCAGCTACTCGGAAGGGTACACAACAACGCCTTTAAAGGAAACAAAGTACAATAGAAACAAGAATTAAATTTGCTCTCTCGACTCTGAATTATTTATTAGTTGAATTGGATATAAAAGTTCCAAAGACTTGAACCGTTCAGGTAGATAACCCGTACAGAGCACTGAATCGATTATCCCGTCAACGATTCAATTGTATTACCTAAACAGACCCTATCAGCCAATAGTGTCAGTAATTGTCACCGCTTTGGTGCTAAAGAAAGAAACGTTACGAATAAAATGTATTTGGTACAGACAGCGGGCATGCAATAATTATTTATAATTATTTTTTAAATGAAATTACAAATTCATTGTGTCCTTTAAAACTGGTTACACAAAAAAAACCACAGACTAAATATGGATTGTGTTTGTCTCGAAGCTCAACTGTTACATTTGCGATTTTGTCCCTCTAATGGTAAAGGAACAAAATCCCAGATGCAAGGTGGGTTGGTATTATAAAAACTTTTTACCAAAAAATTAAACCGACTCCCAAAAAACACTGCAAAGTGAAAAATAACTTTAATTTCGGTAGTCGGTGTCCTTAGTTTTGTATTTTCGTTTTTGGCACCGACTTCCGAACAATCAAAAAAAGAATTTTCCAAATCGGTCCAGCCGTCTTCGAGTAATCGATGATCATACATTAAAAAAAAAATGAAATTCGCGTCGAATTGATAAACTCCTCTTTTGTTCGTCGGTTGAAAAGCAAGGAAATCACAAAATGCTTCAAACAACAAAAGTTTATTCCAACAATGAAAAATGAAAAGGTAAATATATTTAAAAAAAAACAGGTTATTGCCAGCCAGCTTTAAAATTCAGTCGGTGGAACTCATTCGGGTGTGGGGGGTTGGAGATAATCCAGTACTATTATTTTCTTTTAAAGTTTAAATTAATTTTCTTCCAGTTATGCGTAGGTGTTGATTGTTACCGTGTTACCCAGCTTCTGGGTTATGGAGGTCAGATCGCAGTCGCTCCATGTGAAACACTAATACTCAACTACATCCGGTTTGACTGGTAGCTGACCACAACACAGTTGGGAAAGCTAAGCACATAATGATGATTACAGCCATTATACAGGGTGGCGATTAGGTCATCACATTAAATTGTACAGCAAGTATTACAAGTTGTTATCAGTACGTTAAAATAATAAAATAAATAATTTTACTAAGATTGAGAAAAAGCATTTTTCAAACAAAATTGGTAAAAAATAAATAATCCTTTATAATACAGCTCTTGTCACTGTCGGCGTTCCAGCTGTTTTAGAACCTAATGGCCTGGCACGCGACGATGGCAAAAGACCGGACGGTATGTCTTTATTTCCTTGGAAGATGGGTAGGCCTTTAGTGTGGGACGCAACTTGTGTCGATACTCTTGCGCCATCCCATCTTCCTAGCTCATCTTGTTGTGCTGGCGCTGCCACTGCGGCTGCTGAGAACCTCAAACGGCGGAAATATAATAACCTTGTTGGTAGTTATATTTTCGAGCCGTTTGGGGTTGAAACCTTGGGGTCGTGGGGTCCGAGTGCTCACAAATTATTTAAAGATCTGTCCAGACGCCTAGTTGACACTTCGCGTGACCCAAGGGCTGGCTTTTACCTTGGACAGAGGTTAAGCATTGCCATACAACGTGGCAATGCCGCCAGTCTTTTGGGCACATTACCAGTGGACAGCGATGCGCACGAATTTCTGGATGCTATATTTTAGTTTATTTTTAGGTGTGTATATATAGTTTAGGGTTTTTATTTATAATATTATTAAGCAAATAAATGGATTTATAATATTAGTTTACTGACCTGTAAAAGCAGCAACGCCGCGGCGCCGGCGCCGGTGGAGCACGCGCCGAGTGATTGGTCAACTGATTACGTTTATGCAATACATGATGTTGTGAAATATTAAAATAGAAAAAAGTCCTACGGCTATAATATTCTTTATTATTAATTATTTTAATTATATAATATGATAAAATACCTAATATAGAGTATGTGGTGTCAATTAATGTGATAACCTAATCGCCACGCTGTATATCCCTTATAGCATCAGTTATATGCCAGTGAAAGCCTCTACATACACACCAACAGGCAGACAGCCTTGTTTTTTGATATTGAGAAAAGTTGTCTTTTTGCATAATGGAGTTTCTAAAGAGGGCGTTCCGTCGTCTGTGATGTTCCCTGCTGGAGTTTTAAGCGGAATAACTTAGAGGATCGTGTCTGATATTATTCCGTTTGTTTTAGACAACTTTGGTGTTAGAAGTGTTTTGAGCTGGGTACAATGGCGGTTGATTGACCTTGTTTACTTTCACAAACAAGTTTGGGGTCATAACTTAGATCTATCTTTCTAGAAGTTCAGAATTCTGTTCGTCGTCAAAAACAGTATCGGTTTTCCGCTTACTTACTTATAGATATAGCTTAATTCGTCTTTCTTTTAACCTTGTCTACTATCTGGGTAGAATAGGATTTAGGTATTAAATATTAACTCTAGTCTCTCACACAATGCGATTATAAAATATCTTTTGAGCGATTATGAATACTTGACCGCTTGTGAAAAGAAAATCTATTCTGCAAAAGTAAGCACCAAAATTCAATCTTATCTTGATTCTTTATAATATTAAAGCGAAAGTTTGTGAGGATGTATGTATGTTTGTTGCTCTTTCACGCAAAAACTACTGAACCGATTTGAATGAAATTTGGTAGGTAGATAGCTGACATCCTGGAATAACACATAAGCCAGACGGAATTCCCACGGGATCTGGATTTACGCGGGAAAACCCTCCCACGCGAACGCCGTCGTGGGCAGAAACTAGTTTTTTAAACATTATTCAAAATTTAATCAAAATTACTCGGCTTTTATGTCTAAAGTTAGTATTGACAGTAAGAAAATATAGTTTATTATCCAAATGTAGAATATTTTTTCTCTAGATCAATTATTACTTTAGTTATAAACGAAATAAGAATTGAGACTTACGACATTTAGTTTCAAACCAGAACAGTAAAAGAGTGCACGCGATATTCAACTTTATTACTGCTGCGTTAGCGTTTGGTACACAACGGCAGTTTCGAACCCGACCATGGTGAAAGAGCGCACGCGATATTTAACTTTATTACTGCTGAGTTAGCGTTTAGCATACAACGGCCTAACCGGGGTGCATGGGGTGAGCTTGCGTGAAAATTATTTTAAACTGCCTGGTCTTAAATCAACGCTATGATCCTTCAGTTATTTATAAGCAACTGATTTCGCGTGAGACATAATAAAATAATATATTAGCCGCAGACTTCTAATATAAGCTGTTGCTTATATTACAAGTGAGTCTTGAATTCTTGATTACAAGCAAATTTGTAACAACACAGTATCAGTGACACGGCCAGAAAACACTATCTTAAAAGTCTCTCAACCCTAACAAAGTCAGATTAAACAAATAATGTCGAAACCAGCTAATCAATGCGGATCACTGACCCCGTCAATATACTCGTAATTATCCTCAACAGTAGCCGAATTAAATGAAACAATCCTAAACCTAAATCCATGCAATTGTTTCAATTTAGATTGGGATTTGTAACTTTGAGTGAAATTGTGGTGATTGATCACAAGCACGAACGAACCCTTTCAGGCGTAATACATTGTTTATTTTACATAATCATCACCGCTCTCAAAACTGTAAATGAGGACATTGTGAGGAAACTGGCATGATTTTTTGTTTTTTAAGGATGGAAAATCATCCAATGACTGCCTTCCGATCAGGGCAAAGCGGGAGAGTATATCAGCCTTTTACTGACTAAAACCCATCCGTGTTTCGAAATTTTCCCTTCGTGTTTCAAGGCTGCGGTAACTCTTTCAAACAATTCCACAACTACCGGTATGTCCTACGACCAAAAATACCAACCCGTACTGGGAGCGTTTGGTGGATTACCCATTCCTGAGGGATGTGTCTCAGCCGTGGGAAAGTTATAGTTAGCTATAATGAAATCATTAAATAATTATGTTAATTATCCAGGTAGATTATAAATAACACTTTTCCACGTCATTTTTTTGCGTAAATTATGATAGACTAGTACTCACGCGGGGCTTCGCTCCCGTGGATTCTATCACGGTAAAAACATAACTCTCCTTTTTTGCAGTCGCGTAAAAAGTAGCCTATAACCTTCCTCAAGCTTCAAGCTACTTCCATACCAAATTTCATCCAAATCCACCCAGTACTTTTGAAGATTAGCGCGTTCAAGCAAACAAACAAACAAATAAACAAACAAACAAACAAACTTTTCCGCTTTATAATATTAGTATAGATGAGGCCGGTGTTTCCTAAGTGACTACCATGAGAAGATACACCGAAACAAACTCAGAGGTAAACGTGTCTTTTGAAGTCTTCATCTTGAGCACAGAGTAGGAAGAGTCATTTGATGCCTTAAGTAACTCATTGGGAGTCACTTAAAGCAAGAGGGAAAGTTACTTAAGGTAAAGGGGAAGAGATTCAGCAGATGATCTAACTATTGAATATCTGCCAACCTACATGTTTGATATCCGTCAGAATAACACAACACAAGCCTTGTTGACTCAAGTACATACGCGTAGGTAGAGATCATTACATAACTATGTTACAAATGTAACCCCATACATCGATCCAGTATCGCCTCAGTTGCGTGTAGGTATCCATTTAAGTAAACCCTGACTGAACTATCTACGTTAGAGTAACAAGATAAGAAGAGCTTCAGTATCTAAGCGTGAATGATGGCGGGATCCGACAGCGAGTCTGCCCCAATATCAATAAAACAGGGATATTTAGTGTGTTGGTAACAATGAAAAATCAGCTTCTTTTGTTTCTGAGAACTCTAAATGTAAGTCTTTGAGCTTTTGTAAGTGAAATTGCCGTAGGAAATCTCTTTAATATTCTTTTTGTAATCAGACATAAGTTCTTTTCAGGATTTCGTAGTAGACAAGGAACCCTTATAATTCATCATTTACACGCCATTGCATCCGTCCGTATGTAGGTCCGTCTGTCCGCGGCTTTGCTCAGAAACTATTAGTAATAGAACGTTGAAATTCGGCATGGATATACTTATTAATCACCCCGACAAAATGGCTAAAAAATATAATGAAAAAAAAATTCTTTAGGGTACTCCCACTACACGTAAAGAGGGGATGGTTTTTTTAATTTGGTCTACCCCATCGTGTGGGATATCGTTGGATAGGTCGTTTAATTTGGCTTCTCAAATTTTCGAGTAATAGTCGACCGTCTGTATTCTACTCGTTTTGTGACATATTCCACAGATTTAGATCAGGTTCTTATTTGTGTAAAACAGAGTAGTTTGTTTTTGTTAGAGCATGGTACGGAACTCTCGTTTAGCTAATCCAACTCGTACTAGACGTTATAGTATACTAAAGCACCCTACACTGCGCGTAGTCCTACACGTACTTGGCCGGTTTTTAGGGTTTCGTAGCCGAATGGCAAAATCCCCCTCTAACTTTTATAATAATGGAGTGAAAAATCTAAAAAAATGTAAACATAATGCAAACTTTCAACCGAAATTAGTTTGAACGAGATCGGGTTACCAGTTTTTGAAATAAAGCATTGTCTAAAACCGCAAATGTAACTTTGTAATTAATACAAACACATCTGAAAAACAAAGTTATTTGGCGTAGTTACCACGGAACCCTTCATGGGCACTTGGCCAATTTTTTTAATCTATATTACTATCTAGTAAGTTTACTTATTTTAAATATTATATGCTTTATGTGTTTATTTTTATTTTTTGTATTATCCAACAAAAAATAAAATCTGTTAACATTACTAGCAATCTTGTAAACCCCTCCAACTAAGCTAAATATGTGTAAGCATGTGCTTGGAATGGGTTCACGACAATAGAGTAAAGGGTGTGGTTCGAACCTGTGACCTCTCGATCAAAATGCCGACACCTTAGCTATTGCCGCTTTTTGTTGTTGTCTGAATTCTGGCCTAGTGGTTTCAGATACGACTTACAAGTTGTGGGTTGCGGGTTCGAATCCATATTACTTTGTATAATTTTCATCATCTACACTACTCTCAACACGGTGAAGAAAAGAGGAGGCCCCACGTGGTGAAGTAGCCCATAACCCATTCCTTCTCTATAGTTTTAATATAATTTAAAATAATAAATGCATAGATTAATCATAGACTCTATAGTGTGCATCGATCCCCCCAAACAAGAACTCGGTAATGTGCTATTATGGGCTTTATGCTGTTATGTCAAATTTGGCATTTATAGACCGGAATACGCCTTAGCAATTTTTTTTAGATTTTTCCTAATGATATTTACAAAGATATCATGACACACATGATATTTTATGTTGGTATAGAATTTTAGGTATTTTTTTTTCTTAAATATCTAGTTTTTGAATAAAAGGAATTTCATATCAATAACGCAGTGAACATTTCGCAAAAAAATTGCTTCCATTTAATACATCAATGACTTCAATAATCCCACTAGTTAAAACATATTTGATAAAATCACTAAATCTTTTCTCCTGTAAAATTTAGATTTTTCGATTACCGAGTTATTGCTTGGGAGGATCGACATGAGTAATCTATGTAAAGTATGTAGATACTTCTACCTACTTTAACCGCAACATGTCAACTACTTACCTTTACTTAAACTTAACGAACCTACATGTTCGGAACAGTCAACTCGTCTTGTTATGGAGTGAATGAGAGCGTGGTTATAGAATAATGTGCGCATTTAATAGTGAACCTAAGTTTCATACGAGAAGAAACTATTCTGCAAGATTGGCGAAAACAGGAAACTTTGTACCGACTACAATCTATGTGGGTAATAAATTACTAAGTTATGAGACTTACTGTGATTTGAATAATATTTTTTTTATCTACATATTTTCCCGAATATAAACATCCTTTTGTGGCTATCTAGATCTGTTCTTTCTAAGAGCGTAGACTTATTTTTCCGGGTCTGAACGAGTTTCATTATTTTGTCTCTATAATTCTATGTAGTCATCACTGACTTTTCATTCTAGCTTCTAGAAGTAGCTGTACTTGTCCGCTGAAAATAAGTACATATGAAAGATAGACCATGACCTGATTCCTCCATCTCCCCTTCACTACCAGACATACGGCTAGGTACCACCCACACTTGATTGATATACCCTCTTGTATACCAAGCGCTTCTTCTCTACATTTATTGTGCGCACAACCTAGCTGTGGAATTCTCTGCCGGCTTCTGTGTTCCCTGCCACTTATGACCTTTCAGCCTTTAAAGCAAGAGCAAATAGGCATTTTCTGGGCTCGCTCGTCACATCGTAGACCTCATCTATCGCTTACCATCAGGCGAGATCGAAGTCAAGAGCGGGCTCATCCGTAATACAAAAATAGAGACGAATTAAATGAAAATAACCAGAAACGTAACAAAATTTTAAATGTTAAATAACACCCATCTGTTTTCGTCGGGGGTTAACAAATATACAAAATTTACGTACGTAAAGTTAAGCAGATGCACGTCGTCTGAATCAACAAAGATTTTTTAAAGATTTTGTACCTCAGCCGCTATCCATCATATAAGGTTTTAAAATACGGTATGAATAGAAAATGTTGTTACCTGTCACTAGAGAATACAGTCCCGGGATCCCGGAATCTTGGTACTGACTTGGATAATCTCGGGATTTTCGGGATTGCCACAAACAGGTCTAGTTTCCACTCCGTAGTCCATTGCGCCTTGACAATGACCTTGCCTAGATTATATTAATAGCTTTTATTACATATCGCCAAAAAGACAAACCGTTGATACGCGTACGACATGTACTACATAGTTACAGCCCTAATATTATGTCGTAGAACTTAGAAGGGACTTCCCCGCTCGGGATACTTCAATATAATACTCTTAAGGTGATTCCGCAACGGGCCATTAGGTGAATCACCCGATCACCTCATATCATAATATTGTTGGGAGGTATTTCCCGTCGGGGATTACCGGTACGAGAGTATAAATGCGCCAATCTGGTTTTATATTTTTCATTATTATTCCATCACTCACGAGGTTACGTAGGTTTCGTTACGTCATTTAAATTTAAAAGTAAATTATCTGAAATTAAGTATTTCAAATGGCGGGAGACTGTTAAACATAAAAAAGACAGAGATACGACGTCAGCGTGGAGCTATTTTTTAGTTGCGAAGGACGGGAATAGTGCCAAATGCAAGCGATGCCCAGCTATTCTCAAGACTTTGGGTGGATCGACTAAGGGATTACATACACATTTGTCATCAAAACATAACATCAAGCTTATATCAGCTTCAACAAGTCAAGATTCTGATAATCTGTACACAGCACCGCCGGAAGCCAAGCGAAAGTTAATTTACTAAAATTGCCGACAATAGCCTGGTGATGTTTTGGCAAGAATGATTGCATCAGATGGATTTCCATTCAGTGTATTCATAACTTCAGATGATTTGAGAAAATTTCTCTTTGCAAAATACATGGATTTACCAAAGTCAGCCGTCACCATTCGAAAACGTGTTATGAATTACAGTGTAAAAAATCAGAAAACAAGTAACTGCAGAATTGAAACATTTGAATAGTGCAGGTGAATGATTTAGTCTTTCTTTCAATGAGTGGACTTCAACGTCCAATAAACGATACATGGCTGTCAACGTTCATTCATATAAAAAAATTTGGAAATTAGGACTTGTTCCTATTTATGGAAGTATGACAGCTGAAAATTGTCTTCGTGTATTGAAAGAGCGTCTATGTAAATTTTATATTTCCCTGGACACTGACATCGTAGCTATTGTAACCGATGGACCGAATGTTATGATAAAGGTGGGACGGCTTGTTTGCACTGAACAACAATTGTGTCTCGCACATGGTGTAAATTTGCCTGTGCTGTGCTTTATGAAAAACATAATTATTTGCAAGACAGCCCTATCTCAGATGCATCTATGACTGCTGATTATATGGATGACAGCCATGATAATGAACATTTAGAAGACTTAGACAGTCCAGAATCAGGCTTAATCTTAATTTTACAAAATGATCTTGCGCTAGAACAGAGTTAACACAAGATGAAAACATGAATGAGCTAATAAAGAAAATCCGCAAAGTTGTAATGTATTTCAAAAGATCACCATTGAAAAATGAAACGGTACTTCAAAAATATGTGTAAATTGAACATGGAAAAGAGCTTCACTTCTTTTGGACTATAAAACCAGGTGGAATAGTTTTTTAACAATGCTGGAGGGATTTTATTTTTTTTAAAACTACATTCTAAAACCTCTTATAGATCTCAATCGTCTAATTCGTTTGGAAGAAGTTGATTTTGAATTGGTAAATAAAATTGTTGATGTGCTGACCCCAATTAGATTGACAATAAAAGGAATCTGTCGGTGAGATGCTAATTTATGCACAGCTGATGCCGCTTTGAAATTTCTTACAAAACAACTATCTAGCTTAAACTCAGCACTTGCCAAAAAATTTAAACATCCTTAGTGGAACGTATAAAGCAACGACGAAGTGATGATTTGATTGGTGTGTTGAATTATTTACAAAATCTACGAAAAGATGATGAAAATCAGTTATTATCGAATTTGGAATGACATGACTCATTTCCAGTTCTTACACAGGCTTTAGTGAGGAAGCAAATAAAGAGTATTGTTATAAAACTTAACAGTCGAGATGACACGGAAGAAGAAGAAGGAAGATCAGGATCACAAACAGATGATGAGTTCAGGCTACAAACGTCCCAATACCAACCCCAATTGGCACTAAAGGAAAAGTTACAGCTGGAAATTGATAAGAGTATGAAATTCCCAGATCCTGAAGTACAAAATACAAAATGAATCGGGATTGGCAAATAGTATTAGACGTGAAATAAGCCTGTTTGAAAATGGAGGAGTTCGTGGATATCACCTAGAAACAGCATATAAGTATCTATTGTCTAATCCTCCAACCAGTGTAGAACCTGAACGAGCGTTTTCAGCTGCTGCTTATGTTCGTAATAAACTACGAAGCAGGCTTGGAAGTCAAACCTTAGATGCATTGCATTTCTATGATTGTATTTAAAAAATTCTAAATAAGTTTTTTTTGTCCTTTTATTTCTTACAAAGTATAGTATCTTTGTTTTGTCTTTTTCTTTTCTTACTATATTGTGATTTGTGTTGTGCAACAAAATTAATAATATATTTCAAGAAATTACTCTTTTTTTTAATTTGAGACCAAATAGAAACCACATAGTCTAATACCGGGATAGCCCCGGGATCCCGGGATTACGTATAAAAAATCCATTAATCCTGGGATCGAAAAACATGCTCGGGATTGTATTCTCTGTCACGTATCTCTTAATTATATAGTCATTTCATGTCTACGCAGTACTGTCGATCGCATGTTGGTGGAAACATATTGACCTACTTTTTTGGGGGAAAATATTTGAATGAATCCTCCTGCTCCGTTTGGATAGTTCGTGACCAGACTCCTTTCCAAATTCCGGCATTTAGCTGCACACTGGTAGGGTAGAAGCTGACCACTGGTCACACGGGTCCATTTTTTTATGCCTTCTCCCGCTCTGAAATAAATCGAATACCCATTAAAACAAAAAAGAGATAAACCATAAAATACAAGGCTTCTGGCCTTCCTACTTCAAGGTGCTGACCGTGTCGATGGTGCGTCGTGTTCCATGCGAGTCTCAAAGAGCAGGCAGAACTGGTGACAGGGCCAAATAGGAACAATGACTTTGTCCGCAACCAAAAGACACTGAACCTCAAAGTTCTAACGAGATATCGCGGCCCGGACCACAAAGGCAAATGAAAAAATAGGGTAGGAATTAAGTCAGTAGAAGTCTGACAACCCCTTCCGCTCGAGAGGAGTCATTAGATGATTTTCACACTGAAAAAACAACAATATTACTAAGAATATCCTAAAAGAAAATAAAATCCACAAGTTTCTTTCTGTGGTCTCAATAATAATCACCGACAAAATCTTTTCAAACCGCGAAGGGCGCTCAAGATTGGCAACATTATTCACAAGAATAGCCGTACGGAACCCGATCTTATCTCATTATTTATAATAATTGGGTGAAAGGGGATGAAAGGGGTGGAACTTGAGGCGTAACCCTGCCATAAGCATGGAGGAAAAATCTGTGGTAGGTAATTTATCACTGACAGGTTTAAGACGTGACGTTTGACATAGTGCGGGGACTATGCTCTGATCCCTGGTATTTCTATACCAGAAAATGGCAAGCAAGCAGGCCTAAATTATCGATCAGATGGTGATGAAACTAGGTATATAATGTGTCTTTACCTTCTATTATGTGGGGAACGTGTTGTACTAGTCAAACGGAGAATATTTCGTTCTCTTGACTTCTTATACGAACTTGCTTTTCTATTTCAGCCTTTTAGGAGTCAATGGTTGAAAAAAGTAGTCTATATTTGATCCCAAGTCGATTCACAATCACGAGATATCGTTTGTTAATTGCATTCACGTTTGACGTTTTGTCGATCGCCTTCGCTGTGCGCTTACATATATGAAAGTACTAAGATGGATGTAAACGAAGCATGTACTATACATTATGTAAGCCTGTATTAAATCTCTGATTCATTACATTTTCGACATCCGCGCGAACTCGGCTGTAGAAAACAAAGCTACATGAAAGCTGATTTTAAATCCACGATAAAGCGCTCGCTTTGCAATGAAGCTGAAAAGCTCCTGAAACCCTGAGATTAATCTGGCTAGCATGGACTTTAGGGGACTAGACATCTGAGCTAGACTGATCTGATTGCTTCATTGTACGATGTTATTTTTTGGGAAAGACAGTAAGTAGCTATGCTTGATACCGAGGCAAATTATACTACGAAATGGCTTTTGTTGTATTAATAACACTTCTCCTGTCCGTGAATCACATGTGAGGCATTTCAAGTTTTAAATGAGGCATGAGTGCACACATGTGGCTAATTTCCCCCCACAATGTTTTAGTCTTGTCAAATTGCGCCCGTATGAGTTTTATAGTTTTGTATAGATTTTATAGTATTTATATAAATATGATATTTTACTTCTATGTATGTATATATCTGTTTCTTGTATCTTTATAATTTATGTTATAAGTTAAGTATGTTTTATTTTATTCAATTTATTATTATTCAATTCTCCTGTCGCAGGTCTGCTGGAAGAAATTTCTTTAAAATAAGCAGCACCTTTGTGCTCTTTTATTTGTAGGTACTTATCTTTATTTTCTTTTTCATGTCTTGTGTGTGCATAATTAAATAAATAAAATAAATAAATATTCGGCCCCAACACAAGTATTGTTAATTACGTAATGGGACAGCCTCATAATTATACAATTACTAGCGACCCGCCCCGGCTTTGCACGAGTGCATGTTTATATTAAATATACTATAGAATGTCTTTATATACATCGTTGACAGCCTTTTTGTCATGCGACATACATGTTCTCTTTAGTAATTACTCTTGAAAGTGCAACACATAATTTACCATGGGAAAAACATTCAACGCTCAAATCTAAGCAACATAGGCACGCGCGCCGTGCCTCCGCCGGCACCGCGCCGCGCCTCCGCCGGCACCGCGCCGCAACCGCTATGTCCTTGCATTTTAAATCTGTAATATCTTCGAAACTATTTATTTAAATTATATTCTGTAAAGGGCAATATTGATTTATATTAAGTGCGCAATGTATTTATGGTACTTAATTGGATAAGGATTAATGCTGTATTGCTTAAAATCGCTTCGTAAAATATGTTCGTATTTCTCGTAAAAAGTAAAGGATAAAAAATGGTTGTTGTGGGTTATCTATAAGAGATAGACAGATGCCATCGAGGATTTTTTGTTGACCTTTTTAAGGTGTATAATACTGTAGTACATTATTTTGATCTATCTCGTAGGGTTCAGCCAGCGTTTGCTAAGCAAGCGCAAAAAAATGTGTTTATTTGCGACATCACATTAGAAACCTCGAAAATTATCAGTGTTCCTCTACTATATTATGCATATTATATACTTAAAAACCTTTCTATTGAATCACTCTTTGTATTGAAAGAAACTGCATCAAAATCCGTTGCGTAGTTTTAAAGATTTAAGCATACATAGGGACAGACACAGGGAAGCGACTTTGCTTTATACTATGTTAAGAAGATGTAAAGATTTTGGAACAATAAACAAGTTACCTATTTTATTTATTTCATTACTATGAATGAATGAAATACTACGCAAGGACTAAGAAATTACGATTCTACAAAAGTACGCCATATTACTTTTCCTACGAACGGAACGCAGAATACCTAATATTATTTCCCTTCAGATAAACGGCGCAAATTATTCTTAATGCCGATAGTAAAAATGAAGCTAATAAAAGATTAAGACACAGACTCAAGGTCGTAATCCGATAACTCGATCATTTTGAGTGCCTTGAGGGCTGGCAATTGTTTTACGAGCCCTTCACATAGACATAGAGAACTAGACTAAGTACTAATTGGGTAACCTCTAGAAAAAATAATAATATTTAGGGTTCCGTAAATTCCAATGTAAAAACGGAACCATTATTTCTGTTTATCCGACTGTCTGTTAGTTAATTTTCTCTGTGTACTGGACCGATTTCAGTCAAATCGATTCAGTATATTGGAGCAAATTTGTGTTTTGCCAAACTATAAAATTTGAATGTAGAATCAATTTGAAGCAAGAAAGAAAAAATTGGCCATGTGCGAATCAGACTCGCCCATGAAGGGTTCTGCAGTAACTATAATAATAGGTATAATATAATATTGTTACGCCACTCGCTTAGTGAAGTACGTCGAAAAACTTCGACATAAATCTAGAATGTTCGAGACACTAACCCCATCTAGCGGCGAATAGCGGTACTGTGTATCTCGAGTAGCTTCCTGGAATGTTCTGGGTAGTATAAGCAGTGAGTCGATTTTATAAGAATGTTCTAGAATTCATAGACCGGGGTATAAATAGATCGCAAAGGAACGCGGACAGTCAGTCTTATTACGAGACGAATACGCGATAATCGAAGCTTTACTAGTGAATTTCAGTGCGATTTAAGTGTTGTGACAAGTGTTGTGGTGCGAATATATGTGTTAAATTTTTATTTTGTGTTTAATTAATTAAAGTGTTAATTTTGGATTAATTGGCGTTAATTATTTCTATCCCGAACCCCAGCTCGTAACAATATGTATATTTATTTGACAAAAAAATCTTAAAAATTTCTTAAAACTAGCTTATTTACATTTTTTACAACTACGCCAAATAACTTCGTTTTCATAGTGTTTGTATGAATTACAAACTTATATTTGCGGTTTTAGAAAATATGCTGTATCTATAAAACTGCTGAACCAATCTCGTTCAAACTAATTTTGATTGAAAGTTTACATTAAGATCTACAGATATATATATATGTATATTTATGAGTGATATTTTATTTGTTAATTATAACATTAGAATAATTACTACAACATTACTTAAATAAAAATCCCTAAACTACATATACACATCTAAAAATAAACTAAAATATGGCATCCAGAAATTCGTGCGCATCGCTAATCACTGGTAATTTGCCCAAAAGACTGGCGGCATTGCCACATTGCATGGCAATACTTAACCTCTGTCCAAGGTAAAAGCCAGCCCTTGGGTCACGCGAAGTGTCAACTAGGCGTCTGGATTAGATCTTTAAATAATTTGTGAGCACTCGAACCCCACGACCCCAAGTTTTCAACCCCAAACGGATCGAAAATATAACTACCAACAAGGTTATAATATTTCCGCCACTTGAGGTTATCAGCAGCCGCAGCGGCAGCGCCAGCACAGCAACATGAGCTAGGAAGATGGGATGGCGCAAGAGTATCGACACAAGTTGCGTCCCACACTAAAGGCCTACCCATCTTCCAAGGAAATAAAGACATGCCGTCCGGTCTTTTGCCATCGTCACGTGCCAGGCCATTGGGTTCTAAACCAGCTGGAACGCCGACAGTGACAAGAGCTCGTCGGATAATGTCGTTAATATTCGCGTGCCGTGCTATGCGACCCGCGCTGCGGCCGCATGAAAGGCCGTGGTGACCGAGGCTGTTGACAACTTCGCTAAAAAATTAAATAATTTTTTTTTTAGATTTATCCCTTCATTATTATAGAAGTTAAGTTAAGAAGGGGACACACACATTTTACCACTTTGGTAGCGTATATCTTTTAAACGATTAACTCGATGAAAAAGTGGTCTCAGAAACATCAAAGTCATTAAAGACCTGTCTATAAATCACACACAAGTATAGGTTTCATGAAAAAAAAATATTTTCAGTTTTAGTTCCATGTATGGGCAGCCCACTTTATTTTAAATATTTTTTAATTTTGGAACGAAGTTCCTCATCGCGCATTGCGAAAGGGGGCTTGACGGAAAAAATTAAGACGAAAAGTTATAACGACACTTTTTGCTATAGTAAGCTATTGTAAGCCGTGCGGCGTGCGCATGTTTCTCTGTCTGTCTCTCTCTCATTGAGCCTACTGATAAAGTTTATATTACATTATATTTGTTAATAATAAAAGAAAATATTACAATTCCTTCACTAATTAATCGAAAGGAACTTCGTTCCATCCGGGTGTCCCTTGACACCTCCCAAGTTTTTTTTCTTAAAATCGGTAAGCGGTTCACAGAATACATCTATCTACCAAGTTTCACATGTACAGTCCTAATGGTTTCGGAATAAAATGGCTGTGACATACGGACGGACGGACGGACGGACATGACGAAACTATAAGGGTTCCGTTTTTTGCCATTCGGCTACGGAACCCTAAAAAGATATATCTATCTCTTTTTTGTACCTCATAGTGACAAGTAATAACTGATTGAATGATTATTTAGCCTCAGTCTACTCGTAGGGGCGATAGGCGGCAACCTCTCACTCCCGGCCCTTGTTCAATCCATGGTCCGGAGCGAGGAGGCATGGGAAGCAGTCACCTCTTTCTGCGAAGTAGTTATGCAAGCGAAGGAGGTGGCGGGACGCGCGAGGGAGAGGCAGGTCTCAAGGCCCTCACAGCTCTTGCGCCCCAGCCGCCGCAGGAGACGCCCCGGGCGCCGGGAATCACAGGGTGACTCCCAGCCACCGTAGGCGTGGGCCTGCGGGTTGCGAGCAATGGGTAGCTCGCCGCCCGACTAAAACTATGCCCGTATAGACGGCGCGTCGTGTTCCACGCGCCTCAAAGAGTGTCAGCAAAGTTGTCGGTGCCCACAAGAGGGCCGTTGCCTGCCGGGGTTGCGGAATTGTTCGAAAGAGTTACCGCGGCCTCGGTACACGAAGGGCATATGATGGAACACGGATGGGTTTTAGTCAGTAAAAGTTTGACACACCCTCCCTCTCCACCCAGAACGGGAGGCAGTCATTGGATGATTTCCCATCAGTTTTACAAGGTGAGCTTGTTTGCATTAGTGTAATGTGTCATAAAGTTACCTTTCCACACTTACCAATGAGCTATTTATTGGAAAAATTACACATAGACTTGAACGGATTAATTTCGTTAAGTTATCGTATTCAAGGACACAACACGACATAGTATAGTGCTTGATGCTTTTGTACGTTCTCTATGTCTATCAGCCATCTCTAACATTCCTTGCTGTCACTATGGCAACTTATTATCTAGTCTTGGGTTAACATGAACAGTGTACGCGTAACTATTTCATTATTAAGGCTTTTTCTGGTTGCGCAATATGAAAGTTTTTGTAAGGGATGATAGACCAGAGAATGTTTAGTGAAATTCATTAATATGAAACATACAAATTCTATGTAGATACTAAATAAAATAGTTTCAAGAAACATAGCTTATATCTTTATTCTTATAAATATAAAAATTAATATCTGTTCGTTAGTCTTGCTAAAACTAGAGCACGGGTGGACCGATTTCATTTTTTTGTATCATGTTCCCTCTCATACAGGGAAGGTTTAAAAGGTGAGAAAATCGAAATCGAAAATAAGATCGCCGGGCCAGCTAGTCAAAAATGTAAATTAAATAAAAATAGCCTTTATTTCTACTACTATAACAAAATTACATGGACTATTTAAAAGTACGTTATAAGACTTATGTGGTTTATTTTTATAGTAAAGTATATTTACAAGATAGATAACTGTTTGTTTTATTATTAACTAGCTTCCGGCCGCGACTTCGTCCGCGTGGAAAAAAATCCCCCGATTTTGAAACATTCTTCATTAGTGCTCCGCTCCTATTGGTCTTAGCGTGATGATATATAGCCTATAGCCTTCCTCGATAAATGGACTATCTAACACTGAAAGAATTTTTCAAATCAGAACCGTAGTTCCTGAGATTAGCGCGTTCAAGCAAACAAACAAACAAACTCTTCAGCTTTATAATATTAGTATAGATAGGCGCATATGTGGCGTAGACCTCTCCTAAACCTCTCCCCTTTTTCCCCTTTCTTTCAAGAACTACTAGCTAGAACTATTAGCTTCATTTTAACTAGTTCAGTAGTCTAATTCTTCTCAGTAGGTACATCCATCTGTAACTATAAAAATCTCTAAGCTATTGTAAAACTCGAGGACCGCTAGACCGATATCATTCATTATTTTTGCACTATGTTTTCTCTGATCCGGTTAAACTGGAACCGGACCCCAACATAGTAGACCGAAAAATAATAATATGGTGGTATAAGTTTTCATGTACAGATAGTAGATAACACAGAACAGATAAACGAGGTTAGAAAGGAAATAGTTCCTGATTTGTATGAGAACGCGTGTCGCCGCTTATCTCTTTAGCTCCACTACAAGCTAGAGGCCCGTTACGTATGCGCACACAAATAAATTACACACACTTAAATCGAGAGCTTGCTACTGATTGTAACTCACTGTCGATAAACATGCGCCGTGCATCACGGCCAATCAGGGCAAAGGACGAAACATTGATGGTTGAAGTGTGAAAAACGCGACGCATACAAAACATTGTAAGCGGACTTGGTCATTGCGTTGATTAAGCTAGTACACATCGGGCAATGTATACTTTTTGTAACTTGTTGCAATAATGTTGTTAATGTTCGGAATTTCATAGTGATCAGAATATTTTTGTTTTTTACAAATAAAATTGTAATTAAATGTTATTTTCCACTTACCAATGAAAAGATATACCTCCTCGCTCTATACTTGCGGTCTGACTTTTTGTTTTACAGGTTATAATTGCACAACACGGCATTTTAAAGCAGAGTTCTGTGTTCCGAAGTAATCCGAAGCGCACTAAACGCGGTGAATGAATTAATCGGTCGAATTATGATTTTCGAATCATAAATGTGGCACGCTCGCCACGCCCACATTACCATTCCAACCTTATTCATCTATTCCGTGGTAGGTATATAGTGTGTTCTCAGATATAAAAATCATTTTTTATTCGTTGGTCTCGCTAAAACTTAAGAACTGGAATCGGGATCGATTTGACTAATTTAGGTTTAAGAATATTTGTCAAAGTCCAGGAAAGGTAAAACTAGGGAAAATAAAATGCGGTACGAAGTTCGTCGGGCCCGTTAGTCTATTATATTTCTGTTTTGTCTTATTTTGTCATTGTTACTTTTATCTACACCATAGACAAGTCAAAACTCTTATGACAGAATCCATAAACAATGATATGGCTATGCCCATAAAGCAAAGACACTTTAAAACTATTCTAATATCAAGAATAGGTATTTAACGAGGCAAGATTCTCCAAGACTTTGCAAAGTGTAATATTTAAAAAGTTATGAAATTGACAAGCATAAGCTATAGATATTTTGACATAATATGTTAGCAGAGTATTATATGGACACACAAAAGAGTTTTGCAATCAAGCCGTACTATGTAAACCAAACTTTCAACTTTATACAAAGTCTTTCAAAACCAGTGAATTTTCGAAGATTAAAAAGGCAACGATTTATTTTACCTCATTCTAACGCATTCACTGTATTAAATGTACGAGGAGGAGTTTTATTATACTTGGAAACTAATAGCCAAAGGCAAAAGAAATAATATGTTACTTTTTAACACTGACTTCGTTCGCGTGGGAGATTATTCCTGCGTAAATCTTGATCTCGAGGGAATTCCGGGTTAAAAAGTGTGTGTTATTCCAGGATATCAACTATCTACTTACCGAATTTCATTGAGATCCGTTCAGTAGTTTTTGCGTGAAAGAGCAACAAACAAACATAATTCTCGGAAACTGTCGCTTAGTTTATTTATAATATTAGCAAGCAGAATTCACTGTTGAAAGGATAAGAATGAAATACAGCAAATCTATCTAAACATCCTTACATACTATGAAACAAAGTCTCCAGCCGCGTCTGTCTGTGTTCGCGATAAACTCAAAAACGACTGAATGGATTTTCATGTAGTGTTCACTAACGGATAGAGTAATTCATGAGAATTTTTTTAGTGTGTAAATTATTAAGGTTTTGCGTAAATTAGCAGATAAATTGAATTGTCTGTCTGTGATTTCAATATCATAATATGTTTTTCATCAAATACATATAGTTACTTACACGATAAAAAAAATACATTTATTGTTAATTAAAAAAATTAAAAAAAAATTGTATATCTGATGTCTGTCTGTCTGTCTGTTTTGCTGTTTGCTCAGGTAAATCTCTGAAACGGCTGAACCGATTTTAATGGGACTTTCACTGGAAGATGGAGGAGGTTTTAAGCAAATGCAGTATATATGGTGTTCCTTATTTTACCTTACAAAATTTAACGCGGGGAAAACCTTCCACACGAACGAAGTTGCTGATTCAGCTAGTATTTAATAAATTCATCCATGTAGCCTTCTCTCAACTATTTTGAAGTAAGCTTCTAGTCTAACCAGATCCTGTTAAGTAGCAACGATTGCATTTCAGACCACCACAACCTTTTTCATAGTTTTCGGGGGAAACCTTCTAAAGCCACCTGGAGTTTTTGAACAAAATACTTAAATAATAATTTGCCCCACTCAAACCATATCATTCCGGTATGATCATCGATTCCTACTTCTAAAAAGACTACTTCCGAATCGCCTCTATGCAACGCCTGTTACGGTAAATCTCTTGAGGTCCTTTTAACTAATTAAATGTTTTCTAAAAATTACCCAAGTCCACCTTTGTCTAAGTCAAATTTTGTGTTGCATAACGTTTTAATACATAAATCTGTCTCCTTTAAGTTTTGTCCATCCGAAGGTTGTCTGTAAGAGATCGCCCTGTGCGATAAGACCGCCCATTACACTACAGTACACAGTTTATTTAATAATCATAACTGCATAATAAATGCGTATTCCTTTTTCAAAAAGATATACAAACTCAATGGTGTAAACACAGATGTAGTCCAGTATAAATTTCGGTAAGTATTCCAAATTTAAATCACATTCTCCCCTTAGAGGATGAATGAAATTCAGTACAATTTTCTTTCCCTGTTTTTAACAGATTAAAAATGACTATTGTTATGTTCGCTTTTTGTGGCATAGAATGTCACTTTTTTGGGCAAGTGGTACGAAAAATCATATTACCTACACTCTAAAGTACTTCTTTGGCGATAAGTAAGTAAACTTTTACATTGAAATTCATATCTGTACACAATGCATGCAGCACCTACAATCTTGACATACTAGTATTGACTATTTTTATCTAAGCTTGAATTTATTTTATTTAAATTTATGAATGGAAATTTAAACAATTTATTTCTTGTTAAATTTAATATTCTTATTTAAGTGGGTTTTTTATTATTGACCCTGTAATTGTGACATTTATTTCATGTTAAGTGGTTTGTTTAGTATTGACACTGTAGCACTTTAAATTATTGTGCCCTATATATATATATATATATTGTTGTGCCCTAGCAGGGTTCAGTTTGAAACCTATATAACAAATTTGCAACAACTTGTAAACTATATGAATGCAATAAATGATGATTATGATTCATTCTCATATTGAACATAATATCAATACCATCTTACCTACTACTTAATATTATAAAAGCGAAAGGTTATGATCTGTTTTGATGATGTATGTATGTTTGTGGCTCTTTAACGCAAAAACTACTGAACGGATCTGAATGAAAGTTAGGTAGATAGTTGAGATCCCGGTATAAAACATAGGCTACTTTTTATCCTGCAATTCTTACGGGATCGAGATTTACGCGGAAAACCCCTTCCACATGAACGATGTCGTATCGTTCGTTTTTAATTTTAATTGTCTTTACTAAAGGCGTCAATTGTTTGTTTTTAAACTTTCAAATAAAAACGGAGTACAGCTACTTCGTTTTTATGAATTTAATTGATATAGGTTACTTTTTCGCTGAAAAGCTATCGAAAACGACTAAGTCATAATATGTTATACATATTTATTACAATATGTCAGATTGACATGTGTCACCCGTTGGCGTAATTAAACAGAGCATAAGCCCGAAGATTTCCGAAAGATTACGAAGTCATGTTCCCAGTATTGTCAGCACAAATTCATAGCTGAACAGATGAATGTATTTTCTTAATGTAATTATGACACGGTTTTCTTAATTAATAATTAGATTAAGACGTCAGACAGAGTTCACACTGAATATTTTAGAAGCTGCGGCATCTTTGAATTTACTTCTTGAGATATTTAGGTATGCTTGTTTTCTAATTCGAGCGAACCTTAAGGGGTACTTATTAAAATCCCGAAATTTCATAATAACTATGACTAAAATACCGACGTCCAAAACAATGAAATTCAAAATACCAAAGTTTTAAATGCCGATAACCGTTATATCGAAACATAAAATACCGATGTCCAAATGCCCGAAAGGATGAAACCCGAATGAACGAAATCCCGAACGGACGAAATACCGATGGATGAAATCCCAAAGAGCAGCGACGTAGTTTCCGCGATTACTCATAGATGACACTACAACACAGTTATGATGGTAGGCATTTTGCTCAACATGTTTTAATAATTTTTTATAGCGAGGATTTCGAGTGATATCGAAAGACCTAAATATCGATATAGAATCAAAGTATCGAATGTCCTAGGTTAGGTTAGGTTAGAACAGTGTAAATTAACGCCACATCCCCTCTATTGTTGGTGAATCATTTGTTTTAGATGAGGTCAAACTCCACCATATTGTTGGCGGAGTGGGGCTCCTATTTCAAGAGTTTAAAAAAACCTAAAAAAAAACAAATAAACTTTCGGAATTTAAATTATTCGACCAAACAATCATTCGGCGTTTAATTTTTCGGGATTTGGTCTATAGGTATTTTAAAACACGGTCTTTTAAATTTCGGTATTGTAATACGTAACCACCTTTTTTTTTAACGTGGTAAAATTATCAAATAAGTCCTCCCACTCCGGGCAGGGTGGGAGGGACTGTCAGACTTTTACTGACTAAAATCCACGGTGTTCCTTCAATAACCCTTTACATACCGGGGCCACGGTAACGGGATGAGTCCCACGACCCCGGCGGGCTTCGGCCCTCTGCAGAGGGGGCCTCGTCATGTTGCTGAAGCTCTTTGAGGCGCGCGTGGAACACGACGCGCCGTCGACCCGGGCATGGTCCATGGTCGGACAGCGAGTTGCCCTTTACTCGCTGTCCGCATGCCCGCGCCTACGGTGGCCGGAGATCGTCGGCCGACGTCCGACGCCGTGGGCGTTTACCACTGCGGTTGGGCTGGAGGGAGGACGCCATCCTCTCCCTCGCGCGGCCCGCCTCCTCCTTCGGAAGCATGACTGCTTCGCAGAAGGAGGCAACCGCTTCCCACTCCCTCTCGCCCCGCAGCATGGCCTCGACCAATGCCGGGCGCGAGAGGTCTCCGCCTATCGCCGCCGTGAGGACACGTCGGTGCTCTGCCCAGGCGGGGCAGTCTTGCACCGTGTGCTCTACGGTGTCCTCAGGGCGACCCTCGCAGTGGTGACACCCAGGCGTTTCCTCCTTTCCCATCAGACACAGGTACCTCCCGAAACTTCCGTGTCCGGTGAGGACCTGCGTCATGCGGTAGGTCAGGACGCCGTGACGCCGATCTAGCCACTCCTCAAAGAGGGGTCTTACCGCCGCAATTGCGGCGTGCCCGACGTAACCACCTTAAGGTGTATTTTAAATATTGCAAAATATGTTATTGTTTTATTTAATTCTTCTTTTAATCCAAAAGTTGTCTGAATTACCTACATCGCTATCCCACTGATAGCGATATAATCCAGACAACTTTAATAACTTTAAGACCGCCATTGTAACCATATATCAAGCAATATACTTAAACAGGTTTGTCTAAATTATTGGTGCACAGTAAAGTATATTCCACCTATCTATCATACATACAAACAGTGTCTTTATATAATGAAACAACGATACTATATCCTACTATAATAATATTAGGTATAAATGCATTATAAATGCGAAAGTTTGTGAGGATGTATGTATGTTTATTGCTCTTTCACGCAAAAACTACTGAACAGATCAAGTACACACTAAGTTGGTAAGTAGATAGTTGACATGATGGAATAACACATAGGCTACTTTGTGTCCCGAAATTCTTGCGGGATCGGGATTTGAGCGGAAAATCCACCCATGCAAACGAAGTCGCGGGCAGAAGCGAAGAATTGAGTTTTATATAATCTAACCGTGTCGAATCATAACGCAGCAAATAAAAACGCGTCTAACCATCCCCACACATCACACAGGCAGCAACCATCCGCACTTAAATTAACCCCCGTAACATATTTCCAACTTAATTTAGAGTCCAAAATAAAGTGTTTATTAAAATATGGAAGTGCGTGTGAATCGCAGTCTCGTTTTTTTTTGTGTGGGGGAAAACAGGGAGTAAGAAGAAAATGGAGTACCCATATAGAGCACATAAGTGTCATCTGAGTGGGAAACAAAGTAGGTAGAAAAAATTGGCCCAGTGCGATTCAGACTCGTCCATCAAGGGTTCCGTAGTAACTGCGCCAAATAACTTTGTTATATTTTTAGAAAATATTTTTAAGTTTCAGTTCCATGTATAAGGAGCTCCCCTTAATTTTAAATTATTATTTTTTTCTAAAGATTGGAAAGCGGTTTACAGAATACATGTACCTACCAAGTTTCATGTGTATAATCCTAATAGTTTCGGAATAAAATGGCTGTGACATACGGACGGACGGACAGAGAGTCAGACAGACAGACATGACGAAACTATAATGGTTCCATTTTTTGCCATTCAGCTACGGAACCCTAAAAAGTAAAACATGACATGTCTGTTTTCCCGAAGGATTAGGCGGAGGTGCACCTTTACACCCATAATTTCCTAATTACGTTTTTTTAAATTTCAACTTATAGGATTTTTTACTTGACTTTTATCAATCGTCACAAATTTTATCAATTGGGCTAGCATGACTGCTTCTACTGAAGCAGTCATGCTAGCGAAGGAGGAGGCTGAACGCGTGAGGGAGAAACAATTCTCTTCCTCACGTCCAGCCGCCGCGGCACACTCCCCGGGCGTCGGGAATCACGAGCTAATAACGACAAGATGTCTTGGTTTTGATATATTTTGACCTAATCCAAGACCAACCGTGGCAAGCGTTTCTTACCATGCAGATCAACCTATCTTATTCACCAACCCCCTGCATAAGTTTGGGAAAACTAAGATTAACACTCCATTTTTACTTTATCCTTCCATGTTTTAATAAAACAAACAGTTTTATCTTCGCCTCTGTCAGCGAGGCACGAACTGCGTCGAGCTCGTCCGAAATAAAATTAATCCTTGGGATTCCGTCTCCCTTAGGAATACGAAGAGCTAAGGATTCTTACACTCCAACGTTGTCAAGTTTATTTGACAAATTGGAAAGGGTTCTGTCGGATCTTGAGAATATATGTATGTCATACTTGAAAAGAAAATAATAGATGGGAGAGAGCTACAATAATAATATTGTTTTATGGAAACTATTTGAACAGCCACAACCTTGTAGACAGGATTTTACATCTACAACGTGCTCTTAAATACTACAATATTACTTAATTAATTATTATATTATATTATTATTATATTAACATGTAGTGTCCCACTGCTGAGCAAAAGCCTCCTTCCATTTCTTCCAGTGGTCACGGTTCTGCGTCTCATCCTTCTAATTCTTAAGGAAGGCATCCAGGTCTTCCCATCATCTCCTTCGTGGTCTGCTGCGTTTACGCGTTAGGCGTATCATCATCTCCTTCGTGGTCTGCCGCGGTCACGCGTTAGGCGTATTAAAAATATAACCAATTTTTAGAGTGAAAATCTTTGCGGAATGAATTTCCTTTAACATTAGCTTCAAATACACTCGAGAGCAATGAATCCGGGTCACTTAAAGAATCCTAAAAATCTCGGAAACTAAAAATGCTAGGTTAATGCAATAAATTGTATTTAATAGACAATGTAATACTCCTTAAATGAAAGTAAAAAAAAATATGAGTCACCATACATTTTATTAACACAAAATTACATAAAGAAAAAAACTGCTGATCTCTCCTTAAAACAAAAATAGGAAACATGAAATTTTTGAACTTTATTACGATTTTCTTGAATTTTAATACTTCGTATTGCCTCCTCGTGCTTCCATTACTGCGTTTACGCGGTTTGGCATGCTGTACACCAAGTTCCTTATACGATTTTGGGGAATATTCTGCCATTCCTCTGTGAGAGCAATTTTGAGCTCACGAAGCGTGATTGGGGGAGGGTTTCGTTGTTTTACGCATCTGCCTAGCTCGTTCCAAGCATGCTCGATCGGGTTGATATCCGGGCTGCGCGCTGGCCACTCCATACGAGTAATGTTCATCTCTTGAAGGTAGTCATTCACAATCCTACCTGTATGAGGTCGGGCATTGTCATGCATAAATATAGCATCCTCACCTAAATTGACCATAAATGGACCAACGTGATCATAGAGGATTTCTTCCACATATCTTACGCTAGTTAAAGAGCCGTTTTCTATGATCACCAGCTCTGTGCGACTTTCAGAAGAAATTCCGGCCCACACAAGTACAGACCCACCACCGTAGGCTACTTTTTCTTCGATGCATGCTTGCTTGAATCTTTCCCCTGGTCTTCGATACACTCTGTGTCTTCCATCGTGCTTGTAGAGCATAAATTTTGATTCGTCGGAGAACATAACTTTTGACCAATCTTCAATACTCCAATTTACGTGGCTCTGGGCATATCTTAGTCTTGAAATACGATGCCCACGCTCCAGTTTAGGGCCGTTTGCAGGTCTAAGGGGTTTTAAGTTAGATTCAGCAAGCCGACGTCTTACTGTCCATGCACTTGGGTTACTTCCTCCGAGGCGTCGAAACTGATTGGTGAGTTCAGTTCCTGTGAGAAAGCGATTTCGGAGCATGGTGTTCACCAAGTATCGGTCTTCTCGTGCTGTGGTACACCTGGTTCTGCCCGTTCCTGGTCTGCGTAGGTTAGAACCAGTTTCTTCGTAACGTCGGAGAACTCTTTGTACTGTTGACAGCGACACACCGACAGTCCTGGCTGTATCGCGATGACTCCGGCCGGTTTCCAGCATTGTAAGTATTCTGGTGCATTCTTCAGGCGTAAGCGACATAATTTCAGCTTGAATAATGAATATAGAGCACTATCAACATGGTTTATGTACCCACATAAATGACAGATTACAAACAAAAGCAAAACCAAATGCTGTAATTTCGTAGTTCCATCTTCGAAAGTGGCCCTTTTTCAAATTTGATTTTTTATTGATATAACTTTACAATAACTAAGAAGTTTTAATACCTTCATTTAAGGAGTATTACATTGTCTATTAAATACAATTTATTGCATTAACCTAGCATTTTTAGTTTCCGAGATTTTTAGGATTCTTTAAGTGACCCGGATTTATTGCTCTCGAGTGTATGTATCTATTTATATGTATAAAAACTCAGGTAAGAAGATTTCCTTGAAAGGCTACGAGAGTAAAGACGTACTTTACTCAGTAAACAATTCTAAGGGAAATATCATGCAAATGACACCTACTGCCTTGGGTAATAGGTCCATATAAACTTAATGTCGTCATAAGAGCGTCCGATTCATGGCCGCACCAAAATAAGTAATTGGCGTACCATGAACCACATATGTATGTGTACATGCAGCGCCCAAAATTAAAAATCTAATTGTTTTATAACAACAAGATTTTGAAAATGGAACCCAATATCTCATGCGCAGTGATAATATTGCGTTCAGGAACATTCGACCTACAAACAGACCATAATATGCTATACCATTATTTTATAAACCGTTGATTGTAGTGGTTTTTTAAAACGTAACCGATAGCGTTAACGTTTACGTCTGCTTATGTCAGATCGTATAGAAAAAAGTGGATTCTGCCTTTAATTTCATCAGACAGCACTTACTCAGTTTAAGTAGAAATTAGGTAATTAATATTTTAAGATATCTGTTAATTCTACCAAAAACTAACATACATTCATGCTGGTATTGAGTATACACCAACATCCTCTCACTCGTAAATATCTGAACAGGCAGAAAGTGAAGTAACGCAATGTGTAACCCAAACGCATGCTCGATTTGTATTTTGATCCACCACGAAGTATATTCCTTATTCCTTACTTTGGTATTGTGCATCAAATCATTCGAGCTCAATGACGTATTTATATCTTTGTTCGAGCTTCTTAAGGTTCTAAGTTGAGCTACGCGATATTTGACAAATGCATGCACTGTTTGGACGGGCCTGCTCAAATCTGTGTGATTCTGTCCTCTGAAGGGCGCCACAAACATTAACCTACATGGCTCTCATATGATTTGATCACTACAGATTGTATGGACTTTAAAAGAGACATTAACCTCTGAGTTTG
Source organism: Tholera decimalis (assembly GCA_943138885.2). Lineage (NCBI taxonomy): Eukaryota > Metazoa > Arthropoda > Insecta > Lepidoptera > Noctuidae > Tholera > Tholera decimalis. Next base: position 32,554,717 of record OW964565.2, read on the forward strand.
TTTCAGTGTTTCTTCTCAGAGTAGTCAGTTAGGAAACACTAGCCTCATCTAGTTTACATTTACGAAAAAAAAGACGTGTGAAAGTGTTATTTATAACCTTTTTAACAGACTTCAAAAAAGGAGGAGGTTCTCAGTTAGTCTTGAACTTTTTTTTTATGTATGTTACCTCATAACTCGGAGACGGCTAGACCGATTTGGAAAATTCTTTTTGCGTTTGAAAGGGTATACTTTCTAGTTGGTCCCATTGTTACGAAATCAGGATTTGATGATAGGATCCTGGAGAAATCGTTTTGAGTATTTCTTATAGTAGGTACCTTGAGCAGTTGCTTTCGAAAAGTACCATATGGGGAAGTTGAACTGATGATGAAGACCACAGATGGCCACCGAAACTACTCAATAATAAGTATTTTGTGGATTGCGATTCGATTACTTGAGTACGGATGTTAAACACTTTATGCTCGTCACATTGCATATGGTGATGTAGAGCTGATGGCCAAGTACCAGGAAAACTCCTCAAAAATTAACAGCTATGCATCGGGAAAAGCAATATTTTGTAAAAGGTGATAAGTTGTTGACATTATGGCTTTTGTAACTAGATAAATTACAAGCCGACGCACTAAAAAGCGTAAAAAAAAAAATTAGCAAAAATAGAACCGACTTCCATATCAAAACACTACAAAGCCAAAAATAACTTTAATTTCGGAAGGCGGTGTGAAAAAAATAAAATACAAGACCAATAACACGTGGTTTTCAAATCAGTGAATAACACCCACTACCGAAATTAATTTTTTTTTGCAAAATAAACATCATGATTATTTCATTATTCAGGAGATTTTGAATTCTCAACCAATTAGGTAATGATAAAGATCTCGCTCCAAGTCTTTAGACTTTCACCTTTTTATAACATTAATCTGCTAACCCTTTTGCGAAATCCGTCTGTTTGGGTCGGCTTCCAGTCTAATGCCTGCAATACATGTTGGCCGAGCGTTGTCGAGTGAAGGCCAATACCAACATGTGGACGGTATAATTATTTGCCTTGTCTTGCTATCGCTCGGTGTCACTTGCCTAGTTGGCCGAGTGAAAGCCAGCGCTAACGTGTATAGATCTCATTTGGTACAACTTGTCTTCGCTCGCCGTTGCTCGTGATTACTTGCCTCACTTCGGATCGGTGTCGGTTTTTGGTCACAAATCAAAGGTGCTCGCCAACATGAGGGCAACTCTACAGACCCTCTTCTACATTGGTCGTCTGCATTGGCGTTCGACGAACTTGTCGAACGTGTGGACATTATTTCTTGCCCTGTACCTATTTGCCAACGCTCGTGTTGGCCTACGCTCGGCCAACATGAACAGAACGCAGCTGAGTACTAGTGTTGTAGTACTACTTGAAGCGACTGTCTATTTAACCTCCACAAGCCAGTAACTGGATAGCACTGCACGTGATACCCGTTGGCAACACTGGTGCCAGATTTTCTGTCTACCCGTAATAACTGTCAAAGATGTACCGTTGCTGACTGCTGGAACCAAAAGCTTCATGTGCTTTCGAAGGCATTAAAGAATCTCGATTTGATCAAATGCTTACCCATCCACGAACCGGCCTCGTCAAGTGTTGCTTAACCGTAAAGTTGATTAAACTGATTTATTGATTTATAGCAATGATTAATGTTTTAATTACTTTTTATTGCTTACCAAAGGGAATGGATGACGGCGATAACGAAAACGGTAAGTCAACCATGACAATGGGTTTATTATTAAGTGGTCCCTGATGTGTTTCATTGACAAAACCTTTTTATATGAAAGTGCATTGTGTGATAGGGTCGCTGTTATGGCTTTTAGCGCAAAGTTTAAATTGCATAATGTGCTCAATTTATTAACTGTGTTCAGTTTTGGTCTGCACATTGAAAGCACTTTACTTAATATAATTATCTGTTATAAAAAGTAAACTTAACGTTTACTGATATTAAGTACCTTTTTTGTTATCGGGAGAAACCTTTAAAAAGCGCCTGGAATTTCAGGGAAAAGAAAAGAACAAGAGTGTGGGATTTCTACCTCACTAAATCATCTCCTCTTCAACTCTCCTGTCGCAGGTCTGCTGGAAGAAATTTCTTAGGAAATAAAAATAAAAATGCAAAAGAGCACAAAGGTGCTGCACCTTTGTGCTCTTTTGCCTGTATTTATATATTTTCTTTTGTAAGTGGCATATGTGTACATAAATAACGGCATAAGCACATAAAAAGGATCCCCTTAATCAATTGAAGTACTTACATTAATAAATGTACAAACATTTTTTTAATAATTATCGTCAAAGCTAGTGAGCCAGAATTATATATAATATTATCTAGAGCTGGAACTAGGTCCAGCTCAATATAGGCAGTAGGTCAGCGCAAAATCTGACGCTAGTTTTCAACTTCAACTGAACCTGAAATATTGTAAATATATCCATATTAATTATTTATATACAAGGTGTAACAGATTAAGCGCAATACCTCAGACACCCCAATTAGAATATTAAATTATAAGTCTAAAACAACATCCGTAACTTAATTTTATGTTAAATTAATTTACCTTTGTAATCAATCAATTATAAAATGGTAACTAAATTAATTTAAACCAAACGCAAAACGTATGTGCGTCATACAATATCCTTACGCAGATGCATACACTCATGCAATGTTAGCGGCCGACATGCAAGCGAGCGCATTTCCTTGAATTAAGGATTGTATTAATTTGTCATGACACTGAATTTCCATTTTAAGTTACTTAAATGAAAGTTTTTTCCATCAAAATTTAACACCTATTTTTTATGACGGAAATCGATTCAGAAGCCGATTCTGAACCAACTACTACAAGAACAACCAGGAATTGCGTTTATTCTGTTACACGTTGTATAACTTGAGATGAGAACATCAATTGAATAGTCTCATCTTAAGTTAATCATTATCACGTCATCTCATCAACTTCTTTGTATCATATTGCCCCCCATGGTAAAAATTTCTTCCCTTGCAGCTGCCTGCACCCCCTCACATCGAGTTGGTGATGGCTATGCCGTATCTTCGCACAGCGTTCAAGAGACCCACCGTCAGAGTGAGACGTAAGTATTTCTCTTTCTCTTTTTGATTATCCATAAGCTTCATAGAAACGCAAATAGATCTGCAATAGTCATACAAACAAATATAGGGATGTTGTAATTAAATACAATAACCCCATGATTATTGAGCACACACTTAAGTGAAGCTACTGAACTATAAATTAGAAATTCTGCTTATTTCTTACAAAAGTAGATACGCAATTTCTTTTTAAATGCATAGCGAGTGTAAGCCGTTCTGATCTCTAGAGAAAGCGCATACCAGGGAAGAATCGAATGAACGTAAAATGAAGAACGAACAAAGTCAGGAGTATGAGAAGGGCAGAATTAGAGAGGATCATATTTTGAGGAGAATAATCAGCGAGAAGAAGAAATAAGTAGAAATACGGATAGGACTACCCGCTTCTTCAAAATTTATTTTATTTATAAAAAGAATGACCAGTCACCATCACGTAAAGAATAATACACATAAGTCTTAGGGATTAACCAAGCATTAAGTTCCTTACTTATATAATTGTCAAGTAGTTATCGTTACTAATATGTATCTTGTAGATACGATATACGGCTGGGTATAAATCGCAAGCACAGACAAACATATCCTTCCAATATATAGTAAGTTTAGACACTCCTACATGTTCAAACCACAGAGATTTCCATATTCCCTTCAAGTAGGTGTAGGTATCTATATTTAATGAAACAGTTTGGAAGGCGCACAGCTCATGGCTAAATATACCGCACAGCCATTAGCAAGACTACGCAACGGTCACCGAGGTTAGCCCGTAGATGGGTGAAATATCGAGATTTCTTGCCGCCGTTGGTCCTGCCAATTTTCAAAATGATAGTCGTTACGAGTAGTCAGAAACCAAAAGATCTGATACCAGTCTCGCCTAGGAGTATCGTGCTACTCAGCGACTGGGTCGTGGAAGTCAGGTAGTCGCTTTATTTAAATCACCACTAATTTTTCTTTTATATAATTGATAGTGTTTCGTTTGACCACCATCTCACCTGATGTTAAGCGAGGATGTGGTCGAAGATGAAGCACGCTTGCCTAGAAGTAACCTATTCACTCTTGAGTTAAAGACTCCCAGGTTATAGCTATCAGGAAAAAACAGACTCCGACAGGGAATTCCACTCCTTAGCTGTACGCACGATGAAAGTATTCCCAAAACGTTAGACTGACTGTAACTTTAGTTAGACTGGAAACCAACCCTGTAGTTGGGGATCAGCATCTTGTCAAATGCACTAACTACTAGTGTTTTACATATAGCGATTGCCTATCTGACCTTAACAACCCTATAGCTGAATCTTAATATAGTATGTTAACTAACAGAGGCCGTTCGTCCGTCGTTAACCCGTAATAGTATAGCATCCATACATGCTAAAAAATATTACCATTCGAAAACAATTTTTTTTTTATTAATATTTAAATATTCACTAAAAACGTTAAATTGATACGTAAAAATAACACTCCGTACACGCGTACGCATTCATAAATAAATTGCGACGTTGCCGTCCTTCAAGTACGCGTATAGTGTATATTAAGATGGTTACACATCCACAGACCAACCTTGAGAATTCACCCTTGCGGCTGTTAATTACCTAATTAGTCACAAGTGCACTGTTTTGATTTGGGTATCAAATTAAAGGGCTTGTCGAGAAGAATACGAAAATAATAAAAAAAACTTGTTTGAAATAAATTAATTGACTCCTATGTAGGAAAGTGGGTATATGAAAGCAAAGGGTTTCCGTCCCGTATACCCACGTCTATAGGTCAGTTGTACAACTCGTAGTACACATAAAAAACGTTTGGTCACTGGCCTTCAAACAGTACACGTGCTGTTTTGTTCACCCAGACACGTGCCTCTCTCTACGATAAATTGCACATGAATCCTATATCGTGCGACGCGACTCGATGACTAGATCGTAATTCAATAAGTATCGGAGAAATTATCGGTTTTTAATCAAATGTTTAATCAAATTTTGTCTCTAAACCTTGTGTTTTAGCTTTTACAAGCGTTACAAGAGATGTTTAAATAAACTATATAAAGAGAGTTTTGAAGCAAGCCCGTTTGTATTAAACGACTTTTATCAAAACTAAATGTTTATTAAAAAGATCAATACAATCTCATAAATATGACACATATATGCAGTCATAAATGACGCGTGATTTTTTCAATAAATACAATGGACGTAATTTTGGACGTTGGTGGGAATTTGCCGCCATATTTTTTTTACTAAAATAAAAATTTAAATTTAAAAATTAGTCTCAAATCTCAATTCGATAACTAACTCCTAAGATCGTTATCAAATTGAGTAAGAGCAGTACATTCTAATTTTAACTAATATTTTTTTTGGGAACATACCAGGTAGACAATCGCACGTTTTAGTTAACACCAAACACAATGTTAACAAAACATACCTACTAGTACCCACAAAAAATGTTCAGTTTAACAATAGCTATACTTACGTTGATATGTAGCACTTCTCCGAATAAGTTCATTTAAGGGCAGTTTTGCTTAACCAGAATGTCGATGTGGCAGCCCAAATGTGTACTTATATGGAGAAAATATAAGTCTTAACATCTGGCCTGCCACATGTACCACACGTCGCTGTAGAATTGGGGAAAAGTGGCTGCTGATTAGGGTCCGAGCAATAAGAACCAATGACGTGGTACTTAGGCCCAGGAGGAGAAGGCGTGCCGAGTTAGATTCCTACCTGAAGGATTAGCCGGACAGTTTCATTTCGGGGAGTGTGCGATGGAATTACACAATCTAATTCCTCCAAGCCCGTTCCATCATCGGACTACAAGACAAACGGCGATGCGCCATCATCACATGGTGGACATCCCACCCATACGCACAAAACGTTTTGGGAATAGATTCATTGTGCGTACGGCCAAGGAGTGGAATTCCCTGCCGGAGTCTGTGTTTCCTGATCGCTATAACCTGGGAGTCTTTAAGTCAAGAGTAGAATAGGTTACTTCTACGCAAGCGTGCTCCATCTTCGACCACATCATCACTTACCATCAGGTGAGATGGTGGTCAAACGCGAGCCTATTATCAATAAAAAAAAACGTCAGTGAACAGGGAAAAGTGGAAGGAAGGAAGGGATGTTTTGCCCAGGCAAAGCGTCAATAGCCTAACAGCTAAGTTGTGGGACTTGTGATCAAGGGGTCGCGGTTTCAAACCCCACACATTACACTATTAGCTGTTACTGCAAGCATATTTAGCTTAGTCAAGACTGTGTGTAATGTGAATTCTACACACATTGGTACTTCTCTTTTTAACCGACTTCTGAAAAAGGAGGAGGTTCTCAATTCGGATGTTTGTTTGTTTTTTTTTTTTTTTTTTTTATGTTTGTTCGGGCATAGCTCCGTCGCTCGCCAACCGATTTGAAAAATTCTTTTTTGTTGGAAAGGGTATACTTCCCAAATGGTCCCATGAAAATTTTATCGACATCGAACAAGCCGTTTCTGAAAAATCAACAAAAGTCTAAAAAAATATTTACATTGATGATCTTTTCGGTTACTCTATATTGTGTTTTTTGTTCGCGCGTTTTTAATTTTTTGTAGTTGACATTTTGGCTTTTATAACTAGATTAATTACAAATTGACCCACTAAAAAGCGCGAAAATAAAAACTTTTTTGCAAAAAAATAAAACCGACTTCCATATCAAAACACTACAAAGCCAAAAATAATTTTAATTTCGGAAGGCGGTGTGAAAAAAAAGAAAATACAAAACCAATAACACCGACTACCGAAATTAAAATTATTTTTGGCTTTGTAGTGTTTTGATATGGAAGTCGGTTTTATTTTTTTGCAAAAAAGTTTTTATTATGATTTTATTTTATGATTCATCGTATATGGTGCAGGCTACTCATCTTTGTGCAGGTGCAGGATACTCATCATTAGACAAGCACAGTCACTTGCTGCTTTTAAAAGCTCTGTTGTCAATAATTTTTAATCGACTTCAAAAAAAGGAGGTTCTCAATTCGTATTGAACTTTTTTTTTATGTATACCGTAAAATGCTGTAACTTTGCCTGGATTTTGAAGTTTTTGTTTGTATCTCTGAACCTATTTATTATTGCGGCTTTTATAGACTTTCAGATGGAAAACAGACCTTATGCCTTGCCAGGTAGAACCCAAATCTATTTAAAACATGTCATTTTTCAGAATTACAAACACTCAAAGTCGTAGGCAAATTTGTAGGTAAAAGACATAACTTTGCCTAGAAAGATATCTCAATAAATATAATTATTGATTATCTTTTTAGTATTTTTTTCCGTGTACAAGAGACAGCGTGCTTGTTCCCGGCAGTTATATTATTGCCATGACGGTATTGAATATTTTTTTACTGCTGATAGGCAATGTTGTAGCAGGTACCACAAACTTGACAAAACACACAAACAAAAATGTCGTTGAAACAAGGGTTGTCCAAAAAAAATACAGTTTATTTTCTTAAACTTTTATTCACTTTTTTCAAAAATAAAACATAATGCTACTTATGAGTAAATATCACAAATGTAATGCTTTTTTAGCAATACTGACTCGTGATTACTAATAAAACATGGCTTTTCCAGAAAATATTTGAGTTTATAACTGTGAGTATTGGTAAAGGCTTTTGTTAAATAAAATTAAAAATGCAGTGCCGTATGTAGCTTTATAATTTGTTAAAATTTCACGCCAAAGTCGTTTCATAGGTCCAAAAAATGCAACGTCTAGCGGTTGAAATAGGTGTGTCGCATATGACATTTACATAGTAAAAATATATCATTATTAAAATCCGACTAGTGACAACCTTAGACCCAGGCAAAGTTGTGTCACTCAAGTTTTCAAAACAGTGCACAACATTGCCTTTTTTTTTTTTTTTTTTGGGGTGGGATAATCATCGAATGACTTCTTCCGCTCTGGGTCAAGCGGAAGGGTGTGTCAGATTTCTACTGACTAAAAACCCACCCTGTTCCGGCTGCCCTAAATTTCCGGGGCCGCGGTAACTCGGTAGAACTTTCCCGCAAACCCCGGCAGGCAATGGCCCTATGAGGCCCCGTCACTGGTCTTGAGGGAGCCTCATAGGGCCATGCACAACATTGCCTGCTCGTGTCTTTTTAACAAAAATATCAAGAAATACGGAAAGTAGATAATATTTTCTTTCCCTGGGATGTTATAGCTGCACGAAAACACCTTTTCTTTAGCTAAAACTTCAAAAGTTACACGACACTAAAAATTTTCACCCACTCGCACCTGTGTTTGTCGCACAACTGACATAATAACAATGAAGTTACCATTACAAAAAATGAAAAATATGTTGCCCTAATAATGTAAAATCACTACCAAATGGTAGAAAATAAGAAAAAACTAAGCAAACGCGAAATATCGTAATTGAAACGAAATAGGCAAATTTGGGTTTGGTTAGCAAAGTTGCAGCATTTTACGGTATTACCTCATAACTCAGAGACGGCTGGACCGATTTGAAAAATTCTTTTTGCATTGAAAGGGTATACTTTCTAGTTGGTCTCATTGTTACGAAATCAGGATCTGATGATGGGATCCTGGAGAAATCAAGGGAACTCCTTAAATATTATAGGCACACCTATAGCATTTGGGGTATTTCTTATAGTACCTTGAGCAGTTGCTTTCGATAAGTACCATTTGGGGATGTTGAACTGATGATGAAGACCACAGATGGCCACTGAAACTACTCAATAATAAGTATTTCGTGGATTGCGATTCGATTACTTGAGTACGGATGTTAAACACTTTATGCTCGTCACAATACATATGGAGATGTAGAGCTGATGGTCAAGTACCAGGAGAACTCCTCAAAAATTAACGGCTATGCATCGGGAAAAGGAATATTTTGTAAAAGGTGATAAGTTGTTGACATTATGGCTTTTGTAACTAGATAAATTACAAACTGACCCACTAAAAAGCGTGAAAAGTTTTTTACAAAAATAGAACCGACTTCCATATCAAAACACTACAAAGCCAAAAATAACTTTAATTTCGGAAGGCGGTGTGAAAAAAAAGAAAATCCAAAACCAATAACACCGACTACCGTAATTAAAGTTATTTTTGGCTTTGTAGTGTTTTGATATGGAAGTCGGTTCTATATTTTGCACAATTTTTTTTTATACACTCCTATGATTCTACCTTGTATTTCTTTCCTTAAGACATATTTATATACATATACAAAACACATATATTTATTTATACTTATTTATGTATTGTATTATATATATATATATATATACTATATTATACATACTTATATTAACTACTTTATTTACTTTTTGTGTATGTTATATACTTGAACTAGGTACACTGACTTTCCCCTGCCCTCTTTGTTTTATGTTCTTAAAGTCCATCCAAAGGTTGTCTGAAAGATATCGCTATCAGCGATAAGACCGCCATTGTAACCATATTTTGCAGTATTGTAAATCAAGTGTGTGTTTAAATTATTGATGTACAATAAAGAGTATTCTATCTTTAAAAAAAATAATAATAATAATATAACAACAAAAGTCTTAAAATAAGGCATGATCACGAGACATTTCAACAGTGTTTGTCAATCCAACAAAAAATTACGTTTCGTTAGTCGCTTTCGCCATGATAACGGCAGAATATCACTTTTCTAAAGGTTAAACACTTCTCAAAAGCATTACATTTACTACAGTTTCTGCTACTATTATAATAATGTTCTGAGGTTTATCAATAGGTATGCATTGTTACGAATAGCGCGCTGTTAATTCCGTGGAGCAATGCGACAGAGCTATTTGTCTAATTAAAAATAGCTCTGGATTTGCGTTCTGATTATAGCATTGTTTTCATTGTTATAGATCATTTCAATGAATTAATGGGAGTTTAGATGGATGGAAGTGTTGTTCCCGAGGGTGCGTTTTAAGCTTGGTTGGTAACTAAGAAGCTGTAAGATACTGGGCTGGCTTGGAACATGCTAGGTCTTTATATGATGCAATATATAGTTGTAGACACGTCTAGTGGTTTTGATCTAAGGTGGCAGTGCGTATCTCTTAGACTTGTCAGGGGAGTCAAACACCTCACTCCATCCGCTTGGCTAGAAGGTACAAGTCGGGACCGCGTTGAGTTCGCCGCTGGTCGTCTCCCGCTGGGCGTCAACAAGGCAATCCAAGAACAAAACCAAACAAGGCGGATTACTAAACCTGGCGGGGACGGATCGCCGAGGTTTCTTGCAGAAGCCTTGAGAATGCGAAAATACTATAGACTTTTTTTCTGGGTGGAAAAATCATCGAATGACTTCTTCCGCTCTGGGTTAAGCGAAAGGATGTGTCAGACTTCTACTGACTAAAAACCCACCCTGTTCCTTCGGCTGCCCTAAAGTTCTGGTGCCGCGGTACCTCGATAGAACTTTCCCGCAAAACACTCTAAACCCTTTGATTCGGTTGTGATTAGTAATGACATTGTATTATGTTAAATGTTTATACTGTCCTCTCATACCTATGAAAATTATATAATCATGTATATGATTTTTTTACTTTGCTTTTGAGAAACGAACCTAGTTTTATTATTAGTCAGATTTTCAAAAGGCATTACATTTTTACTCTTTCTTTCGACTAATGATGTTAAGTTAAAATTACATCAACTGCATTCTTAAGAAACCCAACCTATTTTGATACTTTTTAATTCAAGTGGCGTATGTTCTATTAATCTCAGTGGTTACTATATTTTGGAGAGGTTTGGGGTCGTAACTCTCGGACTGTGGGGGTCATAGTGCTCACAGCCTTTTCAACGAAATTTAAAAAATGCTACTTAATTCTTCTCGTAAAGTAATAGTCATATTATTTTGATAAATGATAAATGATCTTTATTTTGCAAATTGGTTATTAAAAAACACTACACTTTTTTTTTTGTTTTTTTTTTTTTATAGTTGATAGGCTTGCGTTTGACCACAATCTCACCTGATGTTAAGCGATGATGTGGTCGAAGATGAAGCACGCTTGCCTAGATACTCTTGATACTCTTGATACTCTTGACTTAAAGAGTCCCAGCTTATAACTATTGTTAATTTAAACTAGATGAGGCCGGTGTTTCCTAATTGACTACCCTGAGAAGAAACAGACTCAGGGGTCCGTCTCTTTTAAAGTCCATACAATCTATACGGATCAAAAATATATGGGAACCTAGTAGGTTACCGTCTGAGGCGATCTTTTAAGGAAAGATGCTGACAGAGAGTGTTAAAATGTTGGCCAAAGACAAAGCATTGTAACGTGGCAATGCCATCAGTCTCTCGGGCATAATACCAGCCGACGGAGCGTTAAGAACGAATTTTTTATGCTTTATTTAGTTTGTTGTTTCTTTACATTACAAGCTGCCTATGCTGCCTCGGTGGTTCAGCGGTCACAAGCGCGACTTTTGACCGAGAGTTCTCGGGTTCGATTCTCAGGTCGGACAAGAAGTGTTATTGGGTTTTTCTAATAGATATTTCTCAGTAGTAGCTCGGAGTTTGGAAGTTTGGCCGGGCATGACTGATTTTGAACACACGCCCAAGACCTGCGGAATCGTCGCTCAGCTCCGCCTCGCAGCCGCCGGGACCAGCTCCAGCCGTGAGTGAAGAGACTCCGGCCGCTGCAGTTGCGTCGAGCTCGAGCGACGATTACTTCTCGCCGCCGACGACACCACCACCTGCGCGTCGGCGAGGAAGAGGCCGCCCTCCGGCCAGCTTCGGACTTCGAGGCCCACCGGCCTCTGATAGGGTCCCCGCTGCCGGTGGAAGTGTGCAGCGCATGCGATGGACAAATTTCATCAATGAAAATGTCATGCGCTCATACTTTGGGGCTATAGAGGGGGGAACTAACCTGACTGCGTGGAATACCCCCGTGCCTTGGAAAACAAGTTAAGCTGTTGATTCTGGACCTGACCTCTTACCGGTCGGGTCGGATTGTCGTTCCATCGGGCTATGAGAGTAAAGGAACAGAGAATACAGTAGCTTCACACATATATACAACGTGTAATTTAAAGGGTATATACATACCGAGTGCACGGCTTCTTTGGATGATAACAAACGATATGGCAAGGGTTTTGTAATCCTATGTGTACATGTGTGGAACTTATTAGAAATTTCAATACATTGATACCAGAGACCAAATTTTTCAAATTAAGAAGAACGAAGAGAATTATCGTTTTATTGGCAAGTGACGTGGAAAGTTATTGACCCTCATAGTGCTGTGACACGTTTTTTATTATTGGTATTCAAGAAACATGTGAAACCAATAATTTGGGGTCAATTCTGTGAGTCACTTATTTTGAGCTGAAACTTTGCATAGAGACTTCATACCAGATATTGTCTTCAGTCCTTTTGGATAGATATGGGGTTTCCGTTACACATTGTATATTACAAGCCAGAATATCAAAATCAAATCTACTCTGTGCAACCAACAAGCTCTGGTCAGCTCAGTCGATTATCAGGATCCATCAAGCCCTACCCTGTTGACATAGCAACCGCCCCTCTATTCTAACTAACCCAATAATCACTAACACGTGACAAAAACCAACAAAGAACAGATTAATCAATTAAAATTCTTAATTAATGCAGGCTAGCTTATTTAGAGCAAAACGACACCCGAACCGGAAAAGGCAAAATCAATTTTAATTCTAGAAGAGTAAAGTCGTAATTGATTTACAAGCACAATCTTTATCCCTTTTCTATGCGAGTAAATGTTAATGATATTCGATGTTACGTTATTCACTTTGTTGATGCCATTGAATTTTTTTTATTGGTTGACCACCATCTCACCTGATGGTAAGCAATGATTTAGTCGAAGACAAAGCACGCTTACCTAGAAGTAACCTATTCACTCATGACTTAAATACCCGCAGGTAGCTATCAGGAAACACAGACTCCGGTAGGGAATTGAACTCCTTAGCTGAACGCACAATGAAAATATTCCCAAAACGTTGGTGTATCCAAAAAACTGAGTTCTGCTGCATATGCAGTTAGAAAAATCCGAAATTTAACTGATCTAGAGACAGCTCGTTTATTTTACTTTAGCTATTTTCATAGTTTAATGTCGTACGGTATTCTTTTGTGGGGAAATGCCGCCGATATTCAGACAGTCTTTGTTTTACAAAAAAGGGCTATTCGTTCAATATATATAAATTAAGTCCTAGATGCTCCCTCAGAGATAAGTTTAAAGATATTAATATAATGACTGTGCCCTGTCAATATATTTATGAAAATATTTAATATGCTCATAAAAATAAAAATATGTTTAAAAAGTACAGCGATATCCACAATATAAATACTAGGAATAAGCACACATTTATTGTTCCTTCAACTAGGCTCAAGAAAATTGGGGGCTCATTTAGATGTCAATGTATACGTTTTTACAATAAACTTCCCAATCATATCCAAGAACTAACCCTTAATAAATTTAAATCGTTTGTGAAGCAGAAACTTTGCCAGAAAGCTTTTTATTCTGTCAAAGACTATCTTGCTGACAAAAATGTTTGGGATTGAGCTGCTCCAATTACATATGTTGTAATTCTGTTTTATTTGATTTTTCTTACTGTCTGGCAGTTTGAGTGCTATACACGGCCCACCTAAATGTCCTAACTTTGGTATTGTTCGTCAAATCGTTGAAGCTCCTTAAGATATAAAGTTGAGCTACGCGATATTTTGACAAATGCTTGCACTATTTGGACAGGCCTGCTCAAATCTGTGTGATTCTGTCCTTTAAAGGGCGCTACAGGCATAAACCTATATGGCTCTCATATGATTTGATTACTACACATTGTATGGACTTTAAAAGAGAGACCTCTGAGTTTGTTTCAGTGTTTCTTCTCAGAGTAGTCAGTTAGGAAACATTGACCTCATCTAGTTTACATTTACGAAAAAAATGACGTGTAAAAGTGTTATATTTATAAGTAACCCATTTGCAAAATAAACATCATTATTTCATTATTATGTGCTTGTGCGTATGGGTGGGATGTCCACCATGTAACGATGGCGTATCACTGTTCGTCTTGTACTTTGATGATAGTACGGGCTTGGTAGAATTAGATTGTATCGATGATATTTGGTATCGATAAAATCGAGTAGGTATCAATACTTTTAATATAATATAACAGAAAAATTTTATGTTTGTTTGAACGCGGTAATCTCCGGCAGTGGCGGTGGATATTTATGTTTTACTACATAAGGGCATTGGTAGCCCAGTGGTTATAGGTAGTTACTCATTATCGTACTTCTTACTAATATTATAAATGCGAAAGTTTGTGACGTGGGATGTATAGATGTGTGGATGATATCCCGGAATTCCCACGTGACCGGGATTTACGCGGAAAAACCCTCCCACGCAAACGAAGTTGAAAGCAGAAATAAGTTTTGCATAATTTAAATTATCACCACTGCTTTTGAAACAGAAAAGGAAAAAATCATGAGAAAATCGACATGTCTTAAGGCCTCAAAATCCATACGACATCCATCTAAAGCCCGCGTGGTGGATTACGGCTCATTCCTTCTCAAAGAGAGCAGGCCAGTGAGAACGGAACCCTTTTATTTTTTGGGTGGAAAAATCATCGAATTACTTCTCCCCACAGAAATCTTAATAATAAGGCAATAGAAATGCTATCTACTGTCTTTTAATACCGGGACGCGTGTCGCCGGTTCACAGCTACCACCACATAAACAAACAATAGATACACACTTTCGCCTACACATGCATTTTGCATTATTACAACAAAATTAAACTTTAAGCGATGACATTACGCAATATTTTCTAAAAACGCATAATCTCAGGTGGCGTAACGTGTGTGAAAAGCAGAGAATGATATCGCGCGCTCACTCTCACTTAGGAACAGTGCAGTGCAAAGCTCGTAATGCTCATATTATTATCGATAATTTTCTTTTGAGCGTTAATAGCCAAGGAGTCTCGTAACAATAGATAACTAATTTATCGAAAGTTTTTCATTCCTCGACGCGCTTTTAGACGATTTATTTAGGAGAAAAGGGAATACAATAAAACGTGAAGTGTACGTATATTTTTTTATTATTTAGTTATACAAATCTTAATCTTATCTCGTTATCTTTCTCCAATACTTCATATTATGGGAAAAACAAAACAATGACCAAATCAAATAGAGCAATAATGGCACAACTTAATACCGAACAATGAAGAATATACTTTATTGTTCACCAAAATAAATTGTTACACAACTGTTTTACGTAAATTCTATGGTTACGATGGCGGTCTTATCGCTTATAGCGATATATTTTAGACAATCTTAGGATGGATTGATGATATCCGGATCTTTCGGAAACCTGTAATAATAGCATTGGAAGTAAAGTAAACAAGTAAAACAGATGCATAAATAATATGAAAACGTATCGATCCGATCCAACTTAATCCATTATACTTACGATATACATAATAATATGTATCCTTAATTATTTTGTCAGAAAAAAAGATAAATACTGAACAGGTCAACGATACAAGGATACTCAACGCAGATTGTTATTTAACTTACCTACGTACATAATAATAATAAGCCTACCTCCTATTAATTTTCTGAATGAAAAAATAGTTAAAAAGTACGAATTAACAGCTATATAATCGTTGAAAAACGACTTTTTATAAACTATTTATACAGGAAAAAAACATGCGTAATGAAAATACGTATTGAAATATTGAATGAAAAATTATATTTCATTCGAATTTCGGTAAAACTACGTATTAACTATTAAGCTAAAGGTAATAAATTACCGATACAAAATAATAGTGGCACGTCACTAATTCGCGGCCAACTCATGCGGCGTATTCCTGGAATGTACGTAAACGGCGACTATAATTTTAATTGCTGCTTTTAGTAGTTGTAATAGTAGACATGAACAAGCTTAAGTATGAATGGTAATTGAATTGAGAAAAAAAAACGTTTTCTGTGATAATCGTGGTAATGGTGATGAAAATATTTGATTTGATTATATTTTTCAAAAACGACATTATTTCAAAAATTAAGTACTTACATATGAAATGCTATCCCTTTATTTGTAAATTTACAAATTTTTGAAGAGTTTCCGCAGTTGTATAAGCTGCAAAACACCATGTTTACCTCTCCGCGTCCCAAACAACACAAGTAACCGCAACAAAAGCTCCACGCGCACTTGTGGTCAACGTGTCACATGCGCGGCGACAAGGTCACGCGTCTTTGCGACTTCTATTTCCTTATTATTAAGATTTCTGTGCTTCTCCCGCTCTGAGTGGGCTCTGGGCAGGGCTCCATCACTATTGCTGACAGCTCTTTGAGGCACGCGTAGTCCTTACCGGATGGTGAGCTACCCCTGCTCGGCGTCCGCAAACCCGCGCCTACGTTGGCCGGAGATCGGCTCGCGATCCCCGACGCCCGGGGCGTCTCCCGCGGCGGCTGGGGCGTGAGGAAGAGAGTTTTCTCTCCCTCGCACGTTCAGCCTCCTCCTTGACGTAAAGGAACCTACCAACACTCTTTAGCGCGCTTATTTTAAGTAATCCTATGAAAAGAAGAAATCCGGGTCTGATATTTTTAATAACCTAAAAGAACAATTATATTAATATTATAATATATTATATTAATAAAAATGTATTACTTTTTACGAATTTAACACAAAAATGAATAGGTATGAAAATCTTTATGGGTGTCCTACACCCTGGGGTCAGCGAAAGGGTTTATCAGACTCTGACTAAAACCACCCTGTGTTCCCGTGTAAACTCTCCAACGTCCAGAAAAACTCTTCAACGCGGGCCCCAAGTGGCAACCAATTCTGCCTGTCCCTAGCTGTCCTCCCCCTGCGACGCGCTAAGCCGAGGTCCGTGTCCCACGGGAGTGCCCTTAGCGTGTAGTCGCCTAATTTATGAGTTTAGCCCTGGCTGCTGACTTTAATTATAAGTAACTAGCAGGCATGCTAGGCTTCGCTCCTGTGGACTATAATCACGATAAAAATATAACCCTCCGTCTTTTGCAGTCTGGTAAAGCCTTTGACCTTCCTCAAGCTTCAAAATAGTTGCATTTACCTTTTACAATTTTCATCCAAATCCACCCAGTACTTTCGAAGATTAGCACGTTTAAACAAGCAAACTTTTCCGTTTTATAATCTATACTAATATTATAAAGCGGAAAAGTTTGTTTGTTTGTTTGTTTGCTTGAACGCGCTAATCTTCGAAAGTACTGGGTGGATTTGGATGCAATTTGGTATAAGAAGTAGCTTGAAGCTTGAGGAAGGTTATAGGCTACTTTTTACCCGACTGCAAAAAAGGAGAGTTATGTTTTTACCGTGATAGAATCGACGGGAGCGAAGCCCCGCGTGAGTACTAGTATTAGTATATATAACGTGTAATTTAAAGGGTATATACATACCAAGTGCATGGCTTCTTTGGATGATAACAAACGATATGGCAAGGGTTTTGTAATCCTAAGTCTACGTGTGTAGAACTTATTACAAATTCCAATACACTGATACCAGAGACCGAATTTTTCAAATTAAGAAGAACGAAAAGAATTATCGTGTTATTGGCAAGTGACTTGAAAAGTGATGACCCTCATAGTGCTGTGACACGTTTGTTATTACTAGTATTCAAGAAACATATGAAACCAATAATTTAGGGTCAACTCTGTGAGTCACTTATTTTGAGCTGAAACTTTGCATAGAGACTCCATACCAGATGTTGTCTTCAGTCCTTTTGGATAGATATGGGGTTTACGTTACACGTTGTATAAAGACAGGCTCAGACAAAATCGCCAGTATGATAGTGTGTTCGTGTAGCTCTGGTGTATTTTTTTTTTCTGTTGGGATAATCATCGAATGGCTTCTCCCGCTCTGAATGGAGCAGACGGGAGTGTCAGACTTCTACTGACTAAAAACCCACCCTGTTCCTTCAGCTGCCCTTGCGTTCCGGGGCCGCGGTATCTCGTTAGAACATTGCCGCAACCCCGGCGGGTAATAGCCCTATGGGGCTCCATCACTAGTGCTGAAGTCTCTTTGAGGCCTGGTGTATACCTACATCTAGGTTTCACTGGGTAGACGGGATTGGTGTGGTATCAATCCAGTCCTTACTCAGTGAAACCTAGATGTGCCCGCGACGCAAAAGCTTATAATAAGTAACGTAGTCTGAAGGCACGTATGTATTTCATTTACCAGAGATAAGATTTAGCCGCGTATAATTATTATTAACTCCTTTATGATGCGCTCTCCTTTGACGGATTATTTTGTAGGTCATATTTCATTTGGGGGAGTGTGCGATGGAATTACACAATCTAATTCCGCCAAACCCGTTCCATTATCGGACTACAAGACAAACGGCGATGCGCCACCGTTACATGGTGGACATCCCACCCATACGCACAAAACGTTTTGGGAATACTTTCATTGTGCGTACGGCTAAGGAGTGGAATTCCCTGCCGGAGTCTGTTTCCTGATCGCTATAAACTGGGAGTCTTTAAATCATGAGTGAATAGGTTACTTCTAGGCAAGCGTGCTCCATCTTCGACCACATCATCACTTACCATCAGGTGAGATGGTGGTCAAACGCGAGCCTATTATGAATTAAAAAAAAAGTTGAATACCAGTTCGGTTTAAAATATTGTAGAAGGGAACGAGTACTTAATGTACCTAGTAATGTAAGTTTTTAGTAATTTATAAATTCACCAGATTTCAAGCACACAATACTAAGTCATCACACATTTTTCTGTACTTGTTCATCTGTTTTTTAAGAGAAATGAGCTGGTGTCTTAAAGTTGACTGGTAGAGAATGCCTTGTTGCATTAAGTCCACCCATGTACTACTATTGTACAGACGCCAGCACATGAAGCTACCCGAAACTGTCAAATTTTCCCAATTAACCTTGAACCTAATTTCTTCACTAATAAAGTTTAAAATCTATTAAAGAAATTTGACAGATTGTTGTAGCTTGATGTGCTGGCGTCTGTTCATAAAGTTTACATAAATAAATAAATGTCTGCCACCCAGTCAATACTAGCTCAGACTCGTTTACTCAATATTTTGCTTAATTTAAACTTTTAAATATACCTAAGACAAAAATATTGCCTAACATACAAAAACATTGAAGACACTAATTGAAATTAAGTTATTATTAGTGAAGGTTCAGAGTAGGGTTCCGAGGGTTCAAACCGAGAAAAATAAATTTGCAAACGTTACTATAATATTATAAACGCACTTGGTTTTAAGTAATTTTATAAAGACTGTTTACGAAATTCTTCGAGGTTGTGACTAATCGCAAAATACGTAGCTACGCTTCGATCGATATCTGTAATTCGATAATGAGCCGATACTAATTTACTTACATTTTTTGAGAAGCACTTTATTTTATTATAATGAAATTATTTACGTATTTGATTTTACGAGTCTATTATTTAGTCTCTTTTGCTAATTACTAAATGTATTCTGCATGCTGTAACTATAACCGAGTTGTAAAATCTTAATATGAGGGGTTAAAGTATGAAATTGCCGATTTGAACTGATAAATTAAAACTAGTTTCTTTTTCTAAAATGTATCATACTTATTTAATATAATATAAATAAAGAAAAACAAAATATAAGGAACTCTCTCCTGAGAGTTCCAGATCCTTCTGGATTCGACAAACTGTATTTTGTACTGCCTCATGGGAAGACTTTTCGTACCACATATGTATCAACTGAAAAACTTTACTCTCACACCATGTAGGTTTTATGTAATTCAAAGTATTTATTACTATAAAACGGCAATTTCATACTTTAACCTCTATTAATTGCACGACTGAAATGTCGAATATAGAGAAACTCTATATTCTTGCATATAAATATATTAGTCATTTAGAATTAATTCATTGAGTTTGAGCAGTGGTGGACTCGTGATTACGGGCCCGATTTAAGAGTACAAATTTTAAATCGGGCCCGTAATCACAGTTGTGGGTACGAAACCGGCAACAATACTGCTTTCAATACAAACTGGTATGTCCTAGCACCAAAAATTCGAAGATGTATGACATCCAACACGAAAAATCCCAACCCCCAAACAATCCACACAATTTTTACCCATTCCCTCTTATAAATGGGAGGCCTTTGTCCCAACAGTGGGTCCGACAAGAGAGCAGTAGGGAAACTAGCACTCTTAAAAAACACATACACAAAACGCGTTCCGTATTCCGGCCTCGCCGCGACGAGGCCCATCGCGACGTCCACGTACTTGTAACGTCAACTCTCCCCGACCTTTGCCAAACGAGCCAGCCCGCGATGCTGAGCCAGTAGCAATAAATAACCCCTTTAATAATAATATGACCCAGCCTGACCCTTTGCTGCCTCCCACCAACGACCCCGCTATGCCGAGGCCCGTACTCCACAGGGAGAGCCCTTAGCGTGCGGTTATTTAAATGTAAATATTAGTATGTAATCCCTGGCTGGGGGCCTTTAAATTTAGAGCTCACCACAGGATCGTCCGGTGCTGAAATACGAGTGGCCCTTTAAAAAAAAAACCAGCAGTGGGAACAACTGATTATTAATTAACTCTCTTTGAAAGATAATAAATTGGACACAAGCTGCGCACAGATTGACACATTTATTAAAAAGATTCATTCCTTTCACAAATTGATTGATGATAATGCAAGTGACGGTTTTATTAGCTTTTTGATAAAAGATAAGTAGATATTTCATATGAGAGGAGAATCTTGCTTGATATAATATCAAAAGATAAAAGCATTTTAGCGTCATATTCCTAAATTAAGTATCAATTTGAAGGCTATTAATTGTGAACTAATAGAAAAAATATTATGCGAATTGTATTGAAACGTATTAATTTCTACTGTCTATTCTATGTTTGTATATCTCCTTTTTTTCTTTGCAACGCGTCTTTAGGAAAGTAATGCGTGGTTACATCAACATACACAACGGTTGCGGCCAAGAAACAGAAAAAAATTAGCCAAGTGCGAGTCAGACTCACCCATGAAGGGTTCCGTAGTAACTATAATAATATAATATAATATGTATATATATTTGACAAAAAAACCTTACAAATTTCTTAAAACTAGCTTATTTACATTTTACAACTACGCCAAATAACTTTGTTTTTCGTAGTGTTTGTATGAATTACAAAGTTATATTTGCGGTTTTATAAAATATGCTGTATCTCAAAAACTGCTGACCCGATCTCGTTCAAACCAATTTTGGTTGAAAGTTTACATTAAGGTCTATAGACATATATATATTTTTTTAGATTTTTCACTCCATTATTATAGAAGTTAGAGGGGGAACACACATTGTACCACTTTCGAAGCGTGTATCTTTTAAACGATTAACTTTATGAAAAAGTGGTTTTAGAAACCTCAGCGTCATTTTTAAAGACCTATCTATAGATACTACACACGCATAGGTTTCATGGTAAAAAAATCAGTTTCAGTTCCATGTATGGAGAACCACCCCCTTAATATTATTTTTTTTTTTAATCGGAAAGCGGGTTTCACAGAATACATCTACCTACCAAGTTTCACATGTATAGTCCTGAGAGTTTCGAAATAAAATGGCTGTGACATACAGACGAACCGACAGACAGACAGAAATGACGAAACTACAAGGGTTCCGTTTTTTGCCATTTGGCTACGGAACCCTAAAAATGTTATTTTATTGTACACATTATATTTGCTACTACAAATGCAATTCTTCAAGCTCGTTTAAATTATATCGTTACATATTATAAAACAGTCTACCGCCGTACTGTCTCCAATAACTCCAATACTCCTGAACAGTTTGTCATGCGGGTTTAACCAATAGATAGAGTGATTCATAAGGAAGGTATCCAAGTAAAATTAATTAATTAAGGTGTCCTGTAAATTAGCAGACTGAGATCTTGCGAATCCGGGTCAGGTTGCTAATTTTAATTAAATTAAGCTCAATAATTCGTTGACATACCAAAACAAATAATTGCAAGGGTAATCAGTATCAGAAGGCAGCCTCTTAAAGTCAAG
This sequence comes from Tholera decimalis, assembly GCA_943138885.2. NCBI lineage: Eukaryota > Metazoa > Arthropoda > Insecta > Lepidoptera > Noctuidae > Tholera > Tholera decimalis. The sequence continues at coordinate 32,576,756 of OW964565.2, forward strand.
ATAATCGCAAATGCATGTGAATGTAATCGGCTCGTGTCATCGCCTTAGAATTATTCTATTATTGAGATGAAGCTACACCGCCAACTAAGCCAAGTTGAAAAAAAAAAAACAGAATCAAAATTGAGATATAACATTTGTAAATCAATATATCAAATGATAAATGATAAATGATCTTTATTTTGCAAATTGGTTATTAAATAACACTTTTACACGTCATTTTTTTCCGTTAATATATATCAATCCCGTTCGCGAAAACATTTTTTAAGGCAGCGATATGGGAATTTTTGACTTTCAGTTTTAAAGCTGTAGAACATTGTTGCTGGTGAAAATCTTTTATTTTATATTTTATAAGTTTCCACTGCTAGGGAACAAGCCTTCTCTCTAAGAGAGGGAATAAGCCGTAATAATAATACATTTTTTACAAATGTAAATAATATGTATACAACGTGTAACGGAAACCCCATATCTATCCAAAAGGACTGAAGACAACATCTGGTATGGAGTCTCTATGCACAGTTTCAGCACAAAAAATCATACTCAATGAATTGATACCAAATTATTGGTTTCATATATTTCTTGAATACCAATCATAACAAACGTGTCACAGCACTACGAGGGTCAATAACTTTCCACGTCACTTGCCAATAACACGATAATTATTTTCGTTCTTCTGAATTTGAAAAATTCGGTCTCTGGTATCAGTGTATTGGAATTTGTAATAAGTTCTACACACGTAGACTTAGAATTACAAAACCCTTGCCATATCTTTTGTTATCATCCAAAGAAGTCATGCACTTGGTGTGTATATACCCTTTAAATTACATGTTGTATACAATTTAATAAATGAAATAATAATAAAACGTTCATTCGAGACCAAACACGTAAATTAATTTAAAAACCCACCAAACTGCGTAGCAGTTTATCGGCGGGATTGGCAATATACCACGCGGGCTCAGTGTATGTTGGTGGATATCACATTTCTTCAGATTTTTGGTCCCAAGATATGTCGACTACCTCATGATGTTTTCTTTCGCCATTTTGAGAGAATGATGAGCAATGGTGATGATATAAATAACATTTTTTTGAAGTGAAAACTTCTTTAGCGGCGCTGTGCACTTTTTTTGTTATAGGTAAAAAATGTTAAACTCGCGTCAGGGACACGTGACCCTGATCGAAAATTCGTAAGACGGGCACTTTTTACTACAGTGACATCTATGTGACTTTATTGAAACTAATACAGCCCCAAATTACTTTGTTTGCCACAGTCAAAGCGACAAGCGTGCATCAATTACTTCGTTACAATAGTTATAAGAAAACTATCTAGATGGCGTTGTGATTGAAGTTAACGTTTCGAATATTCTAAGAGCTAAACTTTTATATTGGCATGTTTGTGTACGATAGCGCAATAAATAAATATTGTATTCTACCACATTAATGATAGTACTTTTATACTGATAATTTAAATTATTCGTGCAAAATTATTCCCTAACCATTCCAAAATCTCAAAAATGTACAACGTTAATATTCAAGTTTTCACTTCTGCCGGCACTCCCGGAGTGCAACCCGTTTTTTTTTTATTACGAGTGAGCCCGCTCTTGACCTCGATCACACCTGATGGTAAGTGTAAGATGAGGTCTACGATCGAACGAGCGAGCCCAGAAAATGCCTATTCACTCTTGCTTTAAAGGCTGACGGGTCATATGTGGCAGGGTACACAGAAGCCGGCAAAAAGTTCCACACCTTGGCTGTACGCACAACCAATGTTGAAGAAAAACGCTTAGTACGACAAGACGATATATCGACCAAGTGTGGATGGTGTCCTGCGGTACGTCTGGTAGACCGGTAGTAAAAGGGGGATGAAGGGATTAGGACGTGCAGCTCCTGCGCACACTCTCCGAAGTATAATCTGTAGAAGATAGACAGGCAAGCAACGTTAAAAATAATAATAATATGCCTGACTGGGTTCAACCCAGTCAGGCATATATAACCAGCAAATTACAAGCCGGGCGGACTTATCCCATTACCGTGACCCCGGTACGTAAAGGGTTATTGAAGGAACACCGTGGATTTTAGTCAGTAAAAGTCTGACAGTCCCTCCCACCCTGCCCGGGGTGGGAGGACTTATTTGATAATTTTACCACGTTAAAAAAAAAATGTTTGTCTGAAAGATATCGCTATCAGCGATAAGACCGCCATTGTAACCATATTTTGCAGTATTGTAAATCAAGTGTGTGTTTAAATTATTGATGTACAATAAAGAGTATTCTATCTTAACAGTGTTTGTCAATCCAACAAAAAATTACGTTTCGTTAGTCGCTTTCGCCATGATAACGGCAGAATATCACTTTTCTAGGCCTCAGGAAAAGAAGATTTAACAGTATCTCAAAAGCATTACATTTACTACAGTTTCTGTTACTATTATAATAATGTTCTGAGGTTTATCAATAGGTATGCATTGTTACGAATAGCGCGCTGTTAATTCCGTGGAGCAATGCGACAGAGCTATTTGTCTAATTAAAAATAGCTCTGGATTTGCGTTCTGATTATAGCTTTGTTTTCATTGTTATAGATCATTTCAATGAATTAATAGGAGTTTAGATGGATGGAAGTGTTGTTCCCGAGGGTGCCTTTTAAGCTTGGTTGGTAACTAAGAAGCTGTAAGATACTCGGCTGGCTTGGAACATGTATGATGCAATATATAGTTGTAGATACGTCTAGTGGTTTTGATCTAAGGTGGCAGTGCGTATCTCTTGGACTTGTCAGGGGAGTCAAACACCTCACTCCATCCGCTTGGCCAGAAGATACAAGTCGGGGCTGCGTTGAAGAATTTTTAATTGCTCCCGCAGCCTGGGCGTAAGTTCGCCGCTGGTCGTCTCCCGCTGGGTTTCAACAAGGCGGATTACTAGAGGTCTAACCTGTCGGGGACAGATCGCCGAGGTTTCTTGTAGAAGCCTTGAGAATGCGAGAACACTATAGACCTTTTTTTAGGTGGGAAAATCATCGAATGACTTCTTCCGCTCTGGGTTAAGCGGAAGGGTGTGGCAGACTTCTACTGACTAAAAACCCACCCTGTTCCTTCGGCTGCCCTAAAGTTCTGGTGCCGCGGTATCTCGATAGAACTTTCCCGCAAAAAACTATAAACCCTTTGATTCGGTTGTGATTAGTAATGACATTGTATTATGTTAAATGTTTATACCTATAAAAATCGTACTATGCAAAGATTGTTGAGTAACCATGAAGTTTCTTCGTAGGAAACCACCAATTCGAACCGTGCGCTTGCTTCTGAGGTTTTTTTGTTTTATTTTGTTTAGACATGTATATGATTTTTATTTTGCTTTTGAGAAACGAACCTAGTTTTATTTTTAGTCAGATTTTCAAAAGGCATTACATTTTTACTCTTTTTTTCAACTAATGATGTTAAGTTAAAATTACATCAACTGCATTCTTAAGAAACCCAACCTATTTTGATACTTTTTAATTCAAGTGGCGTATGTTCCATTAATCTCAGTGGTTACTATATTTTGGAGAGGTTTGGGGTTGTAACTCTCGGACTGTGGGGTCATAGTGCTCACAGCCTTTTCAAATAAATTTTAAAAATGCTACTAAATTCTTCTCGTAAAATAATAGTCATATTATTTTGATAAATGATCTTTATTTTGCAAATTTATTTTATATATTAAATAACACTTTTACACATATTTTTTTGTAAATTTAAACTAGATAAAGTCGGTGTTTCCTAACTGACTACCCTGAGAAAAAACACCGAAACAAACTCAGATCTCAGCAGTCCGTCTCTAGTCCATACAATCTATACTAATTAAAAATATATGGAAACCTTGTAGGTTACCGTTTGAGGCGATCTTTTGAGGAAAGATGCTGACAGATTTAAGTGTCAGTGTTAAAAAGTCAGAGTGTTAAAATGTTGGCCAAAGACAAAGCATTGGGCATGATAGCAGCCGACGGAGCGTTAAGAACGAATTTTTTTTGCTTTAGTTTGTTGTTTCTTTACATTACAAGCTGCCTATGCTGCCTCGGTGGTTCAGCGGTCACAAGCGCGACTTTTGACCGAGAGTTCTCGGGTTCGATTCTCGGGTCGGACAAGAAGTGCTTTTGGGTTTTTCTAATAGATATTTCTCAGTAGTAGCTCGGAGTGTGGAAGTTTGGCCGGGCACGACTGATTCTGAACACACGCCCAAGACCTGCGGAATCGTCGCTCAGCTCCGCCTCGCAGCCGCCAGGACCAGCTCCAGCCGTGAGTGAAGAGACTCCGGCCGCTGCAGTTGCGTCGAGCTCGAGCGACGAATACTTCTCGCCGCCGACGACGCCACCACCTGCGCGTCGGCGAGGAAGAGGCCGCCCTCCAGCCAGCTTCGGACTTCGAGGCCCACCGGCCTCTGATAGGGTCCCCGCTGCCGGTGGAAGTGTGCAGCGCATGCGATGGACAAATTCCATCAATGAAAATGTCATGCGCTCATACTTTGGGGCTATAGAGGGGGGAACTAACCTGACTGCGTGGAATACCCCCGTGCCTTGGAAAACAAGTTAAGCTATTGATTCTGGACCTGACCTCTTACCGGTCGGGTGGGATTGTCGTCTCATCGGGCTATGAGAGTAAAGGAACAGAGAATACAGTAGCTTCACACATATATACAACGTGTAATTTAAAGGGTATATACATACCGAGTGCACGGCTTCTTTGGATGATAACAAACGATATGGCAAGGGTTTTCTAATCCTATGTGTACATGTGTGGAACTTATTAGAAATTTCAATACATTGATACCAGAGACCGAATTTTTCAAATTAAGAAGAACGAAGAGAATTATCGTTTTATTGGCAAGTTACGTGGAAAGTGATGACCCTCATAGTGATGTGACACGTTTGTTATTACTGGTATTCAAGAAACATATGAAACCAATAATTTGGGGTCAATTCTGTGAGTCACTTATTTTGAGCTGAAACTTTGCGTAGAGACTCCATACCAGATATTGTCTTCAGTCCTTTTGGATAGATATGGGGTTTCCGTTACACATTGTATATTACAAGCCAGGATATCAAAATCAAATCTACTATGTGCAACCAACAAGCTCTGGTCAGCTCAGTCGATTATCTGGATCCATCAAGCCCTACCCTGTTGACATAGCAACCGCCCCTCTATTCTAACCAAACCAATAATCACTAGCACGTGACAAAAACCAACAAAGAACAGATTAATCAATTAAAATGCTTAATTATTGCAGGCAAGCTTATTAAGAGCAAAACGACACCCGAACCGGAAAAGGGAAAATCAGTTTTAATTCCAGAAGAGTAAGGTCGTAATTGATTTACAAGCTCAACCTTTATCCCTTTTCTATGCGAGTAAATGTACTTAGTTGATGCCGTTGAATTTTTTTTATTGGTTATAGGTCACGTTTGACCACCATCTCACCTGATGGTAAGCAATGATTTAGTTGAAGACCTATTCACTCTTGACATACTTGGGTAAATACCCGCAGCTAGCTATCATGAAACACAGACTCTGGCAGGGAATTTAACTCCTTAGCTGAACGCAAAATGACGAAAATTGTATGTTTGTTTGAACGCGGTAATCTCCGGCAGTGGCCGTGGATATTTATGTTTTACTACATAAGGGCACTGGTAGCCCAGTGGTTATAGCTAGGTAGTTACTCATTATCTTACGTCTTACTAATATTATAAATGCGAAAGTTTGTGACGAAGGATGTATATATGTGTGGATGATATCCCGGAATTCCCATGCGATCGGGATTTACGCGGAAAAACCCTCCCACGTACACGAAGTTGAAAGCAGAAATTAGTTTTGCATAATTTAAATTATCACCACTGCTCTCGAAACGGAAAAGGAAAAATCATGAGAAAACCGACATGTCCTAAGACCTAAAATCTATACGACATCCATCTACAGCTCGTGTGGTGGATTATGGCTCATTCCTTCTCAAAGAGAGCAGACCAGTGAGAACGGAACCCTTTTATTTTTTGGGTGGGAAAATCGTCGAATTACTTCTCCCGCTCTGGGTGGGGTCTGGGCAGGGCCCCATCACTATTGCTGACAGCTCTTTGAGGCGCGCGTAGTCCTTACCGGACGATAAGCAACCATCCTCAAGCCCGCGCCTACGCTACTACGAGATCGGCTCGCGATCCCCGGGGCGTCTCCCGCGGCAGCATGGGCGTGAGGAAGAGATTTTTTTTTATTGATAATAAGCTCGCGTTTGACCACCATCTCACCTGATGGTAAGTGATGATGTGACAGATCAATAAAACATCTAACATATACCATATAATAAAGTTCACACAATTAGTACACGTCATATATAAAAACAAAGAAATAACATATGTATATAGAAACCAAAACTCACGCAAGTATATATTATAAAACAACACAGAAAAGAGATAGCAACAGAAGAAAGGCCTCAAGAAAGCGTAAAATATTGGCGAAAGCTAAGCGTTTACGCAACCCCTGAGGAAGGAAGAACGTATAAAGATGGAAATATAAACACAAACACATATAATAAACATCTACAAGCAAATAACGACCCTGCTCATGCTAGGGAGTGGCGCACAGTCATTTAAAAAAAAAATGTGATGATTTGGTCAAAGATGGAGCACGCTTGCCTAGCAGTAACCTATTCACTCTTGACTTAAAGACTCCCAGGTTATAGCGATCAGGAAACACAGACTCCGGCAGGGAATTCCACTCCTTAGCCGTACGCACAATTAAAGTATTCCCAAAACGTTTTGTGCGTATGGGTGGGATGTCCACCATGTAACGATGGCGCATCGCCGTTTGCCTTGTAGTCCGATGATGGAACGGGCTTGGCGGAATTAGATTGTGTAATTCCATCACACACTCCCCGAAATGTAACCGATAGACTTGCAACTAGTCGTCGATGTTCAAGGCTCTGGAGCTTTGATTCGACCAGTGAATCGTTGCCAATGAGTCTCTTGGCCCTTTTCTCGATAGACTCAAGCACGTCCAGTTGGTATTTGGCAGATCCATCCCAAAGATGAGAGCAGTACTCCATACACGGCCGAACCTGGGCTTGATAGAGATTTAGCATCTGTTCCGGTGTGAAGTACCGTCTCACCTTTGCTAGGATTCCCAACTTTTTTGCTGCTAGCTGAGCCGATAGCCTCGATAAATGGACCAAAATTGAGGGTGGAAGTTAGTGTTACCCCAAGAAGCTCAACACGATCGGTTATCGGCACGGTTACATCGCGGAAAGTAGGAGCCGGTCGGAATTGGCTCCTTTTTGCGGAGAAGAGACACGCCTGGGTCTTAGCTGTATTAATCTTGACCAAGTTGGCATCGCCCCATTCGGAGACAGCCTTCAAGAACGAGTTCAAGCGCTCAACCATGCTCTCACGGATACAGTGGATCTGTGACGCACCAGCACGGGCGCTGGACACATATCTCTCAGCAACTGTGCTGTCGTCTGCATACCCAAAGGTACCGAGCATTAGCAGATCATTACTGTGCAGCAAAAATAAAGTTGCAGAGAGCACCGACCCCTGAGGGACCCCGGCATTAATTGCCAATTGGCCAGACGAGCAGCCATCAATAACCACTCGAATGGACCGATCTCTCAGGAACTCTTTAATCCAAACGCAAAGTTGAGTGGGTAACCCGAAAGAAGGAAGCTTAGCAATAAGGCTGTCATGCCAGACCCTATCGAAGGCCTTGGAGATGTCAAGGGAAACAGCAAGTGCTTCCCCGTGCTTCTCGATGGCCTCACTCCAGATGTGAATGCCATACGCTAGAAGATCCCCAGTTGACCAGTTTTTGCGAAAGCCGTATTGTCGGTCAGTTAGGATGTCGTTGGCTTCTAGGTATGCCAGGAGCTTGCTATTAAGTACACGCTCCATACTCTTACAGAGTATGGACGTGACTGAAATAGGCCCGTAGTTGGCCGGGTCGGCACGACTGCCCTTTTTGAGCACAGGCTGCACGTAAGCCAGCTTCCATGCTTTCGGCACGTTTCCAGTCTCTAGCGAGAGGCGAAACAGGCGTGTTAAGATCGGAGACAGTTCAGGCGCACAAGTTCTAAGAACAATTGCTGGTATCCCGTCGGGTCCACTAGCTTTGTTCACGTCGAGATTACGCAGCACTCTACGGACGTCCTTCTGATCCCACATACACGTCTCGCATCCAATAGGAGCATCAGGAGGGTGAGCGCCACTACTATCCAGACGTGAAGACTCCGCAAAGAGGGCGCCAAACAAGTTTGCTTTTTCCTCAGCGGAGTGGGCCAGAGACCCGTCAGGTTTGAGCAGTGGTGGTAGTGAGGGGCGACAGAAGTTCGATTCGACCGACGATTTGACTCTCCCACGCGCGTTCGGCCTCCCCCTTGACGTAACGGAACCTACCAACACTCCTTAGCGCGCTTATTTTAAGTAAACCTATTAAAAAAGAAATCCGGGTCGGATATTTTTAATAACCTAAAAGAACAATTAATTAATAGAAATGTATTACTTTTTACGAATCAAACCCATTAAATACAAAAATAACTAGGTGTGAAAATCATCATGGTTGGTCAAAAAAGAAAAAAATTGGCCAACTGCGAGTCGGACTCGCCCATGAAGGATTCCGTAGTAACTATAATAAATATAATATACTTTGTATATTTATTAAATAAAAAAAAAACAAAAAACCTTACAAATTTCTTAAAAACTTTTTAACAAAAAATTAAACCGACTCCCAAAAAACACTGCAAAGTGAAAAATAACTTTAATTTCGGTAGTCGGTGTCTTTAGTTTTGTTTTTTCGTTTTTGGCACCGACTTCCGAAATTAAAGTTATTTTTCACTTTGCAGTGTTTTTTGGGAGTCGGTTTAATTTTTGTTAAAAAGTTTTTTTTTCACTCTTTTCAGTTGGATGATTTTTAATTTACCTAGTTACAAGAGCCTAAATGTCAACTACTTATAACCTTTTACAAAATATTGCTTTTCCCAATGCTGGGCCGTTAATTGTTGAGGAGTTCTCCTGGTACTTCACCATCAGCTCTACATCACCATATGCATTGTGACGAGCATAAAGTACTTAACATCCATATTCAAGTAATCGAATCGCAATCCACTTAATACTTATTATTGAGTAGTTTCGACGGCCATCTGCGGTCTTCATCATCAGTTCCACTTCCCCAAATGGTACTTTTTGAGAGCAACTGCACAAGTTACTATAAGAAATACCCAAAACGCCATAGGTGTGCCTATAATATTTGAAGAGTTCCCTCGATTTCTCCATGATCCCATCATCAGATCCTGACTTTGGTGATAGTGGTACCAATTTCGAAGTATACCCATTCGAACAAAAAAAGAATTTTCCAAATCGGTTCAGCCGTCTTCGAGTACTCGATGATCATACACAAAAAAAAAAAAAAATTTACGCGTCGAATTGATAACCTCCTCTTTTTGTCGTCGGTTGAAAACTAGCTTATTTACAATTTTTACAACTACGCCAAATAACTTTGTTTTTCATAGTATTTGTATGAATTACAAAGTTATATTTGCGGTTTTAGAAAATATACTGTATCTCAAAAACTGCTAACTCGATATCGTTCAAACTAATTTTGGTTGAAAGTTTACATTAAGATCTATAACATATGGTTTTTTTTAGATTTTTTACTTCATTAGTATAGAAGTTAGAGGAGGGGGACTTACATTTTACCACTTTGGAAGCGAAGATATACGCTTCCAAAGTGGTAAAATGTGTGTGTCCCCCCGTAAATGTGTTAAACGATTAACTTTATGAAAAAGTCATTTTAGAAACCTTAATGTCATTTGATACCACACACGTATAGGTTTCATGAAAAAAAATATTTTCGGTTTCAGTTCCATGTATGGGGAGCCCCTTTATTTTAATTTTTTTTTAAATTTTCTCTTAAAATCAGAAAGCGGTTTACAGAATACATCTACTTACCAAGTTGTACATGTATAGTCCTAATAGTTTCGGAATAAAATGGCTGTGACATACGGACGGACGGACAGACAGACAGACAGACAGACGTACAGACATGTCGAAACTATAAGGGTTCCGTTTTTTGCCATTCGGCTACGGAACACTAAAAAAGGGTGTAGGACACACCCTTTTTTTCTTGTTTTCCCTGGGTGGGAAAATCATAGAATGACTTCTCCCGCTCTGGGTAAAGCGGAAGGGAGTATCAGACTTCTACTGACTAAAAACCCACCCTATTCACTCAGCTGCCCTCAAGTTCTGGGGCCACGGCATCTCGTTAGAACATTCCCGCAACCCCGCAGGCAATGGCCTTATGAGGCCCCGTCACTGGTGCTGACAGCTCTTTGAGGCCTGGTGTATGCCTACATCTAGGTTTCACTGGGTAAGGACGGGGTTGGTGTGGTATCAATCCAGTCCTTACTCAGTGAAACCTAGATGTGCCCGCGACGCAAAAGCTTATAATAAGGTACGTAGTCTGAAGGCACGTATGAATTTCATTTACCAGAGATAAGATTAAGCTTCGTATAATTATTATTAACTCCTTTATGATGCGCTCTCCTTTGGCGGATTGTAGGTCACATTTCATTTCGGGGAGTGTGCGATGGAATTACACAATCTAATTCCGCCAAACCCGTTCCATCATCGGATTCAAGACAAACGACGATGCGCCATCGTTACATGGTGGACATCCCACCCATACGCACAAAACGTTTTGGGAATACTTTCATTGTGCTTACGGCTTCGGAGTGGAGTTCCCTGCCGGAGTCTGTGTTTCCTGATCGCTATAACCTGGGAGTATTTAAGTCAAGAGTGAATAGGTTACTTCTAGGCAAGCGTGCTCCATCTTCGACTACATCATTTCTTACCATCAGGTGAGATGGTGGTCAAACGCGAGCCTATTATCAATAAAAAAAAGTTGAATACCAGTTCGGTTTAAAATATTGTAGAAGGGAACCAGTACTTAATGTACCTAGTAATGTAAGTTTTTAGTAATTTATAAATTCACCAGATTTCAAGCACACAATACTAAGTCATCAAACATTTTTCTGTACTTGTTCATCTATTTTTAAAGAGAAATGAAAATTGAAATGAATTCTCTACCAGTCAACTTTAAGAAGTTGACTGGTAGAGAATGCCTTGTTGCATTAAATCCGCCCATATACTACTACTGTACAAATCTACCTAGGACAAAAATTTTGCCTAACATACAAACACATTGAAAACACTAATTGAAATTAAGTTATTATTAGTGAAGGTTCAGAGTAGGGTTCCGAGGAGGCAAATGGAGAAAAATTAATTTGCAAACGTTACTATAATATTATAAACGGACTTGGTTTTAAGTCATTTTATAAAGACTGTTTACGAAATACTTCGAGGTTGTGACTAATCGCAAAATACGTAGCTACGCTTCGATCGATATCTATAAGTCGATTATGAGCCGATACTAATTTACTTACATTTTTTGAGAAGCACTTTATTTTATTATAATCAAATTATTTACGTATTTCATTTTCCGAGTCTGTTATTTACTCTCTTTTGCTAATTACTAAATGTATTCTGCATGCTGTAACTATAACCGAGTTGTAAAATCTTAATATGAGGGGTTTGAACTAAAAAAGTAAAACTTTTTAACAAAAAATTAAACCGACTCTTTCATCACTCGTTTAATTTTTTGTTAAAAAGTTTTTTTTCTATACGATCTGACATAAGAAAACGTAAACGTCAACGCTATAGGTTACTTTTTAAAAAACCACTACAATTAACGGTTTATAAAATAATGGCATAGCATATTATGGTCTGTTTGTTGGTCGAATGTTTCTGAACGCAATATTATCACTGCGCTTGAGATATTGGGTTCTATTTTCAAAATCTTGTTGTTATAAAACAATATTAGATTTTTAATTTTGGGCGCTGCATATATGTGGTATGGTACGCCAATTACTTATTTTGGCGCGCCATGGATCCGACGGTTTTATGACGACATTAAGTTTATATGGACCTATTACCCAAGGCAGTAGGTGTCATTTGCATGATATTTCCCTTAGAATTGTTTACTGAGTAACTACGTCTTTACTCTCGTAGCCTTTCAAGGAAATCTTACCTGAGTTTTTATACATAGAAATAGATACATATTTGAAGCTAATGTTAAAGGAAATTCATTCTGCAAAGATTTTCACTATAAAAATTGTTTATATTTTTAATACGCCTAACGCGTGACCGCGGCAGACCACGAAGGAGATGATGGGACGACCTGGATGCCTTCCTTAAGAATTAGAAGGATGAGACGCAGAACCGTGACCACTGGAAGAAATGGAAGGAGGCCTTTGCTCAGCAGTGGGACACTACATGTTAATATAATAATAATATAATATAATATAATAATTAATTAAGTAATATTGTAGTATTTAAGAGCACGTTGTAGATGTAAAATCCTGTCTACAAGGTTGTGGCTGTTCAAATAGTTTCCATAAATCATTATTATTATTGTAACTCTCTCTCATCTATTATTTTCTTTTCAAGTATGACTTACATATATTCTCAAGATCCGACAGAACCCTTTCCAATTTGTCAAATAAACTTGACAACGTTGGAGTGTAAGAATCTTTAGCTCTTCGTATTCCTAAGGGAGACGGAATCCCAAGGATTAATTTTATTTCGGATGAGCTCGACGCAGTTCGTGCCTCGCTGACAGAGGCGAAGATAAAACTATTTGTTTTATTAGATCATGGAAGGATAAAGTAAAAATGGAGTGTTAATCTTAGTTTTCCCAAACTTATGCAGGGGGTTGGTGAATAAGATAGGTTGATCTGCATGTTAAGAAACGCTTGCCACGGTTGGTCTTGGATTAGGTCAAAATATATCAAAAACCAAGACATCTTGTCGTTATTAGCTCGTGATTCCCGACGCCCGGGGAGTGTGCCTCGGCGGCTGGGCGTGAGGAAGAGAATTGCCTCTCCCTCACGCGTTCAGCCTCCTCCTTCGCTAGCATGACTGCTTTTCAGTAGAAGCAGTCATGCTAGCCCGATTGATAAAATTTGTGCACGATTGACAAAAAAAATCCTGTAGGTTGAGATTTAAAAAACGTAATTAGGAAAATATGGGTGTAAAGGTGCACCTCCGCCTAATCCTTCGGGAAAACAGACATGTTATGTTTTACTTTTTAGGGTTCTGTAGCCAAATGGCAAAAAACGGAACCCTTATAGTTTCGTCATGTCTGTCTATCTGTGTCTCTGTCCGCCCGTCCGTATGTCACAGCCATTTTAATCCGAAACTATTAGGATTATACACATGAAACTTGGTAGGTACATGTATTCTGTAAACCGCTTTCCGATCTTAAGAAAAAAATATTTAAAAATAAGGGGGGCTCCTCGTACATGGAACTGAAACTTAAAAATATTTTTATGCGTTTGTAGTAGCTATAGAAAGGTCTTTTAAAATGACATTTAGGTTTCTAAAACCACTTTTTCATAAAGTCAACCGTTTAAAAGATATAGGTTTCCAAAGTGGTAAAATGTGTCCACCCACTAACTTATATAATGAAGTGAAAAAAAAAAAATATGCTGCACACGCACTTTCATATTTTAATAAACACTTTATTTTGGACGCTAAATTAAGTTGGAAATATGTTTTGCGGGTTAATTTAAGTGCGGATGGTTGCTGCCTGTGTGAGGTGGGGATGGTTAGACGCGTTTTTATTTGCTGCGTTATGATTCGACACGGTTTGATTATATAAAACTCAATTTATTCAAGACTAGCAGAAGCCCGCGACTTCGTTTGCATGGGTGGGTTTTCCCGCTTAAATCCTGATCCCGCGAGAATTTCAGGATATAAAGTAGCCTTTGTGTTATTCCACCACGTCAACTATCTACGTACCAACTTAGTGTGTACTTGATCTGTTCAGTAGTTTTTGCGTGAAAGAGCAACAAACATACATACATGCTCACAAACTTTCGCATTTATAATATTACTAGTACTCACGCGGGGCTTCGCTCCCGTAGATTCTATCACAGTAAAAACATAACTCTCCTTTTTTGCAGTCGCGTAAAAAGTAGCCTATAACCTTCCTCAAGCTTCAAGCTACTTCCATACCAAATTGCATCCAAATCCACTCAGTACATTCGAAGATTAGTGCGTTCAAGCAAGCAAACAAACAAACAAACTTTTCCGCTTTATAATATTAGTACTGATTACAGTAGGATATAGTATAGTTGTTTCGTTATATAAAGACACTGTTTGTATGCATGATAGATAGGTGGAATATACTTTACTGTGCACCAATAATTTAGACAAACCTGTTTAACTATATTGCATGATCTATGGTTACAATGGCGGTCTTACCACTGTTAGCGATATAATCCAGACAACTTTTGGATTCAAAAAAATTTTTGTTTATTGATTATAGTCTCGCGTTTGACCACCATCTCACCTGATGGTAAGTGATGATGTGGTCGAAGATGGAGCAAATAAAACAATAACATATTTTGCAATATTTAAAATACACCATTTAAGGTCGGAACGTATTACAATACTGAAATTTAAAAGACCGTATTTTAAAATACCTATGGACGAAATCCCGAAAAATTAAACGCCGAATGAATGAATGAATTAAATTAAATGTTTTAAAGCCCAAAAATTCATTTGCCCGAAAGGTTATAAAAACTTTTTACCAAAAAATTAAACCGACTCCCAAAAAACACTGCAAAGTGAAAAATAACTTTAATTTCGGTAGTCGGTGTCTTTAGTTTTGTATTTTCGTTTTTGGCACCGACTTCCGAAATTAAAGTTATTTTTCACTTTGCAGTGTTTTTTGGGAGTCGGTTTAATTTTTTGGTAAAAAGTTTTTATTTCACTCTTTTTAGTTGGTCTATTTTTAATTTACCTAGTTACAAGAGCCTAAATGTCAACTAATTATAACCTTTTACAAAATATTGCTTTCCCCAATGCTGGGCCGTTAATTGTTAAGAAGTTCTCCTGGTACTTCACCATCAGCTCTACATCACCATATGCATTGTGACGAGCATAAAGTGCTTAACATCCGTATTCAGGTAATCGAATCGCAATCCACTCAATACTTATTATTGAGTAGTTTCGGCGGCCATCTGTGGTCTTCATCATCAGTTCCACTTCCTCAAATGGTACTTTTTGAGAGCAACTGCACCAGTTACTATAATAAATACCCAAAACGTCATAGGTGTGCCTATAATATTTGAAGAGTTCCCTCGATTTCTCCAGGATCCTATCATCAGATCTTGACGTTTATAACAATGGGACCAATTTCGAAGTGTACCCTTTCAATCAAAAAAAGAATTTTCCAAATCGGTTCAGCCGTCTTCGAGTAATCGATGATCATACATTAAAAAAAAATGTATATATATACGCGTCGAATTGATAACTTCCTCTTTTTGTCGTCGGTTGAAAACTAGTTTCTTTTTCTAAAATGTATCATACTTATTTAATATAATATTATATTTACCCTTTACCCTAACATTTAATTAAATATTTACCGTCATTATCAATACATTGTTGCCATCCAATCGGGAGGTTATTTATGCCTTGGTGAAAGAACTCTCAGCATCTGGATTCGACAAACTGTGTGAAAGCATTTTGTACTGCCTCATGGGAAGAATTTTCGTACCACATATGTTTTTTTTATTGATAATAGGCCCGTGTTTGACCACCATCTCACCTGATGGCAAGTGATGATGTGGTCGATGATGGAGCACGCTTACCTAAAAGTAACCTATTGACTCTTGACTTAAAGACCCCTAGGTTATAGCGGGAATTGAAAAAACTTATTTAACTCTCACACCATGAAGGTTTTATGTCAATTCAAAGTATTGATTACTATAAAACGGCAATTTCATACTTTAATTGCATGACTGAAATGTCAAATACAGTGAAACTCTATATTCTTGCAAATAAATATATTAGTCATTTAGAATTAATTCATAGAGTTTGAGCAGTGGTGGACTCGTGATTACCGGCCCGATTTAAGAGTAGGTACAACATTTAAATCGGGCCCGTAATCACAGTCGTGGGTACGAAACCAATCAGGCATATCACATTCATGGCAACACTACTGCTTTCAATACAAACTGGTATGTCCTAGCACCAAAAATTCGAAGATGTACGGCATCCAACCCGAAAAATCCCAACCCCCAAAAAATCCACACAATTTTACCCATTCCCTCTTATAAATAGGAGGCCTTTGTCCCAGCAGTTTGTCTGAGCAGTAGGGAAACTAGCACTCTTAAAAAACACATACACAAAACGCGTTCCGTATTCCGGCCTCGCCGACGAGGCCCATCGCGACGTCCGCGTACTTGTAACGTCAACCCTCCCCGACCTTTGCTAAACGAGCCAGCCCGCGATGCTGAGCCAGTAACAATAAATAACCCCTTTAATAATAATATGACCCAGCCTGACCCTTTGCTGCCCTCCACCAACGACCCCGCTATGCCGAGGCCCGTACTCCACAGGGAGAGCCCTTAGCGTGCGGTTGTTTAAATGTAAATATTAGTATGTAATCCCTGGCTGGGGGCCTTTAAATTTAGAGCTCACCACAGGATCGTCCGCTGCTGAACTACGAGTGGCCCTTTAAAAAAAAACCAGCAGTGGGAACAACTGATTATTAATTAACTCTCTTTGAAAGATAATAAATTGGACACAAGCTGCGCACAGATTGACACATTTATTAAAAAGATTCATTCCTTTCACAAATTGATTGATGATAATGCAAGTGACGGTTTTATTAACTTTATGATAAAAGATAAGTACATATTTCATATGTGAGGAGAATCTTGCTTGATATAATATCAAATAATAAAAGCATTTTAGCGTCATATTCCTAAATTAAGTATCAATTTGAAGGCTATTAATTGTGAACTAATAGAAAAAAATATTATGCGAATTGTATTGAAACGTATTAATTTCTACTGTCTAGTCTATGATTGTATATCTCCTTTTTTTCTTTGCAACGCGTCTTTAGGAAAGTAATTCGTGGTTACATCAACATACACAACGGTTGCGGCCAAGAAACAGAAAAAAATTAGCCAAGTGCGAGTCAGACTCACCCATGAAGGGTTCCGTAGTAACTATAATAATATAATATAATATGTATGTATATATATTTGACAAAAAAAAACCTTACAAATTTCTTAAAACTAGCTTATTTACATTTTTACAACTACGCCAAATAACTTTGTTTTTCGTAGTGTTTGTATGAATTACAAAGTTATATTTGCGGTTTTATAAAATATGCTCTATCTCAAAAACTGCTGACCTGATCTCGTTCAAATCAATTTTGGTTGAAAGTTTACATTAAGATCTATAGACATATATATATTTTTTTGATTTTTCACTCCATTATTATAGAAGTTAGAGGGGGGAACACACATTTTACCACTTTCGAAGCGTGTATCTTTTAAACGATTAACTTTATGAAAAAGTGGTTTTAGAAACCTGAGCGTCATTTTTAAAGACCTATCTATAGATACTACACACGCATAGGTTTCATGAAAAAAAAATCAGTTTCAGTTCCATGTATGGAGAACCACCCTCCTTAATATTATATTTTTTTTTAATCGGAAAGCGCGTTTCACAGAATACCTACCAAGTTTCACATGTATAGTCCTGATAGTTTCGAAATAAAAAGGGTGTGACATACGGACGAACGGACAGACAGACAGAAATGACGAAACTATAAGGGTTCCGTTTTTTGCCATTTGGCTACGGAACCCTAAAAATGTTATTTTATTGTACACATTGTATTTGCTACTACAAATGCAATTCTTCAAGCTCGTATAAATTATATCGTTACATATTATAAAACAGTCTACCGCTGATCTGTCTCCAATAACTCCAATACTCCTGAACAGTTTGTCATGCGGGTTTAACCAATAGATAGAGTGATTCATAAGGAAGGTTCCCGAGTAAAATTAATTAATTAAGGTGTCCTGTAAATTAGCAGACTGAGATCTTGCGAAGCCGGGTCAGGTTGCTAATTTTAATTAAATTAAGCTCAAAAATTCGTTGACATACCAAAACAAATATGTAATTGCAAGGGTAATCAGTATCAGAAGGCAGCCTCTTAAAGTCAGGATAATCGCAAATGCATGTAAATGTAATCGGCTCGTGTCATCGCCTTAGAATTATTCTATTATTGAGATGAGGCTACACTGCCAACTAAGCCAACTTGAAAAAAATAAAACAGAATCAAAATTGAGATATAACATTTGTAAATATATATCAATCCCTTTCGCGAAAACATTTTTTAAGGCAGCGATATGGGAATTTTTGACTTTCAGTTTTAAAGCTTTAGAACATTGTTGCTGGTGAAAATATTTTATTTTATATTTTATAAGTTTCCACTGCTAGGGCACAGGCCTTCTCTCTAAGAGAGGGAATAGTCGTAATAATAATACATTTTTTACAAATGTAAATAATATGTAAGTATACAACGTGTATCGGAAACCCCATATCTATCTAAAAGAGCTGAAGACAACATCTGGTATGGAGTCTCTATGCACAGTTTCAGCTCAAAATAAGTGACTCAAAGAATTGATACTAAATTATCGGTTTCATATGTTTCTTGAATACCGATTATAACAAACTAGCTTCTGCCCGCGACTTCGTTCGCGTGAGAGGGTTTTCCCGCGTAAATCCCGATCCCGTGGGAATTCCGGGATAAAAAGTAGCCTATGTGTTATTCTAGGATATCAACTATCTACTTACCAAATTTCATTCAGATCCGTTCTGTAGTTTTTGCGTGAAAGAGTAACAAACATCCATCCATCCTCACAAACTTTCGCATTTATAATACTAGCTTCTACCCGCGACTTCGTACGCGTGGGAAGGTTTTCCCGCGCAAATCCCGATCCCGTGGGAATTTTGGGATAAAAAGTAGCCTATGTGTTATTCCAGGCTGCCAACTATCTGTTTACCAAATTTCATTCAGATCCGTTCAGTAGTTTTTGCGTGAAAGAGTAACAAACATCCATCCATCCTCACAAACTTTCGCATTTATAATATTAGTAGGATTAGTAGGATAGGATAGGAATAGTAGGACGTGTCACAGCACTACCAGGATCAATGACATTCCACGTCACTTGCCAACAACACGATAATTCTCTTCGTTCTTCTTAATTTGAAAAATTTGGTCTCTGGTATAATGTTGACATAGAATTACAAAACCCTTTTTTTTTTTTGGGGTGGGAAAATCATCGAATGACTTCTTTCGCTCTGGGTCAAGCGGAAAGGTGTGTCAGATTTCTACTGACTAAAAACCCACCCTGTTCCTTCGGCTGCCCTAAATTTCCGGGGCCGCGGTAACTCGCCTTGCCGTTTCGTTTATCGTTCAAAGAAACCATGCACTTAGTATGTATAAGGCCTTTAAGTTACACGTTGTACACAATGTAATAAATGAAATAATAATAAAACGTTTATTCGAGACCAAACATGTAAATTAATTTAAAAACCCACCAAACTGCGTAGCAGTTCATCGGCGGGATTGGCAATATACCACGCGGGCTCAGTGTATGTTGGTGGATATCACATTTCTTCAGATTTTTGTTCCCAAGATATGTCGACTACCTCATGATGTTTTCTTTCGCCATTTTGAGAGAATGATGAGCAATGGTGATGATATAAATTACATTTTTTTTTTTTTATTACTAATGAGACCTCGATCACACCTGATGGTAAGTGTAAGATGAGGTCTACGATCGAACGAGCGAGCCCAGAAAATGCCTATTCACTCTTGCTTTTAAGGCTGACGGGTCATATGTGGCAGGGAACACAGAAGCCGGCAGAGAGTTCCACACCTTGGCTGTACGCACAGGTACAACCAATGTTGAGGAAAAGCGCTTAGTACGAGTGTAATTCTCTCTAAATTGCTAGTTCTCTTTATATAAAAAAGTTTCTATGTACATATTTACTTAAATTAATCGGCCAGCAAAATTTTACCTTTTTTGTGCGTACACAGGCACAACCAATGTTGAGGAAAAGCGCTTAGTACGACAAGACGATATATCGACCAAATGTGGATGGTATCCTACGGTACGTCTGGTAGACCGGTAGTAAAATGGGGATGAAGGGATTAGGTCGTGGAGCTCCTGCGCACACTCTCCGAAGTATAATCTGTAGAAGATAGGCAATCAACGTTTCGCCGGTACATAAAGTAATATGCCTGACTGGGTCAACCCCACAACCAACTTATAAGTCGGGCGTGTTACGACAGGGCCAGCACTGCACATACTGAGAATATTTAACTACTAGTTTATAAAGCGTCAATACTACGGTATACGGCTTGGGTGTCGGACTTGTGATCGAGAGGCGAGTTCAAATCCCACCGATTACACTATTGACGTGAGCCCACTCCAGCCACCAGCACCAGGGTTGCCCACCGCAAAAGAAAATCCCTCGTACATATGCAGCTAAAAATCTCGTATTTTGACTTTCAAACCTCGTACATTTAGGTATTATGCATGCAAAACGTGCTAAAACCAAAATTAAGGTATATTGAACTAATGGATTTAGGACTTTTTACTCGAAATAAACTATTACAAGTTTCCTACTAAATAAAACATCACTTTGTGTTGTATTTCAAAAAATCTTTATTATTACTCAATCAAGTAAAATCACAAAAAAACTAAATGTGTCGTCTATATTATTATGAACTTATTTTACATCTCCTCTCCAAATATTAGTCAGGAACATCCTCACTGTCATCGTCTTTCTGCCGTATATTTTAACTATTGTCACTCATCTATACATTCCTTTTGTGGGTTCAAAATTGATGCAGTTTCCAGTACGAGTTGAACCTTTTGCACTCTCTGCAGCAAGAAGTGTGCCGTTCACTGTTTCCACAATTAGCCGGTTTCTTATCTCTGTCTTTATTAAAATGACTTTACTATTGTAAAATGGTGATGCAAAATATTCGTATGGCCATATTATCAAAATCTCGTACATAATTGTACTACATTTGGCAACCCTGCTCCAGACACAACTATTTAGCTTAGTTGGAGGGGTTAGCGAAATTGCTAGGAATGTAAATTCTAGTCTAATAGTCTAATGTAATTCTCTCTAAATTGCTAGTTCTCTTTATATAAAAAATGTTTCTATGTATTTACTTAAATTAATCGTCCAGCAAAATTTTACCTTTTTACCCGACTGCAAAGGAAGGGTTATGTTTTTCACGCGTATCATGTATGTATGTTTGTAATATTCTTTATTACCTCATATCTCCAGAACCGCTGAACGGATTCACATAATTGAGGTATCGATAGATTCTTTTTAGCAGCCGAAGTGTCCTTAGATAGGTGAATACTACAATATGGGTATCAAACTAAAGGGCGTATCGCAAGGATTTCAAAAAGGTATATCATGTTTATCATTAGTGTAATACTAGCAAAAATAATACAAAGAGAATGTTTAAAAATATGGACTTAGCTCTTTCACTTTCTGAATCCGGTGGGGTGCCAATGTGACAAGACCGGGAAAATTAAAAAAAAATTAATTAATATTTTAACTGAAAAGTTGAATACCCATCCCATTTAAAAAAAGATGATAAAGATATGTTCAATTGGGTTCCGCCTGCTTGTCACTTTTTAAAATAAAAATGTGCTTGTTTCTTGCATTTTAGTTGAGCAGTCGGGTTTTTTAGTTTTCCTAAATAACTTTTTTTCCTCATCAAATCCTCATGGATGTCCTTCGCCCTGGGGCTGGCGAAGGGGTCTGTCAGACTCATACTGACTAAAACCACTTCGTGTTCCGGGAACACATAAATATTCTTCAACGCAGCCCCCGACCAGTACCGGCCCACCTCTGCGGCCCCATCTCTTTAAGCGGGGGGAGAAGGGCGTGCGTGAAACAAAAAGTGCCACCACCGTGGGTCTCCTACTGTAGGGGACGGCGGACAACCCCAAATCCGCCGTCCCTGGACACATTTACGGGGGCCGGTACACCTTAACAAAATTTGACATAAACTAACTAACGAGCATTGATAGATATCTCACTTAAGGCCTAAGCTGAGCTAAGCTAGCTTATTTCGCAGTGTATATGTCCTTTACCTTCCATAAATAAGTTCCACAAGTTACAGCCATCGCGTCGCGTTGTCAACACAATTGACGAGATATTAATCCATATTCATTTGTTTCTCTGTTTAATAGAAAAGGGTTGCCGAGTAATCCGCCACGGGTTATATTAAATATCTGACAGCCATTTTGTCCTTTGTTTAGTGAGAGAGATCAATTGATATGATTATGTTTGTGTCTGGCAAAATTAGACGTGTTATGAACCGCCGAAGAAGGTGGTAATGTATCATTACAACCTATGATTAGAACTTAAAACGGGATATTTACAATTTTTATTTATTGTTTTGAGTTTCTGATATTTCGGCACTGTTGCCAGGGCCATGATCACGGATGAACTAAGGTCATTGCGGGTAGATGTTTATGAGCAGACGAATCGGTCTACCCAAAAATAAATTAAATTTATATCCCATAAATAAGTGAATATCCCGTTTTAAGTTCTAATGATATTGTTGCATAAACCATGTTAGCTTAAAAAGGAGGTAATGGTTTTCGTAAATATACAATGTTTTTGAAAGGCTTCTCACAGGTCTACCTATGAGGTTTGAATTCGAGGCTCACTGCTTAGCAGGCCCTGCCCTGCCCTGGTTCCCTGTTCCTGTTCCTGGTGCCCTGGTTCGACCCATTAGTGAGTCAACACTCACTAATGGGTCGAACCACCGGCACTACTGGTAATGACTCTAATCCAAACGATAGAATTTAACAAAAGAGGTATCATTCGATTTGCTTTATGAAAGTTGAGTTGAGGTGACTTAAACTGAATAAAAAATTAAAAAGCAAGAAGGCATCTGAAGTCGTATTTTTTAAATAGGTCTCGTAATAATCGCCTACAAAAAAATCACTTTTCAAACAATTTGCAGCAGTTGATGGCATGTATCATAGTTCAGTCATGGCTTTTAGTTAACGGCAAACTCAATTAAATAAAATAAAATTAAAACAGTTCCTTAAGACAATAACAAAACAAATATTATATTTCATTAATTACATAAATAATTTAAATTTAGATAGATAGATATACTCTTTATTGAACACCATAACATAATTAAATAAGGACTCAACAACTACAAAGTGTGTTACAATGGGTTGGGTAGATTTTAAAGAGAATTAAAGAGCCACCACCGTGGGTCTCCTACTGTAGGGGACGGTGGACAACCCCAAATCCGCCGTCCCTGGACACATTTACGGGGGAAAAGAAGGAAGGGTTGCTTGTCTTACTGATGAATTTATGGATCACAGTAAGATTTCAAACAGTCAGCAGTGAAATAGACTAAAATGCATTAAACTGCTCTCACAGATTGCAAACCGATAGAAACTTTACGAACACATTTGTCAGGCAAATTGAATATCCAACGGTAGTAGCAAGTGTACTCTCAGTCCCCAAGATATTCGGTCGTATCGTAACCAATTTGCAGCCAATAAGCCCCGGCATCCAACACACACATCTCAGTAACTGTCACCGGCGGCATCCTGGAGATGCAAATTGTATAAATGAGTGAGAATTGATAGTTAGTGGTGCGATACGAAGAGCTGCATACTTGGCAGAGGTTAAATGGAAGAGTGTTTCTCATCTATAAGTATATCTATACTTATAAAATAAAATTAAAATGTATGTCTGTCTGTGGCTTCAAAAGAGCAATGTTTTGTCAAGTGCTTATTATTATTTACACGATATTAAAACACGAACTTTTTTATTTCATTTTAATCTGTATGTTTTTTCGTTTGTCCGGTCTAATCTCCGGAACGGCTGTACTACGGAACCCTTCATGGGCGAGTCTGACTCGCACTTGGCAAAATTTTTCGGAATTCCCATGAGATCGGGAATTCCGAGCTCTCCACCACGTGAACGAAATAGCGGGAACAGTTTGTATAAAAAGTAATCTCAGTCTGCCTTATTTTATTTATCGATTTTTTTCTTTAAACCACGCAATTTTAGTACGGTTTTCATTCAACGAAAAGCAATAAACGATCGAACGTGTATAATATTTGCATTCACAATGACAATAAAGAATTTATATATTTATAAAGCAAAATCACACAGTGAAATTGAAAATCCAGTGAAGATGCTTTACGTAGTAAATATATAAGACCTAGGTATTTATATTGATAAAGATTTTTCGTGGAATCTCCAGTTGTAAGAAGTGAGCCGCAAACTGTTTGCCTCTGCGGGGTCTTTGCGCAGATTGCGCAATTTCCTGCCGACTGCCACTAAAACTGCGCTTGCCCAATCCCTTCTTCTCCCTACCCTCGAATATGCTGATGCAAGTTATCCAGATCTCACTGAAGTGTAGCTAGATACGATTGTACGATTCCATAATTTTTGTATCAGATTCATTATTTGGTTTGCGCAAATATGATCATGTAAATCTGAGTTTCGCATTAAATTCTAGTGGCTGCCTATCCGCCTTCACCGGAATGCACATATTTTATCATTACTCTACAGTATTCTCTCCAATCCAACAACTCCGTTTTATCTCAAAGACCGTTTTAAGTTCTTTCATGACACGCATGTTAGAGATTTGAGATCATCGGAGAATAGAATTTGAGACTTTCAATGCCTGCACATTGCACCAAATGTTATGGCTCATCTCTTACGGTGCAGGCCATTCGTTTGTGGAATGTATTGCCGGTGTCAGTAAGACAAGCTCAGTCACTCGCTACTTTTAAAAGCTCGGTTGCTAAACATTTTCTTTCAAATTTATGATGATTCTTTTGTTTTCTCTCTCTCTCATTCTCAACTCATTTTGGGTAAAAATGGTTTATACGACCTTTCTACCCCAAGGTATCGCAGTGTTATCAGTAAACGATGAGTATTTTTTTAGAGGCTTGGCGTTTTCTTCGGTCAAAGAATCAGCATTGACATTTTAGCTGTCAGTGTTCAGGGCACTTGTCTACTTGACATAAATGTTAATTATATTTATTTCTATGTTTATTTCGAAAATCATGCGGGCGAAGTCACAGGCAAAGTCCTAGATTTATGTATTTTCAGAGACGTAATTTTGACTCCGATATACAACGTGTAACGGAAACCTCATATCTATCCAAAAGGGCTGAAGACAACATCTGGTATGGAGTCTCTATGCACAGTTTCAGCACAAAATAACTGACTCAAAGAATTGATACCAAATTATTGGTTTCATATATTTCTTGAATACCAATCATAAAAAACGTGTCACAGCACTACGAGGGTCAATAACTTTCCACGTCACTTGCCAATAACACGATAATTCTTTTCGTTCTTCTTAATTTGAAAAATTCGGTCTCTGGTATGTAATTTGTAATAAGTTCTACACACGTAGACTTAGGATTACAAAACCCTTGCCGTATCGTTTGTTATCATCCAAAGAAGCCGTGCACTTAGTATGTATGTACCCTTCAAATTACACGTTGTATACATATAATAAGTTTTTAAAGTCCTTTCAAAGGTTGTCTGGAAGATATTTCTTTCAGCGATAAGACCGCCATTGTAAATATAACATAATATCCATTAAAATATATGTGTTGTAAACAAGCATAAGCCATAGTCGTTCTAAGTACTTTTGTCTATAGTCTATACTAATATTATAAAGAAGTATTTGTTTGTAAGTTTGTTAGTATGTAGGGGGTACTCTTCGGAACAAATGATCCAATTTTTTAAATTCTTACTTTGGTAGTAAGCTGCATTACTGGGGAGTGCTAGAAGTGCTAAGTAGTCCTTTTTTTCCTGGGTGTAAAATCATCAATTGGAAGGGAGTGTTAGACTTCTACTGACTAAAAACCCTCTCTGCTCCTTCGGTACCCTTGTGTTCAGGGGCCGCGGGATACCGAGATATCGTTAGAACATTACCGCAACCCCGTAAGGCAGTAGCCCTATCGGGCCCCGTCAATGTTGCTGACTGCTCCATGAGGCGCGCGGAAAACGGCACGCCGTAGACTCGGACCTGGTCCTTACCGGACGGTGAGCTAACCCTGCTCATCGTCCGTCTACGGTGGCCGGAGATCAGCACGCGATCCCCGACGCCCGGGGCATCTCCCACGGTGGCTGGGGCGTGAGGAAGAAAGTTGTCTCTCCCTCACGCGTTCAGCCTCCTCCTTCGCTAGCATGACTACTTCGCAGAAGAAGGCAACTGCATCGCATTCCCCCTCGCCCCGCACCATGGCTTGAACCAAGGCCGGACGTGAGAGATCACCGCCGCCGATCGCCTCCACGTGGACACGGCGGTACTCATTGTCCCCACAATGACGACACCCAGGCGTATCCTCCCACTGTATCCGAAACAGGTACCTCCCGAAACATCCATGTCCGGTCAGTACCTGCGTCAGGCGGAAGGTGAAGACGCCGTGGCGTCTCTCTAGCTACTCAAAGAGAGGATTTATCGCCGCGATTTCAGCGTGCCTAAAGTGCTAAGTAGTCCTACTGACAGATTTCGAATCTCTGCAGAAATTAGACAGCGACGTAGAAGATATTATAGAACGCAAGTATGTGCGGTACTCCCTGTCCCTTTACTCTCATAGTCCAATTGGACGGCAATCAGACACGACTGGAAAGAGATCAGGCGTAGCACTAACAGCTCAACGTGCTGAAGTTTAAATAAATGAGTATAAAAGCTAACTTCAACAGCACACGGTTCAAAACCGTTATTTGATTACTTAAGCTGTCTCTCCTTACAACAGACGAGCATTTCCTTAATTACCCGTCCAAAAGACCAGCTGACGATAATGATCCATCGTCAGCGTCCTCTGAGAACCCAAACTCCAGTTTAATATAGTTCGCGTGGCTGTAGCTTAAATCTTTTGATATTGGTTATAAATCTGACTAAACAAGAATTTTTCCTGCAGATTCTGAACTTTCTTTTTTTCTTTATAACCTTTTTTAATCTTTGCTACACACAGGAATGTCTCCTGTATCGTGAGTGCATATTTACAAGTATCCAGACACGGGAAAGCTATTTGTGGGCCATACAAACACTAGTTCCGGTGCAAGAATCGAACCAACAACATGCGTGGCGCGCAGTCTTGCCAGTCACTCAACCACTGCGCCAACCTGTCGTGTTCCTTAATATAATTTTGTCTTAAGTAAATAATTTAAGTATAGCTACTGTATTAAAGTAAAAGTATTAAAATTGTGTACATGCCAGTATTTGTGACAGTGACAGTAAAAATCGGTTCAGCAGTTTCAGATATTAGCATTGACAAACAGAAAGATGGACAGAAATTTTAAAAAACATTTATTTATTTTAGTATCATCTAAATAACTATAAGCACTTGAGATACGTCCTTTTTATGTACTTTTGCTGCTTACTCGATTTAGCTCCTTGGTAGTCCGATACTTTTAATCTACTCACCAAGAGCTTAGTACTGAAAACCTTCAGCGTATTCCAACGACTTTTGACAGGCCCGTTGGTATAGTGGTCAGTGGCCCTGACTGCTATGCGCAAGGTCGTGGGTTCGATTCCCACCTAGGACAAATGTTTGTGTGATGAGCACGATCATTTGTTCTTTGTCTGGGTGTAATTTATCTATAATATGTATGTATTTAGAAATATATATGTATGTTTATCAGTTGTCTAGTACTCATACCACAAGCTCTGCTTAGTTTGGGACTAGATGGCGTTGTGTGAAAGTTGTGGAATATTATTATTATTATTATATTATTACTTTGAAAGTGTAATTTGACGAAGGCTGAAGAGATTGCTCACCCGCATACTAAATAACATGCGATATGGCTGCAACATGATGGCATTTTGTTAAAATGGCTGCGACTATAGAAGCTTATATTTACAGACTAAAAATACATATAAGTGAACGTTGTTTTAAGAAAAATGTTTGATGCAGCCTATTCCATTCCCTGTGCCCTCCTTCTACAGAAAGCGCAACCCTAAGCCAAAGTCCGTACAAATAGGGGGTGCCATTAGCCTGTAGCCCCTTAGTTTTAAAATCTTTCTAGCCCTGCTAGTAGTTAAAATGTTATGAACGATTTTATGACGACAACCTGATTGATTGACCTACGAGAGGCCACTTATAAAAATGTTGAAACGTCTATTAGACTACTGTCTCAGCCCACAGAAAGCACACGGAACGTCGACAAAAGCACAAGCTGTTTTATATTTCCAAAAGAGCTGCTAAACTTGGTATTCCAAAAAGACAACCGTTGTTTTCATAAACTACTTTTATTTACGCGAAATATCTCAAAAGGTTGCTTGACCCTTACTATTAATATTAAATTGGATACTGTGATGAAGGACACGCTTCAATCTCACCCTTCTAAATT
Source organism: Tholera decimalis (assembly GCA_943138885.2). Taxonomy (NCBI): domain Eukaryota; kingdom Metazoa; phylum Arthropoda; class Insecta; order Lepidoptera; family Noctuidae; genus Tholera; species Tholera decimalis. The sequence continues at coordinate 32,605,061 of OW964565.2, forward strand.
ACCTCTTCAAGAAAATAATAAATCTTGAGAACAAAACACCCGTAAAACTGATTTTTTTAAACTCATTTAGTTTTTAAATTAATCTTCTCTCCGGTTGTGACAATGGAAATAGGAATAAATCAAGTGTAAAAATTGGCCCAGCCAGTAAGAAAGATGGAAGACTAGATGGCCAGAGATTTTTTGTAGAATATGATAGAATACCACGAAGATGGTATTTCGCAAACAAAAGGCCCAAAAGCTCCCTGTTTATATGCAACTTACAGCATTCTAAAATTAAACCGTATCCAATCCGTGTAAGCATTATGTGTAAAAAGGGGTTTTATTAAAAAAAAAAAGTCTATAATGGCCGCCGAGCGTCAGCTGTAAGCCGCTGACCACGGCCATCTTGAAATTGTGGCCAGATTGAGTTTAGGAGTTTAGGCCAGTTTTGGCAGGACCGCTTGGTTGAATAATTTGTTCTAAAACATTTTATTATTTTTAAATACTTATACACATACACACCTTTTGATTGACGTGTAGGTACTAGTGTAATCTAAATCCGTTGCAGCATATTTTGAAAATATCCTTTGCTTGACAACTTAAAACACGCACTAAATACGGTTGCAATTTCAAAATGAATGCATAAGACCAAAAAGAAGAGTAATAAACAGACCCTTTATCCATAAATCAAAAATCTCCCTACCCACAGCTATAACTTTAAAAATACAGTCTAAAGCTGTCTTATCATCTCATTTCAAATACAAAGAATATCTCTTACAAACGAACAATAAGTTTAGCTCTTTAAAGTATTAATTCATATTTCAATTTACCTACATATAATACGTATTATTATGAGTCTTCGGGTTTCATTAGGTTTTAATTTCATGAATGGAGAACGTGTATTCCGAAATCCCAATAATACATCCCCAAATAACCTTTTAAGAGATTACTGTGAAAAGAAAATATGTGCCCTTTCACGATATTCAAATGATGACCTTTCATTGACTTCACCATTCCGAAAAAAGTCCTTTTAGCAGTTTTTAAATAAATACAGAAAAAAGATTTTAGCGGGTCACAAACTCGTTCGAGGGTCTGGCGAGCTCGTGTTAGCAAAGTTGTAATGCGTTATCCTTGTCGCTTGTGGCCAAACAATGCCTTCGTACCAACACACACATAGAAAAAGGTCTAAATTATGAAGCTTTGGCGGAAGGCAGGATTAAACTGGGTGTAGAAATACGAGCTCGCTGAAAGTGGAATTTGGTTCCTCTTTTGTATCTTTTTTATTACTAATATTTTGAAGCCTTGCAAGAAATATATACCGCATGATTGCCTATTATAATTATATTGATTTGTATTTGTATTGCTTGAAGTCGTCAGCCAGTCGTATGAATCGTCTCTGGGAGGATCGTATAGGAGTGACTTCTACTCACTTAAAACCCTCCCTGTTCCTTCACGGCAAGATGATATGTCAGATTTTGATTAGTAATAATTGTCAATTATCTACATATTACAACCCTGACAAACGGCTGAACGTGCATTCTGAAGCAAAACTCGGTTAATGCGTTACCCATTCCCGAAACAAACTCGTCAAGCGAAGCTTAGAAGATAAACTAAGTGCGATGTTTATGACTTAGCCTCGGGTGATTTCAAAACCAGTTTATATTGAAATAATCAATAATGTCAAGTTCATCTCCGAATATAATATACAACGTGTAATTTAAAGGGTATATACAAACCAAGTGCACAGCTTCTTTGGCTGATAACAAACGATATAGCAAAGGTTTTGTAATCTTATGTCTACATGTGTGGAACTTATTAGAAATTTCAATACATTGATACCAGAGACCGAATTTTTCAAATTAAGAAGAACGAAGAGAATTATAGTTTTATTAGCAAGTGACGTGGAAAGTGATGACCCTCATAGTGCTGTGACACGTTTGTTATTACTGGTATTCAAGAAACATATGAAACCAATAATTTGGGGTCAATTCTGTGACTGTGTGTTCTGTGAGTCACTTATTTTGAGCTGAAACTTTGTATAGAGACTCCATACCAGATGTTGTCTTCAGTCCTTTTGGATAGATATGGGGTTTCCGTTACACGTTGTAGAAATTTAAAAAAAATGTTAGTATCTGTCTGTAATTTCAAAATAACCGTGTTTTCTCAAGTGCTTAGAGTTATTAACATGATATCTACTATATTAAAAACCTTTCAAACTAAAAAAATTGTTTGTCTTTATGTTTGTTTGTGATAAATTCTGTAATAGCTGAACCCGATCCCGAAATTTTGTATTGGATTTACGCAGGGAAAACCGGGTAGGTAATATCGATTTCCACGTAAACGAAGTCGCGAGCATAGCGTGTATATGATAAATTGATCAGGCCAATTGCAGATGTCAATAATCTCCTCTACATATGTATTTAAAAAAAAATACAATATGCCATATGTTGTATACTAAAATATAAAAACATCTCTTAGACACTAACTTAATTCTCCGAGTCTAATGGCAGTCTTATCGCGAACTGTACTTGTATATCTTATGTACATTCCATTAAGTTGAATAAATACACTGTTATTAATATCAGTAAACTTGAAAATCGTGCACTGAAACTAATAGAAAATGGCAGACACATCGCGAAACGTGAAAGGCCCATTATGATTAAATCTTTAAACATTATGTTTTGAATGCAGGACATTAGTCTGTACGTGCCAATGTCAGCTGGGGAATGACCTGGTGGCACTGCAATTTAGATCTGTGAAGAAGTATTATGTACATACGTATCGTGCACACAGCAAAAAACATAACACGCACACATACACACGCATACACACCCTCTCACACACACACACATAACATAAATGCACAAAGGTGTGGCGTAGTTTATTACTTTATTTTATAATTTATAAATTACTAGCTATGCCCGCGACTTCATCCGCGCGGAATAATGACTAATTATTTTGGAAATAAAACTCATACATAAATAAGCTATTTACAATATTTTACTGCTAATAGCTTATTTAAGTACATTTTTCTAATCAAAAGTCTAAAAAATAACTTTCAAGCTTCTAGCTTTAAAAATGACGTAATTTCCATACAAAGTTTCATCCCATATTTCAACCCTTTACAGCCCTTTTTTTGCATTAAAGAGCAGCCTATGTCCTTTCTCAGACTCTAGACTATGTCCGTAACAAATTTCATTTAAATCGGTTCAGTAGTTTAGGCGTGATTGCGTAACACACAGACAGACAGTTACTTTCGCATTTATAATATTAGTAAGGATGTTTCTTTTACTAGGATTTATTAACTAAGATTATTTTTATTTTACAATGTCAAGTATTGTGTCTGATTCATTTAACTAGTGTTCATTTTTACATATAATTTATAACTAGTAAGTATATTATAAGAAAAAGCTGCTGATTTTTTTTTCCTTGGGTGGAGAACTGGTGATTTGTGTTACAGGCAATTTTTGCCTAATTCAAACACCAGTTCCTCACAAAGGAGATGTTTCATTTTCGGCCATCAGATGTACATTTATCGAAAAAGAGGAAAAAATACTACAAAATGGGGAAAATATTCTCTGGTGAATTTGAGCCTGATTTGTTGTGTACAAAAAATAATAGTTTTTCAATTATTGCCATGTTTTATTCAACATGGCGTGTCGTTTGCTTGCATACTTCATTCGTTCTGAAATCATGTCTCATCAAAATATCAATGTTACGTAGAAGATAATTAAAAAACATGTGTATTCTTGTAGTGTTAAAGATAATTACTATTATTCTCTTGTACATATTTTTGAGTAAACTGAATTAAGTGTGACGATTTCATATTTACAAAAATCTTTAGTGTCCATTTTTGAAATAAGTTTCTGAACGAATTCAAAATAACCGCTTGTTGTCTTGAAAGTTCAAACTCTATCAGTCAGTCAGGTCCCCGCTAGGGTAATGGTGTTCTGTGGGTTAGTTCTGATGAACAAAAACAAAACAAGGCAACCTGTCATGGCTGTCATAACTCTTAGGACAAACGTCAAACATTATTAATTTTTATTCTGTACATAAAAACCATTTGATATTATGAAAATATTGATACTTTATTCTATTCAGGGGTAAGTTTCCCACCTTTGCTGAAATTTACATGTTATGGCCGGAGCCCCATATAAAAATTAAACACCTCCTTTAGAAATGTATAGCTTTTAATTGTAATTAGTATTTATGTATTATTTTTGTTATTTTATGAGGAAAAATAAAAAACAATAAAGAGATTTATGATAAAAAAATATACATAATCATTCTACCATCATAATTAGCCTATAACGTTCCCACTGCTGGTACACAGGTCTCCACTGTGTGACAGGGAATGGCCCACTATCCACCACGCGAGCCCAGTACGGGTTGGTGGATTTCGCATGTCTTTGGTTTTTTTTAGCGTGAGTTTTCCTCTAGCCGTGTTCCTTTTGAAGACCAGTGGTAATGATGGAAATTGCACAAAGTGCCTGCCTGGGTTTGAGTCTACCATCTCGAACATGTAAGTCGTGCGTGTTACGACTTAGCCAACACACTGCTCCACAGCGTACTTATAAACTCAGAGGTCTATTTTAAGGTACAATTTGTACTGGTCGAATCATATGAGATCTCTGTATGGTTCGACCGCCGTTCCAATTCCGGCGTGAATCAAACTCAAGAACTCAATTCTACAAGAACTTTATCTAATACCTATATAACTAGACATGTAGAAACTGTTGAACAGCTACATATTTATATTAAAAATGTTCGTTCCATCAGTCAGTACATCAGTACAGAAACAGGCGGTACAACAACGTGAACACTGCGCAATGCTATAGACAATCCATCATGGCCGCCCCACGAGCTGTCATTGTTCCCACCAAAACTACAAGCAACAAGCCACTTCATTAATTAAGTCAAGTGTTACGCGATTAATACCGGTACCCCTGTTGTCTCGACAGCGCCTTTGCAAGCAAAACATTTAGCTAACGTATTATTAGTGCTTGCTATTCGATTTTATCAGGCGTTTCTTGTTTTTCCTGACTAACATCTTCATTGGTGATCCAATCAAAGTTGTTTGTTCAATATACTTACTTACTCAATCTGTCCAATAGAAAATATTTTATTTGAATTCAGATTGTTTTATTTCTTCCGTGTTTGTCTTGATTACGGCAGTGTCTTTTTTTTTGTATTGGGCCACTCGTAGTTCAACACACTAAAGCTTTGGTTTCCTAGGATAGCGGTGCCGTCAAATAGCGGCCGTAATACAGCGGTGAATAACGTCACTAGAACGTTGTATATGTAAACAAAATGGCGCGGTTTCCTAGAAAGCGGTAACTGACACCGTAACGTCAAAAAGCGGTGCCGCCATTTGCATGACGGCCGTCTTGTCAGTGTCAGATGGTTTCGTGAACGTTTCCAAAGAGAATGTAATATACTAGATAGCGATGAAGCAGACAGTGTGTTAAAACAGCCGCGGAACTTTCCACATGTCGTCACCGTAAAGACGGCCGCCTTTTTGCGTCCGTAATATTACGGCCGCTATATGACGGCACCGCTTTCCTAGGAAAACAAAGCTTTAGGCTGGTTAAGCTTTGGTTTCCTAGGAAAGCGGTGCCGTCAAATAGCGGCCGTATTACAGCGGTGAATGACGTCACTAGAACGTTGTCTATGTAAACAAAATGGCGCGGTTTCCTAGAGAGCGGTAACTGACACCGTAACGTCAAAAAGCCGTGCCGCCATTTGCATAACGGCCGTCTTGTCGGTGTCAGACGGTTTCGTAAACGTTTCCAAAGAGAATTCAATACACTAGATAGCGATGAAGCAGACAGTGTGTTAAAACGGCCGTGGAACTTTCCACATGTCGTCACCGTAAAGACGGCCGCCTTTTTGCGTCCGTAATATTACGGCCGCTATATGACGGCGCCGCTTTCCTAGGAAAACAAAGCTTTACTTAACTACTATTATTCTTTTAAATGTATTTTCAGTGTTTTTTTTTGTATATGGGTGTTTGCCAGGAATAAAGCAGCATTTATTTTATTTATTTATATTTATTAACTGGAGTGTCTTTGTATGATTAATTAAAGAGTAAAATAATAATAAAAATGGCTCGTGATTGTCGTAAAGAGTCACACGTGTTGATCAAGGTTAAGCATCGCTTGACGAGGTTTGTCCGTGGATGGGAAACAATCCTAACATAATTACGAAGATTCCGAAAGCACATTACATAAATTGTTGGACCCGGCTGTCATTTATACCATATTATAGTCATTCAGTTTTATCAAAAGCCCAATCTGACACCAGTCACTACTGGTTTGTGGAAGTAAGGTAGGCAGTCGATCATATAAAACTTAAGTACCCAGCTTCATCCAGTTAAACTGGAAGTCGATCCTGACATAATATAATATATAATATAATCTTTATTTGCACTAAAAATTATTACATAAAACCAGTTGAGTCTCTGACTCCCGTGCTAGGTGATAAACCTGTGTTACAGGAGCCAGTGCCCTCTCCCGGGAGGAAATGAAAGGGTTAAATTAAAATGAAAAACAAAAAACTACTTAGTAAAACATAAAGATAAAGACAAACATTATACCAAAGAGTTTATGTGATTGCGTGTGGCGTACTTGTGTGTGTGTGCGTGTTTGTGTGTGTGTGTGTGTGTTTGTGTGTGTGTGTGTGCGTGTTTGTGTGTGTGTGTGTACATGGTTTGGGAAAAGGCTTAACAGATAATGATCAATATTTTTTTTACAATTCACATTACTAGCAACCTTGTTAGCCACTCCAACTAAGCTAAATATGCTTGTGTCTGGAGTGGGTTCACGGCAATAGTGTAATGGGTGGGGTTCGAACCCGAGACCTCTCGATCACCAGTCCGTCCGCCATTAGGCTGTTGACGTATAAAATGATGGGTCTATAAATCCTTACTAATACACACATCAAAAGTGTCTAGGGATCAAGCATTTTTATGCGGATTTCTTGAGATTGAGATGTGGCTTTGTAATAAATTTATGATTTTATAAATTTATATGGATCCTTTTTGGTGCATTTCATAATTTGAAACAGGAACTGTTAATCAAATTCGAGTAAAAGATGAAAATCAGCTGTCAATATTTTCCCTATAAAAACATACAACGCATTGAAGACATTATTAGTGCTACTGTTTCCCTACTACTGATTAAAACCAACGTTATTATGGAGCGGCGACGTCATTTAAACAGGGAAGAAATGCTCAGAGCCGTGGGAATGATAGAAGCTGGTTCCCGGCAACGTACTGTGGCTTTAGCTCTGAATACAAGTCAGAGTGTTATCAGTCGACTTTGGACACGTTACCGAAGCACTGGTACCGTGGCTGAGCGCCATGGAGGACGGTATCGCTGCCCCACACGGAGACAAGACCGATACATTCAAATCTTAACTTGAAGAGCTCCAACAATAACCGCCATGATGTTAGCCGTGAGGCTTCATCACTCTTCAGGGAACTTAATTAGCGACCAAACAGTCAAAAACCGCTTGCATGAAGTGAACCTTCATTCCCGAAGACCGCTACGGGTACCACCTATAGCAATGCACAATCGTAGGATTCGATATCAATGGGCTCTTGAACACAGAAATTGGGCAGAAGAACAATGGCGTTTCGTGTGCTTTTCTGATGAGTCTCGTTTTGGTATGAGACCGGATACAAGACGTATACGATACTGAAGAACCCCTGGACGCCAACAGCGATTAAAATCCTGCCAGGAAGTCCATCCTTATAGTGGTGGAACCATCATGGTATGGGCGGGTATTTGGATCGGCGGAAGAACTGAGTTGATTTGGATCAGAGGCAACCTCAACGCTCAAATTTATGCTGAGACGATTGTATCTGACGTCATCGTTCCTCTACAAGTGCAAATCGGTCCCTTATTTCAGTTAATGCATGATAATGCACGACCGCACACCGCAAGAGTTGTAAGACAGACTCTCGCCGCAGCTAACATCAATGTCCTGCTCTGGCCTGCTCAGTCGCCAGACTTGAACCCGATTGAGCATGCATGGGATATGCTACAGAGAAGAGCTCTGCCGAATATGGAGGGTATCCAGTCGCAAGAAGACCTTTTTTTGTTGTTGCAACGAACATGGGTGGCCATTCCACAGCGTGATTTGGATGAACTCATTTTGAGTATGCCAAACCGATGTTCTTGTGTTGTTAGTGTTCGCGGTAGAAACACGGATTATTAATTGTTTAAGTTACCCAATAAAATTTTAAAGAAAACTGTTATTTCAGTCTTTTTTTCGAACTTTAATGTTAGTGGTTCAAATGTCAAAAATCCCTTTATTAGGAAAATGGCAAATTTCTTTATTAATGCAAAGGTGACTTAGTTTATCGTTACTGTGACAAACGAAAACACTTTATTTGATGAATCCTTAAAGAAAATTTTAATTAATATCAATCAGGAGAAAAGTTATTGCAAAAATATATGTTGATCCCTAGACACTTTTGATGTGTGTATTATAAATGCGAAAGTAACTCTGTCTGTCTGTGTGTTACGCAATTACGCCTAAACTACTGAACCGATTTTAATGAAATTTGGTACGAACATAGTCTAGAGCCTGATAAAGGACATCAGCTACTCTTTAATGCGAAAAAAGGGCTGTAAGGGGTTGAAATAGGGGATGAAAGTTTGTATGGAAATTACGTCATTTTTAAAGCTAGAAGCTTGAAACTTATTTTTTAGACTTTTGATTAGATATTAATAAATACGACATTCAAATTATGTATGAGTTTTATTTTCAAAATAATTAGCCTAAAAAATTTAAAGAGCTGCCGAAAGTCACTATTGCACGCGGACTAAGTCGCGGGCACAGCTAGTCTTTTTATAATTAGACAAATTGCTTTCCTATCTTTTGTAGACAAAGACAAAAAACCTAGGATATTCGGTTCTTTTTATAGGTTATTTAGTGCCTAGTTAATCGCAGTTTGTCAGTAAAATTTTCATCCCATAAAACTTGACTGACTAGTTAAATGCCAATTAAATTGTTATTGCTAATGGTGGATAACAGCTTTCACGGCGAGACGAAAGGATTATGTGTTTGATTGCTGCTGATTTGCAAGAAAGTTCATTTGATTGCCTACTTAAACTCAAGTTTAACGATGATTGAATATTTATTTATTAGGGAATACGAAACAAAAACACTTTTTTTGTAAATGACTAGTTGATCCAGCGAACTTCGCACCGCTATATTTTTTTCGATATTTTCTCACCTTTTAAACCTTTCTTGTATGAAAGGGAACATACTACAAAAAAAGAATTACAGAAATCGGTCCACCCGTTCTCTAGTTTTAGCGAGACTAACGAACAGCAATTAATTTTTATATATAAGAACTAGGTGACCCAGCGAACTTCGCACCGTTTTTTATTTTCGATAGTTTATCACCTTTTAAACCTTGAGAGGGAACACGATACAAAAGGAATTAATGAAATCGGTCCACCCGTTCTCTAGTTTTAGCGAGACTAACGAACGGCAATTGATTTTTATATACAAGATATATAAGATAAAATCATAACAAATAAATGTAAGTAAATGTGCACCCACACCGTTATCCACATAATATTTAGGGTCGTGACATTAATTTTTTTTTCTAACCAAAGTGTGCTTTAGTAGGTACACAAATAGTAGATTATTAACCAAGGGGATAAAGCAGTGTCTTCTGTCGCGGGTGACGATTTAAATCGCGAGCGTAACGAAGGACTCGAGGTTTACTCCCGAGCGTAGCAAAAAACTGAAATCACGAGCGAAGCGAGGGATTTAAGACGAGTCCCGAGTGTAGCGAGGGATTTAAGTTCACCCAAGACTAAGACAGCTTTATCACCGAGGAAAATACTATACTTTTCGTACCATTTGCGAAAAAATTAACACAATAATAATATGAGATATAAACTTAACGTTTATGTATTTGAAGAAAACAAAAACGCGGCAAATTGCTAGATGAATATTTTTTTGTCGGAAAAGCAAAAGCTCATACGGCCTCGTCGGTTTTCGTAATTTTATTTAATAATCATAACTGCATAATAAATGCATATTCCTTTTTCAAAAAGATGTATAATGCTTTATATACCAACTCAATGGTGTAAACACAGATCTAGTTCAGTATAAATTTCGGTAAGTATTCCAAAATCACATACTTCCCCTAGAGGTGAATGAAATTCAGTACAATTTTCTTTCCCTGTTTTTAACAGATTAAAAATGACTATTGTTATGTTCGCTTTTTGTGGCATAGAATGTCACTTTTTTGAGCAAGTGGTACGAAAACAATATTACCTACTTATCATTATTATTTATTTTTTACTTATGACAGGAGAAACGTAAAAAATATATATCTATATATAGTTCGTTCTTCGTACGAAAGAGCTGCACTCGTATTGCGTAATTCATATTAATAACAACCACGTATCCATTGCTTCATGTTTCAAAAACCGGTCAAGTGCGAGTTGGCCTTGCTCATCAAAGGATCCCTACAAACTTATACATATGTACTAATATAGAATCATCTTTGGCAAAAACCAATGTCTTAACAGCACATTTAAACGAATAAAATGTGAATATCGTAAATATGTAATTACACATTTACGCTACTCACTACATATTTATTTACGCTTTTCAGATTTTTTCCTTTAAATTTGCTCCGACACACGGAGACATTTCTCCGTGCCATTTTGATGATATTTGGTACAGAGATAGAGTTGCCCTCAGGAATATGCTTGTTGATCTTTTAACGCGAAAACGGGGGTTCAAGGGAATGAGAAATCTAAACCGCTTAACCGATTTTTTGTGAAAGAGATAGATAAAGATGAGAAGTGAGAAGTAGTCAAACAAAGACCACTATAACACGACAGTGTAAATTTTGAACAGTATGTCAAGTGACTCACAAACATGATTTATTTAGCGTTGAAATATTTAATATAGGTTTACACATTTTACGCGAACGAAGTTGCGGGCAACAGCTAGTTAATAATAACATTCAGTTTGATATCTCGAGATCCTGAGAAAAAGCACTGACAGACAAACGTATGCAGAAGTGATCATGAAAGGGTTCCGTTTTTCTTTAGAAGGTACGGAACCCTAAAAAAAGTGAAAGCTGTCCCTTTCGGTGCTTCACAACCAGATTTAGATCTAAAATACACATATGAGTAGAATCTATAGACCATACCTTTGTCGGTTTCAGCAGCCACTTCCTCGGAGATGTACACTCGCAACGCTCGCAGCGCTGTAGGAGCACTAGACGGCCGCGGCTTGGTGGCTGTCATCAAGCGCCAAGTGCCGCTGGCGGGGCAGTTGGACCATCAGCTCGCGTGGGGACAAGGCTGGGGATGGGTCACCTTGCCTAATGGAGTTTGGAGTGGACGTGAGTATTATGGCTCAAGCTATACGTATAAAGCAGAAAAGCTTTTTCGTTTGCTTGAACGCGTTAACCTTCGAAAGTACTGGATGGGTTTGGATGAACTTTGGTATGAAAGTATCTTGAAGCTTGAGGAAGGTTATTGGTTACTTTTAACCGACTTTAAAAAATGGATGGTTATGTTTTTATCGTGATAATGTTCACGGGAGCGAAGCGCCACGAAGCTGCTAGTTTATAATACTTCCTGTACTAAAGTCATCACTAGGAAATATTAACCTAAATCAACATCTAACTAAATATTTATTTTTTTACCCCCAAAAAAATTTTACTTGTAACAACTTTGTTTGTTTGTGCTAGCTAAGATTAGCTTCTCGTACTGTACATAGGATATCTAGATGTTTGATGAGATACAATCAATATCCTGTCAGTAAAGTCTGACGATAAATCACGCTTTTGTAAAACATTGGTGATACGAAAAACTGGCTCACATATCTCTGGCCAGCCTTAACCGTCGATGTATTAGTGAATCTGTAAAGTAACGCATTTTTTTCGAATTTTCCAGGTCTGACATGGTCCCAAGAAGGTGAAGACTTCACCCTCCACGCGATGCCTATCATGCACCACACCAACGTCTCTCAAGCCTGTTCCATGCTCGATGGAGTGACGGCATACGAAGCCTCGATGTACGAACAGGCTTTGGCAGAGTATGATGACACTGGCACCTCTGATGACTGGGATTTTGGCGTAGACTGCGGAGACTTTATGATGTAAAACCTTTTTGGTGATCTCTGTATGTCGTGATCTGAGGAATAAATGCGCTGTTCTGAAAATGTGAAGAACTGGGAATATTTGGTTAACTGGGAGTTTTTGCGCTTTTGCCTAAAGTGATTTGGTAAAAAGCCACCCAGTTTTTTCCATTCCTGTTATGGGCAGGGAAGTGGTCTACTTAAGCAACTTCATTTGACATCCACATTCCATCATGATTGCGTCCTATCAGGACAAACTCTTACTTGAATAATTTGATTGGAAAGGCAAACAAGATAATCAGTTCATACGAACAGCGTGTTTTTTTTTCTATTTATTACGAAAAATATATATAAAATATAATTATTACGAAAAAATTAATAGTTTTGTCATGTTATATGCTGGTCATGATTAACATAATATTTTGGCTTCTAATTCTAATTTAAGTCAAATTTATCTAATTATCGCCGAGGACAACGTCATTGATTTATCAGTGCATTTAGTTGTATCGAAGTATTTATGGAATGAAATTAAATGTTGTAAACAATATCTTATTTTATAAAATGTATAATATTTCAATGACGGTGCCAAATATATTTTGTGCCATATTTATTTTAATATAATGTATTTGTAATGTGCTGGTCACAAAAAAATAATGTGCCAATTATAAAGTTCATGATGAAATAAAATTGTGACCATCTTATGAATTTTGAAAAACAAGCTTCACTGAAAGCGTGACGAAGCGGTCCGATGATGTCAAAATAGAAATATCCTTTAACGCTTCATCAAAGATTATAAAAATATGATAGACGTGTCCGGAATTCTTGTCGACTATCATACATACTGGAGATAGGTACCTAACCTAACTTTTTTAAGTTTCAGATTTTTAATTATTATGGTTAATATCGATATCAAATCGAAAACCGATGTTCTAAAAACGGCCGGATTTGGCATACACATTTATCTTATAATGCATTAAATAGATGTGCTCTATAGGAATACTACATGTTGTCATAGAAAAAATGTGTGTAGCCATGAAATTCTAGACATTTTCAAATTCTCGAAGTTCGGCCTATTGATAAAGCCGTAGTATGTTCACTTAGGTTAGGTATAACACTAAATCTCGATCTCTCAGAGCGATACTTATTTAGGTAAAATATAATTTACGAAACGTTTGATACTGCCTTCTCTTTAATCTTTGATAAACTGTAACGTTGATTGTTTCTCTGTTTTTTATAAATAATGCATTTTGATGGATTATAGAAGATGTTGAAAAATGTAATTTGGAATTATAATACCTTTTTTAAATTTCGTAAATGTCAGAAGAAGTTTTCGAAGGTTTTATGTGATTACACAAATCAGGGTACACATTATTATTCGTTATTGAAAACTTTTTCAGGTTCACTGAATACATAAAGTCGCACAAAATGAGAGTTACTTGAGAATAGTATATATTTAAGCAGGAGGCCTAAGGTAGCCCGTGAAATTTAAATTATCAATATTTGATCTTCACTGGTTGCCTTGGAGTATCCATCTTAAAACATAGGATAAGACATTCAATGCTTGTCCCCAGATGACACCAATTACGAATTGAGAAAGTATATTTACTCATTGAATTCGTAAATAAAGAATTTTAGTGTTAAGTTGATGTTAGCATTAGTTAACGTGGTCGGTAGAACATAACCTAACTGAACGAAATATAACGTAAAGTCTTTTGAAAAAATAACATCGTTTTTAAAAGAACTATTTCAAAATGGCAACGTTTTTGGATATTGTCGGTAGTTAGGTGTGTTTAAATTTAGTAAAATTATTTAAAGAAAATATCTAGAAGCTATAAAATCTTCCGACCTACCCAAAGACTGCCTAACGTTATTTACCTAATACCCGTGTTGTGTGTAACCCTAGGCATGGTAAACGCGATTAAATGTCCCTCGCCCCGCGAACGCTACATTGCAAGATTTAACCGGTACGCAATCTGTTTAAGGAGGAAATAAATTAATGAGTCTGTGAAAACTATACCTACTGCCAAAAATAATGACATATGTCTTACAAGCTAAAATTTCTAAAGATTCCTTATATTATTTGGAAAAATTTCTTAGGTGTTAGATAAACTGTCAAATAACATAGGCAAAATATATAATCGTCTTCCCAAACGTAGTTGGCTCAACATTATCGTCTCCCGATCACCAAGGAGGGCAAGCCTATAGATGCAAAGATTCATTCATTCAATATTTGACCAAACAATATCTTTAGATTTCTTTTATCAATGTGAAAAATAATGTCTCTTAAATATCAACTGTGCGTTAAGACCGCCCATTGTTAATATTGCAAGGTATACAATTAAATATATAATAATAAAAAAACGTTATAGGTATCTATACCTACACATATAATAACCCACACACAATAACTACTTAAATGGATACTGGTGATGGCGATGGATCCAAATGATCTCGAATGAAGTCAAGTTTAACCTTAACCTTTATTTAAGTTTTTAGTTATTTCAATCTAACCGTAACATTGTCAAGTCTGCGAAAGAACTATTTTGCCTAATCTTTGACCACTCAAACAATTTGACAGCTATCTAATGGCGGAAAATATTTCTTAACAATATATATAATTTGTGGTCTTGCAATGTAGCAATAGATGTCGTAGCCAATTTATTGTATTATACGAATGTAAATTAGAATAATGAATTAGACGTTTATAAGATAATAAATAGGTACCGCGATATATATTTTATTTGTTTATGTAAAATATTTTAGCTGTGGATTTTTTTTTTGTAATCTTCAATGCTTTTTTTTTCTCAGAGATGTATTTTTGCTAATGCCCATGCCCATTTGTTGGTTTTATTAAATATTATTTATATTTGACTCGAACACCGTATACCACTGAATTAAAATATACGGCCACAACGCGTTATGGTCTCAGTCTAACCTATATTCGACATGTCTCCGAGTATTAGTTTTAGTTCTATACTTCTGCGGTTTAACCTAAATATGCAATTAATTAAGTCGATGTTTTGTACACTTAAACATAATAAAGTCACAGAAACACATCTCCTATGTTCAAAAACACTCTAGATCTTATGTTTTTTGGTAAAATAATTATACAAATTGTTTGTAAAATTAATGAATATTAGACAGCAATAAGGCGTGGAACTTTACGCCTAGTAATATAATTATGAGATATTTTTGTATGAAAAGCTTGCATGTTTGGTTTCTAAGTGGAATCCTCTCAATGTGTTCGTTCCTTCACGTTATTTGTAAGTAGTTTTATTGATTGATATTACGAGGCGCTTGTTCAATGAAATAGATTATTTGTGACATTGTCTGCACAAGTACCTTTATTGTTTTTTCTTTGAATATTCTACTTTTGTTACCCAATGTGTCTTATACATTTTAATCCATGATAATTATGATGAATGAGAATAAGAAGCCACAGATTGCTTCATATCTCATGATAATTATATTTCTGTCAATTGAGCGAAGCCATATTGTCAATTGAAACGAGAGAGAAAATTCAATGTGTGGTATATAATAATAAGTATACAATATACTCTATGGTCGAAAGCATGAAACTTGCTCAGACTGGCGAAGAAAGAATTACGAGAGAGAAGTTTTTTTTTTTTAATTTTGCTTACATGGTCGTAACGGTATTCTAATTCCCTTAAATCTAGTTATTTGTGCAGACAATAAGCTAGATATTATTTATAACATCACTGGTATTATCAATGTACATTTCGAAAACACCTTATAGGTAGATAACAATACAAGTAATGTTAGAGTAACGATGGATAATATAATGTGCTTTGCATAAATGATCAAACAAAGTGATGCTGATCGCACTGGGACACGTCATATACGTCGATACCGTTTTATACGTTACTTCATTTAAGATATAACGGGAAACATTTGAAGGTAATTTAAATTTTTTTAACATATTCAATTATTTTTCCTATAACATGCATATAATATGCGAAAGGAGCAACCCATTCTTTTGAGAGTCTAAATAGGTTTTGTGAACATGGACAGCAGAGACTAGGTTTCTGCCACAGATCCATAACCTACATAGAATAAAATTAAAACTAATCACATATTAGGTAGTTATATTAGACAAATTGGAAAATGGACTGTTAGAATTTTCATCAACATGAGCTATGAATTTTAATCTAAACAATTTCAGCCACAATTAGACTTAGACCAATGTCTTAATTGTATACTAACTATTGGCGGTCCTGGTTTCCATACTAAGTCTTTCCGTGGCCAAAATTCGCAGATTAATGCGTCTTTGAAAGCTATTACTAAAATACTAATATTAGTAAACACAGAAGTCAAATCGGTGGCAGAATAAAGAAATTAATCGTGCTTGAAATAATCTTCTATCCTTGTCACACAAAATGTTGATTTGTACTAGATTTGACTAGATAGCGTGATTTCACTATGGCATAACTTTGAGTGACGTCATAGGCAATTAGTTATGTCTTTGTTTATCATTATTTAAAGGTCTCAAAGCTCGAAATTTTTATGTGATTTTAATTTCTTTTTGATATGCCTCATATTTTCTTAAGTGTTCAAAAATTTAATAATGACAATCTAGTAAAATACTCTATTGCCCTTGAAGCTACTTTTTTTTCGGTTATGTTGACTCTCTCTGACTGACCTGGTTACAATACAAAGAAGCTATCACTTATCGTGTCAATATTTACTAATACAAGACCATCGTCGACAACTTGGCTCTGATCAGTACCACCATCCAGACAATAATACCTCATCCTCGCGTCGAGTTCCTCAATGCTGAAGGTCGTGAAGCCTCCGTAGAAATTGCTTCTCTCTGATGGTGTTCCGCCATTTACGCCTGTTCTTGGCATCGTGTAGAGTGACATATACTCGTAGTTGGACGTCAGTGACGTGACCGTGACCTGTCAGCGAGTGAGTGTGACGTGAGAGTAGGGCTGCCATCACCAAAATTGCCGGCCCCAGACAAAGACTTCATAAACCCCGGACATTTGAATAAAATCGCAATTTTTCCCCGGACACCGTAGAAAAATATTTTTTTGTACTTGAAACTAAAAACAATGATGTTTAATTATGGATTTTATTTACTGGTAACTGGTAACATTGTCGACAGTTAGAGGTTTATTAATAATAGGCTTTCTTTTTAATGAATCAACGTTACAAAAACAATAAGATGAAATACAGAGATCGTGCTTTTTGGTGCCCGTAAGACCAATATGTGGGTTTTACCCGGACGCTTATAGGAAAAACCTCCGGACGCCCCCGGACGCTGTCCAAACTAGGACAAATCCGGGGAAACCCGGACGGATGGCAACCCTACGTGAGAGAGATTTTTTTTATTGATAGGCTTGTGTTTGACCACCATCTCACCTGATGTAATTCAATAATACCAGTGATGTACATATAGTAGAGGATAGCGGTGTATCGCTACGAAAAGGACAACTAAGTGTAGCGCGTGCGTAGTTAGCTCGACGTCGTGTGTTGTATGAACTGTATGATAGTGACGTTCAATCACAGATTATGAATGTTTGTATGTAATTTTTCTAATAAAATATACCGTATGGTTTATGGCGTTTAATTGTTTTAACCTCAACACAATAGTCATGGGAGCTTGACCTTTCATAGTTACTATCTGGGGCACGAAGTGGACCCGCCAAGACGAACGAAGCGAAGTGTAGGCGCTTACTCTATACGGCTACTTCTACAAGATAGATACATACTCTTTATTGTACACCATAACAGAGAACAAATAAGGACTTATTAACTAAAAAAGCTAAAAGCAATATTTTACAGACAACCTTTACCCAAGCCCTAACTTTACAAACTCTACACCTTAGCCAAAATATATAGCTTGCCCGTTTTGTTACTAACTACAAGGACTATTGTGTAACAGAAAAGTAATGAACAGTGAATAAAATTTTCGCCTTAAGCCCGTGTGATGGTAGCGATAGCGATATACCTAGACTCTACTTGAGATCTGATAAATTTTCGACAGTGCGTACTATGGTCTCGTCTTAACAACAAATTGCATGAAAATGTTTCTTGAGGGATTAATATACTAATACGAGTAAAGGGCAGGACATATTTGTAGGATGACCAAAGTAGAAGGATAAAACGATTAACACAATGGATACCTGTCTCTTGAGACAAGAAAAGGAGAAAAGGGAGACCATATAAAATATGGAGAGACATTTTTAAGCTTAGATGTGGACCTCATTGGATGGAAGAGGCACGAGAAAGAAGCAAATAGAAAGGTTTAGGCCTACGCCGCAGAGCCGACTGCTACCCAAGCAAATGAATGTATGTATTTATTATCGTTTAGGTTCAATGTGGTAGTAGAAAAAATGGCTATATTTATTTTATTTTTATTTTACGAGTAAAAGAAAATGGGTTTCATAATGCCCACTAGATGTACTTAAGACCCTGTCTTCTCTTGAGTTGACCCTTCATGTATAGAATACACTCCATGGTATTCGGACCATGCGAGTCATCAACACCACCTTTCAAATGTGTCTATTTTCTTTCTTTCTGCCTCTCAGATTATATTATTTTTTTCGGTACCAGAGAAGAATATTGGAAAAATTAGCATACGAACTAAACAGGTGGTTTCTAAGATATTCCTCGATTCTTCTGTAGCATATTTTAACATGCCAATATTCCTTCAAATATCATCGGACCAGTCTCTATCATCTTTAATGTAGCTCGTATATAGGAATCCTCTTAGAGAGAAAAGTAATAAAGTTTGGGGGTACAGCAGTAGGCATGTAGGTAATAAACGGTTTTAAATAAACTTTCTGACTGAGAAAACTTCATTAAAGTTACTTTTAAATATTCTAAGTTCCAGGACTATACAGTGAAACAGCTTATCAAGGTCAGCAAAGCCCATAACAGATATGATAAGTCGGTTTAACTTCTCATTACTTGGGAATATTTTCAGAGTTGTATGTACCCTTATATTGTATAGATAGATAGATATACTCTTTATTGTACACCATAACAGAATTAAATTAGGACTTAATAACTACAAATGGTGTTACAATGGATTGTCTTATTGCTAAACACGATCTGTTACAGACAATATTCGTTTATAAAAGAACAAACTAGATAAATAAAAAATATATCATGATTATTTTTTTAACTTTTATTACCTGCGATCAGCCACTAAATTATAATGAGGTGAGCTGAAATAGGTAGGAATTTGGCAAGGTAGGGTCGCTCCATCTTTATACGGATTTGGGTGAGTTAACAAACGGTCTTCTCAGTTGGCTGAGTATCGGTTTACTTCTTACAAGTTTGTTGGGATTTCCAAGCACTCAAGGAAATCCGAATAGCCAACAATAAACATTGATATCATTGATAGCAAGCATACCAGGGTGCCGATGAAAGTACCCTAAGAATTTTGTTTTCAGATCTATGAAGGAAACATTGACAGCCCGCAAATAGATAATATCTATTTGCGGGCTGTCAATGTTGGATTACATATTTATGAATATAATAATATTTTTAGCATTAACAGTTTGGGGATATGCGGAACAGGGTGTAAAGTCCCGCATTCCCATTGAAAAGGGAGGATCCTCCGACCAGACAGGTGTTTTGCCTGGTGGGCAACTGCCCGATGTTTGTGATCGGGTGATTTGTATGTATGCTAGTTGTGCGGTAAACTCTGCTTGCGCGATACAGGATAGTTTGTATGTTGCGAGATAGATGTCGCTACAAACAGCATATTCCATGTAGCCAGTAAAACCGATTGCTTACCATTACACAAAACTGTGTCACCAGAACGTCAAAGAATTCAAAGAATAGTTCTTCTGGCCAATTTCGCCCATGGCAGCCAATTTTAACGGAATCTCCGTTAAAATTCTAGCGGCGCAGGAGATACTATAGTGCACAAGCATGTGCGTAGATACACTGATGCATTCTCTGTTCCTTTATTCTCATAGTCCGATTCTTTTTTCTGGGTGGGAAAATCATCCTGTGACTTCTCCCGCTGTGGGTGGAGTGGAAGGGAGTGTCAGACTTCTACTGACTAAAAACCCACCCTGTTCCTTCTGTTGAGCTTGCATTCCGGGGCCGCGGTATCTCGTTAGAACAATTGCCACAACCCCGTAAGGCAATGGCCCTAAGATAACTGTCTCTTCCTCATGCATTCAGCCTCCTCCTTCGCAAGCATGACTGCTTCGCAGAAGAAGGCGACTGCATCCCATTCCCTCTCACTTCGCACCATGGTCTGAACCGGGGCCGGGCGCAAGAGGTCGCCACCGCCCATCGCCTCCACGAGGACACGGCGGTGCTCCGCCCAAGCAAGGCATACCTCAACCGTGTGCTCCACCGTCTCATAGTTCGATGGGTCGGCAATCTGACACGATCGGAGAGGAATCAGGTACAGGACCAACAGATTATCGTGCTTTCCAAGGCAGGAGGCTATCAGGCATAGGCTACTAATGAGGAAGGAGAAAGATAATCAAGGTTGAAAAGCAACCAAGAGTTAGAGATACAAAATGATGGTTAAATATGTGTTATTGCTATTTATTCTTCATCAGGAGTCATTTTTATTCTCAGATATAAATACGTACATATTACGACACACAGCTTTAAGACATAACTTCTAACTATAAAATTATTTTATTCAATATTAAACGTCAATAGCCTAGTGGCTAAGGAGTCTGACTTGTGTTCGAGAGGTTGCGGGTTAGAACCCTACCAATTACACTATTGCCCTTCGATCAATTATTGTTGATCGAACCTATTGCCGTGAGCCCACTACATACACAAGGATATTTAGTTTTGTTGGAGGGGTTACCAAAATTGGTAGTAATTTGAATTCTACCCACATTGCTAGTTCTCTTTTAAAACAAAAAATATACTACACAAATATTCAATTCAATGATATTATTCCACTTTTGTGCATATTAGGCAAATACAAAGTGACACTACTGAAAGACAACGTACGTAACGTAAAGTTCTTTTTAAAGAAAACTAACAATATGTATATTGTATTTATATCGTTGGGTACACCTAAATCAAAGATACGTCAAACATACACATCATCAGAAAAATCGAAACACTTCCGTTTTTATGGTTTCTGTCCTAATTTAACACAAAAGAGTTTTCATTCCATAATTGTATAGCTGGTCAAAATTAGAATTTCATTTGTTTATCCTATAAATGAAATGATTCACTGTTTTGAGACAAATGTGTGTTTAGAGTTGGAGTACATTTCACCTTTGAAAACTAAAAATTAGCGCTTAAAGTTTTCTTTATTTGTTTACTGTAACTTTGGGACATCTGAAAAGTTTATTTTTCTATAACACATGGATACTTCGCCCGCAGAAGCCGCCCAATTGGTGGCATTGCTGGATTCTGGACTTAGTCAGCGTGTTATGGCTGAAAGATTGCATCTAAGCCTGTCGTCTGTTCATAGATTCTACAAACGCTATCAGGAGACAGGTTTGTTCACGCGTCGTTCAGGATCTGGCAGGAATCGGGTCACTTCTGAGCGAGATGATCGATTTATTGTAACAACTGTAATTGTAAGCGTGCTCCATCTTCGATCACATCATCACTTACCATCAGGTGAGATAGTGGTCAAACGCGAACCTATTTTCAATTTAAAAAAAAAACGACTTCTGTACGAATTCGACTTTTCAACTGCAGCAGCAGCTTCATATTGTACGTAGGGTGGTTGTAAGTGACACTACAATTAGAAGAAGGTTGAAGGAACGTGGACTGGTGCCGCACAAGACAATTACGAAATTAACTGCAGACCATAGAAGAGCGCGCCTTAATTTTGCACGTGAGCACCTAAATTGGTCATTGGTTTTCAGTGGAACAAAGTCCTCTTTTCTGATGAGTGTAAAATTATGCTGTATGGTAACGACGGAAGGAACAAGGTCTACAGTAGAGATGAAGAACGCTTTGCACAATGCTGCATTGGAGAAAAGGTCAGCTACGGTGGCGGTTCGTGGACGGTTTGGGGAGGAATCAGTGCCGACGGTAAGACAGAGCTTGTCTTTGTGTCTGGGCCACGTCTGCCTGCACTAAACTATCATCGGTACATCGAGCAGTGTCTTGAGCCTCACGTGATGCCCTATGCACATTTTATTGGCAACGGTTTTATATTCATACACGACAATTCCAGGGCTCACATCGCGAACGTCGTACGAGATTATGTTACCAAAGTCGGTATCTCCATTATGGAATGGCCAGCAAGAAGCCCGGACATGAATCCGATTGAACATCTATGGGATGAATTAAAGAGACGAATTCGTGCAAGAAATCCTGCCCCAGAAACACTTAGCCAGCTGCAAAATTCAATCCATGAGGAATTGAATGGAATGCCACAACATTTGACCATGACTCTCATCCGATCGATGAAGAACCGTATGGAAGCAGTAATAAGAGCTCGGGGAGGGAATAAAAGTTATTAATAAACGTTTCTTAGCTTTTTTTTTCATTTACGTGTGTTGTTTTATCAATTTCCTTCATACTCCATACAGGATAAAAATGACTAGTTAAACAAAATACGAAACCTATGAAAATTGATGGATTTGAAATATTTAACATATATTTCAAATCCTTATGTTCTATTTGAATATTATATTTGACATAATATATTCCTAAATATACATATTTTTCTGATAATCCTTACAAAACGTAAACTTGCAAGGTGTTTCGATTTCCATTTTGCCATCAAATCTAAGAGTGAAAAATTAAAGAATCACATCACTAATATCCTGAGCTACATCTTTTATCTATTCGCTCTTTGTTTTATTTACACTTCTAATAGAAAAACCCATTATCACTTTCCTACCCTGGAATCGAACCCGAGATTTGACTCAGCAGTCGCGTTTGCAAGCTTTTAAAGCTGTTTTACATAAGCAACTTAAAAACTTTAAATTTAGTCCAGGCAGTGAACCGCATATCACAATACCATAACGGGCATTCATAATAAAAAAAAAAAAACAAAAAGCTTGTCGTTTCTTCGAAATGAAGGAGTAGAGACGAGTGTAAGCAGATCATTATCTTTGTATCCGGTTGTCTTTAGTTACAGGATCAACTCAAACAAGTGTGCACTGCGATTTATTATAAAGATACACGCACTTAAAATGGCTGTAGACTCTATCTAAATTGAGTATCTCTCGTACGAGAAAAGTGGCGGTTATTAATTCATATGATCCACATTTCTCCGGCTTTATCTTAAAAATTATCTCAATGTGACTTTGATCAAACGAAGCTTTATATAGATAATTGAAAAACAAGATTTCTAAGTCAAAAAGCTGATATAACTTTCCCAAATATAAACTAGCAGGTTTGTCAAAAAAATATATAGTTGGTTTCGGTAACGGCGACCTTTTTTTTTTAATGGAGCTTCTCTCTCTCTGATTGGAGCGCAAGGGAGTGTCAGACTTCTACTCACTAAAAACTCACCCTGTTCCTTGAATTGCCCATACGTTCTGGGGTATCTATCGGGGGGTTAGATTATTTCCACAACCCTTGCAGGAATGGCGGCCCTAAAATACCGATTTGCTTCTATAGACACTATCATAATTAGAGTAGTAGAACTGACTGGCAGAGTTATAGTATAATTATTAATTGTTACAGGCTTAGGTATAATATATATTTTATTTGGCATAAAAGAATTACAAACTTATATCTAGAATTTACGAAGTTGTACATATGATAATTCATGTTATTTTTATTCGATGGCCCCTATGCTAGGAAAAATCCTTTTGTAATAAGGGCCATCCATTCGTCTGTTATTGAGCTAATATTTATGTAACTAACAAAAAAACAACAATATACAAGTTTTACGTATTACAGTGTGAGCGTTGGGTATGTTTTTACATAAATGGCGCTTTTCGTTTAAGGTGAAAGGATAGCCCAACGTCCTTGAGCATTGAACGTGAAACAAGCGGCCAGTGCTGACCACCCCGAGCGCCCGCGCGCTCCCCCGAATGTCATAGGTATCACCGGACGCAGATATACGTTCGAAAGATTTTTGTCGCTACCTATTAGCTTTTATCATCATAAATCGATTGAATATAGTCGGACTCAGAACATTTGCAATGCTTGTTTTGAGAACAAAATATTCTTTAGTGAGTAGTTATTGTAGTTAGAGTGAATCAAAATATAAAAAATATCAATTTGTTTTTGTGAAAATAAATAATAACGCTTTTATCAACCGACGACAAGAAAGGAGGAGGTTATCAATTTGACGCGTATATTTTTTTTTAATGTATGTTCACCGATTACTCAAAGACGGCTGAACCGATTTGAAAAATTCTTTTTTGTTTGAAAGGGTATACTTCGAAATTGGTCCCATTGTCACTTAGTCAGGATCTGATGATGGGATCCTGGAGAAATCGAGGGAACTCTTCAAATATTATAGGCATACCTATAGTGATTTGAGTATTTTTTATAGTAACTTGTGCAGTTGCATTCGAAAAGCACAATTTGTGAAGTGGACCTGATGATGAATACAACAGACGGCCACTGGAACTACTCAATATATAAGTAGGAATAATAAGTATTTCATGTGTTCCGCTTCGATTACTTGAATGTGGTTAGTTATTTTTCACTTTGCAGTGTTTTTTGGGAGTCGGTTTAATTTTTGGTAAAAAGTTTTTTAATGTACTAAAAAAATTGGCCAAGTGCGAGTCAGACTCACCCATGAAGGGTTCCGTAGTAACTATAATAGTATAATATATGTATATTTATTTGACGAATAAAAAAAACCTAAAAAATTCTTAAAACTAGCTTAAATGAAATGAAATGAAATGAAATATTTATTTTTTGTAAATTGGTTATAAATAACACTTTTACACGTCATGTTTTTTTGCGTGTTAAGTTTAGCTAGATGAGGCCGGTATTTCCTAACTGACTACTCTGAGAAGAAACACCGAAACAAACTCAGAGGTCATAGTCTCTTTTAAAGTCCAGACAATTTGTATTTTTATATGAGAAGCATGTAGGTTCATGTCTGTGGTATTCTTTTGAGGAAATAACCACGCAAATTTGAGCGGACCTGTCCAGATAGTGCAAGCATTTGTCAGTTATCGTGTAGCTCAACTTAGAACTTAAGGAGCTCAACAATTTGACAAAAAATACCAACGGACATTTGGGTAGGCCACACAAGTACTCAAACTGCTTGACATCATTAAATAAATTATAGTTAAAGTAAAAACAACGAAGAAAGAATAACCTACATTGTCCTCACATTAACAATAATGAAATAATTATGTTAAAAAAAAACAAAAACAAAATAAATAGGTATATACAATACTTAACAAAACAAATATTTTAATCAATAAAAAATAAATCAACTATCAAAATTTTAAAAATAAAAAATGCTCACGTATATCACTGGAGCAGCTCATCCCCAAGCCTTCTTGTCCTCAATATAATCTTTAACAGTGTAAAACGCTTTCTGACATACCTTACGTTTTATAAATAATTTGAATTTATTAATACTTAGTTCTTGAATATGGCTAGGAATTTTATTATAAAAACGTATACATTGGCATCTAAATGAACCACCTATTTTTTTTAACCTTGTTTTAGGAATGACATATGTGTCTTTGGTCCTTGCTTATTTACATTTTTACAAATACGCTAAATAACTTTGTTTTTCATAGTGTTTATATGAATTACAAAGTTATATTTGCGGTTTTAGAAAATATGCTGTATTTTAAAAATTGCTGACCCGATTTCATTCAAACTAATTTTGGTTGAAAGTTTACATTAAAGTCTACAGACATATATTTTTTTTAGATTTTTCACTCCATTATTATAGAAGTTAGAGGATGGACACATTTTACCACTTTGAAAGCTTATATCTTTTAAACCATTGACTTTATGAAAAAGTGGTTTTAGAAACCCTTATATCATTTTTGAAGACCTGTCTATGGATACCACACACGCATAGGTTTCATGACAAAAAATATTTTCAGTTCTAGTTCCATGTATGGGACCCCCCTTTATTTTAAATATTATTTTATTTTTTTTCTTAAAATCGGAAAGCAGTTTACAGAATACATCTACTTACTAAGTTTCACTTGTATATTCTTAACAGTTTCGGAATAAAATGGCTGTGACATACGGACGGACGGACGGACAGACAGGCAGACGGACGGACAGACATACCGAAACTATAAGGGTTCCGTTTTTTGCCATTCGGCTACGGAACCCTAATAAAAAACTTTCCGAGTGCGAGTCGGACTCGCCCATGAAGAGTTCCATAGTAGCAAGCAGTTTTTCTTTCAACTTTGTTTTTCATAGTGTTAATAAAATAAATAAATATATTTCAAACGAACGATATGCATGCCGAACGAGCTGTGGGCCCGTAAACCTCAAGATTGGTGCCCTGAAACAGGGACACAAGGTCGCGGCAGACCACGAAGGAGATGGCGGGACGAACTTGA
Organism: Tholera decimalis; assembly: GCA_943138885.2. Lineage (NCBI taxonomy): Eukaryota > Metazoa > Arthropoda > Insecta > Lepidoptera > Noctuidae > Tholera > Tholera decimalis. The sequence goes on from OW964565.2 coordinate 32,631,601, forward strand.
TGTCTTCCTTGAGAATTGGAAAGAATTGCCGCAGAACCGGGACTGTTGGGTTGGCACATACGTCCAAGCGCAAACGAAATGTCCGATTTTTAAATAGCTTAACCGTACCACTACCAAGCGTACTATCTACGCTGTTTACTCTTTGACGCAAAGTTTAAAGAGCGGGGCGCGCTAACATGCGACACAGCCTTCCCGTGCGAACGCTAGGGTGAGACTGGCCTTTGCGTATGAGTGAGCGCGCGCGCCGGGCCCTAATGTAATAATATGTTATTATTGATTTAACGGCACTTAAGTAATAATTTTGTACAATTTTTAATTTAAATTTAATAAAGCAATAAATTCTCTATAATAGTGTGAAAGAAATATTTAAATCGGTTCAGTTATTTCAAAGCAGTAAGCAAATTATTGCAAAAATAAAGAGGATATATTCGATTTTTTTCCAAGAATAGTATGAACAATAATAAAAAACTTAAATTTAAAATTTAAAGTCAAATATGTTACGCGTATTAGGTATTTTTTTTTATCTATTTAGTCCATCCGTCTAGTAGTAGTAGTCCTTCAAAAAGAGGTCTATTTTGTAATTTAGCCAATCCTTTCGCCTTAACGTAGATAGATCGTATTGCGCCAAGGCGACCTATGCAAAGCGAGCGTCTCTCAACCTATTGGGCCGATGTTGCAAGCATTGAGTTGCCTCTTGAGCACATCCTTCTGATAAGATATTGACCACCATGTTTTCGTTTGCCCTCCGCCATCTCAGAGTAGGAGACATAGTTCGTCCTTTGCATAAAGGATTATCTTTAACCCAAATAAAAAAGAAATATTCCAAATAAAAACATTCAAAATAATAAATAACTTATAAGCTTATCACATCGTTGAATCAATACTTTATGCAACAGATGGTCCATTTCGTTAACCAGTTCTCTTGCATAAACTGCTTGCAAAGCGATGTGAAGTTGGCATTTTATGCTATCCCCTATAATTACCCGGACACTACCTCCAGGTTAACGCCCCGTGTGACTTATGATAACGCTTTCACTGAATTTGGCTGCGGGCTCGCGAATTTCTTCAATGTTTATGCCATTTGACTGAATAATAACAATTCTATCAGAAAATCTTTTACCGGCAGGCAATAAAACATATTTTCCTTTGCTTCGAACGTAAACAATAATTTGTCTATTGCTGGCAGAATACAAACTTATAACGACAAAATTTTGTGAAAGTCAGGGGAAAATATTCTTTATGGCTCTATGGAAAAAGGTTGATTACGTTATGATAGCGGCAAATGTATTGCTGTCGGTTCACAGGGCGTGTAGGTGCAGCCAGTCGATTACTCAGCCAGTAGTCATGCAGGCTGCTCGCTCCCCGTCCCCGCCATCTCTCGCTAATTCGCCTCGGTGCTTCACAACAGCTGAGTCGCTTGGCGACCGCTGACTCGTTTGATCGGTATTGCGATAAACATTCTTGTAAGAACGCGGCAATACATTAAAAAAAAACTTAAATCATAAACGCATTCCAATTTTGAACAGCGCGCAAAAGTTCAAAGTTGACGGACATAAATTATAGTTTTGACATTTTTTGTGTCAAATTTTGTGAATGGTGGTTGATAATGAACAATACATAAATCGCATGTAGTATTTTGTATTATTTTTACATTGATTTTAATAACTTGATACATCGAATTATTCAAATTTTTGTTGTCTTCCAGTTTACTAGGTTTTTGTTAGTTTTGTGTGCTATTGAAATCCTGAAAATGGAGAAGAATGGTGGTTCCAGGCTTTTGCAGATGCAAGTGAGTTACTTTATTGTTTATTTACTATTAACACTCATAATATTTGTTCTATCTATCTACAATATAACATCGTTGTATTTCCTACCATCAATAATTTACTGTTTAACCTGTTTATAAATTGCGCGTCTGACTCAGTGATTTTTGCCGGCTTTCGGTACTTATATGAATTTTAAAAACTTACGGCATTAGCTCATAAGTATTGACTTGTATTTACGTTGTCGTAACATAGTCATTATAATTAATTAATTCTATCATAGTTTTAACGACGAGATGTTTTGTTATTTCTAATTATTAAACTGAACATATTTCCTCGTAAATATAAATAAACCTACAACAGGAAAAGCACTCAACTCGTTCAGGAGAATTTGAAAAGATACATAGTAAAACAATAACATGAACTTAATTAAGCCTATTTATTTTAAATTATATTTGAAGATCTCTCTCTTCATTAAAACAAACGGACCAATAGCAGCCGGCGGCGCTTCGTGAATCAGTAACGAACTTTTTTTTATATTAGCGGAACCAAAGACTAAGATTATTCCTGCAGTAGTTCAAATAAATGCAGAAGTTTCAGATGAAAACAAGAAAAGTAAATAAGTCTGCTGTGAAAGTTTTTATTATGATAATGTAGTTTTTGGTAGTATGTAAATGTTATTACTTCACTAAAGTTAATTTGCATTATTGTGGTTTCTTATTAGTGTATAAAAAAGTACCCCATCGTTATGTTTAAAGTTGTGAAAATTAGAGCATTTGGTAGGATTTTGGAAAGGTCTTTGCCCACTGGGACATGCACGGCTGAATAAAAATAAATATTATTAGGTATAAAATCATGTACCTATATTTTATAGAAGTGTTAATTACGATTTCATAGATTATGATGATTCTCTATCCAGAAATGAAGAAGTGGAAACCAAACGCTGAGAATAATTAGAGGCCCTAGAAAAAATATTGAATAGTCATTGATGATTCTATATTTTCGTGTTTGAAGAAGGTCAGTGTTGTCCTTGACTGACAAGAGGTTCTTAACTTGATTATGTCATAAGAAGTTAAGTGCGTGCTAGGTTCACAATTTGCTTAACTAAGTCAACCATAACTTTGCATAGACAAAATGTATATACACATTGTTATATAATAAAGGGCTTGAGTTTTATTTGGTGCTTAAACTTTAAATTGACAATTTTTGTCTTTTGCAGTTATAATAATACAATTTCTTTAAATAATCATAAAGAAAATCTTAATAGTAAAAAAATATTACTAAATCTTATCCTCTAACTCATTACTTATTGTTATCATCTGTGGCACAGCTAAGAGTTCGGCGAACGCTAGCCGGGATGCGAACCTTGACCTCGACGATGACGATATTATTTCACGCAACGAACGGAACCACAGAATACAAATGTTTCGGTTTTATTCCGTACTCTGTGTACTTGTGTTCTTATAAAGTACATACTTGATGACGTCAATGGACGCTGTTATGGGGATAATAGCGCATCTGTTTAACTGACAAATATTATTAGCTTGTACGGCTTCTGTAGTTCACTTCGAATCATCAGTATGCCTATATACAAAGCTTTGTATACATTTTTGCATCATCCTGCGCAAAATTGTTATGTACGTCTTGTAATGTGTGGGACCAATTTCATTCATTTTTATTCAATGTCACTTGTGCAGTTTTTGTGTAATTTGGTTTGCCTATTGTATTTTTCTATCAGAATCCACATTTTAGTGAAATGTTTCTTCCACGACTTTCATTACTATCTCGATTTTTTCCTTAGGTAGTATAATCTCAATACAACTCTGTGATGCTTTAAGTTTTACTATCAACAAAATTGTATAGAACTAGGTGTGCCAGCTAGCTAGTCGTGCTACATTCCCTTGATATCTTTACATCATTACCGAAGGTCTTATCTTGGATGTTATTACCTATATCGCGACGATAACCACAAGATTACTAATAATTATAGGAGACTGTTCTAGCTTTCTATAAAAAAACTTCTTTGCTATTATTTTTTACTACTTACATTTTGTTTGCCAATCATTTTACTTAATAGATTTTGCTCTGCGTTTTCCGTCGTATACAATTATGCAAGATTTTTTAATTTCCTCTATGTACAATTTATAACGCCGGGCTACCTTTCATATCAAATACCACATCCACAATTTGTTGCTATACCGTCTTGTACTAAGAGCTTCTTCTGCACATTTATTGTGCGCACAGCCAAAGTAAGGAAGTCTATACTGGCTTTTGTGTTCCCTACTACTGATGACCCGACAGCCTTTAAAGCAAGAGTAAACAGGCATCTTCTGGGCTCGCTTCTTTCACCGTTCTCTTAGCGATTTCACAATTATGTAAGACTTGGGTCCCAGTCTAACCGGCAGCTAAGTATTAGTGTTTTATATAGAGCGGAACGATATCCCTTGTCCAGACCAGAATCAGATTTTCTGATTCCTGCCTACCTGTAACGACCTTCAAAGATGTCCAAATCAGAGCCGGGATCAACGTCATAACGTGGTCTTCGAGGTACGGAGGAATCTCTATATGTTAAAATAGTCGCCAATCCACAGGCCGACCTCTATAAGCGTTGCTTAACCTGGAAGATATTATATATGACGGAGAGAGAGCGTCGTATGTGTTTTTCCAAAAGTGTGACGTCAGCTCAGCCGACGTCACGAATGTTGTCTTGGTGATCACTCATGTTTGATTTTCAAATAAAAGTACTTGTTAATGTTACCGGAGACTCGTTTATTCAACTGACAGCGTAACGACTTTACAGAGAGGTCCGCACTGTCCAGCGGCTCGAACAAGAATGAATCTGAATCTAGCGCTCACAGTGCGGCCTTATATAGAGGGATTGTCACACTTGTACCCACATTTTCTAGTTAAATATTAAACTACTTAAATTACAATGCTTTAAGTTGGAACATGTTAAACGTTAATTTTACATCTTAAAAATCAATTAATAGTTTGTAAAACAATCAAATTATTAATCTTTAAACATTTCAATTATTTTAATAGATAAATTATTGTATTTGCGCCGATATATATAATATAATCTTTATTTCCAGTTTACAATTTACATATTGTTAGTAATTACTCACTAAAACAATACATCTTATAAATTGTAGCTTTACACTGAGTTATAGACCACTGACACCCATGCTAAGATTAAACTTGTGTTATGGCGTGTCAGGGCTCTCAAAATTGGCACTATTAACATTAATTAAATAGTAATAATGATTTTATACAAGCAAAATTTAAAATAATAATTGAATAAAAAAAATCAACTTTCTGTGCAGTGTTGTGTATGTGTGTGTTGTGTGAGGTATGTGTATGTTGGGGCGAGTGAGTATGATTGTGTGTGATATGTGTGTCCATGTTGTTGATTTTATTGTTTATGTGACTGACAAAGTAGTAGTTGTAACTAGTATGTCTTACGGATATAGTATTTGTTCTACCTCCTCATAATTAAGGCTAACTATCCATTTACTGACATCTCTTTTTTTTTTAATATAATAATGATTAATCTGTGCAGCTGTTATTATTTAGCCACAAGCTCCTTTTTGCTTGTTTCATCATAGACTTCGTTGATCACTTACCATCACGCGTGGTTGAGGTCAAGAGCGGGTAGCCCAGATTTTCTAAAAAATACAGTAAAAATATTGTTTAGTCAACCTGTCATTCAGTTCATTATCTTGATAAAATATATTATTTATTTATCACTTTCTTCCTCTATGTGAAAACACTAATACTCAGCTACATTCAACAAAATCTGCGTCATTAAAGACATGAATAATTCTTCGTGCAAGAAAACTTGAATAAAATGGCTTGCTATACTAACTAATGAAGAAACTGAAGACATTTTAAATTAATTTAGACTTATAACAAAAACAGCGACTTAATATTAAAAACCGGTCAAGTGCGTGTCGGGCCACGCGCAGTGTAGGGTTCCGTAGTTTTTATAACAGCCAAGTGCATGTCGTATTCGCTGACTGATCGGTTCGTACCATGCTCTAACTAAAAGCCAAACATGACTACCTAACTAATTTGACTTCCTATACAAATCCTCACCTGATCCGACAATTTTGCACGAAAAGTTTTATTTTTTTTTAGAGATTTGTATAAAACTTGTCATAGCCGGTGTTTTGAATTTAAATACGGACACAGTGCTACACTACTCAATCGTCACAAGAAGCTAGCACGATACAACTGGCGCTTAGCGCCATCTATCGACATTTCTGTAGAGTTGTTCGAAATTTTCGAGTCAAATACAATTGGTCGACTATTACTCGTAAACTTGTAAAGCCCACTTATGTGTGATAGTTTTCCTTTAAATTTCGTTATATATAGGTACTACTGCCGTGACATTTGAATTTCTAACTACAACCGTTTAGTTGATAGAGGGGGTGGACACTTGACTCTAACGAAAATTGGTACTTTAAAGCTTGATAAGTCACGAACGGTTTACTTAATCAAAAAACGGTCTTACCAAACCCCTATCCAATGATATCCCACACTATGGGAAGAACGAAAAAAAAATAATTATCATCCCACTTTACATGTATGAGAGGTACCCTAAATAATTGTTTTTTTCAAAATTTTATTTTACCACTTTTTCGGCGTCATTAACGTATATACTCATGCCAAAGTACAACTTTCTAGTACCAATAGTTTTTGAGCTAAACCGCGGACAGACGGACAGACAGACGGACATGGCGAAACTATAAGGGTTCCTTGTTGACTACGGAACCCTAAAAATGAACGCCTAGTTTGGGGACCGCGAATCAAAATAAGAAATCGTCATACAGTTACTAATTATACAATTGTAGTATAGAATTAAGTACATCATTGTAACAATGAAAATTGAAATGAAAATAATTTTCATTTAACATGGTTGTGAAAACGCTAAGCTGATGATGATAATTTTCTTTATTTATTACAACCCTGTGTACATTGACGATATATTTGAAACCCTACTGAATCCGTCGATACATCAATTTTGTCTTCATGTATTTCATTTTTAACAGACTCACCTTTCTTACCCCCCATTACATAATTATTGTCCCAGTTCACCGGTTCGATAGCCGAGTGTCGAGACAATTATCCATACGCCATACAAACAAAACTGTGACCCGATGCCCCAGTTGTTATTATTGATAAATGTATCGCCTAATGGATTGGTTTCTTATGCATAATGCCGTAATGCGAATACATCAGTGAATTGCTTATTTGAATTTACGATATTTTTATTGTCATTGGTTATTCGTAGTTCTGGAATATTCCATGGATCATTTAGTTAGATTGAAAGTTCAATTGGTTCAATTTGTAGATGACAAAATTGATGATATCTGAAAGAATTTCGATGTATTGCAAGAAGAATCTATATTATATTGATACGTGAAGCAAAACATTTGAATTCTTTTTTTACAAAAATTAGGCGGACAGAGGAGATTGAAATTTGGCACAGTTAAAGTTTATATGAAAAAGGAGTGTAGAAAACTTACAGTTTTAGTATTATCATTTCAAATGAATGATGGGCAAATATCGACCATGCCACGTCATCATCTAGTACCTACATTCTTAATTTTATAATCGGAAAAAAAAGGGAAAACGAAAAATTTTTACTTATCATGGTGAAAACGTTTTTTTATTTTCTAATGAATATAGCGTTAATATACATAGGTAGGTATAATAATATTATCACATAACGAGTAGAATATTTATTTAAACATACATCTAGAATGATATTGTCAGTCTGTTTCAAGCTAGAATCAATAATCAATGTTAGTTTAATTAACACTATAGCTACTAACAGCAGCTGAATGATATTGATCTAAGTACACATCATTACACTATGTATTATGTTTGAAACTAGAGCAGTTTACCCTTCCAGTTCTGATTGTACAACTGCTCAACTTAACACTGTTTTTGAATTGTTTAACTTGGCAATGTTATATTATATTACCCCTCTTTTCCACTGGGCACGTATTCAGAGCCCCGCGGTCGATAAGGGACCCCCTAGTATCTGGCAGATTACCAAATGATAACCTGTACTTAGTTCTGAAAAACATATTTTTTTACAAAAAAGCAATGTTAACTGACTAAAATCCAGTTTACTTACCTACTAGCCGAAACTGCTCTTTTCACGCAGGCTTCAGGCATCCCCAAAAATCAGGCTTACCGGTCTCAGCATATTAGTCTATCTCTTGTCTAACCTTAATGTTTGACACTGACAGCCCTAAATCTATCTCCTTCAACTTCTGTCCATCCATAGGTTGTCTTTAAGAGACTGCCCTGTGCAATAAGACCATCCATTGTACAACAAAGTATATCAATACATATACTAATATAACGGTTAAAAATGTGTCTATAAATTGAATATATTTCCAAAAAAAATATTGAGAGGGATTTTTAGAAACCTTAATACAGCAAGAATTTATAAAAAGATCTGTTTTATCTGTTTGTATACGCTAATCTCCGGAATAATGCCATTAAGTCTAGGCAATATAAAGGCTGTAATTGATTCCGGAAACCGGAGCACCTGCTGCTTAACTTTACACGCGAGCGAAGCCGCAGGCGGAAGCTAGTAATAAACATTTAAATAATAATTATATCAAAATAGTGCTCTGTCAAAGTGATACAGGCTCCATCATCCTAATATCTCCAGGGCTTCCAGCAGCTTACAGACGGCTCAATATTATAATGCACTGATCGTAAATATTTTCTATGCAACTCTACCGTGCCTACATTAAATTTCATACCGTATGGTATATGAGGCTTTTTATCAAACCCACATTTAGATAACGACAAAATAGTGAGGTTTAATATAAGCGGAACATAATTTTGTGATAATAAATTATGCTCCATTTATATTAAGCTCATGCTTTGTATGCAATATGCAGTTTCATAGAAAAGTAATAAATTAAAGATACCAAACTTATATTTATAAAAACCCGAAATAGGGTTTGCTATCCTCCAAATATACTTATACCTATTTAATTTTCGGGAGCAAAATCATCAAATGAGGCATTTTGCAATAGCATACAATTAATAGATTTGAAACAGTCTGACTCTAACAGCATTGAATTGGTGATATTTTTGGATAGTTTTAGTCGCTTTCTCGATTGAGTTTGTTAAAATGTTTTTAAGTTTATAACACCATATTGTTGCAAAGGGCAATGGTGGTATAAACTTCACGAAAAATACGTGTACGGAGGAGTGTAAAATTTGGCGTAGTTAAAGATTATGATATACAGGGTGGGCCATGAATTAGTTAACATTTGAAAAAATCGTATAAAAAATACCATTTAACATATTTTAGAAATCGTTTATTTACGAGAAAGCTAATTAGTTGTAATTTATTTTTTAAAAATTATTTCGTCTAAATGACCACCGTTTCGGTTTTTGCACTCATCTAAGCGAGTCCTAAAGTTTTCGAATACTCTTCTGCAAAGAGACCGCGAGATCGCCGACATCTCTTCGATGATTTTTTCTTTAAGTTGACGCAGTGTATTCGGTTTATCAATGTAGACACGACTCTTTAAATAACCCCATAAAAAGAAGTCTGCTGGTGATAGATCTGGACTTCTGGGTGGCCATGGGATGTCACCCCGTCTGGATATCAGCTTTTCCGGAAACATGTCTTTGACCACCGGCAAGGACTCGTTCGATGTGTGACACGTGGCTCCATCTTGTTGAAACCATGTGTTACGATTATAGCCAGCAAATTCCAGTAGCATCGGTGCTAAGAACTCCCGTAACATTTTCACATACTCGGCAGAATTAACAGTAACTGAACGGCCTCGAGAATCTTCAAAAAAGTAAGGTCCGATGATTCCTTTTGCTGAAATTGCAGCCCATACAGTTACCTTAGGAGAGTGAAGTGGCCTCTCATGTTTAGCTTTAGGATTTTCGCTGCTCCAATACCTGCAATTCTGTTTGTTTACATGTCCATTTAGGTGGAAATGGGCTTCGTCAGAGAATAAGATGTTGTAAAAAATACTGAATCGAGTTAACATTGTTTCGGCATATGACTTACGCAAATTTAAATCATTAGGGTTTAGTTCTTGCACTAGCTGGATCTTATATGGATGTAATTTCAAATCTAATTTCAAAATACGGCGTAATGATGTGCGGGATAATCCTAATTCAGCCGAACGTTTGCGTGTCGATAAATCTGGATCACGTCGAACAGAAACGGAAAGTTGCTGCACGTTCTCTTCGCTCCGAGAAGTCCGCGGGCCGCCGGTTTGTTTCACATTTAGTGTAGATCCCGTCTCTTCGAACTTCTTCACCCATTTCATTATTAAAGGAGCACTTGGACACTGACTTAAGTCGTGTAAACCATATTCAACGCGAAATAAGCGTCTCACAGTAATGAGCGAAAAGTTGTTTAAATAAAACTGTTTCACGCAGTAAGCGCGTTGCGGTCCCGTGAAGCGATCCATTGCGACTAAATTTCCAAGAAGCGAGCTAGTGCCCCCGCCAGCGCCCGCGCCCCGCGCGGCAATAGTTTTCGCGGTAAGTTACATTTAAATGTTAACTAATTCATGGCCCACCCTGTACAAGGTGTAACAGATTAAACGCAATATCTCAGACACCCCAATTAGAATATTAAATTATAAGTCTAAAACAACATCCGTAACTAAATAAATTGAAACCAAACATAGACATTTTTTTTATAAAATTGTTATCCTTACTAAACGCAAAACGTATGTGCGTCATACAATATACTTACGCAGACGCATACACTCATGCAATGTTAGCGGCCGACACTCACACGAGCGCATTTACATGAATTAAGGATTGTATTAATTTGTCATGATACTGTGTTTCCATTTTAAGTTAAATGAAAGATTTGACCAACTACTTTCAGGAATTGCGTTTATTCTGATACACGCGCGGAGCTTCGCTCCCGTGGACTTTGGGTCAAAAGACAATCGGGTAAAAAACCTATAAACCTAGCTCAAGCTTCAAGCCACTTCCATACCAAATTTCATCAAAATCGACCCAGAATTTTCGAAGATTTGTGCGTTCAAATAAAGAAAAATTTTTTTTAAATATAATGTTGGTATAGATATTTGCAGAAGCAATCAGAAATTTGACACATATTTTTAAAATAATGTTCAAACTTAAAATTTAAATCCACCACTAGTTTATATAATTGCTCCTTTACTGTAAAACCGGATCCCACTCTTCGCAAAACCATGCTGCATTCTGTCCCACAGAACTGTAAAATGATAAACCGCACCTAAGCAAGCTGTCACACCTACGACCCATTTCGTATGTTTTATCGCCGTTCCAATAGTTATCGCGTTAACTGTAAGCCACACCGTTACCGTCATTTACTTGCAAATTCACCTGTATTCACGAGGTTAGTTGGAAACTTGAATCTCCATTAACTTTGGCTGATCGCCAGGTAAGAACGCATTGCTGGAATCCTTGAAATGCAATGAGATTCTTGCTTGCAAATTTGGATAGGTCGTGATTTTATCTACACATATGTTACATATAAATTAAATTGAAGTTTCTGTCTGTGTTTTCATAATAACTATAACCATAGTTATTTACACGATGCTAAATCACAAACAAAAGATTCTTTTAATTTGGTATGTATTTGTGTTTGTCTAATCTCTGGAAGGGCTGAACCTATTTTTAAATAAAATTTTCACTGGAAGTTAGAGGAGAATTTAGGGCAACACATACGGCTACTTTTTGTCCCGTAATATCCGTGGGGTTACGATTAATGTTTTTTAATAAACAACCTTTCTCTTAGCCAACACTTTCATTTGATATCCGTATCATGGCTGTGCACAAAAATGATCTAATCCGCCATCTTCGGCCGTCCGCCATATTGGATTTAAAATGACGTCACTTAACTATCCCTGAATTGTAACCCAAACTACACATTTGTATAGGTATGCATAATTTCATATTAATCAGATTAGGATAACTGGTTGAAAAATCAGTTGCAAGATTTGATCCGAACATACTAACGAAACCAATAACACCGACTTCCGAAATGAAAGTTATTTTTGGCTTTGTAGTGTTTTGGTATGGAAGTCGGTTCTATTTTTTGCTAGAAATTTTTTTTTTCAAGCTTTTTAGTGGTTCGGTTTGTAATTTATCTAGTTACAAAAGCCATAATGTCAACAACTTATCACCTTTTACAAAATATTGCTTTTCCCGATGCATAGCCGTTAATTTTGAGGAGTTCTCCTGGTACTTGACCATCAGCTCTACATCACCATATGTATTGTGACGAGCATAAAGTGTTTAACATCCGTACTCAAGTAATCGAATTGCAATCCATGAAATACTTATTATTGAGGAGTTTCAGTGGCCATCTGTGGTCTTCATCATCAGTTCAACTTCCCCAAATGGTACTTTTCGGAAGCAACTGCTCAAGGTACTATAAGAAATACCCAAAACGCTATTGGTGTGCCTATAATATTTAAAGAGTTCCCTCGATTTCTCCAGGATCCCATCATCAGATCCTAATTTTGTAACAATAGGACCAACTAGAAAGTATACCCATTCAAACGCAAAAATATTTTTTCCCCAGCCGTCTCCGAGTTATGAGTTCAAGACGAATTGAGAACCTCCTTTTTTTTAAGTCGGTTAATAAAAGCTTTTAAAAAGGAAGAGGTTCTATGTCTGACTGTACCTATCTATATTATTTTTTGTTTTGCTTAATGGCTTTCGTTCTATCAATAAATATCGATATCTTATCAACCTACTCTAGTAGAATATTAAGTAGTATGATAATCTACGATATTTACTATCTATATATATATGTATTTAATTTATGATATTTTTACGCCATTTCTCTAGCTGCTAATTGCTTTGCCAAATTATTAAGTTGAATAATAGGTGTTACTTATGTGTTAATGAAAAACCTGCTCAACATCGGCATCAAAAGAGGGTCTTTTGATGCCGATGTTGAGCAGGTTCTTCATCTATACTTATAATAAATCTGTAGAGATGTCAATTCTGTACATGAAATATATTTCCAAAATAATAACTATCAGGGGGTGATTAAGGATACGATACTCATGCCAAAAATGCAATCAGTTAAATTTTTGTCTGTCTGTATAACCGTTATAGAAACAAAAACTACTCGACGGATTTTAACGAAACTTGGTACAATTATTTTTCATACTCCTGAGCGGGTTATAGTATACTTTTCATCACGCTACAATCAGTAGGAGCAGAGCAGTGAAGGGAAATGTTGGGAAAACGGGAGAAGTTACTCCATTTTTTAAGCTTCCGTCGCGTGTGCAACCTTAATGGTTAAAGCTACACAAATCATTTCATGACGGAAATGTTCTCCTTAAAATTATATAAAAAATATCCCACGACAGCATATGTCTAACTTTTATGGTTGACTCACAATAACACGTGTAACTCCCGATAGCTTAGCAGTTCGAAGCTTTCTGATTATAATATTTGTCTACTCTTACGTTTATAACACTCTCAGTCACCCCTAATTGAAAAAGTTAACATTATTAACTATTCCATAAAAAAATTGGCCAAGTGCGAGTCAGACTCGCCCATGAAGGGTTCCGTAGTAACTATAATATATAACACACACATTTTACCACTTTGGAAGCTTATATCTTTTAAACGATTGACTTTATGGAAAAGTGGTTTTAGAAACCCCGATGTCGTTTTTAAAGACCTGTCTATAGATACCACACATGCATCGATTTCATGAAAAAAAATATTTTCAAGTTTAGTTCCATGTATGGGGAGCCCCCCTTTATTTTAAATATTTTTTAATTTTTTTCTCAAAATCGGAAAGCGGTTCACAGAATACATCTACCTATCAAGTTTCACATGTATAGTCCTAATAGTTTCGGAATAAAATTGCTGTGACAGACGGACGGACGGACAGACAGACAGACAGACAGACGGACATACATGTCGAAACTATAAAGATTCCGTTTTTTGCCATTCGGCTACGAAACCGTAAAAAGAATCATATAAATCGGTATAGAAACACCAAAGTTATACATGAAATACGCTTATAATAAGCCATCGCGCGTGAATACTGAATCATGCTATAAGGATTATTTTTGAGAATCGATCGCCGCGCTCGACGCATCTCGCGGTCGAAGCGTTCTCTAGGTACTTAAGCCTCATGTGAACGTGATCTAAACAATATTACCAATACATTAACTTACGCTGACGGAGTCGCGGGCACAGCTATATTGTATCATTACGCTAAGGCCAATAGGAGCGGAGCGCCAATGAAGAATGCTTCAAAATCGGGGTTAAATTTAACGTTAGCCCAAAGTAACTATTCCACGCGGACGAAGTCGCGGGCAAAAGCTAGTTCAAAATATATACATTCTTAATTAGAAAAGTTGAACTAGAGACCCGTCCCTTTTTTTTTTTTTTTTTTTTTTTTTTTTTTTAGCGTGGTAAAATTATCAAATAAGTCCTACCACTCCGGGCAGGGTGGGAGGGACTGTCAGACTTTTACTGACTAAAATCCACGGTGTTCCTTCAATAACCCTTTACATACCGGGGCCACGGTAACGGGATGAGTCCCACGACCCCGGCGGGCTTCGGCCCTCTGCAGAGGGGGCCTCGTCATGTTGCTGACGCTCTTTGAGGCGCGCGTGGAACACGACGTGCCGTCGACCCGGGCATGGTCCATGGTCGGACAGCGAGTTGCCCTTTACTCGCTGTCCGCATGCCCGCGCCTACGGTGGCCGGAGATCGTCGGCCGACGTCCGACGCCGTGGGCGTCTACCACTGCGGCTGGGCTGGAGGGAGGACGCCATCCTCTCCCTCACGCGGCCCGCCTCCTCCTTCGCAAGCATGACTGCTTCGCAGAAGGAGGCGACCGCTTCCCACTCCGTCTCGCCCCGCAGCATGGCCTCGACCAAGGCCGGGCGCGAGAGGTCTCCGCCTATTGTCGCCGTGAGGACACGTCGGTGCTCTGCCCAAGCTGGGCAGTCCTGCACCGTGTGCTCGACTGTGTCCTCAGGGCGACCCTCGCAGTGGTGACACCCAGGCGTCTCTTCCTTACCCATCAGACACAGGTACCTCCCGAAACTTCCGTGTCCGGTGAGGACCTGCGTCATGCGGTAGGTCAGGACGCCGTGACGCCGATCTAGCCACTCCTCAAAGAGGGGTCTTACCGCCGCAATTGCGGCGTGCCCGAGAGACCCGTCCCTAGTTCAACTTTCCTGAGTCCATTTTCATTTAAATGGTTTCAGCACGTGTACATACACAATACTAAAGCTTTAGGTAAAAAACTTTTTAGCAAAAAATAGAACCGACTTCCATATAAAAACACTACAAAGGCAAAATGACAATAACTTTAATTTCGGAAGGCGGTGTCAAAAACGAAAATATATACAAAACTAATGACACCACCTTCCGAAATTAAAGTTATTTTTGCCTTTGTAGTGTTTTTATATGGAAGTCGGTTCTATTTTTTGCTAAAAAGTTTTTTTTCACGCTTTTTAGTGTGTGGGTTTGTAATTTATCTAGTTACAAAAGCCAAAATGTCAACTACTTATCACCTTTTACAAAATATTGCTTTTCCCGGTGCAGAGCCGTTAATTTTTGAGGAGTTCTCCTGGTACATCACCATCAGCTCTACTTCACCATATGCATTGTGACGAGCATAAAGTGCTTAACATCCATATTCAAGTAATCTATCTAATCGCAATCAACGAAATACTTATTATTGAGTAGTTTCGGTGGCCATCTAGGGTCTTCATCATCAGTTCCACTTCCTCAAATGGTGCTTTTCAAGAGCAACTGCACAAGGTACTATAAGAAATACCCAAAACGCTATAGGTGTGCCTATAATATTTGAAGAGTTCCCTCGATTTCTCCATGATTCCATCATCAGATCCAAACGTGACGACAATGGGACCAACTAGAAAGTATACCCTTTCAAACAAAAAAAGAATTTTCCAAATCGGTCCAGCCATCTCCGAGTTACGAGGCAACATACATAAAAAAAAAACAAAAAAAAAGGTTCAAGACGAATTGTAAACCTTCTTTTTTTGAAGTCGGTTAAAAATGAAAGCACAGCGCATTTGCAAACAACGCCAGTTAACAATAAATCTAGCTTATACTATATGTTCAACTCGTATTCAATTTTTAAAATTCTATTGCTTATAATATTCATAATATAACATATATTTTATTTGTTCAGTAATAATAGTTTAGATTTTAAAAGAGACTTTGATATCAGAGTTGGTTTAGGTATTCTTTTAGATTAGCTATGACTCTGTGGTCTCATCTAGTTGAATAAAAAAATTGAGGATAATTTTAATTTATCAGTGTAATTTCTAGCCTTAGCCTTTTTACTGTGTCCAATTGCTGGGCAAGGACCCTTTCTCCTTCTAGAGCTCAATATATCACGTGTGATTTCTGACCAAATAAAATTTGTCTTATATCTTTTATCAGTCTATTAATTTTTAATCTAGAAAAACTCATTCTCAGTTAATTTTATTTTTTATTTTATTTTATTTATTGAGGAAAACCAACAATTACACACTATACATGGTTATTATTAACGTATAATCTAGGTATATTAGTGCGTAACTAACAACGTTATCCACATATTATATATAAGAATTAAAAATAGGATCATAAGTACGTTACTTATTAATAATACAAATTAGTTAATCTTACTCTTATATTTCTGAAAATAAGTTTATGAAGCAGTTCCTACACAAAAGCCATATAACGCTTTTTTAAACTTAATATTAAGTCAAAATTATAAAACGGGAAAAAATACCACAGGAAGCACGGTAACGTAACGATTCGGGATGTCTCGAAAAATCGGGACATCTCCAACATTCCCTACAAGTACCGACATTCCTTCACGACTTACATGCTATCTATTTTAATCCTATCCTTGCTTACTAAGTAAGGATATTGCTTAGTCATCTTATCTTATCAAAGGGAAACGCGTTGTTTAAGATTATAATCTCGCCCGAGTTAAGCAAGATAATAAGGGATTTTCAAAACGAGGGTATGTCCACAATCGTAGATCTTGTGAGACAAGACTGGCTCTGAAGATTGTTTTGTTTTGCGAAAGCTTTATTAGTTAAACGTAAGGACTCATTGGCAACGATGCACTGGTCGAGTCAAAGCTCTAGAGCCTTGAACATCGACGACGAGTTGCAAGTCTATCGGATTTCTATCGGTTACATTTCGGGGAGTGTGCGATAGAATTACACAATCTAATTCCACCAAGCCCGTTCCATCATCTGACTACGAGACAAACGGCGAAGCGCCATCGTTACATGGTGGACATCCCACCCATACGCACAAAACGCTTTGGGAATACCTTCATTGTGCGTACGGCTAAGGAGTCGAATTCCCTGCCGGAGTCTGTGTTTCCCGATAGCTACAACCTAGGAGTCTTTAAGTCAAGAGTGAATAGGTTACTTTTAGGTAAGCGTGCCCCATCTTCGACCACATCATCACTTACCATCAGGTGAGATGGTGGTCAAACGCGAACCTATTTTTTAATAAAAAAAAATTAGAAAATACTTTTATATTATACATACTTTTTTAATAAGTACTCTCTCCAGTCGTGTCGGAATGCAGTCCTATTGGTCAATGAGAGTAAAAGGAACAGAGAATGCAACTATAGTTGCGAATACACTTGTGCACTATAATAATTATCTCCTGTGCAGATGGCTAATCGAATATGAGATTGGCTGCCGATGCCGAAATCGGTTAGAAGGACAATTATTATTAAGTAAGATTATCACTTTTTAACAAAATAATAAAAACAAACCATGACTACTGAGCGGGTATACTGTGAGGAGCAAAGTGGAAAGCATGCCAGGTTAAATTTCGGTCTTATTCCGTCCATGTCGTACCTTAAAAATCCAAGCTTTATTTATATTTTACATTATTACAAGTTTTTTTCTATTTCAGTTCTTATCCATTTATTCCACGTTGAAATCAAAGAAACAAAATCTTGGCCTCCTCTCGTAACAACTTTCATTCAAACCTATTCAGCTGCTAAGACGTGAAGAAGTTATAAACTTACCTACAGACAGACAGCATGGCATTCGAACATAATTATAAGTATGAATTTCTATTGAAAGACAGTTCTTCCTGGGCACTTTATTTCCTACAATTAACTAGTAAAATAAGTATCAACATACAGTAGCTGGTCATAAATTAATAGTAAGACTTGTTTGCAGCTATTACCACATCTTATCTTATTACCAACCGCATATTTATGTAGGAACTTGTTGGACCAGGACCACCCAGAAAGCTGTAACTAAATGATTCAACTTCTCGCTGACAGTGAGCACTTACCCTGACACCACATTACGACAGTAGAATTTTCCACGACGTACTCCCCGTCCTCGACGTACTGTCATAACGCACTATTTCAATTTCCCGCTTAACGACGTACTGTCAGCGAACGTGTTAACCTGGGGTCTTTAAATCAAGAGTGAATACGTTACTTCTAGGTAAGCGTACTTCATCTTCGACGAACATAGTCGCTTACCATTAGGTGAGATGTTGGTCAATAATAATTAGCCTATTATCAATAAAAAACGGACCTTGATTTCCTTGTGACCTTGATCAGATCGTCACCCGCCTGCGCCGTGGTCGATCTCGATGGCGTTGTCTCCCTTCTGGCGTCCAGTGGGTCTTTGCCCACCCTTCCGGATGCATTCGTCCATCATTTCTTAAATTTACATGTTCTACTAACATACACTTAATACTTATTTAATTAACGTAATTTAAAATTTCGCATGTTTATATTCTCACGCTCAGCTTGAATCACAAAATCCGCATGATTCCCTCATGACAACAAAATTTAACTCATCGCAAATTCCAATGAATCGATCGTGAAAAACTGCATGCTGTCAACAAAAGCGACTTCTATCTAATACTAACACCCTAATTACTTAAATTAGGTGCGTAGGTCGCTCCCTAGCGATCGATGCATAGATAGCCTATAAACCCATCTGGAAGTCGGCCATGACGTCAAGCATGCGACTAGGCATTTTGTAAACGGAAACATTCAGGGACACTGGCGTAAAATAACCTAATTCTTTTTCTAAGCTACGTTGCTGAGAGACACTCCTTAAATCACGTCACACGATAAGAGGAGGGAGAGGATCCAAGTTGATATAGGATATTTACTTTCTAGATCGTACTACGATCTGGAAAATATTTCTTTAGTACGTATTTAGATTCAATAATAAGTGTCATTTTAATGATAGTGTGTAAGTGTGGCATCGATTTACCGCTATTTTTTATTAATAGCATTGCCGCCATTCCATTCCCTTCAATGTGAATTATTATGTTTATGCACCACCCATTTTGAGTATTCGCTAGCGCTCACCCATGTTTACCTGGTAGAGAATACTTAAAGCATTTACTATTTGTCTTGCATAAAATTCAAATAAACTATTTTTTTACTGTGTCATAAACAGTCAAAAATCTTTAATTTTCATTCATTCTTTTCTTTGTGTTTTGACATATTGAATTTTAAAAAATCTATCTAATATATTGAGCATGAATTACGCTTAGATTGACTGAAAAGCAATGACAATGCTATCTACGGCTATATACTACCAAATTACTTAAAAATCTAGATATTTCATCATGATAGGTGTACCTTGCTCCACTAATAGTCAAAACATACACAAATTAAGTTGTTCAAGCAATGGACCTCATCCATTGCGGAATTGTGTAGATATGTGGTGTATGGATATAGTACCTACGGTTAAAAGCTTTCACACGCTCAATATGGTAGTAATGCTAGTGTCAAAGGAATGTGCGTGCACAAATGTGTTGCTGTTTTGTATTGTACTACAATAAGACGGGGCGCTATAGCGATCAAGTTTATAATATATGTTTTAAACACATGTATATACCAAGACTGTAAATAGCTACGTAAGTAGTGAGGACTGCACGCCTTCGATATGGACGTCTAATTCTATTAAAATTATGTTAGAAACGGGAGTTCTACAGGGCGAATAGCGCTATCTCTTTTTCACAACGGATTCAGAATATTTAGTTAAACGACATTCCGGTTTCCTCACGGTGTTTTACTTCACTGTTTTGAAAGCACTGGCGATGATGACATTACATAAACAAATCTGCCTACCTGGATTCGAACATACTTCCTACAACAACATATGGCTTTATTCACATTTTTATTAATTTATTATTATCCATTACATTTATTCACATTCTTCTGTATTCACGTCTTTGTGTTAGGCCGTGCGCGCACTGCCTTGCGGTGGCCGCAATTCCGGTAGTTCTACCGCACCGGTAGACTGACCGCAGTGCGCGCACTTCTATGACACTCCATACTTCACAAATTTTGCGTTTCTAAAACGCAACGCAGTGCGCGCACGGCCTTATTGTGTGTCATGTTGTGCCTTATCGTGAGACTTCTTGTCTATGAACAGTGATAGAAGGCACGCAATACACTAATATAGCCGAAGCTTAAAACAGGAACAGACAGAATGCTGTAATTGCGTATGTAACTGGATTAATGTGTGATTTTTGCACTTGTCATGTTATTACGAAGATACATTCGTAATAACATGACAAGTTAAATTCCTGGTTTTTTATTGATTGGCTAAAACCAACAGTAACAACTAGATAATGGCAGGGTCACGTACAAAATCAAAGCTAAAAGCTGTCCGCGTGAAAATATTTTTTTTTATTGTTAATAGGCTTGCGTTTAACCAGCATCTCACCTGATGGTAAGTGATGATGTGGTCGAAGATGGAATAATATACATAAATACAGCTACATTTGTTTGTTAACAAACCAAGACAAGTTTATAAATAGTTGTAAGTTTAATCTAATTAGAACCATGATGTTATTGTTAATCGAAGTTGTTTGGTAACAATTTTTACCTGCAGCAGTCTGTTAGAACCACCTTATCTGATCTTTAAATTAATCCTATTTTCATATATCACTGTCATGTTTAAAATAAACGGGCATTTACTTCGCCATTTCAAATTGGCGATACCAAAACCGTAGTCCCGCGTCCAAAAATGTTCACGGCCACTCAAAAGCACTGCAGTGGGTGTAATATAATAATGCCAAGATCGGATACCGATACCTGATACCAGATTTGCAAACGTCCTACGCTGATTTGGAACTAATTTATGTTTTTCATTGTATTTCAACTTTTTTGTTATGTAAATATGGTAATAAAACACTGAAATGGAGTGAAGAGAATAACGTATTAGGTGCCTCACACGCGAAACCAGAGCATTTTTTTCTATCGGCGATGTCTAAATAAGAAAACAATGCCTTTGATAGTTTTCCTAATAAAATATATCATTTCGTTCTGTAAATATTGACTTTCAAAAGTGCCTTTTAACTTTTTCTGCCTTTTTACGAAAATTACGCAGTCGGAAGAGTATGAAGCGAGTACTTAGCTCAATCAATCATTTATTTTTGCTCAGTTACTGAAGTGCAAAATGCTAATACTTTGCTATAATAATGCATTTCAATTAATTTAAATTCTGGTTGAATTTCTATCACTGGATGAACACTAGTTACAATAACTCGACACGCTAGAGTCTGTCGAGAAACGCGCCCAGAGGCTCATTGGCAACGAGGCATTGGTCAAATCAAAGCCTTGAACATCAGCGGCGCACGGTGGGCTGAAAAACAGCTTTCATAGAATTAGGCATTTTATTTTGCAAGTGCCAGTTTTTGTGCCGGATATCACTTCTATTTGTTATAACAATATACAAAAATGACACCAGAATTGATTCTGCACAAAAACGAAGGAATTATAATTTTTTTACGAAAATTTTGTGTGGAGCTAGTATGAAAAATCGAAATATCTCTGAAACGGCAGCGATAACCGTAATATCCTTATAGGAGGTTTTAGTACTAATTATTTATGATTTTTTGACATACGTTACATAATGGTTGTAGATGCCTTTTTTTTTTAAAATCGTCAAAATATTTTTATTTATTTTTACATATTAAACGTTCCTTTTAGTGTTTAAGTTGAAGAATTCAGAGCTTTAACAACTCTTAACATAAAATAGCATCACCCCTATAGACCTGAAGGACTAGACAGAGGTGTGTAGTATCTTGTTGATCTTGTAAGATTTCCAACAATACCAAATAGTTGAATATCAGTGTCAAAGTGCCCATGCTGTCGCTTCTTTTAGAAAGATAGGGGAATGAAATTGTTAATTGATCATACCCTAAAAGTATGATTACAACATAACCGGACACATAATAATATCGACACAAAAGGAATTTTAAAACCTTGCATACGTTCAAAATACAAAATAACATATTGTGTAGTCATCTAATGAGTCTGATGACAAGTAATTAAGTAATTAGAATGATGGTTGTAGTCTTCTGATTCTAATGAGCCTATTAAGTGATTAAATGATTTGAAATATCTCGCAACAATACCAACTAAGAACTGCATTCACCTTTTTATAATTAGTGAGCTAATGTGATTTGCTAATGTTGATTAGTTCTACTATGAGTTCTACGAAATGTTTTTGACGATTATAAATTTTTATTATCATATCTTTTATAACTTTAATGAGGGTAGTTAACTAATTATTGACTTTATACAATAAAAGGGCTATAATTTTGTTCCATAATTTAGATTGTTCACAACCGTGTAACTGCTAACACTAAAACTATTTGCTTTGCGACTACAAAATCTTAGAATGGAAAGTTTAATCACCAACTTAGATTTGTTTGTTCTTCTAAAAAGTGAGTGTCCTTCATTTAATCATGAAGTATTGTTTAGTGCAATTGTGTCCCGCATAGGCGATTGCCTTTCTGCCGAAGATCAAGTAACTCTCAAAGAATTTTGCCGGAGATTCACGCGAGCTGCTTTAAACAGGTGGCAGAAATCTAAACGATTCTTTGATAAGTTTAGAAATACGTACGGAGAGTGGTTGCAAGCAAATATTGATTGGCCGAGTTGCGTGCAAACTTTAATAAATCAAGAACCAACTGTTGATGAGATACCAAGAGCACGCTCAGTCTCTCCAGAACCTTCGACATCATCGACTGTTGGAACAATGACAAAAAGGTCCCGAAAACCATTCAAAGATCTGGGAAGCAAACAGAAAAAGAGAAGATCTAGTGAGCACATAGGCGAGGATTCCTGTGAATTGGCATATGCAGCTGCAGCACGTTTAAAAGAAGAAGGTTATGAAGATATCGCATCTGTAATCAATTATATGATCAAAAATCCAGAAGCTGCCGTTAAAATCAAGGAAAGCATTAAGAAAACAGTAATATTTACACCAGAGAAAGCACTTGGATTGCTTCTTTCACTTAAGCTTTCAAAGTGGCAATATAGAGACTGCCATTCGGGAAGGTGCTAAGGATATTTACCCATCCTACTATAAACTGCAACAAACTAAGCTTGCATGCTACCCTCCTAATCAATCAGTATCAGTTACGGATTCATCAGCTAGAATTACACTTCAAGCTTTACTTGACATCACGGTGAAGCGGATTCTTCAAAGTCTTTCTGATAATGTGGAAAATAAGCAGTTAAAGCTGATATCGAAGTGAGGATTTGATGGTGCTTCCAATCAAAGCCGATACAAGCAGAAAATGGACGGCGAGCATGATGATTCAAGCATTTTCATGACCTCCTTGGTGCCACTGAAACTGACAGATGGAGATAATACTATATGGACAAACCCGAAACCATGCTCAACTTTTTATTTTCGTCCGGTTCAGTTCACTTTTGTAAAAGAAAGCCATGCAGTTGTCATTGATAACAAAAGAAAAATGGATGAGGAAATTGAGGCCCTTAACCCCACAGAGTGCATTAATAGTAACAGGGTGACTCATAAACTAATGATGACAATGATCGACGCAAAAGTCTGCACGTACCTTTCTGAAGCTAGATCAAATGCATCATGCTACCTGTGCTTAGCAAAACCAACAGAAATGAACCACTTAGATGCTGTAACATCAAAAACTGTGTGTTCTGACATATATGAATTTGGCCTATCATCCCTACATGCCCGTATAAATTGCATGGAATGTCTGTTACACATTGCGTACAGACTTGACTTCAAACAGTGGGCAGCAAGAAGTAATGAGCATAAAGATATGTTACAAAACAGAAAAAAAAACATTCAAAATAAATTTAAAGAGGAGCTCAATCTGTTAATTGATATAGTAAAACAAGGCTCGGGAACTACCAATGACGGGAATACCGCAAGGAAGTTTTTCGAGTTTCCCAATAAAACTGCAGCTATTACTGGGTTGGATCAAAACCTGATAAAAAGATTTGCTGTTATTTTGCAAGCAATAACATCTGGTGAGAAGATCGATGTCATCAAATTTAAAGATTTTGCTCGCAAAACAGCAGAAAAGTACGTGGAATTATACGACTGGTACTACATGTCATCAACCGTACATAAACTATTAATACACGGAGCTGACATAATCGAAAAAAATGATATTGTCCCGATTGGGACTCTCTCGGAAGAAGCCTCAGAGTCTCGAAACAAAGATTTTAGGAGGTTCCGGGAACATCATTCGCGGAAAAGAAGCAGGCAAGATTCTAATCAAGATATCCTAAATATGCTTGTTGTTTCTTCGGATCCTTTTCTAAGTGCACAAAGGCCGAAGTTAGATGCCAAAAGGAAGACAACCTTTTTTGCTGAAACTCTCGACCTAATACAGTTTCCGGAAACTGAGTTCGAGTTTGTAGGTATATCCGATCTGGATTCTGACTCGGAATTGGAGTCCGACAACGAAAGTTGTAAAGAAAATTTGTAAAATTTAATTATTTTTCTTTATGTTCTTTTGTTATTTATGTTAGTTTATTGTACCAATATGTTTAGTTAATAATTTCATAAATTATAGTTTCAAATATGTATTTTGTATAATTGAATTTATTAGATATTATTTTTGTTACTTCTGTTTTATTTAAATTACCTATCAATAAAAAGTTTATATACAGTCTTTTTTTTTTTCACATATTCTTAATATTTGGGGAAAAAGCATGCTTTCTAACGATGTTCTTAACTTTGACACAGTTCATGGATCGTTTTGAACAGTTTCATATGTTAAAATAAATAATGTTAGTACTATAATCCCCTATAAGGATATTATTATTATTATGTGTCCGGTTATGTTGTAATCATACTTTTAGGGTATGATCAATTAACAATTTCATTCCCCTATCTTTCAAAAAGAAGCGACAGCATGGGCACTTTGACACTGATATTCAACTATTTGGTATTGTTGGAAATCTTACAAGATCAACAAGACACTACACACCTCTGTCTAGTCCTTCAGGTCTATAGGGGTGATGCTATTTTATGATAAGAGTTGTTAAAGCTCTGAATTCTTCAACTTAAACACTAAAAGGAACGTTTAAATATGTAAAAATAAATAAAAATATTTTGACGATTTTTTTTAAAAAAAGGCATCTACAACCATTATGTAACGTATGTCAAAAAATCATAAATAATTAGTACTATAACCCCCTATAAGGATATTACGGTTATCGCTGCCGTTTTAGAGATATTTCGATTTTTCATACTAGCTCCATACAAAATTTTCGTAAAAAAATTATAATTCCTTCGTTTCTGTGCAGAATCAATTCTGGTGTCATTTTTGTATATTGTTATAACTAATAGAAGTGATATCCGGCAAAAAAACTCGCACTTGCAAAATAAAATGCCTAAGTCTATGAAAGCCGATTTTCAGCCCACCGTGCGGCGTGTTGGAGGCCTATCGGTTTTCTATCGGCTATATTTCCGGGAGTCTGCGATGGAATTACACTATAAACTACAACTACAAGACAAAAACGTTTCGGGAATAATTTCATTGCGCGTGCAGCTATTGAATGGATTGGGATTTCCAACCAGAGTCTGTTTTTCCTTTGAACTATAACAGTATAACTTGAGGGTCTTTAAGTCAAGAGTGAATAGGTTGCTTGTAGGCAAGCGTGCTTCATCTTCGACCACATCATCGCTTAACATCTGGTGAGATGGTGGTCAAACGCAAGCTTATCTAAAATAAAAATAAAATACATTAATTTTTATAAAACCATAGATACTTCTGTTATATACGTTTATATGTTACTTTCATCTTGAAAAAATTACATTTCCCATGGAATAGGCCCAGTGAACGCAACAGTGGACAAATGCTAGTTATTGATAAAAATAAAATTCTTTGAAACCAATTAGGTTGTTGTCTTGTCTCAATTAGCTTCCCGGTTCCTTAATTACTCTAATGAGTTCCATGGCACATTTCAAATTAATGGTCTGTCCCATTCTTGAACGCGTAGTGGACTTGTATATTGTCTTCACTGTATTTTCATATTGCCTATTTCAACAGTGTTAACAAAGATATATTCTAACATATAACGTAGGTATTCACTTATTTTTATTTTTTTACCGTGCCCTCGACTTCGTTAACGTGTAGTTTAATATTACCTACGCAGTTTGTCCTGCTTAAATCCCGATCCCGTAGAAATTCCGTGATAACAAAACAGTAAGAAAGTTTGATTGTATGTTACTATCTTGTAAATTACTGTATATGAAATTGTTTTTACTGTGTCTAGCCTTTTTCATATTTTTTGATAAATTTAATAAAAAATTCAGTCATGTACCACCCCTATTGAATGGTATTATCTAGCTCCACTTTTCCGTATGTCAATACAACATTAATACCACAGAAACTGCTTTGTTTTGTAGTCGTACCATCAATTTAATTTACTATAAATGAGTCTTCTCGATAATGTAGATGTTAGTAATTCCATTCAATTAATACGAAGTCGATGTCTATTCCTCGAAACATCTAACAAAGATATGCGTTCCTAGTACTTTTGTTGCTCGGTCGTCGGTGGGCAATATGCTGGCTTGACTAATTGAAGAATGCATCATAATAGCCACTTGACTCAATAGAACAGAGAATCTGTGGAGAAACATTCAGTAAAGAAGTCAACAAAATTCAAAATAATTCTAATCTTTGGAGAATCTAAGAGGTTTGTTTTAAGTTATCATATACTAGCCGTCGCGCGGGGCTTCGTCTCCCAGGAATTTATAACGATAAAAATATAACCTCTTTCTTTTGCAGTCGGGTAAAAGCCAATCTTCTTCAAGCTTCAAGTTATTTCAATACCAATTTCATCCAAATCTACCCAGTACTTTCGAAGATGCGCATTTCAACAAACAAATAATCAAACTTTTCCGCTTTATAATGTGAGTAAAGACTAAAGATGTATGTGGCCAACTGGCGTTGCACAGAGGTTATCTATTGTTCTTTCAAAAGGTCACGTTTTCTAGTAACGTAAAAATCAAACACCTAGTTTTTTTTGCAAAACTCCAAGCACCTTTCAGGTTACCCCCACGAAAACAAAAAAGATAGATACTGAAGAAAGACAGTTCCGGGTCATCTTTGTTTTAGTATTTAGCATGACACAAATCATTGTGTCCTTTCAAGACTGGTTTCTTTCAAATACAATTTCCATTGTTTCGAATAAATACAATGAGTCTCTTGAATTCCGCGTAGGAAAAACATACCTCAATTCTAAAACAGGTTATTCTGCGAATTATACGCTTGCACCTGCAAATATACACAATATGCCTAGTGTTATTTAGTACTAACGAGCGCTTCTCACTAATCAGAGTTGGATGAATATGTAACTATATGCAAATATAAAGCAGCTGTGTCTGATACATCGAATCGTCGAAAGACGTACTTGTAAAAGGGTCAAAATAGCAATAGTTTTTTCGGTTTATTTACAAACTCAAATAGGTAGCAACTTAACTTCAGCATTTACTTTTTTTACCAGCTTTTCCCAGCGGTTTTGCTTGCAAGAAACATTTTTTCAGTAGCCTATTTCACTCACAGTGGAGGTTTGCCCCACTTGGGCACAGTCTATCGTGTCCTCGTAGGGGCGATAGGCGGTAACATCTCGCTCCCGGCCCTGGTTCAATCTATGATCCGGAGCAAGGTGGCATGGGAAGCAGTCACCTCTTTCTGCGAAGCAGTTATGCAAGCGAAGGAGATGGCGGGACGCGCGAGAGAGAGGCGAGTCACAAGGCCCTCACAGCCCTTGCGTCCCAGCCGCCGCAGGAGACGCTCCGGGCGTCGGGAGTCGCAGGGTGACTCCCAGCCACCGAAGGCGCGGGCCTGCGGGCCGAGCTCGCCGCCCGACTAAAACCAGGCCCGTGTAGACGGCGCGTAGTGTTCCACGCGCGCCATAAATAGTGTCAGCAAAATTGTCGGGACCCAGAAGGGAGCCGTTGCCTGCCAGGGGTGCGGAATTAGGTTTTAGTCAGTAAACATCTGACACACCCTCCCGCTTCACCCAGATCGGGAGGCAGTCATTGGATGACTTCCCATCCTTAAAAAAAAAGTCGTATGTCACTCTCCAGACCTTCGACTATCTCTACACCAAATAGGTATATAATTAATTAATTACCAATGAGTTTGACGTGAAAGGTTGACAAAAAATCTTACGCAATTATAATACAAATACGGATTAACAATTCCTTAAATAAGATTTCCAAAATTTAACTTGAAAAGATAACGTATTTTTTTTAATTGAAATCCACAGCTCTTAAAACCCTGCCCAAACGTTGCCACACTGACCGACTCTGTACTTCACGCATCCGACTACAGGTAAACCTTGGAGTGGCCCTACAGTACGCGGTTGCCCATCCGTTTCACGACAACTATACAATAATGATAGCCTTAATTCTTCTCCAGATCACTTTAGATCATACAGGAAAACTAAAAACCCCTGCCTAGAGTGAACCTATTTATAAATTCTTCATAACATAATGGCTGCAACGTCAAATCGAAATAGACACTACAAACTTACAGAAAAAACTGTCCCCATATTATCAAACACCGCACGTCCTATCAATTCAACAACCTTTGTTCTTGACCATTCCTTAAAAGTCAACGAACAATGACGACTCCACAGCTGCGTTGTGCTATCTTGAGAACGTTGCACTTATGGTCCGTATGCCACGTATGAACATAGTTATAATCATAAGAGATGGAGTGGCGCACAAGATTATTAGTGAGGCTATTATTAGGAAAAGTTGCTCTTTGTTATGGCATTAATCCGTCTGGGTAGTGTATGGTATGTGCTTAAGAGGTGCCACACGATGCTTTGCGTTTGCGTTGCGAATGTAACGCTGAGCTGTTTTACAAACAAATCAAAATGACTTGCGCTAACGGACAAGGGGTCGGTGAAACAGAGGCGGAGGGAACTGCATTACAAGCAACACGTTTGAAGACTGGCATAGTACCATATTATATACTTCGTTCGAAAGCTGCATTTTCGCTTTGCGGCCATAGTGTTGTGATGCCGCAACGGACCAGCAACGTCCGTGTGGCATCGCCCTAAGAGCGTATAGGAGTTTGCGCCTGGCGACGGTGAAATAGACTCACTATCTCTGTTCGGTCCGACGTGAAACAGAACGCACCCTTTTGACATAAAGAATTTGATCTTGACATTACTTGACTTTGACAGATAGACTTTGCTTGCTTGGAAAAAATGCCGTCCGATTGGGACCTGTTGAGTTAATTATAATTGGTAAAATATCGTTGGATTCGCCTGTTGAAACCGATAATTGGGTCGCGAATTATCTATTGGTTGAAGTGTAATCCCCATTTGACGAAAACCCCGGGATATTTTGGGATTTGCCGCCGGTTGGTTGCCACGGTATGGCACGCGCTTTGTTGGAAATAAATAGTTGGAAATCGGATTGGATCTCACGTGTTATTAACAGATTAATTGTGTTCAGTGATTGATTGAACTTTGTAATCCCGGATTGACGAGAATCCAGGGATATTTCTCGGAACAATTACGCCATATTGACGCCATACCAAGGCACGCGCACTTGTTGAAAAAAGGTAGTGAAAATTAACTTCAATCTGGAAACGAGTTAGGCTGTGATGCTGTTGGACCCGCGCCATCTGGAGATTGACGCCTTGTGAACGTCCTAGAACACGTAACTTACATCACACGTTTCAATTACTCACCTCATATTACATACATACCACATTTTGGACGTGATCAAACAGATCTGGGTTGCCGTCTACAGCTCAGGTGAGTGTTATTTGTAACTATTTATGTATATGGTTGTAGGCCGAAGCCTAGTAGAAGTAGGCCTTTGTAAGAACTTTATTTGAAAAGCAACGGTAGGCTCCACGTATCGTGGACAGTTCCGGACACCCCAGTTATCGTTGCACTGGGCTTCTTGCAGGTCTGAACAATCTCATTATATATTCATTAAAAGCTGTTTTTATCAACCTGCGTTAGTTGTTTAGTGTAGGTACTTATGGCTTAATAATAATTGCAGCGAGGTTCTAAATGATAAGCAACGCTTGCCGCGGTCGGTCTGTGGATGAGTGACCATCCTAACATAATTTAAGACGAAAAAAAAATTAAGATTTCTCCGTGCCTAGGAAAGTACGATAAGGCGATCGTCCCGGCTGTCATTTGTACATCTTTGACAGTCGTTACGGGTACTCAGAAGTCAGAAAGTCTGACACTGGTTTTGCCAAGGTGTATCGTATTGCCCAGCTACTGGGTTGTGGAGGTCAGATAGACAGTCGCTACATGTAAACCACTAGTACTCAGCTGTATCTGAGGGTAGAATGGAAGCCGACTCCCATATACAGCGTGAAATTTAAATGGTTGTTTTCTCGCGGCAGGACGGTTACCCATCAGTAGTAGTATCGAAACATACAGTTAAACATAAAAAAGAAGGTTTTTTTTCAAATTAAAAAAAAATATTCATAAACTCGAAAGCGCGAGAATCATTCGTAGTTTAGTAGACGTAACGTAGGTACCTACACGAAACATGTGCCGCCGCGCGCTGCCAACAAAGGAAAAGGTGATTAATATAACTGTTCAGAGCAAAATAAACTCTCATGCATGGTGATAATGCATGCAAAACACTGCGCCATTTTTTGTTTCTAATAGTTTATTTGTTTATAAAACGATTGTATTACGAGGACAAAGCCATTTTGCTTTGGGAAAACAAGCATTAAAATTTCACGGTGTATACAACTTGTAACAGATTGAGCGCAGACACCCCAATTAGAATATTAAAATATAAGCCTAAAACAACATCCATAACTAAATAAATTGAAACCAAAGCTAGGCATTTTTTATAAAATAGTTATCCTTATTAAACGCAAAACGTATGTGCATGATACAATATCCTTACGCAGACGCATACACTCGTGCAATGTTAGCGGCCGACGCGACATCCACAATTTCCTTGAATTAAGGATTGTATTAATTTGTCATGATACTGTGTTTCCATTTTAAGTTAAATGAAAGATTTTTCAGTCAAATTTTAATACCTATTTTTTATGACGGAAATCGATTCAGAAGCCGATTCTGAACCGACTACATTCAGGAATTGAGTTTATTCGTTTCACGTTGTATAATTGTGAAAAGGTTAAGCAGGTCATTGTTTTGTATAGATTTGAGCAGTGCTACTGTGTAGTGATTTTTACGACAAAAAATTTTTACACGAAAAATAAAACCAATTCCCAAAAAAAAACTGCACAGTGAAAAATAACTTTAATTTCGGTAGTCGGTGTCTTTAGTTTCGTACATTATATTTTCAATTTCGATACCGCCTTCCGAAATTAAAATTATTTTTCACGTCGGTTTTATTTTTTGTCAAAAGTTTTTTTTTCTCGCTTTTTAGTGGGTCGGTTTATAATTTACCTAGTTGCAAAAGCCTAAATGTCACCTTCTTATCACCTTTTGCAAAATATTTCTTTCCCCGATGCCGAGCTATTAATTGTTGAGGAGTTCTACTGGTACTTCACCATCAGCTTAACAACCATATCCAAGTAATCGAATCGCAACCAATGAAATACTTACTATTGAGTAGTTCTAGTAGCCTTTTGTAGTCCTCATCATCAGTTCCCCTTCACAAAATGGTGCTTTTCGAGAGCAACTGCACAAGTTACTATGAAACATACCCAAATCGCTATAGGTGTGCCTATAATAATATTTGAAAATATTTGAAGAGTTCTCTGATTTCTCAAGGATTTCATTATCAGATCCTGACTTTATGACAATGGGACCAACTAGAAAGTATACCCAATCAAACAAAAAAGAATTTTCCAAATCGGTCCAGCCGTCTTCGAGTAATCGGGGAACAAACATAAAAAAAGTCTCCTACTTTTTTTGAAGTCGATCAAAAATAATAATCACAGGAAACAATAATACTTACAGATGTTAAAACTGACCTACATTATGTAATATAAGACCTACAATACCGTAACACAATTCTGAAAAATCGCTTCGTTTATGGCTTTTCAACAAACCATGATGTCATCCTAAAACATTCAAATTATTTATATTAAACTAAATTGTATTTATTATTTTCCTTTGCGGATAATTTTACATTGTCCAACTGGTTATCAAGTATTCCGTAATAATAAAGTGTGCTATAATAATACATCACAGTGCATTGTAATAGACCATTTGTCTGTCTGTCTACCGTGACTAGTCGGCTTTAATGACATGTACTGGGGAAATAAATTCAAACTTGTTAGAAATTTTAATTTTTTAAAGCGTACAAGTACCTACCGACTATAATTAACCTCTTTTTTTCTGGGTGGGAAAATCATCGAATGACTTCTTCCGCTCTGGGTTAAGCGGAAGGGTTTGTCAGACTTCTACTCTCGATCAGCGAGCCGGAGGAAGCCAACCCTGAGGAGGCGGGAGCACTCTGCAACCTGGAGGAGGCCGTAACCATGGCACTAAAGATGGTGGCCCTCATGAAGCTTAAAACTTCTAAAAACAGGGCCATATCAGAGGCCAGGGCCTCCTGTTTAGCGGCAGCAAGGGCCGCAGGCTTCGCCCCCTCTCCTTTGGCCTCGGACGAAATGTTCAAGTTGCGCGAAGAGGTTGTCCGTTTAGCAGGTGCCACGGAGCTTCTCCAAAAGGAAAACGAGCAGCTCCGTGCAGAACTAGCGGCA
Source organism: Tholera decimalis (assembly GCA_943138885.2). Lineage (NCBI taxonomy): Eukaryota > Metazoa > Arthropoda > Insecta > Lepidoptera > Noctuidae > Tholera > Tholera decimalis. Next base: position 32,664,366 of record OW964565.2, read on the forward strand.
CTCCGAGGAGTCCGCACTGAGGAGGTGCCCGACGAAGTGCAGAATCAGGGCACATCAGGGACTATAATTAGCCTTAATGTACCTACGCGAACATAATTAGACTAGATTAGTATAACGTTGCCACTGTTGGAACTCAGGACTCCTCTCTAGTCTCTATAAGAGAGAATGGGCTGTAATCCACCACAGGCGTCCAGTGCGGGTTGGTAGATGTGTGTTCGGATCTTCGGACAAGAAATGCCGATTGAGAGACGAACTAAAAAATTGCATTAAAATTAGTGTAAATTTGTTATCAAATAGCACCAACTGTCTGGTGATAACAACGGAAAGTCTGTCTGTCTGTATGTTACCTTTTCACGCCTAAACCGCTAAACCGATTTAGATGAAATTTGGCATGGGAATAGTTTAGGACCCTGGAAAGGACATAGGATAGTTTTATCCGGGAATTCCCACGGGATCGGGAATTACGCAGGAAAAACGTCCCACGTGAACGAAGTCGCGGGCAAAAGCTTGTCTGAAATAAGCGAACGTTTACATTTATGCCGACGAATGGAATTGCAGAAACTCTACTTAAATTAAAATAACTCTGAGCTTTTTTACTAACATCTATACCTACCTACAATACCTTAGAAGGTATTAGAATCCGTAACATACAGTACAATTATTCTAGTAATACAATACTCGTATTTGTACAGCCAATATATATCGTATATTTCTGCATCTAACTACGCAAAAAGCGATTGTAAATTCCAATCTCGATGCTATATACCAGACCAGACTGAACTCACGATGGATTGCATCCATTCACAGTCTTGACACATCCTTTCAATAACCCATTTCGCTGAATTTACTTTCCACAACAAGGTTTGTGTCTGACTCATATCAATCTAGATTGAATTTACCAAACAAGACATCTTGCAATGTTTCTCAAATAAAATCTCTAAGTTATGTGTCGTGGACACATGGAATAGCGGGTCGATTATGTTAAAAAAATCTCCACTTGAATCACTTTATATTTATATTATTATAATAATAAACAATTTCTAATTTATTTATTTTATACTTTATTATACACCTTACAATATTAATCACTAGTATTACTTTTTATATACCTAGAAATCTAAGAAATATAAAAACTAAAACTCCCCCTCTGAGTGGAGCGGAAGGGAATGTCAGACTTCTATTCACTAAAAACCCACATTGTCCCTAAAAATCTACCCAGTCCCTACCTATAAGGGATTAGAAGTTTTTATGTAAAACAGTCGGGTTTAGTCAAATGTACATACTCTACCGCCTTAGTCCGCGCCTCCACTGGTGAGCCCAACCCTGCGATTATCGTAGCTAACCTAATTACTATACACGCCAGTTGTTTCCTGTTTATCACGTCATAAACATACAGTGATGTTTGTATACTTATGTAACTACGGATACAAAACTATACGTACTTTCGCCAAGTGGTCGAAATTCAACTTCTGCACTCAAACTTTTTTTTTAAGGAGAACTAACAATGTGGATAGAAATTACATTCCTGGCAATATAAACTTTAACTATGAACATACTTCTCCGTCTGCATATTGACGTAAAAAACTTTTTACCAAAAAATTAAACCGACTTTTTACTCCGCTCCGCTCCGACCGAAGTTTTTTATTACACTGTTTTTAGTTGGTCTATTTTTAATTTACCTAGTTACAAGAGCCTAAATGTCAACTACTTATAACCTTTTACAAAATATTGCTTTTCCCAATGCTGGGCTATTAATTGATGAGGAGTTCTCCTGGTACTTCACCGTCAGCTCTACATCACCATATGCATTGTGACGAGCATAAAGTGCTTAACATCCATATTAAAGTAATCGAATCGCAATCCACGAAATACTTATTATTGAGTAGTTTCGGCGGCCATCTGTGGTCTTCATCATCAGTTCCACTTCCTCAAATGGTACTTTTTGAGAGCAACTGCACAAGTTACTATAATAAATACTCAAAACGTCATAGGTGTGCCTATAATATTTGAAGAGTTCCCTCGATTTCTCCAGGATCCCATCATCAGATCCTGGCGTTTATGAAAATGGGACCAATTTCGAAGTATACCCTTTCAATCAAAAAAAGAATTTTCCAAATCGGTTCAGCCGTCTTCGAGTAATCGATGATCATAAATTAAAAAATATATATACGCGTCGAATTGATAACCTCCTCTTTTTGTCGTCGGTTGAAAAGTAGCCAAGTGCAAGTCGAACTCGCCCATGAAGGGTTCCGTAGAAGCAAGCATACTCTATATCTCTGTGAGTTTTCTAGATTTTTCATGCTGTTATTTTACACATTTTAACACTTGGACGTAGCGTAGGTCAAGCGAAAATGGTTATTGGTTTTTATTCAAAATCAGAGTTTTTTTTAACACTGCCATGATATGTGTATCAAATAAAAGAGTTTGCTGACGAAAATAAAAACAGCTTCCATCACATCACTCACACACCATACCCTACATAAAACATTTTCCAACACTTGCTTATGCTGACCAAAATAAAAATAAAAAACAGCTTCCATCACATCACTCACACATCACACCCTATATAAAATATTTTCCACCACTTGCTTACTTTACACTTACACTTACTCTTCATCATACACCTCACATCACATACCTACTTTTCACTCTACACTTTCATAGATATACAAACGAGTACATACAAACAGATACTTTCAATCCTTAATCTTGTAAAATAAGTAAAAAAAAAGTTTTTAGTTTGAAAACATAGATAGTCGTCTTGATAACAAAGAAAACGATGATAGCTACAAAAGTTTACAACTGTGCCGTGCGTATGTGTTACTAGTGGTACTCGATAAATTTTGTATTGTTGTATTAATATTAAATTGTATTAACACTCCCCTGTGATACAGGTAACCACCTAGTTCAGGGGATGGGGTCCAAAATTCATGTGAACTACTTAACCATAAAATAAATAAACATTGTATAAATCTTTCTTTATTTCAGACAGCAAGATCCACTATAATAAATACTTACCATTCTAAATGATAGTAACATTAGTACTTTTATTCTATTACAGAATAGACTTATATATTATTATAGAAGTTAGTTAGAACAGAAAATTTACTAACAAACTACTAACAACTACGTTAGTACTTGTACTGACAGGGTACTTACTCTCTATGATATGCTTGGTAATAGGGCTTTCATCATGCCTGTCAGCTATAACTCTCAGGAGGCTGTTGCGACTGTCCCTCAATTTGGCCAGAAGAGACGCATTCTTTTTGCATATTACAGCTGCAAAGCTGTCTATTCTGGCTTGTGCAAACATTGCTAATGCGCTGCAATATCGTGGCAGTCTCAACAGCGTTCTGAGAGCATTTTTGTATTGATCAAGCAAGGCATTAGCGGCACGTTCATCATCATCCATGAGGCGCTCGAGTACAGGGATGTACAGCATGCCTTAAAAACCTTTTTACCAAAAAATTAAACCGACTCCCAAAAAACACTGCAAAGTGAAAAATAACTTTAACTTCGGTAGTCGGTGTCTTTAGTTTTGTATTTTCGGTTTTTGGCACCGACTTCCGAAATTAAAGTTAATTTTCATTTTGCAGTGTTTTTTGGGAGTCGGTTTAATTTTTTGGTAAAAAGTTTTTATTTCTCTTTTTTTAGTTGGTCGATTTTTAATTTACCTAGTTACAAAAGCCTAAATATCAACTACTTATAATCATTTACAAAATATTTCTTTTCCCATTGCTGGGCCGTTAATTGTTGAGGAGTTCTCCTGGTACTTCACCATCAGCTTCACTTCACCATAAGCATTGTGACGAGCATATTGTGCTTAATAATCACATTCAAGTAATCGGAGCGGAACACATGAAATACTTATTATTCCTACTTATATATTGAGTAATTCCAGTGGTCATCTGTGGTCTTCATCATCAGGTCCACTTCACAAATTGTGCTTTTCGAATGCAACTACACAAGTTATTATAAAAATACTCAAATCACTATAGGTGTGCCTATAATATTTGAAGAGTTCCCTCGATTTCTCCAGGAACCCATCATCAGATCCTGATTTGGTGACCATGGGACCAATTTCAAAGTATACTCATTCAAACAAAATAATAATTTTCCAAATCGGCTCAGCCGTCTTCGAGTAATCGGTGATCATACATAAAAAAATATATACGCGTCGTTTTTTTTCGTCGGTTGAAAAGTGTAGTTTTCACCGCATCTGCACATCGAGCAATCCTACAAGCCAACATATTAATAATGTTCCTACGACTTGTAACTTTGTGGTAAGAAATAAACAATTATATTTACTCGAAGACGGCTGAACCGATTTGGAAAATTATTTTTTTGATTAAAAGGGTATACTTCGAAATTGGTCCCATTTTTATAAACGTCAGGATCTGATGATGAGATCCTGGAGACATCGAGGGAACTCTTCAAATATTATACGCACACCTATGACGTTTTGGGTATTTATTATAGTAACTTGTGCAGTTGCTCTCAAAAAGTACCATTTGAGGAAGTGGAACTGATGATGAAGACCACAGATGGCCGCCGAAACTACTCAATAATAAGTATTAAGTGGATTGCAATTCGATTACTTGAATATGGATGTTAAGCACTTTATGCTCGTCACAATGCATATGGTGATGTAGAGCTGATGGTGAAGTACCAGGAGAACTCCTCAACAATTAACGGCCCAGCATTGGGAAAAGCAATATTTTGTAAAAGGTTATAAGTAGTTGACATTTAGGCAAGATAACTAGGTAAATTAAAAATAGACCAACTAAAAAGAGTGAAATAAAAACTTTTTTCCAAAAAATTAAACCGACTCCCAAAAAACACTGCAAAGTGAAAAATAACTTTAATTTCGGAAGTCGGTGCCAAAAACGAAAATACAAAACTAAAGACACCGACTACCGAAATTAAAGTTATTTTTCACTTTGCAGTGTTTTTTGGGAATCGGTTTAATTTTTTGGTAAAAAGTTTTTATTAGTTAGATTGTTTGACGATTAATTTATTTTGCTAAGGTCCATTCATATCCTGGAATAAAGACTTAAACGATTGGATGAATCATCATAACGCGTAAACGCTATTAATATTCTCAATAGGGCGGAATTCAGCGCAACCTTGACCTTTCAAGGTCGCATTTCGTTCAGCCACAGCAAATTAAATAAATAAACATGTGAAACCTTTTTTTTGTATCGCATGCAAGCTCAGTAGCTTTCATTTACATTTATGTAGCTCATGAAGCGAGCGATGTTAATTATTTCATTCGTTAAAACTTATTCTTTATGCTTGATTTAGTATTTGTTTCTTTGTCATATAATTATGGCAAGTTGTTCAGATATATATAACGTATTGTATAATAAAAAAAATGTCTTTAGCTCCTAAAATATCGTGTGTAACTTCGGCGAAGCCGCACTTCTTCTCTAGATAGTTAAGCAGATTGTCTATGATAAGCTTATACCTACTTTGACCTCGAACAGTTTTTATTTTTATGTCTCTAATATAGAATATATGTATATACACTGCATCCAACCTCATTATAACATTGGAAAAAAAACTTATTTAAACAATCTAAAAAAACCCGACACCTCAACTGAAATGGAAGAAACAAGCACATTTTTATTTTAAATAGTGACAAGCAGGCGTGACCCAATTGATAATGATATAATTTTCATTTCAAAAATTTGACGGTTCCCGTCTGTATGTCCCTTTTTGCCTCGCCGCAGTCGGGTAAATAGGTTACGCTCCTTTATTCAAAGTTGATTATTCTATTTGGTCTATCAGTTTTATTTACAAAAAAAAAAAAAAAAAGTCATCCCAGGTATATTGTGCCTTTTCAAATCAATGAGGAATGAGGGCAAGTGACGTCACTCGTTGCTAAAAACTTCACGAAGGCGTGCGTGAGGTCACGTGAAATCTCAACTTACTGTACCATCTCAATTTTGATTCGACAAGTCCGACACTCGTCGGTTCTTTCGCCACCGACCCAGCACCTTTTGAAAAGATGTTCTCTAGAACTGCGTATCTTTTGTTTATCTTAATTTGCCACAACAACGCCGTTAGACCGGCCGCTCATTACAACTTTTTGTCACCGTGACTTTTTGTCACTTAGTCAAGTGCTATGAAAACTATACTGAGTGCGCTCATTATGGTGACTTGATAAGACGGTGACAAAAAGTTGCAGCGACAGGCAGTACCGGGGTGACGTGACTGTCACTCGCCCTATACATTACTATGGGAGTCCGCTCACTGGTGACTTTTTGTCACTCAGCCGTAAAGATGGGCATTTAAACGAAGAGCATATAATAAAACATGTTATTTAAAATAAGCGCATAAGCAGATTAGTTTGACGACCTCGTTGAAGTCCATTACAAAAATGAACGCGATAGACATGTGTCAGTTATAACAAAACGCAACTGAAAACGGTTGCCTTAGCAATAACGTTAGGTATCGGTATCGTCTCAACCGGCAACGGTTATCAATCTGCAAAGTACGAGTAGCGAGCGAGTAGCTAAAACTCAACGCGCAACTACGAAAACTTAGAAACCGAAACCGCTGATAACCAACCGGCAACTGGCAACCATGCCTTCCCTCTCTCACTTAGCCGATAATTAGGTGCAAGAAAGAGAAGATACGATTATCGTTTTGTTGGCATGCATTGGTTATCATGGATATCTTAAGGAAATAATATGGTCGTATATACCAATTGCTGGTCTAATGATGAACAGTTTTGAAGTGTTTGTCGGTTATCACAGATATTTTTACTAAATAGAAATACTTTTAGAACTAAAGTTATTAAGGCACTGAATATATTAGATACCAGTCATTTTGAAGTTGCTGACTAATTTGAAAGTTTGTTGAGTTATTAAAATATAATTAGTTTACTTGAATGTGAACTAAACTGAACTAAACTAGCTTGACTGCTCATCACATCATACCTCTTAGCTAATATGTGGAAAATGTTGTTGTGATTACATAGTTTTTTTTTTGTTATAACTTACTTATTATTATTATGTTTAATGTAATGACGTTTTTTCCAACATATTTCTATGTGTGTATGTTTCGAATTATTGAGTGAATTATACTAGTACCAGTGTCGGTTGTCGGTTTTCTTGTTGGTTATTTGAAGAACTTGTTAATTGTTTTATGATTTCTGTTTTTGGAGATTTGAGATGATTTATTATTTTTCTGAGAAGAGACTATTCAAATTCTTTAGTTTATAAAAGTTAGGTGCGTAATCGTAGTTGTGTATTAAATTTAAGTATGTAAATAGACAATGTAAACACAGTTAAATAATAGTATTTAGTGCTAGGTATACTTGTGTAGACATAAACTGACTTATAAAAATGAATTAAATGACATAATTCGAGTGTCGTTCAACTCCCTAAAGCTTAGCTTGTCTTTCATATAATGGTACACTCTATAATCATTACACCCAGTCTCAATAACGACAGCAATTAAATAATAAAATGTACTTTTTAAGTGGCCGAAATCAGTAAAAACTGCGGAGCTATAGGTTCTTTTGTCACTTTATTATTCTAGTACGTAATAAACTCGACTGTCGGCATCATAAATACTAAACTTTTTACGACATCTGTTCTTTTATTTACAAATTGCACGTGTAGAAGGTTATTAGTAGGATTCGTGGATTACAAACGAAAAAATACAACAAAATTACTGATGCAGCAAAAGACGTCAGATGAAAATGACAAAAAACACACTACGAAATAGCGTTCAAATAAGATTTGTTTTTTCTAACACTAGTCTGAAATATTTCATTTTTATTTTCTAATATAGTTTTTTTCCTATAATATCAAAATACACGAAGTCCCTTGAGTGTAGTTATATAGAGCTAACACTGTAATAATATGATGATACTAGCTTCTGCCCGCGACTTCGATCGCGTGGGAGGTTTTTCCCGCATAAATCCCGATTCCGTGGGAATGCTGGGATTAAAAGTAGTCTATGTATTATTCCAGTATCTCAACTATCTACTTACCAAATTTCATTGAAATCCGTTTTGTAGTATTTAAGTGAAAGAGCAACAAACATACATACATCTTCACAAACTTTCGCATTTATAATAACAGTAGGATTGATTAATTGACCATTGTGTAAATAGTATAATTAAGATGATAGTGATTATTAGGTGAAGGTGAGTTAGCAAGCCATGTTAATTTAATCAATCAATGTGAATATGATGATTTTGAAATGCGCCGCATTTTTTGTATATTTTTCATATAAAAAATGTGCTAGTCCTGAGCCTAGAAAGCTATGAAGGGAAATTACCAGTATCGTTATAATCCCTTTACTCCACTCCTTGTTATATTCATACTGTGGTTATTTTAGCTATCCAGTTGTTGTAATAACTATGGAGATACAACAACTGAATAGTTAGATTAACTGCATTTGTGATACCGTTATTCAGTAACCGTTATCAATAACGTTATTGCAACTAAATACCGGTTAGATAACCGTTATCAAAAATAACTAGTAACGCCCATGTCTAGAACGTGATTTGTTACCCAAGAAGTCACCTCAGTGAGCGCATCGAGGGTGACAGCAGGCGACAGTAACATTATGTCACCGTGACTTTTTGTCACTTAGTCAAGTGCTATGAAAACTATACTGAGTGCGCTCATTATGGTGACTTGATAAGACGGTGACAAAAAGTTGCAGCGACAGGTAGTACCGGAGTGACGTGACTGTCACTCGCCCTGTACATTACTATGGGAGTCCGCTCACTGGTGACTTTTTGTCACTCAGCCGTAAAGATGGGCGTTTAAACGAAAAGCATATAATAAAACATGTTATTTAAAATAAGCGTATAAGCAGATTAGTTTGACAACCTCGTTGAAGTCCATTACAAAAATGAACGCGATAGACATGTGTCAGTTATAACAAAACGCAACTAAAAACGGTTGCCTTAGCAATAACGTTAGGTATCGGTATCGTCTCAACCGGCAACGGTTATCAATCTGCAGAGTACGAGTAGCGAGCGAGTAGCTACAACTCAACGCGCAACTACGAAAACATTAGAAACCGAAACCGATGATAACCAACCGGCAACTGGTAACCATGCCTTCCCTCTCTCACTTAGCCGATAATTAGGTGCAAGAAAGAGAAGATGCGATTATCGTTTTGTTGGCATGCATTGGTTATCATGGATATCTTAAAGAAATAATATGGTCGTATATACCAATTGCTGGTCTAATGATGAACAGTTTTGATGTGTTTGTCGGTTATCACAGATATTTTTACTAAATAGAAATACTTTTAGAACTAAAGTTGTTAAGGAACTGAATATTCTTCTATTCAAATTCTTTAGTTTATAAAAGTTAAGTGCGTAATCGTAGTTGTGTATTAAATTTAAGTATGTAAATAGACAATGCAAACACAGTTTAATAATAGTATTTAGTGCTAGGTATACTTGTGTACGGCTCAAGGCCAAAAATACCGCCCCAGGACCCGACGGCTTGCCAGGGAAAGCGTGGGTCCTGGCCTCGGAGACTCTCGGGCCTCGACTAGGGGGGCTCTTTAGCGCATGCCTGGAGAGGGGCCAGTTTCCGCTTCGCTGGAAGACGGGAAAGCTGGTCCTGATCCAAAAAGCCGGGCGCCCTGCGGACTCTCCGTCCGCATTCCGGCCCATCGTGCTGCTCGACGAGGCGGGCAAGCTCTTGGAAAGAGTAATTGCAGACCGCCTCTTCGGGCACCTGAATCGGGTAGGCCCGGATCTTGCGGAGTGCCAGTTTGGCTTCCGCAAGGGGCGCTCGACGGTGGATGCCGTCATGCGCGTGAGAGCCCTCACGACGGGGGACGCGGTATCCCGGGGCAGGGTCGTCTTGGCGGTGTCTTTGGACATCACCAACGCCTTCAACACCCTGCCCTGGAGTTGCATCAGGGAGGCACTCCGGTATCACCGGGTGCCGACCTACCTCCGTCGCATAGTCGAGGACTACTTGACGGACAGAGCCGTCATCTACCCCGGTCACCGGGGAGAGTGGAACCGGCGAGATATGTCGTGCGGTGTCCCACAGGGATCGGTCTTGGGGCCGCCCCTGTGGAACATCGGATACGACTGGGTGCTGCGCGGCGACCTCCCTGACGGCGTCAGCGTAGTATGTTACGCTGACGACACGCTCGTCCTGGCGCAGGGAGAGTCGCACCAGGCGGCGGCCGACCTGGTGACCCAAGCGGTTGCGACAGTCGTTCATAGGATCCGGCAGTTGGGACTCGACGGGGCGCTGCACAAGACCGAGGCCATGTGCTTTCATGGCGGTCGGAACGCGCCACGGTCCGAGTCCCACATAACGGTGGAGGGGGTTCGCATCGGCGTCGGGAGGACGATGAAGTACCTGGGACTCGTCCTCAACAGCCGGTGGAACTTCAGGGAGCACTTCCTGAGTTTGGCCCCAAAGCTGAACCGGGCAGCAGCCGCCTTCAGGCGACTCCTGCCTAATCTCAGCGGGCCAAACGCCTCCTGCCGAAGGCTGTACGCCGGCGTCCTGCGGTCCATGGCCCTCTACGGGTCCCCAGTGTGGGCCCTGTGCATCCGGACGCGACCACTAAAGTTGGTCGCATGCCAGAGGGTCATGGCTATCCGAATGATCCGGGGATACCGCACGATCGCCGGCGAATCGGCCAACCTCCAAGGACTTCAGGCAATCCGGCAAGGATTGCTGCCCTGGGATCTGGAGGCGACTGCCCTCTAGCGCGTCTATGAATGGCGCGTGGAGGCGCAGCGCCGGGGCGTATCCCCGCTGCCTCGAGAAGTCGAGGCGCGGCGGGAAGATCTCCGGCGCGATCTCAGGGCAGTATGGAGGGAACGACTGTCGCAACCGACGGCCGGGCACGCTGCAATTGCGGCGGTAAGACCCCTCTTTGAGGAGTGGCTAGATCGGCGTCACGGCGTCCTGACCTACCGCATGACGCAGGTCCTCACCGGACACGGAAGTTTCGGGAGGTACCTGTGTCTGATGGGAAAGGAGGAAATGCCTGGGTGTCACCACTGCGAGGGTCGCCCTGAGGACACCGTAGAGCACACGGTGCAAGACTGCCCCGCCTGGGCAAAGCACCGACGTGTCCTCACGGCGGCGATAGGCGGAGACCTCTCGCGCCCGGCATTGGTCGAGGCCATGCTGCGGGGCGAGAGGGAGTGGGAAGCGGTCGCCTCCTTCTGCGAAGCAGTCATGCTTCCAAAGGAGGAGGCGGGCCGCGTGAGAGAGAGGATGGCGTCCTCCCTCCAGCCCAGCCGCAGTGGTAGACGCCCACGGCGTCGGACGTCGGCCGACGATCTCCGGCCACTGTAGGCGCGGGCATGCGGACAGCGAGTAAAGGGCAACTCGCTGTCCGACCATGGACCATGCCCGGGTCGACGGCGCGTCGTGTTCCACGCGCGCCTCAAAGAGCGTCAGCAACATGACGAGGCCCCCTGTGCAGAGGGCCGAAGCCTGCCGGGGTCGTGGGACTCATCCCGTTACCGTGGCCCCGGTATGTAAAGGGTTATTGAAGGAACACCGTGGATTTTAGTCAGTAAAAGTCTGACAGTCCCTCCCACCCTGCCCGGAGTGGGAGGACTTATTTGATAATTTTACCACGTTAAAAAAAAAAAAAAAGGTATACCTGTGTAGACATAAACTGACTTATAAAAAAACTTTTTTGCAAAAAAATAAAACCGACTTCCATATCAAAACACTACAAAGCCAAAAATAATTTTAATTTCGGTAGTCGGTGTTATTGGTTTTGTATTTTCTTTTTTTTCACACCGCCTTCCGAAATTAAAATTATTTTTGGCTTTGTAGTGTTTTGATATGGAAGTCGGTTTTATTTTTTTGCAAAAAAGTTTTTATTTTCGCGCTTTTTAGTGGGTCAATTTGTAATTAATCTAGTTATAAAAGCCAAAATGTCAACTACAAAAAAACTAAAAACGCGCGAACAAAAAACACAATATAGAGTAACCGAAAAGATCATCAATGTAAATATTTTTTTTAGACTTTTGTTGATTTTTCAGAAACGGCTTGTTCGATGTCGATAAAATTTTCATGGGACCATTTGGGAAGTATACCCTTCTCAACAAAAAAAGAATTTTTCAAATCGGTTGGCGAGCGACGGAGCTATGCCCGAACAAACATAAAAAAAAAAAAAAAAAAAAAAAAAACAAACATCCGAATTGAGAACCTCCTCCTTTTTCAGAAGTCGGTTAAAATGAATTAAATGACATAAATCGAGTGTCGTTCAACTCCCTAAAGCTTAGCTTGTCTTTCATATAATGGTACACTCTATAATCATTACAACCAGTCTCAATAACGACAGCAATTAAATAATAATATGTACTTTTTAAGTGGCCGAAATTAGTAAAAACTGCGGAGCTATAGGTTCTTTTGTTACTTTATTATTCTAGTACGTAATAAACTCGACTGTCGGCATCATAAATACTCAACTTTTTACGACATCTGTTCTTTTTTTATTCACAAATTGCACGTGTAGACGGTTATAAGTAGGATTCGTGGATTACAAACTAAAAAATACAACAAAATTACTGGTGCAGCAAAAGACGTCAGATGAAAATGACAAAAAACACGCTACGAAATAGCGTTCAAATAAGATTTGTTTTTTCTAACACTAGTCTGAAATATTTCTTTTTTCATTTTCTAATATAGTTTTTTTCCTATAATATCAAAATACACGAAGTCCCTTGAGTGTAGTTATATAGAGTTAACACTGTAATAATATGATGATACTAGCTTCTGCCCGCGACTTCGATCGCGTATGAGGTTTTTCCCACATAAATCCCGATTCCGTGGGAATGCTGGGATAAAAAGTAGTCTATGTATTATTCCAGTATCTCAACTATCTACTTACCAAATTTCATTGAAATCCGTTCTGTAGTATTTACGTGAAAGAGCAACAAACATACATACATCCTCACAAACTTTCGCTTTTATAATAACAGTAGGATTGATTAATTGACCATTGTGTAAATAGTATAATTATGATGATAGTGATTATTAGGTGAAGGTGAGTTAGCGAGCCATGTTAATTTAATCAATCAATGTAAATATGATGATTTTTAAATGCGCCGCATTTTTTGTATATTTTTCATATAAAAAATGTGTTAGTCCTAAGCCTAGAAGAAAGCTATGAAGGGAAATTACCAGTATCGTTATAATCCCTTTACTCCACTCCTTGTTATATTTATACTGTGGTTATTATAGCTATCCAGTTGTAATAACTATAGAGATACAACAACTGAATAGTTAGATTAAAATGCATTTGTGATACCGTTATACAGCAACCGTTATCAATAACGTTATTGCCACTAAATACCGGTTAGATAACGGTTATCAAAATTTAGATAACTAATAACGCCCATGTCTAGAACGTGATTTGTTATCCAAGAAGTCACCTAAGTGAGCGCATCGTGGGTGACAGCAGGCGACAGTGACAAAAAGTCACGGTGACAAAAAGTTGTAATGAGCGGCCGGTCTTACATAGCGCAGACGACATTCATCGTTTTTGTCCTGTACGTTGATTCTGTAAAATTCGAACAACAACTCGCATCTCACATAGCTATTCACTGTCACTTCGCTTATGATTCAAAGTGACCTTGATTTTGCATTCTGTAAACAGCGTCGAAGTGACGGAGGAATTACCTTACCAAACGCCACTTCTTACGTCATTTCATACTTTATCTGTCAAAATCTTTAGTTCAACTCGCCGACACGCTCGCAAGGGTAGCGCTAGTGTAAATTCGAATTAACAATCGAGTTTTTAGAATGCCAATCAATAAACTCACAGCGGATTCAGATTCGAAGTTTAGAATGAGTTCTTACAGAATAACACAGCTGAGCCGAGTAGCGAGTTGCGCTCCATTAGCTCCGCGTGCCACAGGTTCCATACCCAGTTCGCACGCTATCGACATCTGCTGGCCCACTAACATAAAACGTCTGGCTATATTTAACTAAATCTCCCATATACGGCTTATTTCGGACCGCATTCAGAGCAAAATGAATATTAAAAGAATGGCGCCATTTATTTAGATTGGCTGTTAATGGTTTGAGCTGTGATAGCCCAGTGGTTGCAGGCATGTCTTGCGAGTTGTAGGTCCTTGTTTCGAACACAGGCAGGCACATTTAGTTTTTTTTTTCATCACCACTTTTCTTAAAACGGTGAAGAATTCAAATCCCAAGAAATTCGACATCCACCAATCTGCAGAGCCCGTGCGGTAGATTACAGAGCATTCTATCTCATACTATAGAGGTTTATGTTCCAACTGTGGGAGCCTTTTGATTCATAACCAGCCTAAAGCTGGTTATGAATATGTTAATGCTTTAGTAATTTTTGTAATTCACTCCAAATTGAACGTTAGCTTGATGAATGGTTCAGTTTTTATCAGAGAATTAATCCGACTAGATTCCGACATTACGACAAAGTTACAAAAAAAAAAAACAAAATACCGATTTATCAATGCCATGTGAAAGCGATAGGTGTAGCCTAACATCATTTTGACATACATACATAAATAGCATCGCACACATCACATCTACAGCTGAAAATCGGCGTTAGCGGTAATACTTAGGAGTTGCCACCTGACATGCTGAGCTGAAGTCCTTCTGGCACAATATTGTTTTTTTTTTATTTTTAATGTTTTTTTTTTTAATGTGCCAATAAACGCAATTTTCTTTCTTTCTATTACGTAAGTAGCTTATAACGTTCCTACTGCAGGAACACAGGCTTCCTCTCTTCGAGGCAGAGTGAGTCATAATCCAGATCATCCAGACCTTTTTTTTTTGCGGTGGTAAAATCATCGAATGACTTCTTCCGCTCTGGGTCAAGCGGAAGGGTGTATCAGATTTCTACTGACTAAAAACCCACCCTGTTCCTTCGGCTGCCTTAAATTTCCGGGGCCGCGGTAACTCGATAGAACTTTCCCGCAAACCCCGGCAGGCAATGGCCCTATGAGGCCCCGTCACTGGATCATACAGACCTAGTTGGTGGACATACAAAAGCTGGGTTTTATTGAAGAGCACGGACACGAGAGGAAGTTTAATCCTACCCGCAGGATATAAATATAAGTAACTAGCTGTTGCCTGCAACTTCGTTCGCTTGGGAAGTTTTTCACGTGTAAAACCCGATCCCTGGGAATTTCGCAATATCCCGTCTTAGCGAGCACCTACCTCCTAAAAGGAACCCCATGCAAGATTTGAGACCCCTAGAGCACTTGTACTTTCTGAGATTTCGTGATGAGTGGGTAAATCAGTGACCTTTCGCTTTTATATATAGAGATACAAAGCTATTCACTATTTTGTAAATGGCCACAAACATGAGTACGCACGAACAACACATTTATCTGACTTTCTTTAAACAAGGACGAATTGGAACCAACATTCTATCAAACAGTTTGCGTTAAAACATAATTGCTTCAAGTCTTTCTTTGTCTTAAAACCACTACATCTTGATAACTCTTTGATTGCTATTTAACAAGATAAGTGTATCGATTAATCAAGAATATCGTTAATCAATTGAGATGAGGTTGGGAATCGCGTGATTCACTCACGCACGAGAGATTGGGTAAAAGGGTTGTGAACAGAGCAAGCTTTATGTGTACCTACTATACGAAACAAATCTTTTATATCGTACATACGTTAGGTATTAGTTAACTATTTGTAATACTATGTCCTTATTTCACTTACATTTATCATTTAACACGCTGTAATTTTTAGCTTTCGGATGAGCTCACTCTTGACCCCTTATCACAACTGATGGTAATCGTTAGATGAGGTCTACGATGGAACGAGCTAGCCCAGAAGAATATGCCTGTTCACTCTTCATTTAAAGGCTGACGAGCAATATGTGGCAGGGAATACAGAAGCCAGCAAAGAGTTCCACACCTTGGTTGTGCACACAATATACGTAGACGAATCGAGAGAGAGACAAATTTACTATAGTGTGCCTCAGGGAAGTGTGCTTGGTCCTTTATTATTTTTATGCTATATAAATGACCTTCCGAAAACAATACCACATCCTATGACCCTATTTGCTGATGACTGTACTATAGTATTTTCTGGTAAAAATAGTGACTCATATGAAAATGACATAAACAGTAACTTAAGTCTAATAATTCAATGGCTAAATAATAACAACTTACAGATTAATTTTAATAAAACTCAAATAATGACATTTAAGCAAAGAACTAATCCTAAAACTCTTGACATTAATTATGACCAAAATAAGATTATTAAAACGGAACGAATCAAATTTCTAGGTATTTGGTTAGACGAAAACATGACATGGAATATACACATGGAGACTATGATAAAAAAAATTCATCAATTTTGCTATGCTCTACACAATTTGAATAAGGTTGTAAATCGTAATACTGTCCTTACTGCATATCATGCATATGTCTCCACAACTCTTCGTTATGGCATAATATTTTGGGGCAACTCTACCAATACAGAAATGGCATTTAAGGCCCAAAAACAATGTCTTCGAGCCATATGTTTGTTAAAAACCACCGAAAGTTGCAAACCATTTTTCGTTAGTTTAAAAATCCTTACGCTTCCATCCCTCTATATTTATGAAATTTCAATATTTGTTAAGGAGAATCTATCTAAATTTGAAAAACTTAATACTAGACGTCACCAAAGCACACTAAAATCAAAAAAACACAATACTGCACTTTTCTCAAAGAGTTGTCTCGGCATGGGTCCAAAGATTTACAATAAACTACCAAAAACTTTAAAAAGCATGACCAACATAAACCACTTTAAATCGCAACTTAAAAAATTTTTGATTGAAAAGGCTTACTACTCTATCAATGAGTTTTTAGATGATAGAAGCATAAAATAAAAAAATGTCCGATCCACTTGTATCTTGCTTATGATATTACTTATTTGAAACAGTTTTATTTAGTTTGTAGTTTTTACGCATAATTTGTACGCCTTGCAAGGCAAAACATACTGAGACAACGCAAATTTTATACCATGTACTATACTACCTATGTTCAACAAATAAAATACTTTGACTTTGACTTTGACTTTGAAAAGCGCTTAGTACGACAAGACGGCATATCGACCAAGTGTGGATAATTATGTACATAAATAAACACACAATTAATTTATTTACCTTACACATCCATGTATGGGTCGCAAAAGTTCGAAACTGAATCAATCCTGTAGATTCAGAGGAAACTGGCTGTGATAGACGGATATACAAACAATATAGTTTGCCATACCGACATACCGTTTTTGGAGTATTCCCGTTAGGGCACCAATTTTTTGAGCACCAAAGGTATTTCTATTTGAAATGGGAATACTTCTGGTGCTCAATGCACAGGTGCTCAAACGGGAATACTCCATTTTTTTCTGGGTGGGAAAATCATAAAATGACTGCTACCGCTCTGGGTGGAATGGAAGGGAGTGTTAGACTTCTACTGGCTAAAAACAAACCCTGTTCCTTCATATGCCATTAAGTTCTAGGGCCGCGGTATCACGTTAGAACACTCCCACAAACCCAGTAGGCAATGGCCCTATGGGCTCCGTCACTAGTGCTGACGACGAGATACCGACATAATATACCCTAAAAACTACTTACAACAATAAAATCTCAGACAAGAAGTTCCAGTATCTAAACACCAAAAGATAACGACATGTCTATAATCAAGAGCCATAATAATCTAGTTACATTATTACCTGTTCAGTAGGCAGATAAGATCACTATACATGTAGTTTACAAAGCAGCCCAGGCGCAGGCACGGCCTTATGCAGAAAAACGTGGGAGGAAGCTAGGGAGGACGGAGACAAATGACTCGCAAACCGGTTTAGAGTACTGTAACGGCTTGTTTAGTGTTTGGATCAGGTGTATCTAATGTAAGTAAGATAGGGGTCTTACGAGTATCTGTGCGGGGTTTCGCTCCAGTAGACTTTATCACGATAAGAAACATAAAACTCCTTTTGCAGTCGAATAAAAAGTACCCTACCACCTTCAAGTTACTTCCATATCGATTTCATCCAAATTCACCCAGTACTTTCGAATCCTAGCGCGTTTAAACAAACAAACTTTTCCGATTTATAATATTAGAATAGATTATATTGAAGAGGAGGGGAAGCTTACGTGGAACATGCAAGCTTGGAGGTATAGGGGGAGCATTGACGCACTCCCTATTTTTTTGACGAGGCTTGCTGCCAACAGGCTTTTTAATAATAATTTATTGATAAATAAAAAATTTAGTACAGTTATACTAAAAAAAATATTTATCAATAAATACTCTCTCTATCTCTGTACTTTGTGTTTTAGATTAAGATAGACGAACTCGTCTATCCACAAAGTACAGAAACGTAAATTAAAGTTTCTAAACTAGAGTGAAACATCGATATCCGTGCCAGCTAGAACTGTGTGACAGTCACCACAGGCTGATGCTAGTACTTGGCAACGAAATTCACATCCGCACTCGTAGCTTCGGATGCAAGCGAACGAGGGATCAGCAAGGTGGTTTTAATCAGTATGAGTCTGTCTGACAGACCTCTCTGCCGACCTCTCGGCCGAGGACAACTTGGATGATTGCCACCACGAGATAAAAATAATGATACAAGCTCATCAGCACACAAAGGGTTTAATGTTTGTTTGTCTTCTATTCGTCCGTAGAGTCTCTTTCTCTAGAACGGTTCAACCAATTTCACTTGAAGATAGACGAGATTTTGGGGCAAGATTTATATGCTACTTACTTGTTCTGGTTAGGTTCAATCACAAGCATTTTTGCGAATTAGCGCAAATGTTTTGGTCACTTTATTTCATTCAAGAACGCCAGCATTACGGCGTTATTGTAGTTTGTAACACTTTCCATCGGGACTGTAGGTTTAATTTGATGTTCTGAAAAATCGGCAGAACTCTACAGTAGTCCGCAACGACAACTTTGTCGTTAATGAAAAGTGGTAATGGCTTAATTATGACATAACTAAAATGTTAACATAAAAAAACTACATAATATAAGTGATGTATGGATGAAAATTAAATGTTGCAACAACCCATTGAGATGAGACACTAGCTGTACCCGTGACTTCGTTTGTATGAGAGGTTTTACCCTCGTAATTTCCGATCCCTAGGGATTCCACGTTAAAAAGTATAGTAAGTAAGTAATAGTAGTAAAGTAAAATAAGTAGGTATTTTATTTCAGGATATCAGCTATCTCCATATCAAAGGTATTAGTAAGATGTATAGAACATTAAGAGACGTGGTAGCTGCAGTTGGTTTCAAGTTACAAAAGTTAAGTAAGAATCTCCAAATCAAGATGTCGATTATGAAACGGAATCATCATTGTATCTGCAACATAACTTCTTTTATAAATACGGAGAACAATTTGGAACGATATAATTAAAAGATTCAATGCAAAATTAAGGCAATGACCATATACAACGTTACCATATAAAATCGCAAGCGAGGTCAAAATTGACGGACCATCAATGCATACTACTATAATATTTAACTTATTAATATAAGAGCTAAATTAGAATTCATCGAAATTGTCAAAGCTCATCTTTTTCTTCTTGAACATCGACGACGAGTTGCAAGTCTATCGCCATCGGTTACATTTCGGGGAGTGCGCGATGGAATAACACAATCTACCGTTCCATTATCGGTCCGATAATGGAACGGTAGATTGTGTTATGCGAAACAAGACAAACGTCGATGCGCCATCGTTACATAGTGGACATCCCACCCATACGCACAAAACATTTTGGGAATACTTTCATTATGCGGACGGGTAAGGAGTGGAATTCCCT
This sequence comes from Tholera decimalis, assembly GCA_943138885.2. NCBI lineage: Eukaryota > Metazoa > Arthropoda > Insecta > Lepidoptera > Noctuidae > Tholera > Tholera decimalis. Next base: position 32,684,153 of record OW964565.2, read on the forward strand.
GCTGGAGTCTGTGTTTCCCGATCGCTATAACCTGGGAGTCTTTAAGTCAAGAGTGAACAGGTTACTTCTAGGTAAGCGTACTCCATCTTCGACCACATCATCACTTACCATCAGGTGAGATAGTGGTTAAACGCGGGCATATTATCAATAAAAAAAATTCTCCAACTTAACTGACCTTTCTGAATACATAAATCTGGAGCCTTCAGACGACTTTTTGAGTATATCAGAGCATTGAGATGGAAAGTACTAACTTGTGACGTCATCTCTTATGTTTGTCTAACAACGGCGCCTTACAAGGACCTATGAGTCAGTCACCTTCATAAATCTTCGACATATACATACATGGCTAGCCACTCGCCTAACGTGGGCGGTACAACAGAATATGATGCATAAAACCTACGTGATAAGATTTAAAATGTCACAGCAGCTTAAGAGATTATTCCAGTTCCATGATCTTTAGATTTGCGATGTATGGAGAGGATTGTTGAAAGTTAGAAAGCGATGATAAGAATAAACGATATGTTTGCAAAACTTTCCTTCTTCACGAAGATAAAACAGTGAGATGTTATTTTAAGAAAGTCTTGTTTTGATATGGCCGTGCCTTTTTTTAGGGTGGGAAAATCAATCGAATGACTTCTCCCGCTCTAATGACTAAAATCTACCCTGTTCCTTTAGCTGTCCTTGTATTCCGCGGCCGCGGTATATCGTTAGACCATTCCCACAACCCCGGAAGGAAATGGCCATATTTAAGTTTATAAATTCTTAAGTCTCTAGAAGTCTAGACACAAAATTTTTTAGCTGAAAGTATATTAAAATTTTAGGCCGCAGTCGTACTTGCGAGCAAATCTTAATGATAATTATATTTCGAAAGTAGGTTAAAAGTGATACTTTAATACGTTACTCTTTTTGGTCAGTATAAATCTGATGAGGTCAGATTTAACTAGTTGAGGCCAAGTTAGTTCAATTATATTGCGGGGCACGAACGAGCAATACTTTGATAGACGGTAATGTAATGCGACTCACAGGCGAGTAGGCAGGATAAACGATCTGCTGGGACTGAGGAAATGTTCTATCAAGATACCGCGGTCCCAGACCACGATTGCAACTAAAGGAACAGGGTGGGTTTTTAGTCAGTAGAAGTCTGACACTCCCTCCCCCTCCACCCACAGGGAGGGAGTTATTTGATGATTTTCCCACCCAGAAAAAAAAGCATGGTCAAAGATGGTCACCACCTGTTGTAGTTTATTTTTTCTTAAAGGATCATCGTGTATTTAAAATCACCAACTTTCTATTAAATGTTTCAAAATGCAGCAGTAAATCAAACACCCAATCAAATATTAATTAATTTAATTACATAAAAATGTTCATCAAGACGAGAGTTACCTATGTATCTATTGTAACCATGACAATGAACCGAGTAACATAATCCATTACGCGGCCACACAAAACATGAGAACCTCCCAGTATTGTTCAATTAACCAACAAAGACGGTAAGACAGAAAAAATACTGTTATGGTAATTTGAACCTCATGCTCAAGAATACAGCTTCAGTAAACAGACAATTTTTCAAATCGACCGTTCAAATAACAACCTTGACACTGAGACATAATGTCGTCATTCGCAAAAACCAGATTCTGTAATAAGTTTCTTTGGGTCAAGTTAACAGTAGTCCCGCAAAGGTCATGATTTATTCATAATGCCGTGACATTGAATTTCCACGTGTTCCGTTGCTAGGCAACCGAAGGGACAAACAAACAACCCTTAGCTTCATTCAGCTTGTGAATTCAGAGACGGCAAGACGTCGTGATCCTAATTATTTGGAAAGTAATTGAAAATAATTAAATAAAAGTCCGCTCTATCAATGTTATCATGATATAAGGCATTTTGAAACAAAGAGAAATCTAAGAAATTTCTGGAGAAAAAGTTGCCAGCTTCCATGGAAGCTCGAGGCATCTCCCGTTCTCTGCATCACGTAAACTGGTGGGATCCTGAACACTGGAAGGCTCGAGGTCCTCGGACCATATCCTCGATATCTCTGGAGGACGCTGACCCAGCTGAGATCAGAAACGGCTGGCTGACTATTCAACGTCCTAAGGTATTTTAGAATTTACTGGCATGTCACGACATTTGAGCGTTTAAAGCAACATTAGGTACTCGTGAGATAAAACTGCAAAAACCTCCTAAAAATAACTTGTACAGATTCATCTCAGAATACGTGTGATTAAAATACTACACGTCTTTTAATTTCAAATGTTTATTACAAACAATACACTTTTTTTTTTTTTTTTTTTAACGTGGTAAAATTATCAAATAAGTCCTCCCACTCCGGGCAGGGTGGGAGGGACTGTCAGACTTTTACTGACTAAAATCCACGGTGTTCCTTCAATAACCCTTTACATACCGGGGCCACGGTAACGGGATGAGTCCCACGACCCCGGCAGGCTTCGGCCCTCTGCAGAGGGGGCCTCGTCATGTTGCTGACGCTCTTTGAGGCGCGCGTGGAACACGACGCGCCGTCGACCCGGGCATGGTCCATGGTCGGACAGCGAGTTGCCCTTTACTCACTGTCCGCATGCCCGCGCCTACGGTGGCCGGAGATCGTCGGCCGACGTCCGACGCCGTGGGCGTCTACCACTGCGGCTGGGCTGGAGGGAGGACGCCATCCTCTCCCTCTCGCGGCCCGCCTCCTCCTTCGGAAGCATGACTGCTTCGCAGAAGGAGGCGACCGCTTCCCACTCCCTCTCGCCCCGCAGCATGGCCTCGACCAATGCCGGGCGCGAGAGGTCTCCGCCTATCGCCGCCGTGAGGACACGTCGGTGCTCTGCCCAGGCGGGGCAGTCTTGCACCGTGTGCTCTACGGTGTCCTCAGGGCGACCCTCGCAGTGGTGACACCCAGACGTTTCCTCCTTTCCCATCAGACACAGGTACCTCCCGAAACTTCCGTGTCCGGTGAGGACCTGCGTCATGCGGTAGGTCAGGACGCCGTGACGCCGATCTAGCCACTCCTCAAAGAGGGGTCTTACCGCCGCAATTGCGGCGTGCCCGGCCGTCGGTTGCGACAGTCGTTCCCTCCATACTGCCCTGAGATCGCGCCGGAGCTCTTCCCGCCGCGCCTCGACTTCTCGAGGCAGCGGGGATACGCCCCGGCGCTGCGCCTCCACGCGCCATTCATAGACGCGCTGGAGGGCAGTCGCCTCCAGATCCCAGGGCAGCAATCCGGCAAGGAGGTTGGCCGATTCGCCGGCGATCGTGCGGTATCCCCGGATCATTCGGATAGCCATGACCCTCTGGCACGCGACCAACTTTAGTGGTCGCGTCCGGATGCACAGAGCCCACACTGGGGACCCGTAGAGGGCCATGGACCGCACGACGCCGGCGTACAGCCTTCGGCAGGAGGCGTTTGGCCCGCTGAGATTAGGCAGGAGTCGCCTGAAGGCGGCTGCTGCCCGGTTCAGCTTTGGGGCCAAACTCAGGAAGTGCTCCCTGAAGTTCCACCGGCTGTCGAGGACGAGTCCCAGGTACTTCATCGTCCTCCCGACGCCGATGCGAACCCCCTCCACCGTTATGTGGGACTCGGACCGTGGCGCGTTCCGACCGCCATGGAAGCACATGGCCTCGGTCTTGTGCAGCGCCACGTCGAGTCCCAACTGCCGGATCCTACGAACGACTGTCGCAACCGCTTGCGTCGCCAGGTCGGCCGCCGCCTGGTGCGACTCTCCCTGCGCCAGGACGAGCGTGTCGTCAGCGTAACATACTACGCTGACGCCGTCAGGGAGGTCGCCGCGCAGCACCCAGTCGTATCCGATGTTCCACAGGGGCGGCCCCAAGACCGAACCCTGTGGGACACCGCACGACATCTCTCGCCGGTTCCACTCTCCCCGGTGACCGGGGTAGATGACGGCTCTGTCCGTCAGGTAGTCCTCGACTATGCGACGGAGGTAGGTCGGCACCCGGTGATACCAGAGTGCCTCCCTGATGCAACTCCAGGGCAGGGTGTTGAAGGCGTTGGTGATGTCCAAAGACACCGCCAAGACGACCCTGCCCCGGGATACCGCGTCCCCCGTCGTGAGGGCTCTCACGCGCATGACGGCATCCACCGTCGAGCGCCCCTTGCGGAAGCCAAACTGGCACTCCGCAAGATCCGGGCCTACCCGATTCAGGTGCCCGAAGAGGCGGTCTGCAATCACTCTTTCCAAGAGCTTGCCCACCTCGTCGAGCAGCACGATGGGCCGGAATGCGGACGGAGAGTCCGCAGGGCGCCCGGCTTTCTGGATCAGGACCAGCTTTCCCGTCTTCCAGCGAAGCGGAAACTGGCCCCTCTCCAGGCATGCGCTAAAGAGCCCCCCTAGTCGAGGCCCGAGAGTCTCCGAGGCCAGGACCCACGCTTTCCCTGGCAAGCCGTCGGGTCCTGGGGCGGTATTTTTGGCCTTGAGCCGTTGTACCGCCACTCTCAAGTCTACCTCGGTCACCTCTGGAGCGTCGTAGACGTCGTCGTCGCTGTGGTCCGCGCGCTTCAGGTTCCGTCGGAGACGGAGCCATGGGCGGGGGAGCGTGCTCCCCTCGCGATGGGAACAGGGCGCTCACCACGTCCTCCAAGAACTGAGGCTGGAGACTCTGCGTCAACGGGGGAGCCCAGGGGCGGAGCTTTTCTCGCACCCACTTGTAGGGGCGGCCCCATGGGTCCCCGTCCAGAGTCGCCAGCATCTCCTCCCGGGCCAGTTCCTTGGCCCGCCAGATCTCGTCTCGGAGGACGGCCTTCGCTGCCCTGTAACCCTCGTACAGCTCCGCCTCTACAGTCGCCGCATCCGGAGGTCGGGTGCGGCGCCTGCGGAACCTGGTGTACCGGCGTCGCGCCGCAACGCACGCTTCGCGCAGCGCTGCTAGCTCGCTCGACCACCAGTACAGCTGACGCCGGGCGCGTCCTTGCCGGACCCGGGGCATGGCCACGTCGCAGATCTCCGACATGGCCTCCCGGAACCACTCCGCCTCGTCGTTTATGTCGGCAGGCCTGTCCGGGGGTGACCCCCAGGCCTGCACGATCGAGGCTTCCAGGAATAGCTCCCGGTCCATCTGCTTCAGCGCCCATCGCGGACCACTCAGGTCCCGTCGGACCGGCGCGTCTGGAGTCTGGGTGGAGACGTCGAACCGGATATACCGGTGGTCGGAATAGGTCTCCACCTCCTCCATAACGCGCCAGTCGGTGACGCGCGGTGACAGGCTGGGGGTGGCGAACGTAACGTCCACCACTGACTCGCCCGTAAACCGCACGCACGTGGGGACAGAACCCCGGTTCTCGATCACCAGGCCCTGCGCACGGGCCCAGTGCTCGAGCATCCTGCCCCGCCTATAGTCCGTGGACCGGGAACCCCAAGCCGGACTCTTGGCGTTGAAGTCCCCGAGGACGAGGGCGGGGAGGGAACCGAGGGCGACGACGACGTCTCCCAGCTCCGTTAGGGAGTTCTGGAACTCGGCGAGAGTTCGGTTCGGGGAGAAATAAACGCCTACCACAGCGATCTCTCCGAACCGTGCTGCGACGATCCCACGCCCTCTCTTGACGCGATCGAGGGGCGGGGTACCGGCGGCGGCCGACGAAACGAGGGTCACCGAGCCGTCCAAGTCCGCCACCCAGTCGTTCCTGGGCAGGACAAAATACGGCTCGGCGACCACGGCGACGTTGATCAACCACTGCGCCATGCTCTGGAGCAAAAGTTCCTGAGCAGCGGCGCAGTGGTTGATGTTCGCCTGGAGGAAGTGCAATGGGGCCATTAATCGGGATCCATTGCAGCCTCCTCCAGGGCCCCTCGCGGGGGTTCAGCCACGACGGCGACGGCGGTGGCAGTAGCGACGGCGGCGGCGGCGGCGGCGGTGGCGGTGACGACGGCGGCAGAGGGCCTACCTCTGCGCCTGGCTTTGGTGGGTGGGGCGCAGGACTTGCCCCCAGCCCGGTGATCGGCCGGCTTGCCAACCGCCTCACATGCGAAGCAGTGAGGCGGAGCGGAGCACGAGCCGGCCTTGTGACCGGGCTGACCGCAGCGGAAGCACCTATCGCTGCGGTCTACCTCCGAGGTGCACACGCATGCCGCATGGTTGCCCACTTGGCAGCGGAAGCACCTCAGGGGTCTGGGGTCCAGGACTTTCACCTGCGCAGACACCCAACCAACCAGGAGCCTTCGGCCCTCCTGGATCTTTTTGGCCGCCGGGACGGGGCAGCTAACCGTAATGGTTTGCCCCCCCGTGAAGCCAGGACGCAGGGCGCCCGCCCTCACCTGATCGGGAGGGCACCCCCCAGTCCTGGCTACGGCGGCCACCACTTCCTCGGCCGTCACGGAGTCATCCAGACCCAATATGCGCATGTCTGCGCGCTTGGTGGGTCTGGAGACTCGGGCCTCCTCCGCATTTAAGGACGCTCTGAGCCGTTCGGCCAGAGCGTCAGCGGTAGGGCCACTGTCCGCGCCGGGGATCTCTAACATCCGAGCCCCCGTCGCAGTGACCCGGTGACGGAGGCCACCGGTGATGCCGAGCTCCGTGATGTCTATCACCTGCCGCGCCTTCGCGAGCACGTCGCGGTACGACACGCCCCTCTTCACCGCGTCCGGCTGCAGTGTGATCACCACAGCCGCGGTCTTGGGGGCGCGCAATTGCGCCGCGGCGTCTCGCCGCCGCCGTCTTTCCCTACGCCGCGAGGACCTGGCTGCGCCAGCAGCCTTCCTCTTCTCCCCGGCCACTTGCCAGTTGGCGCCGGCCGGAGGAGTCTTTGGAGGAGGCTGCTGGGACGGCTGGTTCCCGGCCTGGGCCTTCTTCTTTTTGGCCGCCTGCTTCGGCCCCGCAGGTGTCGGGGTCGGAGGCGGCTTTGATGGGCCCGATTTCGGCTTGGCCGGGGCCGTTTTTGCCCTCGCAGGGGCCGCCGTCACTGGTGCCGTCCGCACCGTGGCCGTCTTCGCCTGAGGCGGCCTCGTCGTCGTCTGGGGAGGCTTGGACGCGGCCGCCAGCGGGGGTCGCAGCACGCGGCTCTCCAATACGGAGAACCGCTGCTGGAAGGCGGCCAGCTCCTGTCGCACCAGGTCGAGAACCGAGTCCTCCGCTGGTGTGGGCCGGCCTTTCTCCTTTTGGCCCAACGGCGGCGCATTCCGCTGGCCGGCTCCCCGGATTGCGGCCAGGTCCGCCTTGAGGGCGGCGTTCTCCCTCTGAAGAGCGTCTATGGCGGCAGTCAGGCGGGTGACCTCCGGCCGCAGATCGGACATGTCGTCCCTTGCAGCCGGAGCTCCGCCGTAAGTCCGCGCGGCCGCCTTGATGGAGGCCATGGCTTCGCCGATCGCGTCCTCCTTACTCTTCCGGTTGCGCTTCCGCGAGATGGTACGGATGGCAGCCGCCACGGCCTCTTCTAGCTTGGCCTCGCTCGGGGCCAGACCAGTGTTGGGCTCTCCAGAGGGAGGCCCCCTCCCCGAGGTCTTGCCACGGCCTTTACCCCGCACACTAGTGGGGATCTTACGGGCCGAGACAAGCCCCTCCTCCGACGACGACTCATCGTCGCGGGGGCGCTTGAGGAACTCCTTCCTCCTGTCGGCGCCCCCCTCGTCGCTCCTCACTGCGCTTCCAGAGATCAAACTCTGGAAGCTCTCGGCGTCCGATGCCGAGTCGGTCTCCGACCCGAGCACCAGCGCCCCCTTCCTCCTCGGAGCGGCGCTCTGCGCTCGCTCAATGTTCGGTGCCGGTGAGGTGGACGTGCTGGACAAGTCCAGCGACTCCACCTCACGGGCACGTGAGCCTCCCTGGCTCGATGCGGCGACTGCTGGAAATCTGGGAAAAAAGTTGTTGCTGTCCCCCCCAGAGTACGGTGGGACTGACCGGACGTGTCCGGTGCGGGACTCCCCAGCTGCGGAGCAGCTGGGACCCGCCTGGGTATCTTTAACAAAAACCTTATCTGCCATTTATTTTTTACTTTTTTAGAGAGGTGAGTTCCTCTATCCCTACACCCCATTTCCCTCCCCTAGTTCACTTCACGGTTACGTCTAAAGATTAGACGCATACCGGAAGTGAACCTTTCCTCCCCCTTGGCCCGATCTCTGAGACCGGGCCCCGCGCCGCCTAGAAGCTCGAGCTAGCTGCTCGATCCTCCAGGCGGCGCGCATTTCCCCCGGTGTGTCCCTCTTGGTCTGGTTTCTCCCTCTGGGCCCGTCCGGCATGAGTGCCTCTACCGGCATGGCCCCAGAGATCATCGAAACACGCAAGCCCCACCACGACGACAACGTGGGGACACAGTTGGTGGGGAAACAATACACTTAAATATATATTTAAAATAGTTCAACCTTAATTTGAATTATTTATAACAATATTATCTTTCTGCATGTAAACTTTAACTATGCCAAATTTCATACCCCTCCGCCCGCATAGATTTCACATTTTTATATGTACTGTTAGTGGTCGTGCAGTGGTTGAATTCGACCATATTTTAAATTATTATAAAAAAATATTTGCTTTCATACGAGTATTTATTTTAACTGTTCTAAGGTTCATACTACTCCGACAGCGTAATTTGGAACAAGCGGTAGGTATATACTACCTACAACGTTTTTTGCTTTTCGTATACATATTACAGATTTCAAATTCAATAATAAGTTTCGTCACTTTATGAAAAATTTTGAAAGTCACCCCTCAATTCTGCTTATTACACGCGAATTATTTACGCTACGCGAAATTAAGTTTGTGCAATAATAAACCTGTCTTTAAAAACAGTGTAACCGCAGTCGTTGAACTCATGTTTTCTTGTTCTTTTTCGCACAAACGATGTGGTTTCCTGTTGCACCCTTGTGGCTGAAACAGGATGCATGGACAGAAACAACGGTCTATGTTTAACGTGCCGTGGACTTTACATGCATGATGTACAGATGCCAGCACATCAAGCTACAACAATCTGTCAAATTTCTTTAATAAATTTTCAACTTTATTTTTAAAGAAATTAGATTCAAGTTTGATTGGGAAAATTTGATAGTTTCGGGTAGCTTCATGTGCTGGCGTCTGTACCTAACGTTTTCGCGAGGAATCCATACTTTAAATTATTAATGTAAAAGTGTGTTTGTTTGTGTGTGCTTCTTTCAAGTCTAAACGGAGCAACGGATTGATGTGATTTGTTTTGTGTGGAGATGACAGTAGAAGCGACAAGACAAGTTTTACTCGCCGAAAAATTTTGTTGAAGTTGAACGTGGAAGCATCGACGTTTACCTAGAAGGAACTTATTCACTCATTGAATTCCACACTTTAGCAGTACGCACATTGAAAGTATTCCCAAAACTTAATATTGATATAACTAAACTAATACTGTATATCACTTAGGCTCAACGAATACTATGATGTACGACTTATCGGCGTCGTGTGTCGCGTGGGTATGTCAGGAAGGCCACAAAAACATACTCAGCATTACTTACGAAGTAACTATTCAGTAATCTGTGGCATTACACTTCTCTGCCAAAATTCCGCCTTCATGAAAGTCGGCAGAAAAAAACGTTCTGCAGGCGAAAAACAAGAACGGAGACTTTGTAACTTCGTTATATGTGTCTGTCCTGACTATGAAACGCGTACCTTTTGGTAAGGGTTAACGCATATAAATAAATCTATAGGCCTCTTCTCTATGAGATGGAGGGTCACACGACACTTGATCATTAACTTATTTGAATTAATCTGATGATATAAATGTAGTTATAGGTAAGTATTATAACTATTCATAAGGTTTCCAGTATTCTTTAGGTAATTCTACGTTTTCTACGGATCCCACCAAGTATACACAAAAAATGGTATATTAAAACTTCTTAACAAAAAATAAAACCGACTTCCAAAAAAACACTGCGAAATGAAAAAATACTTTAATTACGGAAGTCGGTGTCGGAAACGAAAACACAAAACCAAATACACCGACTACTGTATTTTTCTCGCTTTTTTGTGGCTCGGTTTGTAATTTATCTAGTTACAAAACCCTAAATGTCACCTTCTTATCACCTTCTGTAAAATATTGCATATATATGCAGGGCCGTTATTTTTTAAGGGGTTATCCTGGTACTTCAAAATCAGCTCCACTTTACCATATGCATTGTAACGAGCATAAAGTGCTTAAGAACCACATTCAAGTAATCGAATCGCAACCCATGAAATTCTTATTATTGAGTAGTTCCGGTAGCTATCTGTGGTCTTCTTCATCACTATAAAAATACCCAAATCGCTCTAGGTGTGCCTATAGTATTTGAATAGGTCACTCGATTTCTCCAGGATCCCATCATCAGAGACTGAATTCATGACAATGAGATCAACCAGAAAGAATTTTTCTTTCTTTCCCACAAAAAAAGATTTTTCGTAATCGATTCAGCCGTCTTCGAATAATCGGGGAACATACATAAAAAAAAAGATTCCAACAAACTAAGAACGTCCTCCTTTTTTAAGTCGGTTAAAAATCGGACGTTACGAAGGAGGTCGATAACAAACAGGTGATTTTATTCATTAGACCAGCAGTCGCGCGGTGCTTAGATCCCGTTGATTTTATCAAAATAAAAACATAACCCTCCTTGTTTTCCAGTCGGGTAAAAAGTTCATTCTCAAGCTTCAAGCTTCTTCCATAATATCTAATTTCATCCAAATCAAGCCAGTACTTTCGGAGATAAGCGCGTTCAAACAAACAAACAAAGCTAAACCAAAAACAAACTCAACAGCTTTATTAAGTACTAGCTTTTGCCAGCGACTGTTCGCGTGGTAGGTTTTTCCTGTGTAAATCCTGATCCCGTGGGAATTACGGGATAAAAAGAAGCCTATGTGTTATTCCAGGATGTCAACTATCTACTTACCAAATATCATTGAGATCCGTTCGATAGTTTTTGCGTGAAAGAGCAACAAACATACATACATACATTTATATTAGTAGGATTTGTAGGATTAAGAAAAGATGGAAAAGACAGACAATTTTTTTTTAAACATTCGTTTTCAATTTCTACTCAATACATGCGTATGTTTTTTATGTCTCGACTGTTCTGACACATATAAATAACTTATTAGAGTTTCAAAGACAGCTGAAACAAATTACACAGGTTCCAAAAATACTCTCACTTAAACGTTCCTACTATAAATTTCTAAACACACTTACATATTCTGAAGGTTTTTTATTAGTATTCACACCATCTGTATCGATTCCCAAACCAAATTTAATAAAATATAGTAGCTGCTTAATATGTAAGTAATTAATAGATTTGACCTTCAACTTTCCAGTGTCCGCCCTGAAAAACTTTAACACGAAATGAAACGTTTGTTTGTTTCTATTATTCCATTCTAGTTTTTTTTTTTTTTAATGTCGATTTTATTTTATCAAGGTTCAATTATTTATTTAAAAACAGATAAATGGAAATTGATGATGCCTTTTTGGAAATTATTGAAATGAATAACCCCGTGTATTAAATTCGACCACAACTTATTTAAGTTTGGATAAAGCGAACTTTGGATAATCTGTTTTTTTATTCCAGTTTTCTGACCTTTTCACTTATTCATTTTTAATTTTTAATAAATTCATTGTGATTATTATCATGATTGATGATGATGTTAAAAATAATTTAGTGTTAAAATTATTTAAACTTTCCTCGGACTTACTACATAACTAACCTGGCAAACTTCATGCCGCCATATTTTTTTTTATTTTCTATATCTTCTCACCTTTTAAACTTTCCTTGACCTCAAGTATTTTAAAACCATAATTACCCAAATAATTCCAGCTGTTCTCCTCTTTTAGCAACAATATATTTTTCAATACACTTCCTCGAAAACTGGCTCTTATCGCACTACGATTAGGTTCAACACGCAATGTATTTCACACTCGTCGATAGTTTTCATTTTTCACACACGGGGGTTTACCATTCCAGATTTTGCCACAGATAACATTAAACAACTATTCAATTTCCTATATTCGGCGGTGATTTTTTTTTTCACAGCAATAAGGCGCATGTTTTTAAGGCCTTATATTTAATGAAAATTAAAATTGTGTTTATGAACAGAATATCAGAAATAAACATTATTATTTATAAAATAATTTTGCTTTTATCATCAAATTAACATTTATTTATATTCTAAATATAAAAAATGTTTATTTTATTTAAATATCAGGCTGTTTTGCGGCTTCATACCTTTGCTTCTCCTTTAACCCGCGAAGGTAAAGCGCGGGGAAAAAGTAAATCAAATCTTATCATAATATATATAATTATTATATTCCGTTCTATTCTTTTATTTCTTTGAAAGTGTATGAAAAACGTCGTTTGATACACGTGGACATTTGTTACTGCAGTACTCTGCTCCAAAACCCCCTCGCCTTGCGGCTCGGGCGTAACTTCGCCTCGGCCGCAATAACAATCTTTCTCCACTTATATCAAAATGCTACTATTTATATATAAGAAGAAGCTAGATAGATGTATTACACACATAGAATTAACTTTCTGCACTCCTACTCCATACAAACATACATAATAAATTTCATTCTCCTCCGTCCTATACTTTTAGTAATAGAACCCCTTAGGCCGTGCGCGCACTGCCTTGCGGTGGCCGCAATTCCGGTAGTTCTACCGCACCGGTAGACTGACCGCAGTGCGCGCACTTCTATGACACTCCATAATTCACAAAGAACAAAGGCGAAAAAATTGTTAATAGAATATTGGAGCGTCTATAAATGTCATGTTTACAAATGTTAATAAAATAATTTCTTAGTTTTTTTCAAGATATGCTTATGAACTGACCCACTCTAAGAAAAAATATTTATTTTTTTGGAAATACAATTGACTAATATGATCACAAGGGATTAGATTATTTTTTTCCTTTACAATTTAACTTCATGTCTTTTAGCCAATATTGTCTCAGTTGAAAGTTCTCTGCTGGTTTCTCTGCCATGTATAAGTAAATCTACTCCAATTTATTTAAAGTGTTTTTCCCTAATTGCATAAGTATACTTTACAAGCGTATTGATAAAACATAATAAATATAATTGCAGATTTTTGTTAAGAATTCTGCTGAATAAATAAATACTAAAATAAAGTCATACTGCAAAGCAAAGTATGGCAACAATACGATGACATTGACATCTGCGTAAGGTGTATTGACAACTGCTGCTATCTCGTGTAATGTCGGTTGTGTTTCCGTACTTTTGAAATTATTAACTGCTTCTGTGTATAAACTCAGTTTTTCCTTGCGACTAGTGCTTGCCTAAGGATTCCGATCAGCTGCTATTTACGCCGTCGACGTTTTGCTTTGACTTTTTTGGACTACGATATACTACCTGATACTTTGGACTTTGTTGTTTGTGCATCCATTTGTATATCACAATGGGAATTCATGTAATGCCTACTCGCATAATGTGTGTTAACTGCCGCATATGTAGAAGTGGTCAATGGATAATTTAAAAGAGATTTTAAATTACTGAGGCAAGAATATTTCCATAGATCACTTCCCCACATGATGCAAAACTTCCAGATAGCAGCAGCTTTACTAAATAAGTTTGGTGCTCGCCTGCAAGACAGTGAATATGCCAAAGAAATATTAAACATAATTAGGCAAAATATGAATTTAGAAAATAATCTGGCTAGTATGGTTGAGGCTGTCAATATGAATAGAACAACTTCTAATTTCCAAAACATCAACAAACAGAAATAATGTTTACTTTCCTATCTTAGAATATAGAGACCTCATTCTATTCGCCCTGGGAACGTACCAAATACGACAAGCACGTTCATATTATGGTGAACATGTATGTTTCCACGGCGGATACAAGATTGAGGTATGCAGTAAGTGCGTAAATTCATCTGAATACAATCTTAGAGGCAGTAGTGATACAACCCTTATTAGAGGCAAAATTAAATCACACCATGTCTCGAAGGCAATACGTATAATTATATTAATAGAAAATAATGTGCCCGGCCGTGCAGGAATAATAGAGTACTGTTGCAGTTGCTTAGTGGGAAGACGAACTGTCGGATGTTGCGCGCATACCACGGCGGTAGTTTGGTATCTCGGATGGGCCAGACATCAGACAACTATTACTACACCAGCAGGTTTTTTGGACGATATTATCATAAGAGAAGATGAAGAATAAATACATACATATATAAAACCAATTGTTTAATTTTTATAACTACCTATTACCTACTGTTATAGTATTTATTTATTTAATTCGACTAAGATCCATATTTGAGGATGGCAAACAGATGTTCCGACTGATTGAAAGTGATCGCCGCGGCCTATATGGATCTGTATTACAAAAGGCATTGTACATGCGTTGCCATCCTAGGGACAGAGCCGCAATTAACTTGTAATACTTAATGCTTGTAATTATAGCTTTTATAACGCATAGTTACATGTTTAAAACAGATTTTCGATATAATCAACAATACCTTGGAAGTGGCGGGGGACCCATTTTTTTCTGGGTGGTTAAATCATCGAATGACTTCTCCCGCTCTGGGTAAAACGGAATCCCTTCCGCTTTACCCAGAGCGGTATCAGACTACTATTGACTAAACACTCACCCTGTTCCTTCAGCTGCCCTTAAGTTCCGGGGCCGTGGTATCTCGTTAGAACATTACCAGGGTTGTGCCCTGGCAGGCAATGGCCATATGGGGCCCCGTCACTGGTGCTGACAGCTCTTTGAGGCGCAAGTGGAACACGATGCGCCGTTGACCCGGGCCTGGTCCTTACCGGACGGTGAGCTATCCCTGCTCGCCGTCCGCAAGCCCGCGCCTACGGTGGCCGGAGATCGGCTCGCGAAGCACGGGGCGTCTTCCGCGGCGGCTGGGGTATGAGGAAGAGAGTTGCCTCTCCTTCGCGCGTTCGGCCTTCTCTTTCACTAGCATTACTGCTTCGCAGAAGGAGACGACTGCATTCTATTCCCACTCGCTCCGCTCCAGGGCCGGACGCGAGAGGTCACCGCTGCCGATAGCCTCAACGAGGAAACGGCGAAGCTCTGCCCAAGCGGGGCACACGTCCACCGTATGCTCTACCGTGTTCTCCGGGTGGTCCACGCAATGTCGACACCCGGGCGTGTCCTCCCACTGAATCCGAAATAGGTACCTCTCAAAACAACCGTGTCAAGTAAGCACCTGCGTCAGGTGGAAGGTGAGGACGCCGTGACGTCTCTCCAGCCACTTCTCAAAGACGGGACTTATCGCCGCGATTGCGGCGTGCCCAGCCTTCGGTTGTGACGGCCACTTTTTCCATGCTGCCGTGAGATCGTGGGCGGGAGACCCCTGGCCAACTGACAATGGCTCACTACTAGGTCTATGTTTTCCACACTAGCGTTGACTATGGATATAATCAAGTCTGTGGTACTAGTCTGCTTCCAATAAATCGGTTTACGTAAGAATGGCCAGACATAACCTTTAAAACTTCTTCAACGAATATCTTTTTTCCAAGAGTTCCTTTAATAGTAGATCTTAAGGCAAAAATGATCATGAATTGAAACTCTATACTCTTGTATATTTTCCATCAATAGACGCTACAAAATTATGCCAACAAAAATTTGTTAGAGGATTCGCCATTGTTCTTTTGCGGTGCGGTAGAACTACCGGAATTGCGGCCACCGCAAGGCAGTGCGCGCACGGTCTTACGTGTTTATTGAAATATTGTCATGAAAGCTCTTTCATTGACATAAAATCGATGGGGTGGTAATTTGGTATCTTATAGTAATGACCACCATACTTTGCAATTGGTAATGGTCGAAAGGTCAATGAACTGTTTAAGTGCTTATCAAGGGTGTTCAGAACTGATGGAATTAGATAGGTCAACGAACCTTGATGATAATAACATTAATATATTTTCAAAGTACGTAACACTATGCGCAGTAACCGTATAAAAAATATAATATTATTAATGCATACTCTAAAGTTACTTTATTCATAACCGTTCACTGAATCGATTTAATTAATAAATTTGTACCCCATTTGTTTTTAAGATTACTAGCAATATGTGTAGAATAAGGTAGTTTCCTGTATTACAAAATAATTATTTTATTTGGTCCATTAGGTAGATTTTTCAAAAAATATTGGTTACGTATTTTTTGCTTTTTCAAGTCAAGAAAAATTCACGAAGAGGGAAAGTTTCAAAGTACAGGAGTGGGGGCTACTGACGTCACATAGTGCTAAGAATAATAACGGAGTGTGACGTCACGCGAAATTTCAACCCACTGTATCGTCTTAATTTTTCAATTACGTGAAAAAATAAAAATACGTGTCCAATGTTTTTTGTTAAACTACGTGACGGACTAAATAAAATATTTTAGGAAACTACCCTATTCTCATTACTAGCATTCTTGTAAACCCGTCCTACACATGCGTGTGTCTGGAGTGGGTTCACGGCAATAATGTAATGGGTGGGGTTCGAACGTGCGACCTCTCGATCACAAGTCCGACAACTTAGCCATTAGGCTATTGACACTTTAAATTAAATCTACATACGTAAATTACAATCAGACTATCGCTGTACAGCGAAAACAAACCAAAGTAGACCGTGTTTCAATGTATTAAGATTTCTTTTAAGCCTGCAATACATGTTGGCCGAGCGTTGTCGAGTGAAGGCCAATACCAACATGTAGACGGTATATTTGCCTTGTCTTGCTATCGCTCGGTGTCACTTGCCTAGTTGGCCGAGTGGAGGCCAGAGCCAACGTGTATAGAGCTCATTTGGTGCAACTTGTCTTCGCTCGCCGTTGCTCGTGATCACTTGCCTCTCTTCGGATCGGTGTCGGTTTTTGGTCACAAATCAAAGGCGCTCGCCTGCGCTCGGCCAACGTGTGGGCAGCTCTACAGACCCTCTTCTATATTGGTCGTCTGCATTGGCGTTCGACGAACTTGTCGAACGTGTGGACATTATTTCTTGCCTTGTACCTATTTGCCAACGCTCGCGTTGGCCTACGCTCGGCCAACATGTATTGCAGGCTTTAAATGCAGGTTTATAAAAAATCTCTGAAAAATGATTGAGATTTTTTAAATCAAATAAATACCCGCTAGATATTTTTTTTCGAAACCTATTTCAGTTTGTCACCATTTAAGGTCATCATCTAAAAACACACTATAGACGTGATAATATCACATAATGGAGTTGTCATCCAAAACTGTTACAAGATCGAGTTAGACATTAAAATTAAAACAAAACATGGCTTTCTATTCTACTGACTTAAACCTAAGATTCGAAATTTGCCGATTTCTATAAAATACAAAAGTTTTTTACCTTGACTCAAATCAAACAAATGACTCATCCTAACGACCCTGAGATGGTTGCTATCTGCGATCAAAAGTCATTTAACATCAAATTAATTCTAGCGTATGTCCTCAACAATGCTGTAACTGATTTGCAAATATGTAAATTCATCGTGCATTTATAATTTGTATATTTTTGGGTATGACTGGTACATGACTTCAAAATGATGGTATCTAAGTCATGGTAACAACATTAAGTTCTACGCATTTGACAAAAAGTGGCAGGTATCTATATATGGGCCATTGCCCGCCGGGGTTGCGGGATTTTTCTAACGAGGTACCGCGGCCCCGGAACTTAGGGCAATGAAGGAACAGGGTGGGTTTTTAGTCAGTACAAGTCTAACACTCCCATTTGCGGGAGGAGTCATTAGATGATAATTATACTCACCGAAAAAAAAAATTGGTTTGGATAGTTTTACAAAATAGTGTCGGTCTAATGGTTCTAATATAGGGCTTGTGCAGATCTAAGTAATATTCGGTATTCAGAGCAGTAGCGATTCTGGGGATACCGCGCTATCTCTGCTGAGGTGGCGAGCCTCCTGGCCGGATTCCTTGCCGTGATCTAAAGGCGGTCATCCCTCGTGCGTGCATAACTTTCGCGTGGAAGTGCTAAGCCTGGATGAAACAGAAGTCAGTATAAGTCTGAAACTCTCTTCCGCTCCACCCAGAACAGAAGAAGCCATTTGATGTCCTACACCCGGAAAAAAAAAGCAGTGGCGATAAATTTCATTATCGCGCGACAAGAGCGAAACGAGCGAAAGAAGCTTTACAATACCGCACGCGCAGACGATATCGTTTTACTTCGAAACGGGTTCCACAACAGTGGCGAAGGAAGAAGACGCAAAAAATTGAATGAAAAAAATGGAAACAAACGGTTAATATCGTGTGACACTAATGTAATGTAATTTTTAATGGTGGACACTGAAAAGTTGAAGGTCAAACCAATTACTTACATTTTAAGTCAATAGGTACTTTTGTTTGATTTGGACTGGGAATCGATACTAGTGTCGTGAACTAAGAAACGTAACTGAATGTTTAAATTAGGGTATTTTTTTAGTTGTACTTATAAAAACATTTCATTTTATTCAAGTGTCGAAAATAGTTTGGCAATTTCGTACTAGGGTTTGTACAAGGGTGGTTTTCAAAAATGATCGTTTTGTCTCTTTCACACTCATATACAAGTTTGGTACTTGTAAAAGAAACAAAACGATAGTTTTCGAAAACGACAAAGTATTTCAAACTCATACTGCCTTGCAACTTATAACTAGCATTGTTGATAAACTCAATAGCGCCTCACAAAAAGTGCCTCACAGTGTTTATTGATCTCGCCAAGGCATTCGATACGGTGCCGGTTCCCTGCCTTTTATCTAAGCTTGAAAGCTTAGGTATACGTAATTTGTAGCTTCAACTTTTTAAATCTTACCTATCCGACCGTACACAAACAGTTAAGATTGACAATTATTTAAGTAATGACCTACTTACTTATCTCTTATGGCGTCCCTCAAGGCAGCGTGATAGGCCCTACTTTGTTCTTGATCTTCATAAATGATCTCTGCAACATGAGTCTGGACTCTGGTAACATTATCTCCTTCGCTGATGATACTGCAATTACATTTTATGATGACTCCTGGACTAAGCTGCGAACTACTGCTCAGGCTGGTTTTGACATACTGCACAAATGGCTAATCACTCACTCACTCACGCTAAACACCAGTAAAACTAAACTCATAACATTTTCTATAAATAATGGATCACAACCTTTGACACCCATTACTCTTAAAGCCCACTCTTGCCAACTCAATCCTACTTCTTGTAACTGTCCATCAATTAAGTCTACTGATTCTATTAAATATCTAGGTATAATTCTTGATAAAAACCTCAACTTCAAAGCTCATATCACCCACCTAACTGGCAGAGTTCGGAAATTGATTTATGTTTTCAAAACCCTTAGAGACGTGGCCAATGCCTCCATATTACGAACTGTATACCTCTCCTAGTGTCAGTCGGTAATATCCTACTGCATTACGAGTTGGGGTGGTGCTGCTAAAACTACACTCAAACAACTGGAGGTGGCTCAGAGAGCCATCCTTAAAGTAGCCACATTTCGACCTAGACTTTACCCAACATTTGACTTATACCAGAAATGTCAAGTCCTTACGGTTCGTCAATTATTTATAATCAACACCATATTACACCAACACACAAGAACACCTCTCACACATAACCGACCGTTATCTAGACGTAAGGACAACATATGCCGTGTTCCATTTCCACGCTTTACCTTCACAAAACGCTTTTTCTACTATTTGGGCCCCTTATGGTTTAACAGAATTCCCTCTGTATCAATCTTCTTACCAAATATGCAAAAAGGAAATAACATTTTTTCTGTTAAATAAAAATTATGATGACACCGAATCTCTCCTTGTATCACTTTCTTAGTAACATTTTTATTGCTCTTTCCGTTCCATTAACATACTATAGTTTAGCTAACGCCCAATCAAACTTCACATTCACTACTACATACATCACACTCACGCTCAGAACATACATCACACTTCATAATATAAACATACACACATATCACACTTCACATTTTAATTATAAATTAGATTAGGTAATATAAAAATAGAAATGTAGACATCATAAGTATTAAATAAAATGCAGTCTCTATAATATTGTTTATTGTGGGAATTAGGGACTGGTGGACCTTAATACAGGTTACTACGTAACCTAACTAGGCCACCGGAGCCACTTAATTGTTACTTATTTATATGTAGTTGTTCCTCATTTAATTGTAAATTATATTATATAACAGACTGTAATAACCTTATGAAAATAAAAAAATACATTGATACTAACCCCAAAAACCTACAAAAACCTACACTGGGTAGCAAATACCGCGTATGCCTTAAATTAGGTAGAGAAACTCCTTAAGTATCTTTAAACTCTACGCTTCAAATGTGTTGGATTTCAGCGATATCTAAATACTGAGTAAAATAAACTTATAGTACTACCAGCATTCAATGGTTAACAGAAGTTATTTGAAATAAGGATGCTTCTTATTATTAAAAGGTACACTTTCATAATACATGAGTTTCTTTTTTAAATCCCATGCAGTCTTATGTCTTTGTACATCTACCTACGTGTCAAATAAAAAATGGTAATTTAAGTGACGTAGGAACAACATACATTTTTAGGAATCTATTCAATTACGAGCTAAACCCATCACGTCTCGGAGTTAGCTAGCTAATTTAATTTTTATTTACTTGTGTTTCACGAGAGCTCTTTCAGGAATAAATAATGTAGGCAAGTAGTACATTATGTAAAACAACTGTCGACTTAAGTAATCCAATTTGGAATGGAATCATTGAAGTGGAATAATCCTAAAGAAGCGTTGTTTTTTTAGGATTCCGTACCTCCAACGGGGAAACAGAACCCTTACTATTACATCGTTATCTATCTGTCTGTTAAGCCTGATATTTCTTAGAAACGTGTAAAGAAATAAAAAAGAATAAAATAATGGTCTCATTTAACCGTAAAAAATAATCTTTTAACAAAAAGAATATTTAAATTTATGTTTATTTTATGCAGCTTACAACGCATGTAAAATAAAAATCAGAAAACCTTTAATATGTATGTAATTAAGTTAAATTTATTAAACTTATTAACCTACTTAGAAACATTTGTACGGAGCTCTCGATAAGCGATTCCATCTCGCACATGACCGGTTTTTATACAAAAATAAAAAGTGGAGGGAGCCTTCCCCATACATTTTTCTTTTTTTTTTTATTCAGAATAGGCTCCCATTTGACCATCACCTGATGGTACTGTTGTGTTGTTAAAAAAGTATTTTTCTTCACATCATCGTCTACTCTTTAAAAAATCGTCCATAGTCTACATAGTCTATTTTATTCATTGATATACTAAAAATCACGAAATCTCAGAAATAACAAGTAGTAGGGCTCTCAAATTTTGCATGGGAGTTCCTTGCTAAGACGGGATTTGGCGAAATTCCCACGGGATAGGGATTTACACGGGAAAACTTCCCACGAGAACAAAGTCGCAAGCAACTGCTAGTCATTTATATAAACACAATGGGCAACCCTTCATGGGGAAGTCCGACTCGCACTTGGCAAATTATTTAAAATAGAACATTGTTTTGCAACGAAAAATTACGAAGGAAGTTGCTTTTACTTTAATGCTTATCTCAGTGAATATAATTCTAATGATGATTGAGATTACTTGTAGCTAAAACTAAAACCAACAATAATGTAACCTTACTGAGTGAAAATGAAAGAAAGACAGTTTATCTCGAGTAGGTAAGTAATATTTGATGCATATAAACCGAACTTTAATTTCTTTTTAGCCTGAAATAAAAGATTTATCTTTTTTTTTTATTATTTAAAATAGGTTCGCGTTTGACCACCATCTCACCTGATGGCAAGTTAGGTTGTGGTCGAAGATGGAGCACGCTTACCTAAAAGTAACCTATTCACTCTTGACTTAAAGACTCCTAGGTTATAGCTATCGGTAAACACAGACTCCGGCAGGGAATTCCACTCCTTAGCCGTACGCACAATGAAGGTATTCCCAAAACGTTTTGTGCGTATGTGTGGGATGTCCACCATGTAACGATGGCGCTTCGCCGTTTGTTTATCATCATAAATGTTTAGCCATTTCCCACCCATGTTGGGTCGGCTTCCAGTATAACCCACCAGGTTAGACCGGGTGCAGGTGAGTGTTTTACATGGAGCGTCTGACTATCTGACTTCCACAGCCCAGTAGCTGGGTAACACGATACCCCCTTGTCCTGTTGCATTAAGTCATACAATACATAACATTTTAATAAATAAAGTGCCAACCTGCGTTCGAACCCAATGACCACTGGGCCATCACTGCTCACGATTACCTAGATTTACTATTTTATTAACACTAAAATATTTTTTGAGATTAATCATGTACCTTTTTACCCGACTGCAAAGGAAGGGTTATGTTTTTCGCGCGTATCTTGTATGTATCTAGTATTCTTTATTACCTTATATCTCCAGAACCACCGAATGGATTTACATAATTGAGGTATCGTTAGGTGACGCCATTGAACTTAGTGAAAAAAAAAACTATTTTCGAATACAACAACATGGGTATCAAATTAAAGGGCTTAACACAAGGATTAAATATATAATTATTATCATTAATTAATTACCGTAATACTAACAAAAATTGATAATTAATATTTAAACTAAAAAGCTGTATAATTGTGCTCGGAAGATGGCAATACTTATTTTAGACTAGCTTCTGCCTGGAGGTTCTGCATCAGGGTTCTCGTTTCCCAAATAAATTATAGCCTATGTTGCCGAGACTTATATTTATGCAACAACAAAAGTTTCATTGAAATCCTTTTGTCAGTTCCGGAGATTAGCGAGTACAAACAGATATTTTTATTTTAAATTTTTGCTCCATTACTGTTCCTAAACAATTTTATTTTTTGTTATTATTTTCAATGTACAGACACACTTTTACACACTTACTGCTCTATGTTTTGATTTAACTTACTTAACACATTACATCATTTCTTTATATTTTTGCTTCCGAACAAACTTGAATTACTCAAGAAAACGTAAACAACACAAACTTATCATGGTGTTTTACCTCAATCTACATTTTTAAGGTCGATGACTGTGTGACTCATGCGGTCGCCTCATTTGCGCCCGCGCAATCGCTTGTTATGGTCATTGCATACCCGCTCGTCGAAACTCTGTTTATAATTATATTTGCCTTCTACATCGTTAATAGGGTCTTTAGAAGAATTGTGAGGGAACGGAAAAAAGGTTTGACCTAAATTCTTGTTGATATTATTTTAATTGGCTTTGTATGAGACAAAGTTCTCTTATAATAATTATTGGTAGAATCGTCGACTTATTTAGTGACAAGCGACTATAGATTTCGTGGAGGTTTCAGAGCTCTGCCTATTTAGATCATGTGGTGACTACTCGTCTAAGTAGTCACCACGTGGTCGAAATTGAACAAATACATTACTATCAAAATCGGTTCGGCCATTCCAAAGGCCCAGACAAAAAGAAAGACAGACACACGGACAAAAATCATCATTCATGTGTGAAAGGTTATTAGTGTTTTCGTATATAAATAACTATATTACTATATTCCTCAAAAGAATACCACAGACATGAACCTACATGCTTCTCATATACAAATACAAATTGTCTGGACTCTAAAAGAGACTGACCTCTGAGTTTGTTTCGGTGTTTCTTCTCAGAGAAGTCAGTTAGGAAATACCGGCCTCATCTAGCTAAACTAAACACGCTAAAAACATGACGTGTAAAAGTGTTGTTTATAACCAATTTACAAAATAAATATTTCATTTCATATAAGTGCTTGAGAAAACACAGGTATTTTGAAATCACAGGAAATCCTTTGTTTCAAATGTTATACTCCTCTGTCCGCGTAGTTTTCACAGAACAGATACAGATTTCCCTTCACTTATTAATACATATATAAGGAGGAAGGTGATAAAGGACCACCGGCATTAAAAATTGGTATAGATTTAGACTATGTTAGACTGTGACGGTAATATTTCGACTATGAGGGACTTTACAGACAGTCGTCTGTGAAGAAAATAGTTAATAGTTAAAATACTAACGACCCATACTTCCTAATTCTTTGTTGAATAATTAAGAGAAATTGTTTAAGGAGAAGATATTTCGGGGTCCTTCTGCTCGCTGAATTATAACTGAGGTTTTCGGGACTCTCAACTTTTTGGCGTAAATATTTAAGAGGCAGTATTTGTTAGTTTCTCCACCAAACTCGTTTGGCCTTGAATAACGATCAGAAGGGCTACATAAATACCATAGTATTTAATATTAAGAATATATTCTCTCTGCAGTAGATTCATTGTCTGAAGATCGCGATCACCATTCTTCCGTCAGGTTCATCAGGCTCCATTTACAACGATCAGTGGCCATATCTAGTTACGGCCTCATCTAATTTAAATTTACGAAAAAAAAAATACGTGAAAAGTTTTACGTTATGCAAAATAAATATCATTTAGGTACCTACTCATCATTTCTCATACGGAGAACTTCTTCGCAACTGTGGGAATTGTTCCACTTCAGCTGCTCTGAGTGGTCACGGCTGATGAGTCCACGACATGCCTACAAAAAAACTTTTTAGCAAAAAATAGAACCGACTTCCATATCAAAACACTATAAAGGCAAAAATAACTTTAATTTCGGTATTCGGTGTCATTTGTTTTGTATTTTCTTTTTTTTTTGACACCGCCTTCCGAAATTAAAGTTATTTTTGCCTTTATAGTGTTTTGATATGGAAGTCGGTTCTATTTTTTGCTAAAAAGTTTTTTTTTTCACGCTTTTTAGTGGGTCGGTTTTGCAATTTATCTAGTTACCAAAGCCAAAATGTCAACTACTTATCACCTTTTACAAAATATTGCTTTTCCCGGTGCAGAGCCGTTAATTTTTGAGGAGTTCTCCTGGTACATCACCATAAATTCTACTTCACCACATGCATTGTGACGAACATAAAGTGCTTAACATCCATATTCAAGTAATCTAATCGCAATCCACGAAATACTTATTATTGAGTAGTTTCGGTGGCCATCTGGGGTCTTCATCATCAGTTCTGCTTCCTCAAATGATGCTTATCGAGAGCAACTGCAAAAGTTACTATAAGAAATACCCAAAACGCTATAGGTGTGCCTATAATATTTGAAGAGTTCCCTCGATTTCTCCAGGATCCCATCATCAGATCCTGATTTAGTGACAATGGGACCAACTAGAAAGTATACCCTTTCAAACGCAAAAATAATTTTTCAAATCGGTCCAGCCGTTTCCGAGTTATGAGGTAACATACATAAAAAAAAAAAAAAAAAAAAAAAAAAAAAGTTCAAGACGAATTGTAAACCTCCTTTTTTTGAAGTCGGTTAAAAAAGTTCAAGACGAATTGTAAACCTCCTTTTTTTGAAGTCGGTTAAAAACACTATCAACCGTCTACCGTCACCACTGTCTCGTCGTACTAAGCGCTTTTCAACCGACGACAAAAAGAGGAGGTTATCAATTCGACGCATATTTTTTTTTATGTTTGATCACCGATTGATTACTCGAAGACGGCTGAACCGATTTGGAAAATTCTTTTTTGTTTGAAAGGGTATACTTCGAAATTGGTCCCATTGTCACCAAGTCAGGATCTCATGATGGGATCCTGGAGAAATCGAGGGAACTCTTCAAATATTATAGGCACACCTATGGCGTTTTGGGTATTTCTTATAGTAACTTGTGTAGTTGCTCTCAAAAATTACCATTTGGGGATGTGGAACTGATGATGAAGACCACAGATGGCCGCCGAAACTACTCAATAATAAGTATTGAGTGGATTGCGATTCGATTACTTGAATATGGATATTAAGCACTTTATGTTCGTCACAATGCATATGGTGATGTAGAGCTGATGGTGAAGTACCAGGAGAACTCCTCAACAATTAACAGCCCAGCATTGGGAAAATCAATATTTTGTAAAAGGTTATAAGTAGTTGACATTTGGGCTCTTTTAACTAGGTAAATTAAAAATCGACCTACTAAAAAGAGTGAAATAAAAAAGGAAATACAAAACTAAAGACACCGACTACCGAAATTAAAGTTATTTTTCACTTTGCAGTGTTTTTAGGAGTCGGTTTAATTTTTTGGTAAAAAGAGTTTCTTCAACATTCATTGTGCGCACAGCCAAGGTGTGGAACTCTCTGCCGGCTTCTGTGTTCCCTGCCACATATGACCCGTCAGCCTTTAAAGCAAGAGTGAATAGGCATTTTCTGGGCTCGCTCGTTCGATCGTAGACCTCATCTTACACTTACCATCAGGTGTGATCAAGTTCAAGAGCGGAATCATTCGTAATTTAAAAAAAAAAACAACATATTTAAACGAAGGCTTAGGAGCACCGTAAGTCTTTTGGTGATTGCATTTTTAGATTACCAGCCTACCTGTTTAGCCTTTTGTCATCTATGTAGGGACCGGCTTCCAGTCTGATCAGATGGAACTGTGTATTAGTGTTTTACATGGAACATCTGCCTACCTGACCTCCGTAATCCAGTAGGTAACACGATAACCCTTGACCAGACAGTGTGAGATTTTCTGGCTTCTGACTGCCCGTAACGACTGTCAGACGTCCAAATGACCAGGGCCAGATTAACCATTAGGCGGAGTAGGCAACTGCCTAGGGGCCCCGCATTAACTAGGGGCCCAAGCCCAGTGCACGCACCAAGAAAACATGTTTTTTCGAACGAGAATTTGATCTGCGTGTGAACTTAGGGACCTCACTGTTATCTAACAAAATACAAATCGTTAGATTTAGTAGTAGAAGTAAAACAATTTTAGAACAAATCTGGGAATAAGTAAACAAGTATATTAAAAACCACAGCCCTTAATGTGTGTTTCCTCAGTTCACACACGATTTGGTTAGTCAAAGTAAGAAAAGGCGCCCCGAGAATGCCATTGCCTTAGGGCCTCTTTAATCCGGCTCTGCCAATGACACCTGGCATCAATGGCGAAACGTGCTTTTCGAGGCACGGGGCTATTATACCGCCGCGCCGCATTCCAAACTTTGGGGTACAACTGAAAATTTTCTTATAGAAATCATAATCATAATCTTTATTTATTTCTCTCAAAAAGGTACAGCATAGGTTTACAGAATATAAGTCAAAACAAGATATAGACCTTAGTGAGAGCTGGAGTCTGTACTGGCTTCGGGACCTGTATTACAGATCTCCAGGCTCACACCCTTTAAAATTGTGAATTAATTACATTTAGGTACTACAACTTTAGGGATATGCGGAACAGGGTGTAAAGTCCCGCATTCCCATTGAAAAGGGAGGATCCTCCGACCAGACAGGTGTTTTGTCTGGTGGGCAACTGCCCGATGTTTGTGATCGGGTGATTTGTATGTATGCTAATTGTGCGGTAAACTCTGCTTGCGCGATACAGGATAGTTTGTGTGTTGCGAGATAGATGTCGCTACATCACTCCCCTCTGAGACCGGAGGTCGTAACAGGACGAGTCGTCCATACATCTTGTGATTCTTGCCGGGCCAGTGAAAGGTAGGTTCCAGTGAGTCGGAACCGGAAGTCGCATAGTTCGCGGTGAGTCGGAACTGTCTGCGGTGCTGCCCCCTTTGAGTTGGGGTAATATCCCAGTGAGTCGGGATGATACTCCAGTGGGTCGGAGTAGTCGGGGTGATACTCCAGTGGGTCGGAGTTATGCTGCATGATCTCCAGTGGGTCGGAGTGGTACAGTGCTGCGTAGTGGCTGGCTGCTGCCTCGACCAGGAGAGAAGTGCGTCTTTGCTTGCTGACCGGCCGAAGTGCAGAGTGCTGTGCCAAGGTTGCTGAAGAGGGTGGGGGTGATGACCAGGTATGCGCGTCCGCTGCATGCTGGTGGTCAGGATAACCGTAGAAGCCGAGGGTACTGGCTGGCTGTTCACGCTGAACTAGCTCTGCACGAAGGCTGCGCTGATGTTCATGCCCGGGGTCACCAGTTTGGGGATATGCGGAACAGGGTGTAAAGTCCCGCATTCCCATTGAAAAGGGAGGATCCTTCGACCAGACAGGTGTTTTGTCTGGTGGGCAACTGCCCGATGTTTGTGATCGGGTGATTTGTATTTATGCTAATTGTGCGGTAAACTCTGCTTGCGCGATACGGGATAGTTTGTGTGTTGCGAGATAGATGTCGCTACACAACTATAAACATAAGAGCTCCAAGTATTGAGAGGAGGTAAATTAAAACAAATACAAAAATAAATAATAATAGGAAAGAATGCTTTTTGTGTTTTGAAGAGTGTGTGTTTGTGAGTGTAATATAAGTCCTCACGCATTGAGTGTGAGTACCTACAGATGTCCATGAGTGTGTGTGTGATAAATAAGGTGAAATAACGAAGTTAGGTGTTTTGAAATTCTGATCGAAAATCATTTCAAAATGAAAAGAAATACTCTAAGCACCTTTTGTTCGAGCCGGGAATCGAACTCGAGACCTCAAGCTCTGCAGTCTCGCTAGCGACCACTAGATCAATAAGGCAGGCAAACTCTATTTGACTTAAACCACCCCGTGCAGTGTTACCAACTTAGTGGATTTTCCACTAAAACTGGTGGTTTCGACCCCCCTTTGAGTGCGAAATATTGCTTTTAGTGGCTGGTGGTTTTTTCCAGTGGTTAAGTAGAATTCAGTTTCAATTACTGAAAATACTATCACTCAACTACTAAGCTACTATAACTTTACGAAATAGATTACTTTTACTTCATTTAATTTTCAGTAGTATTTAATTTACTTTTTAGCAGTATGAATGTAATAAAAAACAAACAGAGGAACAGAATGAAGTTGAATCTTTTAACTACAACATTAAAAATACGCTGTGGTTTAAGATTGGAAGGAAAATGCTGCAATGATTATGAAATTCCAATAAAAGTTATAAAACAAATCGGTAGCAAAGAATCATTCATAAATGTGAAACTGACGATGATGGAGCAGACAAAAATTCTAATGCTAATGTTGATTTACTGATTTAATATATTTTATTACGTCATATTAAAGAACATTTTTTACTAATACAAGTATATACTGTTTTCTTTAGGAAAAAAACTGAAAAAAAATGTGTACATTTTAGAGATTTTTAGAGTAGGGCCGATTTTTGTTAGTGGTTTTCTGGTGGTTTTAGAAGTTGAATCTGGTGGAGAGCTGGTTGAACTGTTGGCAACACTGACCCCGTGTTCCCTGGTGAAAACACCTGCACCTACGGTGGTAGCACTTAAATACTCTTAAACGCGGTGGTATGGTTTGTCTTACTTCATCTCGAGGACAGCAATGCGGTGCAACAGTTAGACCGTTTAGCAGTCACATTAGCAAGTCTGAAGTCACACGGATGTTGCCTTACTATAATTACGCGCATCCGACTCCACACATCATGTTACAAATGTGTCATAAATTGCACGACATAATTAGTTTCGCTGATTTACCAACTTTGTGCCCGTTACTTCGATGCGTGTGATTACTCGATTGTTGCGATTAATCGATTATTTAAGTACGCATAGAGGAAAAATTTATTCATATAGAAGACTATTAGATTCTAGATTGAGTTTAGCGGCATCGGTGGCTTTACATAAGACAAAATAATGAAGAGCTCAGAATATAGCAGACGCAAAAGTGCTAAATATTTTTCAGCTAAAGAAGGACGAATTAATTTTCTTTTGCCAAGAACAAACCAGCGATCTATATATCCTTACGTATTACAAAACAGACTCCCACTGCGTCTGTCTGTCCCCAATAAACACAAAACCTCCTGAATAGATTCACAAGCGGTTCGCATGGAGTTAATAATGAAAAAAATTTGCCAAGTGCGAGTCGGACTCGCCCATGAAAGGTTCCGTAGTAACTATAATAAATATAACATACTTAATATATTTATTTGAAAAAAAAAAAAAACCTTACAAATTTCTTAAAACTTGCTTATTTACAATTTTTACAACTACGCCAAATAACTTTGTTTTTCATAGTATTTGTATGAATTACAAAGTTATATTTGCGGTTTTCAAAACTATACTGTATCTCAAAAACTGCTGACTCGATCTCGTTCAAACTAATTTTGGTTGAAAGTTTACATTAAGATCTACAATATATGGTTTTTTTAGATTTTTCACTTCATTATTATAGAAGTTAGAGGGGACACACACACATTTTACCACTTTGGAAGCGTATATCTTTTAAATATTAACTTTATGAAAAAGTCATTTTAGAAACCATAATATCATTTTTAAAGCCCTTTCTATAAATACCAGACACGTATAGGTTTCATGAAAAAAAATATTTTCAGTTTCAGTTCCATGTATGGGGAGCCCCCTTTATTTTAAATATTTTTTAAATTTTCTCTTAAAATCGGAAAGCGGTTCACAGAATACATCTACCTACCAAGTTTTACATGTATAGTCCTAATAATTTCGGAATAAAATGGCTGTGACATACGGACGGACGGACAGACAGACAGACGGACAGACATGTCGAAACTATAAGGGTTCCGTTTTTTGCCATTTGGCTACGGAACCCTAAAAAGGTTTAATTATTATTAGGAATTTATAAAGTTTGTGTGAATTAGCAGAATTAGAAAAAGTCATTTTAGAAACCATAATATCATTTTTAAAGCCCTGTCTATAAATACCAGACACGTATAGGTTTCATGAAAAAAAATATTTTCAGTTTCAGTTCCATGTATGGGGAGCCCCCTTTATTTTAAATATTTTTTAAATTTTCTCTTAAAATCGGAAAGCGGTTCACAGAATACATCTACCTACCAAGTTTTACATGTATAGTCCTAATAGTTTCGGAATAAAATGGCTGTGACATACGGACGGACGGACAGACAGACAGACGGACAGACATGTCGAAACTATAAGGGTTCCGTTTTTTGCCATTTGGCTACGGAACCCTAAAAAGGTTTAATTATTATTAGGAATTTATAAAGTTTGTGTGAATTAGCAGAATTAGACCCTACGAAGCCTGGCCGTGTCACTAACGCCATGGGCTAGTAATCCTCTACCAGTATAATAATTCATTCAAATATAAATTTGTACATAATTACATAAAGTAGTTTTCTGCGCTTCTTTTCCATATATATATTATCTATTTATTTTATTTAAGTAACATGTGATCGAATTCGCTTCCTTCATTGTGTCACATAAACTTTTAATTTATGAATTGAAAAATAAACGAAAAAAGAAAAGAAAACTTTAACTGTAACAAACTTACTTCCTTGCCAAAGCGTCCATTTACTCCACTTCTATTTCATTTGCCAATCTTTTAACCTCGCCATATATAGTAACACGCCAGATATTAGTTCAATATAAGAAACTCCTACGGTGAAATTGTCGTCTCTTCAACCCAATCATCGCACCATTCACACCCGGAATGGCCTTCCAATTCGTCACTAACGCCAATCTTCCGCGTAGTGCCGATTGTCTCTGCAAATGGTCATAGAGCCAACCTTGCCTGTTTGCATATAGCTGGGCTATTGATTTTACACCCACGATGGTGCCCGATGTTTTATAATAGTACTGTTTTTCCTCTCACTTTTAATCGTTTAATATGTTTTCAAGGTCGTTGTGGGACGTTAAGTTGCTTTGTTATATGATAGCAATGTTTTTATAGACTACGTAAGTGTCAACTGAAACTAAGACCGCTTTTCTCTTTGCGATTGAGTTGTTTAAAAATTGTATTAAATAGTTTCATATTGTTATCGATTCTTATGAACTTAAACGTTCTAAGTCATCTTTAAATATAGGTAATTATATATATAATAATTTTTTTTGGGGTGGGAAAATCATCGAATGATTTCTTCTGCTCTGGGTCAAGCGGAAGGGTGTGTCAGATTTCTACTGACTAAAAACCCACCCTGTTCCTTCGGCTGCCCTACTTCTGGTGGGTTGTCCCGGAATCGGCTTACAAAATATTTTTTTTGTAACATACAAATGGAAAAGTCTAACTTATTGAGACTTGCTATGTGCCTCATGCCAAAGGTGTAAAGACAATAACTCGTCTGTAAATCAGCATAGATAAAGAAATTCAAGCTCTTTGGAGAGTACAACCGCGAGCTAACGATGCAAATTAGCGGAATATCCAACATTCTAACCCTAAAAATAGCCCGTAGGTACTTAATTCATCAAGAAAGCATAAATAAACACTGATGTTCAATCCAGTAGCTGGCATTAGCAAACAAAGCGGCAAGCATCATAAACAATAGATAAGTACAGTCAAACAAAGAGATTGGTATATAGGCATTCATTTTAATTTTCCACCCTTCTGTTGGCTCCGCTCTCGTGTCTGGTCCCACAGAATCCATATTTTATTTTCGGGAATAAAACTAACCTGTATTTCAACTTCAAGAGACTTTACTCCAAAAAGAAATTGTTGTATCTGGCTTTAACCGGATACAGCTGAGTATTAGTGTGACTTCCAGACTAGAAGTCAACCTAAGCATATGAAACAATATTGTTAGTAAAGATAAAACAATTTTGTATAACCTATATTATTATTATATTGGTAGGTTTTAGGGATACTTCAGAGAGTGACAAAAAATAATTAATTAGGTACTAATTATACACGCAACATTCTTAAGAAATAAACAAGGTTACTGAAAAAACAAGAACAAAACAAAAATAAAAGCCGTAGTCACACGTCACGTTATTAATTGTTTTGTTACGGTTGATATCCTATATAACGTGTGACTACGGCTTTTATTTTTGTTTTGTTTTTGTTTTTTCAGTAACCTTGTTTATTTCAGCATCCTGAAA
Organism: Tholera decimalis; assembly: GCA_943138885.2. NCBI lineage: Eukaryota > Metazoa > Arthropoda > Insecta > Lepidoptera > Noctuidae > Tholera > Tholera decimalis. The sequence continues at coordinate 32,716,757 of OW964565.2, forward strand.
ATCTTGTTTCATCCTTTTTAGCATCGATTTTTTTGTCGTAGTCGGGTTTTAGTTGAATTACTTTTTATTATTTAAACTATTTTGGTGTTAAATCACTGTGCTTCTATACTATTTACTTCATTGTTTATAAGTTCAAGTGAAGCCCTTTCAAATGATACCAAACACGGTATATCTAACTTACTTTTATTTTTTACACATGACTTTTTGACCGCTAGAGGGCGCCATGTTTAATTTAAGCAATATTTTTGATAAGTACAAGTGAAGCCCTTTCAAATGATACCAAACACGGTGTATCTATCTTATTTTTATTTTTTTACACATGATTTTTTGTCCACTAGAGGGCGCCACTTTAAATTTAAGTAATTTTTGGAAATGTGCATGTGACGCCCTTTCAAATGATTTATCTTATTTTTATTTTTAACACAACACTTTTTGGGCCCTAGAGGGCGCCACATTGGGTTTTGTGACACGTCACATAGCCTATGTTCAGCGGACGGTCAAGACGGTTCTAACGATACCTCATTTGTCGAGTTCCGATAAGCAGCTTTGGAGCTACGAGGGAACAGATGAACATACACACATACATACATACATACTTACATACATACATAGCCTGTCAAAATCATAACCCTCCTTTGGCTTTGCCGTAGTCGGGTAAATAGTAGCAAGTATTTAATGATGTTGTACACCAATCTCTTTATTCGACTGTACATAAAACTGTATCGGTCACGATTGCACGAAACAAGCACGATACACACATGCGTGCATTACACGCTAAACGTGGGTCGTGCATTGCACATTGTAATGTTACGTAGGTACCTACTTACTCATCGAGTACACACATGGTGAATCTTAATATCGTGATGTATCTTCATAGTGCAATCTCCTATAGATTTGTGGAAGATTCAGTTGGTGCTAACTTGCCCAGTGTCTGTTGACATGCACAAGATTGTGCTAACTAGCTAAGCGTTTTTTAAGATGCACAAGATTATCTAAAGCAAAAAGTGCAGAAGTAACCTTAAATTAAAGTTAGTAAGTACTTAAAGGCAAATCTGATACCAGTCTTGGCAATTGGTACCGTGGTACCCAGTTACACTACTGATTTTTGTGAAAATCAGATAGGCAGTCTATCCACCGGTCCAAGTAGACAAGAAGTTGACCCTAACCTATGTCTATCCTTTTTATTTTATCAAACACACTTTGAAACCTATTACAGTTTTTTTTTATTAAATCTTAAATCAAAATCTTACGAAGACTTAGATTTGTAAGTTACGCATTCCAAGTTTGACTAAGCCTGTGTACTTGAGGTACTGACTTATTACTTTGAAGGGCGTCGCACCTTCTCCAGAGCTGGGTACAAAATTACTGGTTTTCTGGAGCCAGCGTATCCTTTAAACCCTCCCCGACCTTTGCCAAACGAGCCAGCCCGCGATGCTGAGCCAGTAGCAACAAATAACCCCATAAATAATATGACCTAGCCTGACCCTTTGCTGTCCACCACCAACGACCCCGCTGAGCCGAGGCTCGTACTAGTTGGAAGCCCTGGCTGGGGGCCTTTAAATTTTAGAGGTCGCCACAGGATCGCCCGGTTAAGTAGTAACCAGCCTTAGCGAGCTGAACTACGAGAGGCCCTATCTAAAAAAAAAAGTATCCTGCAAATATGTCCCAGCCTAATAAAATATTGCTCTTAATCTATTTTCGAAAAACCTTCATATTATCATAATTTTAGGAATTATAAGCATAGTCCTTCGATCACTAGCAAAAATAATGATCAAAGGCATACTCCCAATATTTTAAACGCGCTTTTAAACCTACGCACGGTGGGCTGAAAAACGGCTTTCATAGACTTAGGCATTTTATTTTGCAAGTGCCAGTTTTTGTGCCGGATATCACTTCTATTTGTTATAACAATATACAAAAATGACACCAGAATTGATTCTGCACAAAAACGAAGGAATTATAATTTTTTTACGAAAATTTTGTATGGAGCTAGTATGAAAAATCGAAATATCTCTGAAACGGCAGCGATAACCGTAATATCCTTATAGGAGGTTTTAGTACTAATTATTTATGATTTTTTGACATACGTTACATAATGGTTGTAGATGCCTTTTTTTTTTTTAAATCGTCAAAATATTTTTATTTATTTTTACATATTAAACGTTCCTTTTAGTGTTTAAGTTGAAGAATTCAGAGCTTTAACAACTCTTAACATAAAATAGCATCACCCCTATAGACCTGAAGGACTAGACAGAGGTGTGTAGTATCTTGTTGATCTTGTAAGATTTCCAACAATACCAAATAGTTGAATATCAGTGTCAAAGTGCCCATGCTGTCGCTTCTTTTAGAAAGATAGGGGAATGAAATTGTTAATTGATCATACCCTAAAAGTATGATTACAACATAACCGGACACATAATAATATCGACACAAAAGGAATTTTAAAACCTTGCATACGTTCAAAATACAAAATAACATATTGTGTAGTCATCTAATGAGTCTGATGACAAGTAATTAGAATGATGGTTGTAGTCTTCTGATTCTAATGAGCCTATTAAGTGATTAAATGATTTGAAATATCTCGCAACAATACCAACTAAGAACTGCATTCACCTTTTTATAATTAGTGAGCTAATGTGATTTGCTAATGTTGATTAGTTCTACTATGAGTTCTACGAAATGTTTTTGACGATTATAAATTTATATTATCATATCTTTTATAACTTTAATGAGGGTAGTTAACTAATTATTGACTTTATACAATAAAAGGGCTATAATTTTGTTCCATAATTTAGATTGTTCACAACCGTGTAACTGCTAACACTAAAACTATTTGCTTTGCGACTACAAAATCTTAGAATGGAAAGTTTAATCACCAACTTAGATTTGTTTGTTCTTCTAAAAAGTGAGTGTCCTTCATTTAATCATGAAGTATTGTTTAGTGCAATTGTGTCCCGCATAGGCGATTGCCTTTCTGCCGAAGATCAAGTAACTCTCAAAGAATTTTGCCGGAGATTCACGCGAGCTGCTTTAAACAGGTGGCAGAAATCTAAACGATTCTTTGATAAGTTTAGAAATACGTACGGAGAGTGGTTGCAAGCAAATATTGATTGGCCGAGTTGCGTGCAAACTTTAATAAATCAAGAACCAACTGTTGATGAGATACCAAGAGCACGCTCAGTCTCTCCAGAACCTTCGACATCATCGACTGTTGGAACAATGACAAAAAGGTCCCGAAAACCATTCAAAGATCTGGGAAGCAAACAGAAAAAGAGAAGATCTAGTGAGCACATAGGCGAGGATTCCTGTGAATTGGCATATGCAGCTGCAGCACGTTTAAAAGAAGAAGGTTATGAAGATATCGCATCTGTAATCAATTATATGATCAAAAATCCAGAAGCTGCCGTTAAAATCAAGGAAAGCATTAAGAAAACAGTAATATTTACACCAGAGAAAGCACTTGGATTGCTTCTTTCACTTAAGCTTTCAAAGTGGCAATATATTACGTTGCGAGAGACTGCCATTCGGGAAGGTGCTAAGGATATTTACCCATCCTACTATAAACTGCAACAAACTAAGCTTGCATGCTACCCTCCTAATCAATCAGTATCAGTTACGGATTCATCAGCTAGAATTACACTTCAAGCTTTACTTGACATCACGGTGAAGCGGATTCTTCAAAGTCTTTCTGATAATGTGGAAAATAAGCAGTTAAAGCTGATATCGAAGTGGGGATTTGATGGTGCTTCCAATCAAAGCCGATACAAGCAGAAAATGGACGGCGAGCATGATGATTCAAGCATTTTCATGACCTCCTTGGTGCCACTGAAACTGACAGATGGAGATAATACTATATGGACAAACCCGAAACCATGCTCAACTTTTTATTGTCGTCCGGTTCAGTTCACTTTTGTAAAAGAAAGCCATGCAGTTGTCATTGATAACAAAAGAAAAATGGATGAGGAAATTGAGGCCCTTAACCCCACAGAGTGCATTAATAGTAACAGGGTGACTCATAAACTAATGATGACAATGATCGACGCAAAAGTCTGCACGTACCTTTCTGAAGCTAGATCAAATGCATCATGCTACCTGTGCTTAGCAAAACCAACAGAAATGAACCACTTAGATGCTGTAACATCAAAAACTGTGTGTTCTGACATATATGAATTTGGCCTATCATCCCTACATGCCCGTATAAATTGCATGGAATGTCTGTTACACATTGCGTACAGACTTGACTTCAAACAGTGGGCAGCAAGAAGTAATGAGCATAAAGATATGTTACAAAACAAAAAAAAACATTCAAAATAAATTTAAAGAGGAGCTCAATCTGTTAATTGATATAGTAAAACAAGGCTCGGGAACTACCAATGACGGGAATACCGCAAGGAAGTTTTTCGAGTTTCCCAATAAAACTGCAGCTATTACTGGGTTGGATCAAAACCTGATAAAAAGATTTGCTGTTATTTTGCAAGCAATAACATCTGGTGAGAAGATCGATGTCATCAAATTTAAAGATTTTGCTCGCAAAACAGCAGAAAAGTACGTGGAATTATACGACTGGTACTACATGTCATCAACCGTACATAAACTATTAATACACGGAGCTGACATAATCGAAAAAAATGATATTGTCCCGATTGGGACTCTCTCGGAAGAAGCCTCAGAGTCTCGAAACAAAGATTTTAGGAGGTTCCGGGAACATCATTCGCGGAAAAGAAGCAGGCAAGATTCTAATCAAGATATCCTAAATATGCTTGTTGTTTCTTCGGATCCTTTTCTAAGTGCACAAAGGCCGAAGTTAGATGCCAAAAGGAAGACAACCTTTTTTGCTGAAACTCTCGACCTAATACAGTTTCCGGAAACTGAGTTCGAGTTTGTAGGTATATCCGATCTGGATTCTGACTCGGAATTGGAGTCCGACAACGAAAGTTGTAAAGAAAATTTGTAAAATTTAATTATTTTTCTTTATGTTCTTTTGTTATTTATGTTAGTTTATTGTACCAATATGTTTAGTTAATAATTTCATAAATTATAGTTTCAAATATGTATTTTGTATAATTGAATTTATTAGATATTATTTTTGTTACTTCTGTTTTATTTAAATTACCTATCAATAAAAAGTTTATATACAGTCTTTTTTTTTCACATATTCTTAATATTTGGGGAAAAAGCATGCTTCCTAACGATGTTCTTAACTTTGACACAGTTCATGGATCGTTTTGAACAGTTTCATATGTTAAAATAAATAATGTTAGTACTATAATCCCCTATAAGGATATTATTATTATGTGTCCGGTTATGTTGTAATCATACTTTTAGGGTATGATCAATTAACAATTTCATTCCCCTATCTTTCAAAAAGAAGCGACAGCATGGGCACTTTGACACTGATATTCAACTATTTGGTATTGTTGGAAATCTTACAAGATCAACAAGACACTACACACCTCTGTCTAGTCCTTCAGGTCTATAGGGGTGATGCTATTTTATGATAAGAGTTGTTAAAGCTCTGAATTCTTCAACTTAAACACTAAAAGGAACGTTTAAATATGTAAAAATAAATAAAAATATTTTGACGATTTTTTTAAAAAAAAAGGCATCTACAACCATTATGTAACGTATGTCAAAAAATCATAAATAATTAGTACTATAACCCCCTATAAGGATGTTACGGTTATCGCTGCCGTTTTAGAGATATTTCGATTTTTCATACTAGCTCCATACAAAATTTTCGTAAAAAAATTATAATTCCTTCGTTTCTGTGCAGAATCAATTCTGGTGTCATTTTTGTATATTGTTATAACTAATAGAAGTGATATCCGGCAAAAAAACTCGCACTTGCAAAATAAAATGCCTAAGTCTATGAAAGCCGATTTTCAGCCCACCGTGCTACGGTCCATTGGTTCCAGACCCGACTACTTATAGTTTTTGTGGGTTTGAACCTAATTAGGCATATTATTTAGGGTAATTTATATCATCGCCACTGCTACGGTGACACGACATCTGTGAACGAAAATATCGTGAGTAAATCGACATGATATAACTAAAAATTTGAAGACATGTCGTGACTAACAACTCGCAATGAGCTCGCGTGGTGGATTGCGGCCACTTCTCTTAAAGAGGAGGCCTTTATTCCAGCACTGCGAACGTTATAGGGGTAGCACATTATTGAGAACCATCTCTATAAACCTGCGCTTAACATGCATGTATGTGCTCCTTGATGTACAACGTAAACAATGCAAGTGTGCCGACTGTTAATAGCTAATTATAACCCGTTCTTTAGCGGATTAGTAAATCTAGTACCTGACTAATGACCTGGCCTACGCGGGAATTAGTATACAATGTACATACTAAGTATGCCACTCGCTTTGCATGCATGATGCGTCCGTTAAGGCTTGTATTCATGCCAATAACCTTGACCATTTGGGCGGAGCTAACGACCCCTCTCCGCGCTTCACTCCGCGCAGCTCTCCGCTACCCGCATGCAACAGAAAAGAGAGGCGCGCTCGGCCCGCGCTTGCGCCGCCAGCATGCGTCGTCGCTTCGCCTAGTCTCGGCACAGAGTATCGAAATCACAGAAGGTCAAGTCATCATGAAAGTTAAATTCATTTTTATTTGTACCGCATCAAAAGTGGTCAAATTTTGTTTTTATTTATTATCTATTGATATAGATGCACTTTGAGTATGTACTGTAGAAACTATACCTCTATTATAGATCAGCCTGGCTCGAAACTAGTGTTGGGCAACACTACTCGAAACATGAGGTAAACAACTTGATGTATCTTTTTAACTTAATTATATATAAATAAAAATTAATGGCTAAATGTGTTGCTAAGCGCAAAACTCAGGAATGGCTGGACCAATACGGATTTTTTTTCGAATATTCGTTATAGTCTGAGGAAGGTTTCTATTAAGAGAAAAATGGTAGGTAGGTAGGTAGGGTAGGTATGTAGGTAGGAACTTAGAGTAAGGTAGATAGGTAGTATAATTATTACTAGTGTTTGAGGAGTGGCTAGATCGGCGTCACGGCGTCCTGACCTACCGCATGACGCAGGTCCTCACCGGACACGGAAGTTTCGGGAGGTACCTGTGTCTGATGGGAAAGGAGGAAACGCCTGGGTGTCACCACTGCGAGGGTCGCCCTGAGGACACCGTAGAGCACACGGTGCAAGACTGCCCCGCCTGGGCAGAGCACCGACGTGTCCTCACGGCGGCGATAGGCGGAGACCTCTCGCGCCCGGCATTGGTCGAGGCCATGCTGCGGGGCGAGAGGGAGTGGGAAGCGGTCGCCTCCTTCTGCGAAGCAGTCATGCTTTCGAAGGAGGAGGCGGGCCGCGTGAGGGATAGGATGGCGTCCTCCCTCCAGCCCAGCCGCAGTGGTAGACGCCCACGGCGTCGGACGTCGGCCGACGATCTCCGGCCACCGTAGGCGCGGGCATGCGGACAGCGAGTAAAGGGCAACTCGCTGTCCGACCATGGACCATGCCCGGGTCGACGGCGCGTCGTGTTCCACGCGCGCCTCAAAGAGCGTCAGCAACATGACGAGGCCCCCTCTGCAGAGGGCCGAAGCCTGCCGGGGTCGTGGGACTCATCCCGTTACCGTGGCCCCGGTATGTAAAGGGTTATTGAAGGAACACCGTAAAAAAAAAAGGTGTATAACTAAAAAAAAAAAAAAAGAAAAAACTAAAAGGTGTATTAACTCTATCTCTCTATCTCAACTGGCGGCTTCATCCGTACGAAGAGAAACCGGTGCATATCGGCTCAAGCCAGGCCTCGCTCAGACGAAGCGCACACACGCGCCTTGCTTGTAGTAGTGTACCTATCATAGCGCAGTTGTATGAAGCTTACCCTCTGTCCGTTTACTCTGTGCTATCTACTTTTATACGAGGTAAGTAAAGCGATAGTTTATAATGAAATATGTAGATCAAACTTTAAACTTACCTTGATAATAAATGTAGGTATACCCTTTTGTTTGTAATATTTTTTTAGACCTCTCTTCATTCGTTTCTGCTTATTCCCATGTTTTACAAACTAAATTTAAACACTACCAAAACTGTAAAATACTATGAGTTTATAACACTAACACTACTTATAGATACATAGAATACTCTTTAACTTATAAACAAGAATCAGAAATAAAACTTTTTGACGAATCGAAAGTCGGTTCTATTTTTTGATAATAAGTTTTATTTCACGCTTTTTAGTGGGTCGGTTTGTAATTTATCTAGTTACAAAAGCCAAAATGTCAACTACTTATCACCTTTTACAAAATATTTCTTTTCCCGTTGGAGAGCCGTTAATTTTTGAGGAGTTCTCCTGGTACATCACTATCAGCTCTACTTCACCATATGCATTGTGATGAGCATAAAGTGCTTAACATCTATATTCAAGTAATCTAATCGCAATCCACGAAATACTTATTATTGAGTAGTTTCGATGGCCATCTGGGGTCTTCGTCATCAGTTCCACTTCCTCAAATGGTGCTTTTCGAGAGAAACTAAACAAGGTACTATAAGAAATACCCAAAACGCTATAGTTATGCCCATAATATTTGAAGAGTTCCCTCGATTTCTCCATGATTTCATCATCAGATCCAAACGTGACGACAATAGAACTAACTAGAATGTATATTCTTTCAAACAAAAAAAGAATTTTCCAAATCGGTCCAGCCATCTGCGAGTAATGAAGTAACATCATAAAAAAAAAGTTCAAGACGAATTGAGAACCTCCTCCTTTTTCTAAAGTCGGTTAAAAAGCTATTCCACTATTTACAAAATTAATTTTTGCAGTAATATTTTACGATATTATTTCGTAGTGCTTGAGCTCTCGCAACGCGACGTACGTCCACCTAGCAACACGATGCGCCCCGCACTGAATTTGTGGATGAGTGCGGGGGTGATGTAAACGCAGTCTTTAATTGGACGCATTTTTAATTTATTGTTTTAAAAATAATACATATTTGTAAAAAGTAACAAAACCAAATTATTTTCATTTGTATTGCAAAGCAGTAGTATATTTTTTTATACTTTTTTGATAAGAAATTAAGGAGTAAAATGGTTTCATCTCAATGATTTGGAGGTGATTTGGCGTTTTTTTTCTTATTATGTGATACCGATAGAAAAATTGTGGCTAAACCAAATTACGATTCATATCATGTAGATTACTAACAATTTTTTTCAGATGTAATTTCTCTGTAATTGCCGACGAAAAGTTGCTTCATCTGAATGCTTTTTTCAAGCTTTTTTCGAGAGAGCAGCCTTAAGGTGTCTAGAGAAAGATATTGTCACAAGTCTCTTCTTCTCTATACTTGCAAACTAATATTATTATTAGTACGGTGATAATTGGAGATTGGCTTTTGCTAAATAAACTCTTTAAGCGACCGGAGCCGCAGATAGAAGCTTTGTTTGTATATAATCCATCCGACTGAATTTCTGCCAGGATGGTCTAAGTACTCGTAGCTCTAGCCTAAAACTTTCCTCATGAATCAGCTATTCTCAAATTGGTAAAAACTGTAAACCCCATAAAAATATATTTTTTTTAATTAATCACAAACTTAGAAGAAAATAAATGTATAGATAAGTAGATAATTTTTGTCTTTCGTGATAACTTTTCTCAAGAAAAACTTTTTACCAAAAAATTAAACCGACTCCCAAAAAACACTGCAAAGTGAAAAATAACTTTAATTTCGGTAGTCGTTGTCTTTAGTTTTGTATTTTCGTTTTTGGCACCGACTTCCGAAATTAAAGTTATTTTTCACTTTGCAGTGTTTTTTGGGAGTCGGTTTAATTTTTTGGTAAAAAGTTTTTATTTCACTCTTTTTAGTTGGTTGCTTTTTAATTTACCTAGTTACAAGAGCCTAAATGTCAACTACTTATAACATTTTACAAAATGTTGCTTTTCCCAATACTGGGCCGTTAATTTTTGAGGAGTTCTCCTGGTACTTCACCATCAGCTATACATCACCATATGCATTGTGACGAGCACCAAGTGCTTAATATCCATATTCAAGTAATCGAATCGCAATCCACGAAATACTTATTATTGAGTAGTTTCGGCGGCCATCTGTGGTCTTCATCATCAGTTCCACTTCCCCAAATGGTACTTTTTGAGAGCAACTGCACAATTTACTATAAGAAATACCCAAAACGCCATAGGTGTGCCTATAATATTTGAAGAGTTCCCTCGATTTCTCCAAGATCCCATCATCAGATCCTGACTTGGTGACAAATGGTACCAACTTCAAAGGATACCCTATCAAACAAAAAAAGAATTTTCCAAATCGGTTCAGCCGTCTTCGAGTACTCGGTGACCATACATTAAAAAAAAAAAAATATACGCGTCGAATTGATAACCTCCTCTTTTGGTCGTCGGTTGAAAAAGACAAATTATCTATATTAGAAAAAATATTTCATCGAATTGATAAACTTTTGGAATCACTTGAAAAATCCTAAATTTAATACATAATGCTCAAAATAAGAAGTCGTTAAACATAATTATAACGATAATGAGCTAATTCACGATGGACTAAATGTAATGGCACGCCATTAGGCTGGTACATTAAATCAACATAGATCTTCGTGTTTAGACTTCATTCAATATAATGTAGGTCACTTCACATAATTATTCTGTAGTACGCACAGCACAGCCCAAATAAAAATGATAAAAAATTGGCCGTGATTTATCTTTATTACCTAATTTGGTTTTGTTACATGGGTTGGACATTCAAAATTACTCTACACCGACCCTTTTTTTTCTTGGTAGTAAAATCATTAAATGCCTACTACCCGCTGTTGGTGGAGCGGAAGGGAAAGTCAGAATTCTACTGACTAAAAACCCACCCTGCTCCTTGAATTGCCCTTGCGTTCCGGCGCTGCGGTATCTCGGTAGAACATTCCCGCAACCACGTAAGACATTGGCCATATTGGGCCCTGTCAAAGCTGCTAACTGCTCTTTGAGGCGCGCGCGGAACACGGCGCGCTGCCGACTCGGGACTATTTTTACATACGTCCGTGTTTGTGTTATTGGTTGTTGTGCAAAAATGAATAGAGATTATTTCATTGATGATTTGAGGGTTTTAAATGGAATAAATGAGGTTGAAAATCAATGTCTCTTTCGGGCCCAATCAAAAACCATGCCGTTGCTTAAATTTCAGTGATCTGATGAGAACCAGTGTATTCAACGTAGTTTGGACGTTGACACACAGATCGTACTGCTGGAACACTGGCCTCCCCTCTATGAGAGGAAATGACCTGGACGGCTCGAATCCACCACGCAGGCCCAGTGCGGATAGCAAAGGAGGAGGCCGAACGCGCGAGGGAGAGGCATCTCTCTTCCTCACGCCCCAGCCGCCTCGGGAGATCCCCCGAGCGTCGGGAATCTCCCGCGCGCGCCTCAAAGAGCTGTCAGCAATATTGACGGGGTCCTATAGGACTATTGCCTATTGATTGAGTGTTCTAATGAGATACTGTAGCCCCGGAACTTAAGGGCAGCTGAAGGAACAGGGTGGGTTTTTAGTCAGTAGAAGTCTGACACTCCCTTCCGTTCCACACAGAGCGGGAGAAGAATGAACATTTTTAGACAGCAAAATGTCATGTTCATAATTTCTAAGCGTACTTAGGTCTAGTTTAGAAACACGTAATTTCCTTTGTCTCCGAACAACAGTATCCCCGTCATATCTACGTACAGAATGTCTTTGTTAATTCATTAATGTCAACTGACATTGCAAGACAAACACAAAGATGTCGGCTGCCTTATCTAGCTCAAGTACAGGATACTGTTACCTTCTACATGATTTTATAATCCATGCCAATATTAGACACGCGACCATTTTAATAAATGGTCCTACAATAGTGGAGTTTGTGGCTAAATAATAACAATCGCACGGCTCGATTTTAAGGAATTAAGCACACACTTAAGACCATCTTAAGAGGAGGCTCCCTAATTTGTTTGTAACTTTGCATTAATATTCTGAAACAATCACGCATACAATCAAAATGGAACTTTAGTATATGATTTATTAGATCGTTTTCTTTACATGTCTAAGACCAGGTACGTAATTGGAACATTTTCGCTCGATTCATTTTTTATCGAAAATCATGTCTTTTTTAAAGATTATTCAAAATTCAATCAAGATTACTCGGCTTTTATGTCTAAAATTTGTATTAACAGTTTGAAAATATAGTACATTATATACATATATACTTTATTATCCAAATATAAGATATTTTTTCTCTAGATCAATTATTACTTTAGTTATAAACGAAATAAGTATTGAGACTTACGACATTTAATTTCGAACCCGAACATGGTGAAAGAGCGCACGCGATATTATTTATTTATTTATTATATACTTTATTGTACACCTTACAATACACTTAAGGATACAAGTAATTAATTAGTGTACAATGGGCGGTCTTATCGCACAGGGCAATCTCTTACAGACAACCTTTGGATGGACAGAAATGAAAGGAGACAGATTTAGGGCTGTCAGTGTACAACATCATACTAATCAAACATAATAATATAAAATACATACCATATACATAAATATAATATATACTAATACATATTAAAATCATAATAGAGAAAGGAGGGGAAAAATTAAATTATAGTGAGAGGTAATGCTCTTTCACCATTTTTTTTAAAGTAGGTAATGTTTGAGCACGCCTCACATCTATGGGCAATGCATTCCATAAACGGGCTGCTTGGATAGTGAAAGATTTATCGAAGAAAGAAGTGGAATGCATACGGATACTTAACTCTAAATTTTCCGATGATCTCAAGGACCTTGAATGTGTGTCACAGAGAAACCGAAAGCGGTTTTTATGATAAAAAAGAGTGAAAGGATTAAATAGCACATTATAAAGCAGAGAAAGCAAATGAACATTCCGGCGAAACCTAATAGGAAGCCATTTGAGCTTAGTACGAAATTCAGAAACATGGTCATATTTGCGCAAGCCAAATATAAACCTAATACAGAGATTTTGAAGTCGCTCTAGCTTGTCGAATTGGTCTTGGGTCAAATCAAGATAGCTGGCATCAGCATAGTCCAATATAGGAAGAAGAAGAGATTGTGCAATTGCAATTTTAGTGGTGATGGGAAGAAAATTACGAAGGCGTCTCAGGGAGCCTGCAGAAGCAAACAGCTTACGACTGACTTCCTGGAGTTGCTTCGTCCAAGACAGAGTTTTGTCGATGTATATCCCCAAGTTCTTCACGGCGTGACTGAACGGAATGATGGTGTTATTAAAGGAAACTTGGCGAAGTGTCGACCAATCGATCTTAGAGATAGTCCGGGAACTACCAACAACAATCACTTGGGTTTTGGCAGGATTGATTTCACACAACGGCAGTTTCGAACCCGAACATGGTGAAAGAGCGCACGCGAAATTCAACTATATTACTGCTGCGTTAGCGTTTAGTAAACAACGGCCTAACCGGGGTGCATGGGGGCGGAGCTTGCATGGAAATTATTTTAGAGTGCCTGGTCTTAATATATCGAGATTCCTCTGTGCCTCGGTAAGCACACAAATCTTCAATCAATCAATCATTTATTTTTGTGAACATAAGTAAAATAGGTGGTAAAATATATGTCATCTCTCAATCTTTGTCAGTCTTTACGGGTAGTCAGAAGCTACAAAATCTTCTTGCAAAGGGGTATCGTGTTAGTTCCTCTGTGTAAAAACACAAGTAATCAGCTGAGAATCTGTACAGATTGAAAGACGACCTCAACATAGGAAAACGCGTAAGACAAAGGCAGGTAAAAGCATAAATAATGGTCCAACTTTTAACTTCGTCAAGTCTGACATACTTACCATTTATTTGTTCTGAAATTGATTCATTACCTCAAATTCTGTTTTAAAAACCTAATACGTAGGAATCATCTAGAAAGATTTCACAACAAGCCAACAATTTACTGATTAAAATCAAATTGTTGATTAACAGTTTATTTAGAAAATTAGTTTTGGATTACAAAACTTTTGAAACATAGACAGTCAGAAGTTTTTACTTTCGCATTTTAATTTAATGTTGAGTTATCATTGCCATTGTCAATCCAAAAGACGACGTACGTTTCGATTAAATAGTAAAAAATCTAGCAAAAGACCAATTAGCCTGAAAAAATCGGCACAATCTTATATTACTCATACTTCCTTAAACAACTTACTGGACTATTTCCAGTATTACGGAAGTATTGTACCGAACAATAATGTCATTGTAAAGCCGCTAGCCGCTTGACAGGTTGTCTGAGCAGCGCTTGCGCAGCGATGCGTGGGCGCCGACCTCACGCCCCCACTCCAGTATCTGCTGTGGGAAACGAGGCGACGCGATGAGTAATCTTATCGAGACGTGTTTGTCATTTTAATTGTTTAATTTGTGATTTGATTATTATAATAATTATGCTAACGTTCCTAGCAGCTCTAAAAATAGAAGTAGGATGACAATTGGTAGATACATGCATGATATATTACGTATATTTTAGTAACGAAATTAAAATTTTTGTTCGCTTCCATCAGATTAAATCATATGTATGTAATCTTTTCACCACCCTGTATTGACTGGCCTGGTATAGAACACGTAAGGCACTATGGCCGCCTTTGTATTTTTGAGTATGTCTAAATTATGGTCAATTAGTAGCAAAAAAAGGTTAAAACTAAAATCCATAGAAATGAAAAAGTATTTAGGAATCTTTAGATATACGTCATTTTAATCACAGGATGATTTGCTTCCATTCTCCCCTATGAACTGTTTCGATATTAGATACTTTCTCCAAAAAGGTCTTTGAAAGACGATTACAAGCTTGCCTTGCCACCAAAATAAAATATTCCTTTCTTTGTCCACCAGGCTCGGTTTCAACAGAAGCAGATGCAGGAGAGGGAAATGAAGATCGCCTCCCTGTACGAGGCGCAGCAGGCGAGGGCTCTCGACAGGGTGCGGCACTCGCCCAGCAACGTGGGCCATGCCTCACCACCACTGCCACCCGCTGCACAGCAACCAGGGAAGGTGAGAATCCCAAGAACCTGCAAATCTATATAAATTAAGCGTAATACTTGAGAAAGGGTCAACTGATCCAGCTGTTTTTTTCATATTTGCTAACGAGGTACGAGGAAGATTTTTATGAAGGGAAAAAATAAATATTCAAAGGAAAATAGTAAAAACAACACTTTTTAAAAGAATATTTCTTTTAAGTAACAAATAATATTCACGCGAGCGAACCTATGGGTAGAAAAAGCTAGTTACTTTTATAGAAGTAGTCCTGAATTTTGAATTAGTTGTTTTGTCATCAATCCAGCAATTGGTTGCCTACTGCGCCACATAGATCATCTTTTAAGTTTCAGTAGACCGTCTGGTTCTGTATTTTACACTTGCACCGGATTTCCGCGAACTTCAATAATACATTAATTGATTTAACTGGCCAACACAATTTTTGATGCAGCTAAAATAGTTTTAATTTTACAAAAATCGTTTGCTCTAGATTTTGAGTAAACTGTTACAAAGTCCTAGAATTTCATCGTTTTTGCATAAGTCTATCAAGTTATTTGTATAAGTCTTGCTCTCTTCATTACACTTTGAATCAAAGTTCCTATAATTTTCCGTAAAATCTGCTTTTTCCATAGAAATTTTTATCGTATGTAAATCACTATTCACATTTGTAAGAGTTGATTCAAGAGAGCAGGACTTATACTTTACAACATAATTATACTTATTGAAAATTGTTTCAAGTGAATTCACTTTGTACGAAGCTACGAAATATGCCAAAAAGCTAAAATTCTAGGACTTTATCAACCAATTACTCAAAATCTAGAGCTGACAAATATTATAGTATTTTAGAATATACACCTTATACATAGTTCTTTATGAAATCAATATAGTTTCAGCTGCACGAACACATATCTACACTTGAGAGCAATAAAATCGCACACCTTGACTTTTCTTTGTTAAGGCAGTTGTTTTTATGAATCTGAATAAATATTTTAAAAAACACACACTAATTGAAAGTCTACCTCATTACCTTTCTAATGATATCAAATACAGTGTAAAAAAATACCCATAAGAGGTTTTACGGCACAAAACCCAACAAACGGGTAAAATTACCCAATTTCGATTAAGAAATAATGAAAATCAAACTCAAAATTCTTGATCACATTGTTTATCAATAAGGTGTACTCCATCCCCTAGCCTTAATTACAGCTCTTAATCGGTTTTTCATGGACCGTATTAATTTTACCATGAAATCTTGTGGTATAGCGTTCCACTCCTCTTCAATGGCAAGGTGAAGCTCTCGGAGGCGCGTAGAAGCAGGGCTTCTTGCTCGAACTCTTCTTTTTAGCTCATCCCAGACATGCTCAATCGGATTGAGATCAGGACTACGAGCTGGCCACTCCATCGCGGTGATTCCAACGTCTTCCATGTATTAGCAAACTGTTCTAGCGACATGCGGTCTCGCGTTATCGTGCATTAGGAGAAAATCTTCTCCCATAAGCCACGCAAGCGGCCTCACATGTCCTTCGAGCACTTCTTCGACGTATCGTGCAGCCGTCAAACCTCTCGATCTCGGGCTGGTATTCGCTCCAGTGATGAATACAATGTCAGTTTTAGTGTCCAACATTATGCCACCCCAAAACACACACGATCCACCGCCAAAAGCCACACGTTCGCTTATGCAGCATTGTGAAAATCGCTCTGATGACCTTCTGTAGACTCTAGAGCGTCCATCATGACCATGTAATATCATTCTGCACTCATCAGAGAACATAACAGACCGCCATTGGTCATACGTCCAATTTAAATGTTCCCTGGCAAATTGTAGTCGGGCTTGTCGGTGAGCTATGGTCAATTTGGGACCATTTGCTGGGCGATGTGAAGTCAGTCCTGCTTCACCAAGTCTTCTTCTGACTGTCCACCGACTTATACTGACATTGCGAACTTCTCGAAGCTCTTGTCCCAGTTGAACTTCATTCAGTTGCCGATTTCTTAAAGACCTCGACACAAGAAAGCGGTCATCACGCTCTGATGTTCTTCGTCGCCGGCCAGATCCTGGTCGCCGAATGTAGCCACCGGTCTCTTGAAACCTCTGGTACACACGACGAACAGAGTAGCGGCTCAAATTTAGTCGTCGTCGAGCAAGGCAACAACTTGAGCGGCTTCTGCGGGCGTGGTATCCATGTTTTTCCGTATGCTTTCAGTAGAGATATTATCACGTTGACCTTTGGTATGCAACTGATTAGAATTCCTTTTTTTTTTTTTTTTTGTGAGTGGCATCTCGCAGGTCAACCTCTGAGGTTGGCGGCTGCTTAACCGGGCTTGCCTGTGGTTGCCTTAATTAATAAATTAATTAAAGCCTCCAGCCAGGGCTTATTAAAAACTTACAAACTAGGCGACTACACGCTAAGGGCACCCCCTGTGGGGTACGGACCTCGGCTTAGGGCGTCGCAGGGGGAGGGCAGCTAGGGACAGGCTGGATCATATCATTATTATTATTAATAAGGGAATTTAAAGCTACTGGCTCAGCGTCGCGGGCTGGCTCTGGCAAGGGTCGGGGCGGACTATTACGGGGACGGCGCGGCGGGCCTCGGCGGCGAGGACGGAAAGATGGTCGATTTTTGTTTTTGTAAACTGTGCTGGTTTCCTTACGGCTCTCTTGGAGCAGGGTGAGTGCGTCATCGGGAGTGACTAGGGTATGCCTTGGTCGGCGAATCTTAGAGATACGCGAGGGTTCGTATTGGGCGGCCGATACGATAAGGGGATTCCTATGTTGGATTGCAGTATCAAAGAAACGCTTGGAGATACGTTTCATGAACTGCTGGATGGTGGGCATCTTGAGGTCTACGTGAAGAAGCTCATTTCGAACATAAAAGGGGGCTCCCGTGACTCTACGGAGGAATCGGTTTTGAAGGGTCTGCATCTTATGGAGGAGGTAGGGCTTTGCGTGTGCGAAAACAACGCAGGCGTAGGTCATGATGGGTCGGATGACCGCGGTGAAAATACGCAGCTTGCACCTGAGTGATAACTTGCTGCGGGAGCTAAGAATGAAGTGGAGCCTACCTAGAGCGAAAGCGGCGCGCGAACGTGCCTGCTTTATGTGCTCAGCGAAGGAAAGGTGTTTATCGAGGACCACGCCTAAGTATTTGGCTTGCTTTTCCCAGGGGATCGGCTTGCCGTACATGGTAATCGGACGGGGGGAGGGTGGGTTTATCCGCGGCTTAGAAAAGAGGACTGCCTGGCTTTTGTCTGGATTGACTTCGATTCTCCATTTCCGGAACCACTTGGCCAGAGTGTTTGCGGAAGTTTGGAGAGTGCGAGCGATGGCATCGGGTTTAAGACCGGTATAATAGATAGCCGTATCGTCGGCAAATAGGGCTAGCTGAGTATTTTTATGCTTGGGGATATCGCTAGTGAATAGCGTGAAAACGAGGGGGGATAGTACGGAGCCTTGAGGAACTCCTGCGCGAATGGGATGGGGGGAGGAAAGCTCCCCCTCAATTCGGTAACAAAAGGTGCGATTCGATAAAAAGTCCCGTAGGATGAGCACGAGACGGTCAGGCACGCCGAGTTGGTATAGCTTATAGATTAAGCCATTGTGCCAGACTTTGTCGAACGCTTTCGCTATGTCGAAGAATAAGGCTCCCGTTATTGCGCCCCGTTGGAAGCCGGCGCTGACGTGTTCTATGATGCGGTGGACTTGCTGGATACATGAGTGTTCGGTTCTAAATCCAAACTGCTCATTGGGTATAAGACTCTTTGCTTCGGCGAAATCTTTGAGCCGCTTATATATAAGCCTTTCATAGATTTTACCGAGGACGTTGAGTAAGCTAATGGGACGGTAGCTAGACGGGTCAGACTTGGGCTTGCCTGGTTTGGGAATACCTATGACGGTGGCCTGTTTCCAGGTTGCGGGGAATATATTATTGCTCAATGCGCCATTGAAGATGGCAGTCATTAGCACTATAAGCTGGGCGGGGAAAAGTTTGAAAACCCTATTGGTGATGCCGTCGGCGCCAGGGGCTTTTCGCGGTTGGAGACTTTTAATGATATCCTGGACCTCATCAGGAGTGATGGGGGCCAATGGATTATCGGGATCTTCGACGGGTGGAAGGGAAGTTCTACGTTCGACTTCGGCGTTCACCATATCGAGGTGGGCTTGGTCTACTGGTTGAGAGCTGGGAGAACACTGGGACTCTAGGCTGTCGGCTAGGCATTCTGCTTTTTCAGAGTTATCGAAGGCGACACTCTTATCGGGACGAATGAGAGGAGGCATTGTGGCCTCTTCAGTGGATCGTAACTTCCTCTGAAGCTGCCAGAAGGCAAGATGGGTGGGCTCAAGTTCGCTCAGCATCTTGTCCCAGCTCGCATTACGCTGCTCGGCAATGCGTTTCCTTACAGCACGCTGTAAGTTGCGCATGTGAGCTTTGTTTGCGGCGCAGGGAAAAGCGCTGTATGCACGGATGGCTGCGTTCTTCTCGGTTATCAGATTCCGTACATCGTCCGGGAGTTTCCAGCGGTGGTCTACCGCTACTGGAACTTCCCTTGAACAATCGTTCAGGACGGATTGTACGTGATCTGTAAGCGAGTCGATCGCCGCCGTCGTGTCAGCGACTGAGACTATGTGGTCAGGAATGGTGTCCAAGTGAGGCGACGTGGTGGATTTCAGTTTTTCACTTACTTTCCTCCGGTCGGTGATCAATTGGGTCGGAGGAGGTTGGGTAGGATCATGGTTACCCGAGCGGGAACCTAGGTGTAGGATAACGGGACGGTGATCCGAGTTGAGTTCGTGAAGCGCTTCTATGGAGTGTAAATGGAGGTTTACATTCTTTAGGAGCGCCACATCGAGGACATCGGGCCTATGGTTGTGGTCGTGTGGGTAGTGGGTGGGAGTCATCGGAGCGATGACGTCATAGTTTAAGGTCGCGCCTAGGTTATACACGATTCTGCCTCTGGCATTTGTCGTGTTGCTGTTCCAAGCGGGGTGTTTGGCGTTGAGATCGCCCGCTAGTAAGACGGAGTCACTCAGGCCAAAGAGAGTCGTGAGATCGCTGGTGAGCGTGATAGGATCGTCTGAAGCAAGAGACGCGACCGATGGTGGGGGATGGTAGACAGAGATGATGGTTATCGGAGGATGACCAGTCATGCCTAGTCGACAGGCAGAGTACTCTAGGTGAGAGAGAGGCGCGGGTGGGGTCAGAGGGATGCAGTATAACTCCTTCCTATAATAAATAAGGGTACCGCCGCCGTGGCAGCGTGTTCTGTCATTGCGAACTAGACGGTAATTCGCAATTTTGGGGTCAGCGCGGTGGGGTTTCAAAAGAGTCTCCTGTATAAGGAGGACGTCTAATTGGTGGTCGCGGAGGAATTTAGTTATTTCGGCGCGTTGGTTGAAAATGCCATTGGCGTTGAAAAAACCTAATTTGAGGGATCGAGGCCTAGTGTGGTTTGTGCGTTGGGAATCCATTGGATCAGTCCATCGCATCCATCTGGTCGAGGCCTAGCACGACATCACTGTGTGTGCTGAATATTTGGCTGTACATTGCCGTCGTAATTTTGCCGTTATTCTGCTGCTCGGCAGCCAGAAGGGCATCGCGGAGAGACCTGGCTTGGCGGGTCATAAATATTCTATAGTGGCGCAGTAGAGTCTGGCCGCAAGACTCGCCGTGCGCGACGGGTGAGGGATTGGGCGGTTGTTTGGCTGCAGGAGCAGCAGTGGTTTGAGGCTCGGGTTGGGGACTGGCTGTGGCCTCTGGAGCCACGGCTATAGGCAGGATCTGCGCTGCGATGGGTATATCCATCAGTGTCTGCAAAGGTTTGGCAGTGGCCAAGGAGGGAAAGGCTTTTTCGTGGTTTAGCCTGTTCCACGGGGATGGTCTCTGAGGAGCGAGACGTTGGGGAATTTGAGAGGAAGGTGCCTCTCTTTGTTGGCGGGCGTTGGCGCGCTTCGCTAATTTAGGAGCGAGTTTGGGGGCTTTGGGACAGCCGCGGTAGTTTGCCGGGTGACCGGTCTGGCCGCAGAGAACGCAGCTGGGTGGTTCCGAACAGAGGGTTCGGTCTTTGGGCCGAGGGCAGTCCGCAGTGCTGTGCTCGCCCAGACACTTGACGCATCTGGGAGTCGCATAGCAGTTGCTCTGCGCATGGCCATACAGTTGGCAACGGTGGCATTGTCCCACTGTTGCGGTTTTGTAGGGCTTTTCAATTGAGATACCGGATAGGGAGCAAATGGACTTAATCTTGAAAATCGGGTGATGACCTTCGGTTGGTTCACAAATGACAAGAACCATGTCGTACAATTCACCGCCTCTCGCTTTATGTAAGCGATGGACGGCGATCACTGGTATACCTTGATCGGCAAGGTCGTCTTTAATATCCTGTACTAGGATTTCTTTAGGGACACGTTTAATAATAACACGAGTGGGCGTGTCCTCGGGGAAGGAGAAAGTGTGAAAGGAAATATTCCTTTCACGGAGGGCGCGATATAGTTCCCTATAGTCGTTCGACGTAGGGACGGTGACTTTAATGCCATTTTGGCAGGCACGGGCGTTTGTGTAGTTGATCTTTCGATCAACACACATCTTGGACACATCAGTCCATTTACCCTTGTCCTGGATGTAAAAGGGGGGCGGAGGGCGTTGCTTCCTTTGGGCTGAGGAAGTTTGGGCTATCGGGCTGGGGGGACGACTATTCTGCGCGCGAGCAGAGGTAGTTGGGATGGGGCTAGCGGGTCGAACGGGCGTTTGAGTTGGGGACGGGGGCGACACGGTGGTCTTTTTGGCCTTGCTGGCCTGGGAGGTTTTCCCTTTCTTCCTCTTGCCACCGGTGACGACTTGAAAGTCATCTTCCGAGGACGAGGGGCATGATGACAAATCATTGTCGGAGTTGTTATTGGATACAGGTTCGGTGGTGTCCATTTCACGGAATTCAACTGCAGCGCACACCTGCGCGGCGTCCATTGTTTTATGAACAATGGGATTAGTAGGTGGGCCGGAAACAATGGATGATTTCGGGAATTGGGCGGTCGGCACGACATTGTCGGCGGGTGGGAGCGATAGAGGGCTATCTACCTGGAAGTCGTTCGTTGTTCGATGAACAATGGGATCGGAGTTGATAAACACTTCCGTGAATTGACCAACCGGAATGCCTTGATCAGCAAGCGGGGGAGATAATGGGCTGTCAAGCGCGTCACTAAAATCAGCGACGTTGGCTTCGGTAGCCGGAGGACAGTTAGCGACTTCACGCTGGATTTTTCCGCCATATTTGGCGGAAATAGCAGGGTTTTCCTTAAGTATTTCTAGCAATATCTCCAAAATATTGGAGTTTGCCATGATTGGCGAATGAATCAAAAATTTAATGGGGAAATTTTGGAGATTTCTCTCCCGCGGGGGACCTATTTAAAGCCTAACTGGCCTAACTCCCCAGATGGATGGGTCCGGGGATGTGTAACCCTCCCAGTCGGGTAGAGACTGGGAGGTGAGTACCTAATGGTGAGCCCTAAGCTTGTAACCGGTCGCCAGTCTTATTGTGCGAGCCGGGCCCTATTGGGTCTAGTGCGAAGGGGTAGACACACCCAACCGACACTAGGTGTGTAGCTGAAAAGGAAACTCAGTAACTAGGTTTGACTAGGAGATCCCCCAAGGCCAAAACCTAGCACTCGACTCCAATTGACTGCTTCACCCTGAAGGGGATCAGCGGGTGCGTCGGGTCAGCACCCCCTTGGTATTGTTGACACCGTGAGGTTTCCAACCAAGGACCACGAAACTGTGGTTTTACCCTGAAGGGGCCAAACCAAATTGTTTTTGACGATACTCTGTTATAGAAACAAAATATCCTTCACTGCCTTGAAAAGGCGGTTCCGGATCGAGAGTTGTAGTCGGCGACTACGAATGACGTCACGGCGAGCGCGACGAAGCGATGACACAGACACAGAACGATCGGGAGCGCAGAGCGGCACGACTGTCTCGGGCGAGCGTCGGGCGGAGAGGACTCCCAATTAGAATTCCAAAAAAAAACGACCCTTTTATACCTGCGGGTAAGGGGTGCAAGTAGTGACAATGCTAACGGGTGAATTTGGGAAATTTAGGGAATTTGGTGTACGGCTGGTTTCTGTGAGTTACGTGAAGGTCAATGATTTTAATTTTGAGTTTTTTTAAAGCTAAGCTTGTATTCTTTATTTTGCCTAATGATTTGTACCCAATATCTTTAGATTTAAGAAAAAAAACAGTTATAAACCAAATTACAAGAGGTGTGCGATTTTATTGCTCTCAAGTGTATATTTTGTAGGCCCGTCTTATATTATAGAAGATAATGGAATCAATCAATGAAGCATTAAAGAAATATTGTCGAGTTTGCCTGAAATGTTTTAAAAACAATAACGTTCAAAAAAAAATTGAGCTAGTTGATATTTGAGAATATGTTTACCCGAAAGAACAGCTGAAATAGTCATTGCCGTTCCCACGAATGTTTATACTCGATATCAATCTATTATTCACTATGTAGTACGTAGAAAATAACATTATTACTGAAGGTGAAGAAATGTCTCGGAAATACCTATACAATGTTTTTAACCAAGGGCAATTTGAAATACTTTTTGTAACATTAGACAGCGACACGTTTTCGGCACGGAAGTTATTCAGATTCTCCAATTCGTGAAATTATTTTCATTCATGTCCCTTTTCCTTATTTACTGTCCAAAAGCTCTCTCTAAAGCCCGTCATGTCTGATAGCCAATATTTAGGGGAGATTTAATATCCTCGACCTAAATTATACTCGTTTTGTGGATAAGGCACAGCTCCCACCCTTTCTCTGAGTAGAGGTCTATGTCATATTACTGCATGGTGTGCTCTTTTTTTTACATTTCACGGAGGGTGTCAGAAGTATTTTGCCTTATAAAATTAACAACCGCAAGGACAGCTTAGTATCAGATGCGCCATTATCTCTTCTCCTCCGAACAAATTCTACAAAGCGGGCTTTCTATAACTCCTATGAGATAAAGGTGTTAATTCACGACCCATGACCAATAATGGCAGCTAATGGCTAAGGGCTAACACTGATTATATTTCAACCTGTTTTTTACCCTTTACAGGTGCGACAGATGTTCGAGGAACGTCGAACGAAAGCAGGCATTGACAAGAGTTATCCTCTACAACCGATCCACAACACAGACAGGGCGGCTGCAAGGAAGCCTTTGCCAAATGGTTACAGCAAGGTCACCACCAACAAGCTTAGTGTTGAGAGGAAGACCAGCAAGCACGTAAACAGCAACAACAACTCACATAGCGTCAAGAAGCAGCAACAGCATGTAAGTAAACAATAACACCTAACTGATCTAGAACAAAATTATAAATATACAAAGCTATGTAACGTTCACTTGTCAGTCCCAGCTCTTTTTTTCGCGCTCTGCTTGGAGCAAAAGGGTGTGTCATGTCAGACTTCTACTGACTAAAACCCACACTGTTCCTTCAGTTTCCATAGTCATACTGTCTGTTTTGGCAATTTTGAGATTACATTGTAAATGCTTGAAGTAGTCTCTAGTCAGATCTTTCTCTTTTCTTTCAAAGGAAAAATTAAACCATATAATTTTTTAATCTTTTTACAGAAAACTGAGAACATAGTCAATGGATCCGGTGATCTCAATCACAACCACGAACCGGACCTAAACTCTGTCAAACATGTGGTAAGTAATCAAAGCTACTATAGCTTCTTCTCCTTACCCAATAAGGCTCATATTTTTTTAGTTGTCTAGTACTCATACCACAAGGTCCGCTTGGTTTGGGACTAGATGGCGTTGTGTGAAAGTTGTGGAAAAAAAGAAAAAAAATTCAACTCCCTGCCAAATAAATGATTTAAATAGGACACATCTTTCAATACATCTGTCTAGGGACACTTCTCAGATGTCTTAACTTAGCAACACACATCATCGCCTCCAACAGGTGTGAAACAGAAGCTTCGAATAATAAAAATGTCTATACTCCAAACATCAAAGATAATCATCATTGTTGTCTTTTTAATGTCGTAATCTAGACAAACCAATTTCGCTTTCATACAATTGTTCTACCCTCCTTTCCTCTTAAGCTGCCACAAAGCAACGGCGAGGTGATAGACCCGAGCACAGACGAGCCGGACAAAACTGAAAACAACTCTCTGATAGAGAACGAGACATTCCCTGAAGCACTGGCGCCTACACCCACGCCCAGGTCCCCAGATCCACCAGTAGTCAACAAGAAACCTCCTCCAAGAAGGTAACTTCATTATCTGTGTACCTTTTACACAACATTGTTATAGTAGTCTTTAAGTTTAGTTTTCATTGTGCGTACAGCTAAGGAGTGGAATTCCCTACCCAGAGACTGTATTTCCTGATAGCTATAACCTGGGGGTCTTTAAATCAAGAGGTTAATTATAATTGGTTTGCTGGGCTTGGTAATTTTCGACCACAACATCGCTTACCATCAGGTGAGATAGCGGCCGAACGCGAGCCTATCATGAATAAAAAAGCAGAAGAAAAGATTGCTTTGGTATTGGAAGTCAGATTCCAGGATAAATTAAAAAATAATACAAACCTTGTCCCTCAACTATTCGTCTAAGATAGAAATACATTTGAGAACTATTCAGTTGGGTAGACATCCCACCCATACGCACAAAACGTTTTGGGAATACCTTCATTGTGCGTACGGCTAAGGAGTGGAATTCCCTGCCGGAGTCTGTGTTTCTCTAGTCTTTAAGTCAAGAGTGAATAGGTTACTTTTAGGTAAGCGTGCTCCATCTTCGAACACATCATCACTTCCCATCAGGTGAGATGGTGGTCAAACGCGAACCTATTTTTAATAAAAAAAAAATAAAAAAGTTTGTTTCCTTAGAAATTTAGATGCAGCCAAATTTTACTTTGGTGATGACGAGGAGGCTCTGCGGTTACTGGCTAAAATGTTAAGATGTCTCTTGGTTTTGTCAATGTAGACTGTTACTAGATGAATTGTTTCTATCATTTAGAAGTCCTGCTCAAAGAACCAGTCCAGCCAAAACAAAACCACAACCGCCACCAGTAGTTTCGCCGCCACGAAAAGTCGCAAGCGATAATGCTGTAAGTATCCATTAGTTGCAGATTGATATGAGTAGATCTGCCTTTAATTAGTAAATTAGATTTGTAATCCAGCTGTCCCTCTTTATCCAGAAACTTATAGGGTCCCTCAAAATATGAGCATTCATAGCTCCATTTATTTCCTTGCAGAAACTTGGAATCTCAAACCATACACACTCCATGCTAGGTCGCCGCGCTTGGTACTAGACTAAAGAGGCGAAATTACTAAGAAGAAAAATATACTGGCTGTTAAAAATATTGAAAAAGTTATAGCCCCTGCGAAGAAAAATAAGTTTGACATTTTGAATAAAAGAATGTCATTCTAAATTGAAATTTTTCAGAAAATATTTTGTCAATATGACCGCAAAAATTTCGAGTTTGCGAAATTATTAAGTTTTTTTTTAGTTTAAATTTTAGTTGAATGTTAGCTGACTAGGAGAGTCGGTTCTCTATAGTCTGTATGTGATGTGTTCAGGTGTCGGAGAGCAATAAGGCCCGCGGGGCCATGCAGCGAGGTGCTAACCCGGTGAGGAAACAAACAAATTAACATCTATTTCTATTAATATCATAATCATCGTTCAACTTAATTTTGCGTCTCTCTCGTGAATATGATACTTGAAGAACATGATTTACGTTCTTATAAATGTAGACAGAAAACACCAACTTTTTTCTTAAATTAAATCTTTTGCCAATTGTGGGCACGATGGCTCTTAACAGACACATGGGTTGCATTGGTAATCTGTTAAAATTCAGTTTCAAACACTTGATATAACTGCTTGTAACTGCTGGCCGTCCAGTGAAATGCTGCCCGTCCCTTTAGACATTTTTTTTTTAACTATGTCTTGTCTTTTTACGTTTTATTTTGGTTGATTTTTGCGTTATTTTATTTTCAGGTTTTGACTAGAAGACCACCAGTGGTAGGTTACATTTTATTTCTCAACCCCATACCACCCGTTAACCCATCCTCTCTGAGGAAACGTCAAACAATTTGACGAACAACACCAAACTATTAAGAACGTTTGGGGAGGCCGCAAAGTGGTACCCACTCACGCCCCTAAGACGACCCACTGACCCAAACTGCCAGAGCGTACTGTAATCTACTCAATATGGGAGTGATATGAAGATTCAAATGACGTCGTTATTGCGATACACGCTATTTTGAAAAAAAATTAGGAGTGGTAACGCCAGTTCGAAAACACATTTAGTCGAAAACCGCTATATCGAATGACATTGTCGCGAACACGCTGATTCGAAAAACTGTTTGAATGGTACCCTAGTACAAAAGTCTTAATTAGTAGTCTTAATAAGTACTAATATTAATCATTTATACTTAGTAGTATAGACAACTAGCTCAATGTCTGTTTTATCATTTTAGCGTAGGTATTTCTTGGTAATCACTGGGTCGCGAATTCGATCCCCAGACTAATTAAGATTGGAATATGCTATTCGCAACAGTGGATTTCAATGCCAAGACTTTCGTACCATTCAAACAGTTTTTCGAATCAGCGTGTTCGCGACAACGTCATTCGATATAGCGGTTTGCGACTTAATGTGTTTTCGAACTGGCGTACCACTCCTAATTTTTTTTTTATATAGCGTGCGTCGCAATACCGTCATTCGAATTTTCATATCACTCCCACTCAATATATATACTTACCTTCATTCGAGTTCTTTTAATAGGTTCTCTTTAAAAAATGGAACAAAAAGAACTGGAGTAACATTAAATATTAATTACTTATCTTACTAATTAAACAAAACTAGCGGTTGTCAAAAGGCGGAAATTCGTGCACAATACAAATAAATTAGAATGCATTATTATATCAAAATATAAGCTTTCTGTACTCTTCTCTAAACTTTCATCATCTATTTAGCCTTGTGTATTAATGCTTTACTTGGAGCGACTTTCTAACTGACCTCTACAACCCACAGCTGGGTAAAAAAGACCCCTTGGCTAGATCAGTGTCCGATTTACTGACTGAAGGTTGGGGTATTATAATATGTATAGAAATGTAGGTATTTCACTTCTTTTTCTTAGCATGTCAATGTCAAATAGCTAGACGGAGTCTGCCCAGAACTGGGCAACAAGTTTGGCATCTTCGATAGCTTCCATCAAGTCCTGCAGTGAGCAGTTGACAGGGCACGCAGGACAGGAAATTAAGTGTGCCATGGTTTGTGGAGCAGAACCACATATAGATCGATAAATCTCCACCTGAACAGATTTTCTTTACTGCAACCAATCTGGGTACGGAGTCTATTTAAAGGCTTCTAGGTCAGCCATGGCAGTTCGTGTTCAGGTGGTAGATGTCCAGCTGTTCACATTTGAACATCCCTTCCAAGACCATTGTCTTGGAAGGGATGTACTTTCTAGCCACAGCTTTAGGCGCTACTTAGGCTGCTCGCCAGTAGAGTGACACACTTCAGGAAACTTCTAACTTCTTCTTCGATACTTCAATCATTACTAAGATGGAATGATGACTTTTTACTCTGATATCCGAGTGCAAATCAGCACAGCAGCTACCATCAACCATGTGCTATGTCTTAGGTAGAGTGATAGTACACCATGGACTACCCGCATTTTTGTTTTTTCTTCTTCCGTGTCAAATCCATCTAAAGTTGTCCGTAACAGAGCGTTTATAGCGACAAGACCGCCCATTGTATCACCCTTTTTAGTCCTTATTTGTTTTCTGGTATACAATACAAAGTATATCTATTTATCTGTCCTGCAAGGAATACGTCGAGTTACCAGTAACTCTGTAGATACTTTCCTTATTACGAAAATGAGATGATGACTTTTTACTATGAAATCTGAGTGCAAATCAGCACAGCAGCTAGCATCAACAGTCTCAGGCATCAGTCTTAGGCAGAGTGATAGTAGGTACACCGTGGACTACCCGCATTTTTGTTTTTTCTTCTTCCGTCTCAAATCCATCTAAAGGTTGTCCATAATAGAGCGCTTATAGCGACAAGACCGCCCATTGATTGTATCACCCTTTTTTAGTCCTTATTTGTTTTCTGGTATACAATAAAGAGTCTATCTATGTATCTATCGATCCTGCAAAGAATACGTCGAGTTACCAGCAACCCAGTAGATGCATTCCTTATTACGAAAATGAGATGATGACTTATTAATCCACTTTTTAATAATCCGAATGTACAACATCATATTGAAGATGATCTATCGTATGCTATTCCTCACTAACAAACTTGAAATAAGTGTAATTAAGCTAAGTTGGCATCACCCATACATTTCTAAGAGATTGCGAATATTCTGGAGAATATTATGTATTCGAACATGAGAAAGAAAAATATACTTATATTTATGATAGACTGACGCTCAATATAAACACTAAAGAATGATTCACGCTACACCGTGTCGCGACCGGGCCGTGCTCTGGCTGGGCCCCGGACATTATGGTATACTTTTTGTATGAAGTGATTCAAGCTTGACCGTGGCTCGGCCGTGCACCGGCCGTGCACCGCCGGGACTCGGCTGGGGCACGGCGTTGAAATGTCGGTGGGTATTGTTTCCCGACTCCGGCACGGTCCGGCCGAAGTAAAGCATTCTTTAGACAGTCTAAAATAACCATAAAACTTGCTCTCGTCATCTATTAATTCTTTGTAAAGTAAAGCAAATTCTCCTTCTGCTTCTCGCTTTCTCCAGGTTGGATGTACACCCCATCTTCTTTAAGTAGGTAGTTCGCATCGCTTCGTTTTTCCAATACTTCGTCATCGATGGCAATTGCAATAGCTGTCAATTCAAATTCTGAAAATTGCATATTTACTTGAGCATCAAGTCTATCGACAGATGAAATCACTAGCTGACAAGAACCACATAACACAGATATAGTCGTGCAAATAATACACCCAAACAGCCCGGTGTAGCATGAATGACTGGCCCGGCCGGCTCACGGTGGACGTGCCCCGGCCGAGGCCCGGACCGGTCGCAACGCGGTGTAGCGTGAATCATCCTTAACCTCTCAAGGACCGCCATATTTACGTCAACCATCCGTCAAGGACCGCGGGCGGGCTCTTATCGTATGCCAGCGGGGCTCAACTAATACTTGTTTACTGGCACGTTTTTGTGCCGCTGGGGCTCTAGAGGTTAATACTCAGCTGCATCCAGTTAGACATCAGCTACCATCAACCATGTCCTATGTCCTGGGTAGAATTCCGGCAGCGTTGCGTCGGGCGGGTCCGGCGCGAGCGCAGGGCCGGCCCGGCGCGGTGCGGCGGCGGTCGCTGCCAGCTCGGAGGGCCCGGGTGTCTCCTGCACTGTGTGCGGCAGAAGGTTCGCCGCCGACCGCATCGACAAGCACCAGGAGATCTGCCGCAAAGCACACACCAAGAAACGAAAGCCCTTCGACGCACTGAAGCATAGGCTTGCTGTGAGTAACAACATTGTTCCATCCAAAGGTTGTCTGTAAAAGATTGCTTTTAGCGGATAAGACCGCTCATTGTATCACCCTTTTTAGTTGTTAAGTCCATAATTTTGTTTTACTGTTATGGTGTACAATAAAGAATATATCTATCATGATTATAGAATGGAATGGGATATATCCTAGTTGGTAGTGTTAGAATAAAAACGTCAGTAACATTATTGGTGGGCTGTATATTTACGTTGTTACAACGTGTAGTTTAAATCAGATGACGAAATAACCAGTATGAGATTTGTAAGGTATACGATGACAACAGTGTTTGTGCCATGCTTAGTGATGTTCTTAACAATTGTGATATATCTTCGAGAGTCGCCATCTTCCGAAAGTGGATTCTAAGCGCGACTAACTAAAAGCCCAACCACCAGTACAATAACATCAACCGTCATCTCGCTTGTCCACTCTGCGCAAGAATTCTTGTGAACATAAATGTCTTTTTTCTAATTAAGAAACGGTTCGCTGTAGCCGAAAAGGGCACGGAAGGATTATTATTATACATCTTTGCAAATTTTGGTGACCTTTGACCCCCTAAACTTGCAACAGAAGAGCAAGATTCATTCTTATAAATTCTGCCTTTGCCAGATTGGCATCTATATTGTCTTCCTCATGGTCAAGTCTCCCTCTATATTATTATCTTAACCAAAATTGTATTACATATTGATTTTTGTACTTTTCTGCTGCCTTTACACATAGGGAAGCGACGACGCTGATGGTTATAAGGCAAGCATTACTTGACGCATTGTTCCGTGTCGTTCATCATCACATTTATTCTTAACACTTAATAAAATCTATGCAGATACTGCAGCAGTTAGTTCTGTCACTCCACATAATTATGATATAATCGTGTGAGCATTTTCATTTCGTTCATCGTCAATTAATTACAGATCATTGGGAAGCACTCGGGATATTTTTACATAAATTAATATAAAACTTCAGAAAAATATCTAGTTCATTGCGCCAAAAACTAGATGATCAATCTTGCATTCAGTATGCAGCAAACATACCACATGCAAGCAAACCACACTTGACACGTAGTGTTTCGCCCCTCCCCGGGGCATCCTCAGGAGATGTTGACTCGTCGACTGCTGCACCGATGCGGCGCTAAATCTAAACCTACGGGATAAACCGTATTCAGATGTTCAAATAAAACTGATATTTTTGTTCCACCAACTAACTCATCCATACATATTTCAGGGCACTGAAGCGGAACCCTTCATAGGCAAGCTTCGCAAGGCTCCAGCGAAACAGGCGTCAAACACCAAAGTCAACAAGACGCTAAACAGCAACTGGCGGCAGAAACACGAAGAGTTCATCAATGCGATACGAGCTGCCAAGCAAGTGCAAGCGCATCTTAATGCAGGCGGTGAGTTCATTAACCCACTTATACACACACACCACAGGGATTCCCGAGTCGGTCGATTTTCTATATGAAATTTCTCAGTAGTAGCCCGG
This sequence comes from Tholera decimalis, assembly GCA_943138885.2. Taxonomy (NCBI): domain Eukaryota; kingdom Metazoa; phylum Arthropoda; class Insecta; order Lepidoptera; family Noctuidae; genus Tholera; species Tholera decimalis. Next base: position 32,748,701 of record OW964565.2, read on the forward strand.
AGTTTGGAAGTTGCCCGTGTGATACCCCCCGTGCCTCAGAAAGCACGTTAGCCGTTGATCCCGGCTGTGTTTTGAATATCTTTAACAGTCATTACGGGTGGTCCGAAGCCAGGAAATCTGACAGTGGTCTAGCTAAGGGCGCGTACACATAGAACGTCCGATTTTACAGGATCCTTTTTAACTGATCCGTCGCTACTGGAGGTAATATTCACACAGCATTTACAGGACCGATTTACAGCATTGGACACGTGCACTACTCTAGGAATGAAACCGGCCAATGGCGGCTGTGTGCAGCACACCGCACCCCTCGCACCCTCGTGCTAAGCCTCGCGCGGTTTCGATCCGATAAAACGGATCAGTATTTCCGTTTTTTGGGATTTTTTTCTGGATTTGGAATACTGTCATGTGTAAACTGCCTCATACAACTACATACGCTAGTAACATATACGTTTAAACGGACCTGTAAAACGGATTGCTGCTTATTTTGCCGGATCACTATTTTTTACTGGATCAGGAATACTGTACAGGCAGTCCTCGACTTACGTCGTTTCGATTTACGTCGTTTCAAGTTACGTCGAACAATGTATTGACACTATTCCTCAAACATACGTCATTTGTTTCGATTTCCGGCATAGGAGAATTCACTTGTCGCGATGTCAATGACCGTGGGGTCGACGAGGCGCGGTGTTGGCGTACGGGGATTACCCCGCACATGCTGCTGATTTTATTTAGTTACTTCAGGAACAACGGACAATCAAGACGTAATACATTAATTTCGAGTCCGTGTGGATCCTAACCCTTGAGTTTTACATGTAAACATACGAAAAAATATGTCTCGACTGACGTCGTTTCGATTTACGTCGCGTATTTCGAGAACCTAACATGCCGTAAGTACGAGGACTGCCTGTATTCTGTGTGAACTCGCTCATACAACTACATACGCTAATAAAATATACGTTTAAACGGACCTGTAAAACGGACGTTCTATGTGTACGCGCCCTAAGGGGTAACGTGTTACCCAGCTACTGGGTTGTGGAGGTCAGATATGCAGTTTCTCCGTGTCCGTCAGTGCATCCGGTTAGACTGACCGACCTTAATATAGTTGAGAAAAGGCTCAAATGCTGATGACGACACACCATCTATACTAATATAAAGAGGTAAAATTTGTAAGTTTGTATGTATGGCGTAATCTCTGAAACTACCGAACCGATTTTGAAAATTCTTTCGCTTAGGTACATGTAGCTACATTATCCCTGAGTGCTATAAGCTATAAATTATCTTTATATCATGCATATTAGCCGAGGTATTATAATCTTTGTCAAGCAAGTCGGGGACGGGATCCTGTGGAATATTTTCAACTTCTACGCGGACGAAGTCGCGGGCAGAAGCTAGTAAGGATATACTGTATAGTAGGGTATTTTCTTAAAATATTCTACTCTCAGTCTACCACTTAGATTATTGACACGTATTTTTTAATTTTTCACGTACACACACAGTGCTAAAAAGTATAGCAGCCGTATGTCGTCGTAACATGCCGTGTTATACTTGCACTGTCTGACGTTAGCAACCACCACTCCAAAACTTTGAAGCTTTGATCTTTGTATTTATTTATTTATCTGAAAAGGCATAAATTACGCAAAATTAAAGTCTAACTAACGTATCAAATAGATACATCATTTTGAAACATAGAAACTAAGTTAATTCTACGCAAATTGCTATTGCTCTTTAAAAAAAAAAGCAAGGAAAGAAATATAAACTACCCTATTATATGTATCTAACGTTTATTAAGTACGACGACAGCCTTTTCATCATAAACATTAACATCCTTCAGATGTCTGAAAAAATTCCTTAATTGATAATTTCCACATTTCCAGGTAAACTAAGCGACCTCCCACCTCCCCCGCCTTCTGAAAACCCAGACTACGTAGCGTGTCCTCACTGTGGACGCCGCTTCAACCAATCCGCGGCCGAGAGGCATATACCCAAGTGTGCCAGCTACCAGTTCAATAAGCCGAAGCCAGCCACCAAGCGCCGGTAACTGACCGAACGCGGCACGACGAGACCCGAGTGAAATCCGAAGTTAACCGAACGGAAAAGGACCGTTACGTTTAAAATTGATCCTAAATTCTAGAACAGTTTTAAGCCGAAAAAAAGCGCTGGTCTCTCGTTCTGTGATCACTCGTGTTTTGTTCGTATATTGTCGTAGTGATTTTTGGCTGTACTAATTTTAGGAATAACAAATTAATCGTTAAGCCCTTGATTCCGCTCTCTGACCCTGTTCCTTCGTTCAAATCATTATGTTTAACATCGACTGCAGCCAGGACTTCCCGATTTGGATACTCGAAACTTTCCTGCAATTCATTTTCACGTACACATTATTTTATTTAGTGAAGTCTTTCTTTGATATTATAAGTCCAAACAAATTTAGTTGCTAGGATGGATATGGGCGATGGGGGATACCCGTATAGGTTTGAGTACGAACGCCTCAGAAACAGCCGAGGCTCGTTCTCTTTCCAAGACTTCATTCTTCGAATGTGCTTAGCGTCCATTATCTACTATTTAATCTGGATGTCTATATATTACTTTCATGAGCTCTTTTGTAATACTGGGCAAAGACCTTCATTCGCCAGACATAGAATTCTGTCAGACATTTTATCATAGACAAGTAGAACTCCTTAATTGTACGTTATACCTTTCCAACTTCTTAAATTATATCCACTCAGTTACTTAACTTTTAATTTCAATACTAACGATGTTTTTTCAAGATTCAAGCATGACTCCTGTAAGTTACAACTGTAAGTTGTCACTATCAAAAAACATATTAATTAATTTTCATGCGATGTCTTTCAGTTGAGCTATGAATACACTGGAGTAATCTGACAAGTCCTATTGTCACGTTGTTTAGTAATTTGGTCATGTTTTATTAACTTTTCTACACTTAATTACAAATTTTACAGATACATCTTAACTCCAATAAATCTATTCAAATATTGTTACGATCCTTATTACAATAAATATGACCATTTTATTTTTTCAACGTGCCAATATTCCCTGTCGGTGTTTTAATCCAGTCAATGTATAGTTCGACTTCAATTAATAATTTTGACATTGCATGGAAATTAGCATATTACTAACATTATTACTTAATACATTTTTATCGTTTAGAAAACTTGAAAAGACAGACTATAAGTAAAAAAAAGTTAAAAAAATAATTTTGTACTTAGAAGACCTAATTGTACTTAGTGCAGCGCCATAAACTATTGTCGGGACCTTATTCTAGATAATAAAGCTTTGACTACAAGGAAAGATTTTTAAAGTAATTAAATTTGACGATTGTACAAAAGAACTAGCTTTTTAAATGTTAACAATGCAGATGTTATTGGAATATTAAAATGTACTTTATTATTTTGTAAAATTGTGTAGTTTCATTTTTCTTCACCCAGCAAAAAGTACTTAGTACCTAGTGATATTGGCACAGGTCTGGCCTCTGGCTTACCTACCGGCATCGCCGGCGCATTCCGCCAGAGCTGTTACATTTAGTGTAGGTAAACATTTTAAATGAAACAATGATAAACTTAGGATACATTTTTATAATTCATAAAAAAAATAGAGAAGAATTTTGTAAAATAATGATTAAATATAACGAAGCAACTAATTTAATAGTAAACTATGAAACAACGAATAAACATGTTATGCACAAATCTTTTTAGTGGGACGAATGGCACTAATCAAAGAACATTCCCATTCGTCCCCTCTTGAATTAGGAAGGGGACGATCGGAAACAAATATTATTTTTGTGAATTCCCGTTCGTCCCGCGAGGGGGACGAAGTCGAGGGGACGAACGGGAATACACCAGCGAGTCATACAGCCAGCCAGTATTTACGACTTCTACGAGTATCCTGACCATCAGCATGCAGGACGCACATTATTGGTCATCACCCTCAGCCTCTTCATCAACCTTGGCACAGCACCTGGTCGACACAACAGCCAGCCACGTAGCACTGCATCACCCCGACCCACTGGAGTATTATCCCGAATTCTGATCCCGACCCACTGGGATATCAACCCGACTCACTGGGGACAGCAACGCAGACAGACTCACCGTGAACTATGCGGCTTCCGGTTCTAAACCACTGGAACCTACTTTATACATCCTACCCCTACCCTGTTCCGCGCATATCCCCAAAAATCTATTATTGTAACTTACCTACGGCTGCCGTTTGTAATCTTAAATGGATAACTTCAAGCTGTAACGTGTGGTCATAACTTATTGACTTTCACAAAATCTACTTGGTAAATACTTGCTCTGGAGGTGGTGCTATTCAATTCGCTAGACTAAAAGGGCAGAGCCAACGCACCTGAGAAAGCTTTTCCGGCTTTTCAGCCTCTAGTATATTAGCACGAATCTGTGGAGGTATTGGATGGCGCGAGTCAGCTAGCATCTTAATGGACAAGCATAGAAACAAACTCTAAAAGGCGTTTTCTATGCGATTTTAATTTTAATGCAAAAACAGCATACATACATTGAAAGGTTTCTTTCTATAATGGTGGCTTTGCCGGAGAATGACTCAAAAAGTTTAATACTGTTGTATATATTGTGGTACTGGTAAGTTTTCAAACTAGGTACATACATATAAGTAATAAAACAGTAAAAAAGTGACTGTACATAGACAAAAATAATTGAGGTGGGTTAAGAAACGGTAACACGGCAAAAATATTTTAAAAAAAAGTCTGTCGGTTTGTACACGCTAATCTCCGGACCTACTGGATGTATTTTAATGAAATTTGGTAAGTAGATAGTTGACATCCTGGAATAACACATAGACTACTTTTTATCGCGGAATTCCCACGGGATCGGGACTTCCGCAGGAAATCTTCCCGCGCGAACGAAGTTGCGGGCAGCAGCTAGTATTATAATAATCAAGATCAATGAATTAACATACTCACATGATATAGGTAGGTACCTAGTTAGGCTAAATTAAACCACTCAGGTATGCTTCAAATTCTATATTTTGCTTATTGTCTTTTTAACAAATCTTAAATGCAAATTATCGCCCCTCGCTCAATACACCGGGAAAGCGTGAATGAACATTGTTTTGATGAACGTTTTGTTCTGTTATTGTAAATATATGTATTTACTTCTCCGAAGCCGTATTGGGTACGTAGGAGAACACCACTGACGACTTTGGCGGGATCAGGAGATCATCCGCAGGTTCAGCGTTGTGGTTGGAATAACTGGAACAATGATAAAGATATTAGGTCTAAGTAAGGCGGAAGAAACTAATATAATCTACACATACGAGTTATCAGGCGTCCGGTTAGTCGGACTTACAATAGTTAGGCTTTTCGAATGCGTGTCCGACCAAGATAAACGGTGACCGGCTTTTGTCAGTTTTTTTTTAATTATACTATATAAAGCTAAATTACCACTCACTGACTCACTGACATAATTGTTCTCCCAGATGGTGGATGGGGAGGTGGGTATATTTGTATCATTAATTTGTTCTTTGCCAGGGTGTAATTTATCTATAATATGTATGTATTTAGAAATATATATGTATGTTTATCAGTTGTCTAGTACTCATAGCACAAGCTCTACTTAGTTTGGGACTAGATGGCGTTGTGTGAAAGTTGTGGAATATTATTATTATTATTTACAAATCGTTTTCTTTTCTCAGCTCTAGGCTGGTTTCTGCCATATTTACGGACCAAAGTCAAATAAATGTAACGTGTGGTGTTTGTTTTTATAAGTGTGTTTTCTTCTTCCACCTGCATGAATTTTCGAACGATTCTACAGGTATTTAGTATGGCTTATTATTATTATTATATTTGACAGTTGTTACGAATAATCAGAAGCCAGAAAATCTCATACTGGTTTTGCCAGTGTGTCTTGCCAACGTGCTACCCAGCCACTGGTTTGTGGAGATAAGATAGACAGTGACTCTATGACACTAATACTCAGTTGCATCCAAATAGACTAAAAGCCATCCCCAATGTTGAGAAAAGGTTAACCAGTTGATTTGGGTACACTGAAAAGCAGTTACCACAATCAAGATTTTGTTTAGATTGATCACGTAACTTGTTTGCATTTGAGCCCATCAAGCACAGTGATCACAGCTACCAATTCTATTTGATTGAGGGATCTTGATTGGAGTTATCACAAAACCTATTTGCAGCAATCAAGTCAAAACAGTTGCTCCAACCAAGATTATTATTGTTACGCCAGTCGCTTAATGAAGTACGTCGAGAAACTTCGACAGAAATCTAGAATGTTCGAGACACTAACGCCATCTAGCGGCGAGTAGCAGTACTGAGTATATCTAGTCGAGACACTAGCGCCATCTAGCGGCGAGTAGCAGTACTGTGTATCTCAAGTAGCTCTGGAATATTCTTAGCAGCATAAACAGTGAGTCGATTTTACAAGAATGTTCTAGAACTCATAGTCCGGGGTATAAATAGATCGCAAAGGGGCGCAGAGAGTCTTATTACGAGGCAAATACGCGATATAATCGAAGCTTTACAAGTGAATTTCAGTGCGATTTAAGTGTTAAGTGACAAGTGTTGTGGTGCGAATAACTGTGTTAAATTTTTATTGTGTTTAATTAAATAAAGTGTTAATTTTGGATTAATAGGCGTTAATTATTTAAATCCCGAACCCCAGCTCGTAACATTATGTATTTGATAAATACAATCAATGGACTTATTTAGCGCAAGATTTGATCAAGTTGTATGATTAATACAATTAATTGCAATGATAGATGCTATCAAGTCAAATCAACTTAATAAAGTATCAATGATCTTTATTGAAGTAAACAAAATGCTTGATTGACACAAAAAATGATGACTGTAACAAAGTAAGTTGGTTAACTTACTTTGTTACAGTCATCATTTTTTTAATTTGTCTCTTTCTAGAATGATGTCATGTTAAGGGTAATCGAAAACTTGTTTGAGCGTTCAATCATTTGAACTAGTATTGCTGCAATCATGTCGTGATGATCGACTAAACTAAGATTTTGATTAATCTAAACAAGATATCGTCGATCAAGCTAAAAAGTCACTTGATTGGCTTGCATTTTTTTCAGTGTATACTTACTTAGTGTAGGCACGTACGATGTGTGTCATATAGTGCGGCGTCAGCGTTCCTGGTACCGAGGAAACTGACGTTATGTTGGCTCGCTGCTCCTCATCTAAGGGGTTGAACAGCGCCAGGTAGCCTGTGTGACCCGTCTTCCACCTGTAAAAGCAATTACAAAAGATAATGTAGAGGAATTAGTAATAAAAAGACTTACAGGAAACCCACCAATGCTTATACTACTCATCTTATATTTAGCTAAACAACTTATCAACTTTATGTTATTGCAAGTTATTGTTTTTATATTATAAGGTTCTATTCTTCTAGATAATTTGATTTGCTGGTAAAAACTAGCCAAGTCAAATGATGAGGTTCAATAGATCATAAGTTATTTGCTTTGTGTAAATAATTCGACTATTCAAATTGAAAATGTCATATTTTTAAATGAGCATTGACAACAATGCTCATGATGACAAAAAAAAATACAAGGAATTGTGTTTTAAGAAGAAAGAATGTTATACGTTCTTATAAATAAATTTCAGGATTATCAACAGAACTTGGCACACATTTAGATCCCAAGTCTTTTGTCGGCGAAGTCGACAATTGAACTTGGCTCCCATTTTCACATTTATGTTTTTGGTGGAATTATTTTTTTATTCAGATCACATAAGATCAATTGAAGAGAATTGTGTAACAATGATACTTATAGACTACTAGCTTTTACCCGCGACTTCGTTAGAGTGGGAGTTTTTGCCTGCATAAATCCCGATCCCGTGGGTATTTCGGGATAAAAAATATCTTATGTCCTTCCCAGGGTCCTAAACTTTTTTCTTTTTCCCATGCGAAATTTCATCTTAATCGGTTCAGCGGTTTAGCCATCTAAAAATAACAGACAGACAGTTACTTTCGCATTTATAATATGTATGGATATATATGTATTTATGTATGGATGTTAATAAGTACAGAAATTGACACAATAAAACTACTTAAAATACGCAAATCACCGCTGCACCATCCCGAGAGATTGCAAAACAGCGATTGACTGACGTACAGACGTCATCAAGCTACCAGAAACTGTCAAATGTTCCCAATCAACCTTGAACCTAATTTCTTTAACAATAAAGTTGAAAATCTATTAATGAAATTTGACAGATTGTTGTAGCTTGATGTGCTGGCGTCTGTACCTACAGTCAAATCTCTCCACTATCATATATCGTAGGAGCCAACTCTCACAATTATAATCATCTTCAAAGATTTCGCTGATAGAACTCTCCTAAATTAAGCGTCAATAGCTTAATGGCTAAAGAGTCGGCTTTGTGATCAAGAGGCCGCGGGTTCAAACCTCGATCATTACAATTTTGCCGTGAACCCACTCCAGACACAAGCATATTTTCTTAGTTTGAGAGGGTAATTCATGTGCCTTACAGCAATACAGTTGTAGGCAGTATTCTCTTGGAGACGAATTAGGTAAGTTTTGAGTTTTGGCGATGCGCCATCGTTACTTGGTGGATGCATACGCACAAAACGTTTTGGGAATACTTTCATCACGCGTACGGCTAAGGAGTGGAATTCCCTGCCGGAGTCAGTATTTCCCGACAGCTATAAACTGAGTCAAGAGTAGGTTACTTCTAGGTAAGCGTGCTCCATCTTCGACCACATCATCACTTACCATCAGGTGAGATGGTGGTCAAACGCGAACCTATTATCAATAAATAAAGAATTCTATGACTATTTGTCATACTAACAAGTGGGAATACATTTTGATAATATTATATTAACACTTTATTCTCATAATTTAAGACTTGTTTTAAATCTTTGAATACTATTGTAATTAGGGCGTCCAATCCCGCAGCTTGAATTCAATCTCGGTATTTGCGGGACTACGAATTTTCAATCCCGCGGGATCTCGGTATTTGCGGGATCCCGCATATTGAAAATATTCACATTTATATAAGGCAAATAAAACAATGAATTAATCAACTAACTCCACGAATATTTACGTAATACACCGTTAAATACACCGTTAAATAAAATTACACCGTTTTTTTTCTTAACAAAAAACAGTAACAAATACTGAATAAAAAACTTTACTGATATTTTAGGCTACCACTGACTGAAATTCGGCTATATTAGGCTACATAAGCTGTAAAAAACGGGCGACATTGGCCCCCGCGTTGTTTGCAACACTGCCGGCCGCCAGTCACCGAGCGATTGCGCTCGCGAGTGGTCGTATACATGCTTTTTTCAGTCCCGCAAATCCCGCGGATCCCGCGCCCGTAATCCCGCATCACGCGGGATTGGAAAATGACGCGGGATCCCGCAATACCGAGATCTCGGTATTCCGGGATTGGATGCCCTAATTGTAATATAATTCAAGGACTGTCTCCATCTATTTGGGTAATGGTGGGTATTAAAATAAAGTCGTAATGCACATACCTGGCCACTGCAAGCAGTGTGTTGACCGTGGAGTTCCGAGTTGGAACACCTTGGACTGTGTACTGTCCGTGCTGGACACTGGCGTCTTCACGAAGAGCCACGAGGTGAGCGATATCTTCAGTCTGAATAGTGAAATTAAAGCTTTAATTAGTTGAAAATGTCTTATACTACTTTAAGAAGAAAGTAAGGAGCTAGATTTACAGACTAAATTAGCTTGCCGGGGTTGCGAGATATACAACGTGTAATTTAAAGGGTATATACATACCAAGTGCACGGCTTCTTTGGATGATAACAAACGATATGGCAAGGGTTTTCTAATCCTGTCTACATGTGTGGAGCATATTAGAAATTTCAATACATTGATACCAGAAGCCGAATTTTTCAAATTAAGAAGAACGAAGACAACTATCGTTTTGTTGGCAAGTGACGTGGAAAGTGATGACTCTCATATTGCTGTGACACGTTTGTTATTACTGGTATTCAAAAAACATATGAAACCAATAATTTGGGGTCAATTCTGTGAGTCACTTATTTTGAGCTGAAACTTTGCATAGAGACTCCATACCAGATGTTGTCTTCAGTCCTTTTGGATAGATATGGAGTTTCCGTTACACGTATAGATAGAATATACTTTATACTACACCTGCTCGGAAAGTACCTTGATACTTTATCAAATTTACGGTAGAAAGTACGTCATTGCATATCGAACAAATATGCGGGGAGAAAACGCATCTGAGCGGGAGAGAGAAGTGTATGAAAATCCATTTCTTACGTGGTTTTTCTTTTTTAATTTTGGGTAAGACTATGCGCCGGTAACCTAAATATCATAAGCCAAAAAATTTTTACAGTGAGTTTTTATCTCCAAGTTCGCAAAATGACACTGGCCACTAGCTGTGTGTTGGATGGTGTCGGGCTGGCAGTGCAACCCTGCGGCGGCAGGATAAACAATTTGAAAAAAGAACATGTGAAAATTGCAGACGCCATTGGCGCCATTTGTGAAAACAGTGTTACATTAAGCTTCACTAACTGCAAAAATTTCAATATAAATTTCAATTAGTAAAGATTTAGTATTTTATTTTCCTCGGGCTTCAAACGACACCCTCGACGGTAATCGGTCACTTTCTCCTCTCGGTGAACTTATCTTTAGGCCAAGCAAAATCACAGTTCTATCAAAATTTAGACCAAATTTTTTTTAATTTTTGGTTCGACGGGAGACCAATTTCAAAAAAAAAATTGGTTACTTATATCTAATGTCCAAATGTATTTTTTCATTAACAAAAGTCAACTTTAGTCATTAATTAATTAATTATGGAGATATTAAACGCCGGGCAGCACTGACCGACGCGGCCCGAACGGCAAGTCTAGTTGTCGGCCATCACTGACCGACGCGGCCTGAATGGGAAGATGCATTTTTTTTTCTTGGCGTTCAACGTGTTAAATAACAATATTGTAAAAAAACTGGTTATAATGGCAGTCTTATCGCTGAGAGAGATATCTTCCAGATACCCTTTGGAAGGACTTTACGAGTTTTAATTGAGATGCCGCGGAACCAGAACTTCAGGGCAGCTGAAGGAGCAGGGTGGGTTTTTAGTCAGTAGAAGTCTGACACTCCCTTCCCCCACCCCAGAGCGGAAGAAGTCATTCGATGATTTTCACAACCAGAAAAATAGTTTACTATGCTGAGTTAAGGTTTAACACTTTCAAGAAGGCTTACAATTTTGTTCCACCTAGATATTATCAATATTGTTTCCTTTCCCGACTATATTCGGGTAGATTTGTTCCCATTTCTTCTACTAAAGAGTTCTATTGTAGAACTAATGGGTTTTTTTTTCTAACAATAAAACTACTAGTTGTTCTACCGTAGAACTGTAGAATAGAACAGAGAGAATAAAGGCTCCTATTGGTTAATTTTCAGTTACCCAAAAGGCAACAATGAAAGACAGTAAACTGCCAGGCGCCGAACTCCGATGGTACCATAAAAATTGTCCAAAAAGATAAAATAGTTTGAACAGAAAAAACTTGACATGACCACTTATAAATATTCAGCATCCTTCATGATTACAATTAGTTTGTTCTATGGATAATAATAACCAGTAAGAAACTCCATAGTTACTCTTTCTAAAACACAATTGATTTTGACAATGTTACACTATTGCTGTCATCCCATGCCAAACACAAGAAAATTCAGCTTAGTAATGTGAATTGTACCCACATTGCAAGTTCTCTTTAAAAAATATATATAATACTAGCTGACCCGCCACGACTTCGTTCGCGTGGTATCCTACCCCTACCCAACCGATACCACTACCCCTATCCTACCGATACCCTACCCATACCTTACTCTATCCCTACCCTACCCTACCCCTACACTACCCCTACCCTACCCCTACCCTGTCACTTGCCAATAAAACGATAATTCTCTTTGTTCTTCTTAATTTGAAAAATTCGGTCTCTGGTATCAATGTATTGAAATTTCTAATAAGTTCCACACATGTAGACGTAGGATTACAAAACCCTTGCCATATCGTTTGTTATCATCCAAAGAAGCTGTGCACTTGGTATGTATATACCCTTAAATTACATGTTGTATATTAGATAATGTTATTCTTCGACTAAGTACATCAATCTTCAAATCAAGCCCTTTGTTGACTATATTCGGGTAAGGTTGTTCCCATTTGTTCTACTAAAGAGCTCTATTGTAGAACTAATGGATTATTTTCTAACAATAAAACTTCTAGTAGTTCTACTGTGGGACTGTGGACTAGAACAAGTGGGAATAATTATGAGTTCTATTTACCTGATAAAGAACTAGAGAGAAAAATTCAATTAGTAACTCTTTTCAAAACAGTTGATTTTCATAACCGATCAGGTTATTAACTTATTTATTTATTTAATACTTTATTGTACACCTTACAATATTTATATGGAAACAAAAGGTAAAACTAATGTACAATAATAGGTCTTATCGCACAAGGCACTTATTCTATTATAAAGATCTTGGTACAGTTCTGAATGACTGGCTGCCCTACACTAACTAAAAAGCCGCTAACCCCAAATAATACTTCTCGAGTAAACATAAAAATAAGTGAGAAATTATTTTTCTACAAAACCACGCTAGCTAGGACAATGGTTGTAAATAATTTTTGTGGACATAGTTTCTGTGCACAATATATGACTTTTTTTTTTAAATATTAATTATTTTTAATATTGTATTATATTTTAGTATAGTATTGAAGTTTAGTCGCTGTTTAACTAAGGAAGTGACAAAAATTATGTGTTTTAACTGATCAGCAAAATTGCTGTATCTCGAAAAGTATTAATAGTAGGAAAATGATTCATAGACTAAAAGATAGAGAATCGAAAGTAGTTTAATGATACATTACATAGTGAAAAATTACCTTTTAAGGCTTAACGGCCTTTTAGTTATATAAGTTTTTAAGCTAACATGGTCAATGACAGTATTATTAGAGCTTACGGAATAAGTTATAAGGGGAATGTTTAAGTTATAATTATTCGGCCTTTTAGTTAGTGCAGGGCAGCTGGGTTCTGTTACTAAGAGTATACTCACAGATTCATTGGCCTCCTTCTGGAGCTGCCTGATGTTGAGGATTGGCACGGCTGGCAACAGGAGCTCGAACGAAGCAAACTCAGCCTCAGCGTCCGGAGATGTCACCAACTATGAACAAGCATTCTTGGTTAACAGGTTAAATCATTTATTTATTTATTTACACACACAAGTTGAAAGACATACAGACAGAAAATACAGAACAGAAAGTTACAAACACAAAAGAGTTAGCAAGGTGGATAGAGATGTGGTGTAGCACTGTTACAAGTTGGCTCTGTTACTTTTAACCTCTAGGGCCCCAGCGGCACAAAAAGTGCCAGTAAACAAGTATTAGTTGAGCCCCGCTAGCACAAATTTGTGCCACCAAACCCCGACCGATTTAAAACTGTATTTGTAGTAAAGATAAGTCTTAAAATCGTTTGTGACCGGGGTCAGTTTACGCTTACGATAAGAGCCCGCCCGCGGTGCTTGACGGATGGTTGACGTAAATAATGGCGGTCCTTGAGAGGTTAAGCTAAATATTTTTACAGCCACTTGTATACAGGTTTATTGCTAAAACACTAACAACCTCTCAGGACTATGTTAGTAATATTATAAACAACAACTTTTGTTCTATGACTTTTAATAATTCATCAGATTTTCATACAAAAATATTTCAGTTGAACGCTCCTAAATGTTACATAGTCTACGAAGCAAAGGAAAGCGCTAGTAATGTAGGTAAACTGATAGAACAAAAGGCAACAGAGGGATCTTGAAGGTTTGTTTTTGGTTAGTGTATTGTTTTCTAAAAAGTCATAGAACACAAGTTGTTGTTTATGATGTTTGTAACACGGTCCTGCAAGGTTGTTAGTGTTTTACTAATAACTCTATATCTATATAAGGTGTATCTATTCATACACGAAATATTTTAAGGGATATACCTATAGCTGGTAAAAAAACCATAGCAACTAAAAAAAATTAAATAATTTGATATTTCTTGACACACGTAATAAATACTGGTTCTTTCTTATTTTTTGACATCCAATACGCCAGTTTACGCGGGTTGCGGCCGCGGCGGTATTTGAGACGATGCGCGTTTTTTATGATGATTAAAGAGTTTTTCTCTTTTATCATATGAAAATTATAATAATTACGTAAAATAAAAAACATTGTGAATCATTTTTTTTTTCGTGTTTATAGTTTCTTTACCAGCTATAGATATATCTCTTAAAATATTTCGTGTATGAATAGATACACCTTATATATTATAAAATGGAAATGTTTGTTTATTTATACGCGCGGGGCTTCACTCTCCGTAGGCTTTATCACGATAAAAACATAACCTCCTTATTTTGCAACCGGCTAAAAAGCCTATATTTTTCCCCACCTCTTTGCACTTCAAGCTACTTCCATAACAGATTTCATCCAAATCCACCCAGCACTTTCAAAGATTACCGCATTTAAACAAAGAAACAAACTCATCCACACTGAATAAAATAACATGATCTAGTCTCATCTTTAATATACACGTTACCTATCATATGTATATCAAATATCTGTATAATGTAATATCTGTAATTACTGCTATGTATATCTGCGATCTATTTACATTTAGTCAATCTTAAATATTGCATGTAAGATATGGTTATATTATGATTATATACCTATTAGTGTTCACTGTAAGATTTTCCCGCCTCTAAAACGTTAGGACTTTTAATTGGCTCACTGTCTATATTTTCTGTATTGAATACCTGTTAATCTTCCATACTTCTTAAATTAATTAACTCTTGTATCACAAACCTGAAGGGCAGGCCAATTGCCAAGCGTCTCGTTGATATTTGCGGCGGCGGCAGTAACATTCTCTCCTATATAGATGGGCTGGGCGGCGCGCGGCCGTAGTGTCGTCCCGTTACTTTTTAGTCGGAACAGCTCTGGACGCCCGCCGTCTTCTTTCAAAGTGAATACTGACGTGCCTGAAGGAAAAATTACTTAGTTACAGTGCGATTCATCTAAGAATAGGATTAACTTAGCGCCATATTATGACATCTTGTTAACCCCTCCAACTAAGCTAAATTTGCTTGTGTCTGAAGTGGATTCACCACGGCAATCGTGAAATGGGATGGGCTCGATTACAAATCCAACACCTTCGCCATTGGGCCTTTGACGGTTAAACCATACACAAAACGCGCTTACATAATAGACAAAGCACATTAAGGGTCCTTTTTTTTATTCTGGATGAGCACACTCTTGACCTCGATCTCGCCTGATGGTAAGCGATAGATGAGGTCTACGATGGAACGAGCGAGCCCAGAAGATGCCTGTTCACTCTTGCTTTAAGAGTCCCTAACAATTTTACTACCAAAAAAGAGAAATTACCTACTTTTGTAGAACAAATGTCTCAATAATGGCATAAAATATCATTTTTCTTTTAAAACAGCGTTAAACATTGTATATTTATCTAATATGTGGTCAAATTAGCATTTAAATATCTACTCAAAATAAATCGAGCAAGCGCATCGATTTATAAGGCATACTTTGAAAATGTTATTACAATAAAATATGAGCTCTGCATTAAAATAAAAAATAATAATTTGGTAGATAAGTACATGTATTATTCAGAATTAGTTTTTAATTTTCTTTTCAATGACGAATTCTTACTCAAAAGCGACCGTTTTGCAAAGGATTTTATTGAGTTTTCTCTGAGTTTACTATTTTTTTTTTAAGTACTTGTCCCCTCTTTTTTCCAAAAAATAATTTGTTAACTTACTAGTGCACTATATGCCCAATGGTCAGGATTTTTTTTAGATTGTTATTCACCCCCATTAAACTAAAAAAGCAGTTGTAAAACCTGATATTACGTGATTTCGTAAAAACACGTGTTTCTATTTTATTTTTTTAAATTTATTTTGAGTAGATATTTAAATTCTAATTTGACCACATATTACATAAATATACAATGTTTAACACTGTTTTAAAAGAAAAATTATATTTATGCCGTTGTTGAGATATTTGTTCTACAAAAGTAGGTAATTTCTCTTTTTTGGCAGTAAAATTGTTAGGGACTCTTAAAGGCTACAAACGTACTGACCGGTGGCGGGTTCCTCGCTAGCATCATCGACGAGCTTGCTCCAGCGGCTGAGCAAGTCCAGCAGGCCGGGCTGGTCGCTGGTGTACGTGTAGTACGTGTGGTCGGCCATGGGTACTCACCGGTGGCGGGTTCCTCGCTAGCATCATCGACGAGCTTGCTCCAGCGGCTGAGCAAGTCCAGCAGGCCGGGCTGGTCGCTGGTGTACGTGTAGTACGTGTGGTCGGCCATGGGTACTCACCGGTGGCGGGTTCCTCGCTAGCATCATCGACGAGCTTGCTCCAGCGGCTGAGCAAGTCCAGCAGGCCGGGCTGGTCGCTGGTGTACGTGTAGTACGTGTGGTCGGCCATGGGTACTCACCGGTGGCGGGTTCCTCGCTAGCATCATCGACGAGCTTGCTCCAGCGGCTGAGCAAGTCCAGCAGGCCGGGCTGGTCGCTGGTGTACGTGTAGTACGTGTGGTCGGCCATGGGTACTCACCGGTGGCGGGTTCCTCGCTAGCATCATCGACGAGCTTGCTCCAGCGGCTGAGCAAGTCCAGCAGGCCGGGCTGATCGCTGGTGTACGTGTAGTACGTGTGGTCGGCCATGGGTACTCACCGGTGGCGGGTTCCTCGCTAGCATCATCGACGAGCTTGCTCCAGCGGCTGAGCAAGTCCAGCAGGCCGGGCTGGTCGCTGGTGTACGTGTAGTACGTGTGGTCGGCCATGGGTACTCACCGGTGGCGGGTTCCTCGCTAGCATCATCGACGAGCTTGCTCCAGCGGCTGAGCAAGTCCAGCAGGCCGGGCTGGTCGCTGGTGTACGTGTAGTACGTGTGGTCGGCCATGGGTACTCACCGGTGGCGGGTTCCTCGCTAGCATCATCGACGAGCTTGCTCCAGCGGCTGAGCAAGTCCAGCAGGCCGGGCTGGTCGCTGGTGTACGTGTAGTACGTGTGGTCGGCCATGGGTACTCACCGGTGGCGGGTTCCTCGCTAGCATCATCGACGAGCTTGCTCCAGCGGCTGAGCAAGTCCAGCAGGCCGGGCTGGTCGCTGGTGTACGTGTAGTACGTGTGGTCGGCCATGGGTACTCACTGGTGGCGGGTTCCTCGCTAGCATCATCGACGAGCTTGCTCCAGCGGCTGAGCAAGTCCAGCAGGCCGGGCAGGTCGCTGGTGTACGTGTGTTGCCAGTACGTGTAGTACGTGTGATCGGCCGCCGGGTCGGTACCTCGCCCTGTCGCCGGCACTTCGTCCTTGAACGTTGTGTTCACTTGGATTTGGCGTGCTTTGTTTAACCTGGAAAAGTAAAGTTAAAATAATCTTAATACGACTGACAAAGCCTTAAAGTAGGGACTATAAGACAAACGGCGATGCGCCATCAGTACATGGTGGACATCCCACCCATACGCACGAAACGTTTTGGGAATACTTTCATTGTGTGTACTGCTAAGGAGTGGAATTCCCTGCCGGAGTCTGTGTTCCCTGATCACTATAATAAGTTTCCAAATTAAGTAAAAGTTTAGAACGCTCCCATTATAATTAACTTCTCTGAACAATATTCTCACCATTCATTTTCGCGAACTTTTAAGTTTTCAGCATGTTTCTGCTCAAAACAAAAGGCCGGACACTATTTTAATTTTTATGATATTTCACATGCGTTTTTATTCCGTATGTGTACACATGTTTGAGCAAATAAACAAACCTTATCTTATCAAGGCTATTTCTTCCATTCCTCAAAAAGATTACCTCAAAAATTAACCTACATGGTTCTCATCACGGAATAGATGAATAAGGTTGGAATGGTAATGTGGGCGTGGCGCGCGCGCCTCATTTATGATACGACAATCATAGCGCAACCGATTAATTCATTCACCGCGTTTAGTGCGCTTCGGATTACTTCGGAACACAGAGCTCTGCTTTAAAATGCCGTGTTGTGCAATTATAACCTGTAAAG
The DNA here is from genome assembly GCA_943138885.2 of Tholera decimalis. Classification (NCBI taxonomy): domain Eukaryota; kingdom Metazoa; phylum Arthropoda; class Insecta; order Lepidoptera; family Noctuidae; genus Tholera; species Tholera decimalis. The sequence continues at coordinate 32,766,774 of OW964565.2, forward strand.
CAAAAAGTCAGACCGCAAGTACAGAGCGAGAAGGTATATCTTTCCATCGGTGAGTCGAAAATAACATTTAATTACAATTTTATTTGTAAAAAACATAAAAATATTCTGATCACTATGAAATTCCGAACATTAACAACATTATTGCAACAAGTTACAAAAAGTATACATTGCCCGTTGTGTACTCGCTTAACCAACGCAATGATCAAGTCTGCTTACAATGTTCTGCATGCGCCACACTTCAACCTTTGACATTTTGTCCATTGCCCTGATTAGCCGTAATGCACGGCGCATGTTTATCAACAGTGAGTTACAATCAGTAGCAAGCTCTCGATTTAAGTGTGTGTAATTTATTTGTGTGCGTAATTCGCATACGTAACGGGCCTCTTGCTTGTAGTAGAGCTAAAGAGTGGGGAGACAAGCGGTGACACGCGTTCTCATACAAATCAGGAACTATTTCCTTTCTAACCTCTTTTATCTGTTCTGTGGTTCTCATATTATTTGACCATTACGAATTTTGTTGACATTAAAAAAAGTCTTTTTGGAAGTCCACTTTTAGGAAATACCGGCCTCAATTACTACTTAATACATATACACACATCAAAAGTGTCTAGGGATCAACATATATTTTTGCAATAACTTTTCTCCTGATTGATATTAATTAAAATTTTCTTTAAGGATTCATCAAATAAAGTGTTTTCGTTTGTCACAGTAACGATAAACCAAGTCACCTTTGCATTACTAAAGAAATTTGCCATTTTCCTAATAAAGGGATTTTTGACATTTGAACCACTAACAAAAAGACTGAAATAACAGTTTTCTTTAAAATTTTATTGGGTAACTTAAACAATTAATAATCCGTGTTTCTACCGCGAACACTAACAACACAAGAACATCGGTTTGGCATACTCAAAATGAGTTCATCCAAATCACGCTGTGGAATGGCCGCCCATGTTCGTTGCAACAACAAAAAAAGGTCTTCTTGCGACTGGATACCCTCCATATTCGGCAGAGCTCTTCTCTGTAGCATATCCCATGCATGCTCAATCGGGTTCAAGTCTGGCGACTGAGCAGGCCAGAGCAGGACATTGATGTTAGCTGCGGCGAGAGTCTGTCTTACAACTCTTGCGGTGTGCGGTCGTGCATTATCATGCATTAACTGAAATAAGGGACCGATTTGCACTTGTAGAGGAACGATGACGTCAGATACAATCGTCTCAGCATAAATTTGAGCGTTGAGGTTGCCTCTGATCCAAATCAACTCAGTTCTTCCGCCGATCCAAATACCCGCCCATACCATGATGGTTCCACCACTATAAGGATGGACTTCCTGGCAGGATTTTAATCGCTGTTGGCGTCCAGGGGTTCTCCAGTGTCGTATACGTCTTGTATCCGGTCTCATACCAAAACGAGACTCATCAGAAAAGCACACGAAACGCCATTGTTCTTCTGCCCAATTTCTGTGTTCAAGAGCCCATTGATATCGAATCCTACGATTGTGCATTGCTATAGGTGGTACCCGTAGCGGTCTTCGGGAATGAAGGTTCACTTCATGCAAGCGGTTTCTGACTGTTTGGTCGCTAATTAAGTTCCCTGAAGAGTGATGAAGCCTCACGACTAACATCATGGCGGTTATTGTTGGAGCTCTTCGAGTTAAGATTTGAATGTATCGGTCTTGTCTCCGTGTGGTGCAGCGATACCGTCCTCCATGGCGCTTAGCCACGGTACCAGTGCTTCGGTAACGTGTCCAAAGTCGACTGATAACACTCTGACTTGTATTCAGAGCTAAAGCCACAGTACGTTGCCGGGAACCAGCTTCTATCATTCCCACGGCTCTGAGCATTTCTTCCCTGCTTAAATGACGTCGCCGCTCCATAATAACGTTGGTTTTAATCAGTAGTAGGGAAACAGTAGCACTAATAATGTCTTCAATGCGTTGTATGTTTTTATAGGGAAAACTAGTATTTGCGTGTTGCGCGAGGTGCAAGCACCTCGCGTGCTTGTGAAAAAAAAAAAAAAAAAGGGGGGGGTGATGGGGGGGTTTAGTATTTGCGTGTTGCGCGAGGTGCAAACACCTCGCGAGCTTGTGAAAAAAAAAAAAAAAAAAAAAGAGGGGGGGGGTGATGGGGGGGGGGGGTTGCACAAGTATTTCGACTAAAGCATTGCCCCTCTAAATGAATCTGAAAAAAAAAATGTTCCAAGTCTCTTAGATTCCGAGATCCGCCTAAAGGGAGGGGAGAAGGGGGGCGGGGGGGGGACTTTGAAAAATGGTTTTTACTTTACCGAGCCTCCTCTATACGAATCCGTAAAAAAAAAAAATACGGGTCTCGTAGTTTCCGAGATACGATAGGGAGGGGGGAGAAGGGGGGGGAAAAGGGGAGGTTTGGCACTTTTCCCGTAGGTTTCAGAGTTACTTGTTTACGAATCTGTCAAAATATACCCACCTCCCCATGCACCATCTGGGAGAACAATTATGTCAGTGAGTCAGTGAGTGGTAATTTAGCTTTATATAGTATAACTAGTATTTGCGTGTTGCGCGAGGTGCAAGCACCTCGCGTGCTTGTGAAAAAAACTAAAGCATTGCCCCTCTAAATCAAGTATTTGCGTGTTGCGCGAGGTGCAAGCACCTCGCGTGCTTGTGAAAAAAAAAAAAAAAAGGGGGGGGGGGCATGATGGGGGGGGTTGCACAAGTATTTCGACTAAAGCAATGCCCCTCTAAATGAATCTGAAAAAAAAAAATGTTCCAAGTCTCTTAGTTTCCGAGATCCGCCTAAAGGGGGGGAGAAGGGGGGCGGGGGGGGGGGGGGGACTTTGAAAAATGGTTTTTACTTTACCGAGCCTCCTCTATACGAATCCGTAAAAAGAAAAAAATACAGGTCTCGTAGTTTCCGAGATACGATAGGGAGGGGGGAGAAGGGGGGTGAAAAGGGGAGGTTTGGCACTTTTCCCGTAGGTTTGAGAGTTACTTGTTTACGAATCTGTCAAAATATACCCACCTCCCCATCCACCATCTGGGAGAACAATTATGTCAATGAGTGAGTGAGTCAGTCAGTGGTAATTTAGCTTTATATAGTATAACTAGTATTTGCGTGTTGCGCGAGGTGCAAGCACCTCGCGTGCTTGTGAAAAAAACTAAAGCATTGCCCCTCTAAATCAAGTATTTGCGTGTTGCGCGAGGTGCAAGCACCTCGCGTGCTTGTGAAAAAAACTAAAGCATTGCCCCTCTAAATCAAGTATTTGCGTGTTGCGCGAGGTGCAAGCACCTCGCGTGCTTGTGAAAAAAAAAAAAAAAGAGGGGGGGGGTGATGGGGGGGGGGGGGGGGGTTGCACAAGTATTTCGACTAAAGCATTGCCCCTCTAAATGAATCTGAAAAAAAAAATGTTCCAAGTCTCTTAGATTCGTAGATCCGCCTAAAGGGGGGGAGAAGGGGGGCGGGGGGGGGACTTTGAAAAATGGTTTTTACTTTACCGAGCCTCCTCTATACGAATCCGTAAAAAGAAAAAAATACGGGTCTCGTAGTTTCCGAGATACGATAGGGGGGGGGAGAAGGGGGGGGAAAAGGGGGGGTTTGGCACTTTTCCCGTAGGTTTGAGAGTTACTTGTTTACGAATCTGTCAAAATATACCCACCTCCCCATCCACCATCTGGGAGAACAATTCTGTCAGTGAGTCAGTGAGTGGTAATTTAGCTTTATATAGTATAACTAGTATTTGCGTGTTGCGCGAGGTGCAAGCACCTCGCGTGCTTGTGAAAAAAAAAAAAAAAAGGCGGGGGTTGATGGAGGGGTTTAGTATTTGCGTGTTGCGCGAGGTGCAAGCACCTCGCGAGCTTGTGAAAAAAAAATAAAAAAAAAAGAGGGGGGGGGGGTGATGGGGGGGGGGTTGCACAAGTATTTCGACTTAAGCATTGCCCCTCTAAATGAATCTGAAAAAAAAAATGTTCCAAGTCTCTTAGATTCCGAGATCCGCCTAAAGGGGGGGAGAAGGGGGGCGGGGAGGGGGGACTTTGAAAAATGGTTTTTACTTTACCGAGCCTCCTCTATACGAATCCGTAAAAAGAAAAAATACGGGTCTCGTAGTTTCCGAGATACGATAGGGGGGGGGGAGAAGGGGGGGGAAAAGGGGGGGTTTGGCACTTTTCCCGTAGGTTTGAGAGTTACTTGTTTACGAATCTGTCAAAATATACCCACCTCCCCATCCACCATCTGGGAGAACAATTCTGTCAGTGAGTCAGTGAGTGGTAATTTAGCTTTATATAGTATAATATAACTAGTATTTGCATGTTGCGCGAGGTGCAAGCACCTCGCGTGCTTGTGAAAAAAGCTAAAGCATTGCCCCTCTAAATCAAGTATTTGCGTGTTGCGCGAGGTGCAAGCACCTCGCGTGCTTGTGAAAAAAAAAAATGGGGGAGATGGGGGTGGTTTAGTATTTGCGTGTTGCGCGAGGTGCAAGCACCTCGCGTGCTTGTGAAAAAAACTAAAGCATTGCCCCTCTAAATCAAGTATTTGCGTGTTGCGCGAGGTGCAAGCACCTCGCGAGCTTGTGAAAAAAAAAAAAAAAAAAGAGGGGTGGGGGTGATGGGGGGGGGTTGCACAAGTATTTCGACGAAAGCATTGCCCCTCTAAATGAATCTGAAAAAAAAAATGTTCCAAGTCTCTTAGATTCCGAGATCCGCCTAAAGGGGGGGAGAAGGGGGGCGGGGGGGCGACTTTGATAAATGGTTTTTACTTTACCGAGCCTCCTCTATACGAATCCGTAAAAAAAAAAAATACGGATCTCGTAGTTTCCGAGATACGATAGGGAGGGGGGAGAAGGGGGGGGGAAAAGGGGAGGTTTGGCACTTTTCCCGTAGGTTTGAGAGTTACTTGTTTACGAATCTGTCAAAATATACCCACCTCCCCATCCACCATCTGGGAGAACAATTATGTCAGTGAGTCAGTGAGTGGTAATTTAGCTTTATATAGTATAATATTGACAGCTGATTTTCATCTTTTACTCGAATTTGATTAACAGTTCCTGTTTCAAATTATGAAATGCACCAAAAAGGACCAAATGAATTTATAAAATCATAAATTTATTACAAAGTATAGTATTTGTTATTACAAATACCAAATAACTTACGTTTTCTTTGTAATCATAATCCATAATTCATCCATCAAAACAAATATTTTCTTGTCATGACATTTTTTACGTCAAGGCTGACAAACTGTAATTTCTTCTTCTTTTTAGTCACTGAATGGCTAATAGACTAAAAAGGTTGTTCATACTTTTATTATATAATTGTTATTCACTTTTATCGATAGGACTAGCTTAATATTGTATATTATATTGTGGTTGTCTACTGATTAACGGCATTTTAAATTATAATTATAAATTTCTAAAACACACTCTCAGATTTTATCGAAGAGGTTTAATAAATTATGCTCGAATATAACTGGCTGATCAAATAACTGGCAAGATGGACTATTTTGGACTCTACAATTTGAATTCTGGTACAGAATGAGAATGGAATGGATTTTGAACGCTGAGCTGGGTATAAAAGGCGCTGGGGGCCATCTCCGGGAGTTCAGTCTTTGACCAGTTTTTGAAGAGTTTAGTTCTCGACGAGTTTTGACGAAGAGTGATGGAAGAGGAAGTGCAGTACCCGCTGCCCTGACTCCTTGTTGGGAGCCTGCTGCCTTGACGCCTTGTTGGGAGCCTGCTGCCCTGACGCCTTGCTGGGAGCCTGCTGCCCTGACGCCTTGCTGAGAGCCTGCTGCCCTGACGCCTTGCTGAGATCCTGCTGCCCTGACGCCTTGCCGGGAGCCTGCTGCCCTGACGCCTTGCTGAGAGCCTGCTGCCCAGACGCCTTGTTGGGAGCCTACTGCCAGACCGCCTTGCTCGAGCTGCTGTACGACGAAGACATCGTGGAGGAGAAGGCGATCCTGGAGTGGCCTGCCAAGCCGTCCCGCTAGTACTATACTCTAAACCTCCTCCTCTTCTCTCCTGAGTGTGTCAGATAGGTAGGTAACCCGGTTTCTAGGATAGGTAGATAGGTAGGCAGGTTTTTATAAAATACTGTTTATTAATACTACATTAAATTTAATGGTACATCTATTTTACCCTCTTTTATTGGAGAAGTAGAAGGTATCGTTACAAAAGCCACATCTCAATCTCAAGAAATCCGCATAAAAATGCTTGATCCCTAGACACTTTTGATGTGTGTATTATCCACAATGTGAACTTAGGTGGTAGGTACATACAAAATATACATGTTATACATAGATCATTGTAGACCCTGTCGGGCAGGGGCGAACGCTCCTTGAATGCAGAAATGCAGTGCTTTACTTGCCATTCACAGATATTTTAATAAAACGTTCGTACGTTTTAGATGACTTTAATTAATAGTAAATAAATGAATAAACAAAATATAATAACTTAAAAACGACTAATATTTTATAAATAGCACCTATTTGCAAGCACACAAACATTGCCATTGCATTTGCCAGGCGCTGCGAATTAATTCCCAAGTCATGCCACGGATTCACGCAGGAAAATTGTTCCCATGTATGAAGTAATTTTACTGTCCGTACAAGTTCGCAAACGCACACACCCATGAATGTCGAAAGCCGAGCGTCCTGCGGCATGATACCACAGACTATATAGATACTACGTATGCATGATACAAAAGTTCGGAAATGTTCGTTGCCGTTCCGAGTAAAAATAATAGACAGAATAGGCTATTTGACTGGTTTCTAAGAACCGTCTCATATTATTTATTGGTGTATAAGGACCCTACAAATAATATTTATTTTCATATTTTATAATTATTTTGTAATGTTTTTTTTTTTTAAAAGCATTACAAAATATAGTGATTATATAAGCTGTCAAAACCAGCACGCTCCGCTAGGAGTATATGTGTTCTGTGGTCACACGTTTGTATATCAACATTGAATAAGTCAGTCAAATCGAGAGTTTTGTCGTTTTATGTAGTTTAATAAAGTTTCTGGCTGTAATTTACTGGAAAAAATGAGTTATAAAAGTGTGCAGTACCAGGGTGCACAAATACAACGATAAAGATGCTATTTATAACCGTTATTACCGCGAGAGAAGCTATTTATAACCGTTCCAAAAAATGTTAAAGTTCGTAATAAGTAGTTACAACTTGCACGCAGAAATACTAAAGAAATAAAGGATAGTTCGGTAATTTTCTTCTGTCAGGATCATTTTGATGTAAGTAAACATGTTATTATTACTAACTTAAAACATTTTTACAATATAGTTATTCTACTGTTTTAAGGTTAGATAACTGAGATGTTTTTTTGTATTATACCTGAATAGCCACAAATATTTCAATATTCAATGATATTTATTACCACTAAATACATCAACATTTATGGCTTTAAAATAACATTTAAAATATTTCAGATTGAGAAAGATATGGCTATCAATATAATATGGGATTAAGCAAGAGGATACTCATGGTAGATGGAGTTGTGTTTACAAAATTTTATTGCCAGGAAGACCGCAGAAAAAGGATGAGTGATGCTAGTACTTCTAGACATGTATTTGTTAAAAAACAAAGAACCCAACTCATTCAAGAGTGCCAAGACACACTGATGCAGGAAGTGTTAAGTGATCCCGGCCCATCTAGCACCCAACCGACTACAACACCTGTGCAAGAAGTAGTTTTAATGACAAAAGGTATGTAGACGTACATCTTTTTCGTCAAAAAAAGTTGGCAACCCTAGCCGCATTACCAGTGTCATAATCCTGTGCCCGCCCATGCTGTCGGGCACAGCAAATTAGGATAGAGGGCTATTATAATTATTATAAATAGAATATGTATAATTTTAACTATTACTACATTGGTTTTATAATTTTTTACGATACTATATATTTTGTTCATCACTGAAATATTCAATAACATTACAATTACAACACTTAGAGATAAGAAATTGTATTAATTTATTCATGAATATATTAATTTTTTATTCATTTTCAATTATATCTGGCAATTCATTGTTTATTTAAAGTGATATTACTAAGGTGTCTGTGGGCGTAATATATACATAAAATTGCTATGTAATAAACAAATTTGTAAATGTATTTATCACTAGCTTTTGTCCACGACTTCGTTCGCGTGGGAGGTTTATCCCGCGTAAATCCCGATCCCGTGGGAATACTGGGAAAAGTAGTCTATGTCCTTCCCAGTGTCCTACTACTAGGCTACTTTTTATCCCGGAATTCCCACGGGATACGGACGAAGTCGCGGGCAAAAGCTGGTTTATAATATTAGTATGGATTTACCTGACTCCGGCGGCTCCAGCTTTCATCCACAGCTGCAGAATGTTTTCGAATTCCTTGACCACCTCATTATTATTGAAGTTGAGGTCTGGCTGCGACTCCTCGTACTGATGCAGGTAATGAGCCTTGCGCGTCTCGCTCCACGTCCACGCTGATGTATTCACAGTCGATACCTACGAAACATGGAATATTTAGATAAGTCTATACATCAATATCATCTTCTTGCCCTTGTCCCAGTTACTTGTGGTCGGCGCAACACGTTCTTATCATCTAAATAGCAGCTTATTTTCTTAGTTTAGCTCATTATCTATATAGCTTTATATTGCGAACTAGGATAGTTAGTATTTGTTTAAGCGTGATACGAAGAGCGTGATCCGACTTACAAATAATCTTTACATAAGATTGCAGTTTGTATGTGATATCAAAATAAAAAAAAATCAAGTACTCAGTTATTTACATGATACTAAAACACAAACAATTTTTTTTAATTATTGTCTGTATTTTTGTATGACTAACTAATTTTTGGAATGACTTAGCCTTAGATTTCAATGGGACTTTCACTGGAAGACGAACTGTGTGCTAGTACTGTTGAGTTGTACATGTAAAGTTTTGGATAAAAGTGCAAAAGTAGGATCAAAGACTTGTCTATACAGTACACATACTTAGTAAACTATTAATATATATAACTGAATTACAAAACCACCCTGTATGTGTACATTAGGGATTATAATAAATACTTGAATACTATTTGAACCCAATAGTGAAGCTAACGAGTTTTCGGACTGCCTGCTAGATTTAATGAGTTTCCTAACAATGAAATTGAAAAAAGTTTATTCGGAGAACAATGCATGACTTATTAATTGTTATTATTGGTCTGTAACCGTTGTAATTACAAAATCCTTACTAATTTTATAAATGCGAAAGTAACGCTGTCTGTCTGTGTGTTACGCAATCACGCCTAAACTACTGAACCGATTTTAATGAAATTTAGTACGGATATTAGAGCCTGAGAAAGGACATAGGCTACTTTTTAAGGCGAAAAAAAGGCTGGAAAGGGTTGAAATAGGGGATGAAAGTTTGTATGGAAATTACGTCATTTTTAAAGCTAGAAGCTTGAAACTTATTTTTTAGACGTTTGATTAGATATTAATAAATGCGACATTCAAATTATGTATGAGTTTTATTTTCAGAATAATTAGCCTACAAAATTAAAAATGCTGCCGAAAGTCGTCCGCGCGGACGAAGTCGCGGGCACAGTATAGTCTAGTATTAAATAAATACCTATCATGACGACAATGAACTATATAAGATTAATGAAGAAGAAGAATGATGCGTCCGATATAGACTGACATCAAACAGCTATAGCTGCTATTGAATGCAAGCAAGAATGTTTTTCGATCGATTTCCAGTCCGTTTTCACAGCAAGTATTATGTTTATGTATATTTTGAAAACTGGTTGTATTGTGGCGCGTGCAGGGTGTACAAGTAAAACTCCAGATGAATATAGAACTGTATCGAACGGTGTACTGAATAGCAGTGTTTATTAAATAAATTAGGTTCGCTTTATAGCCTAACGTTTTGGCGCCAAATATCCCTAAAAAAACATCTAGCCAATAAGACTACAGGATTTCATTCTTCGGTTCCACATTCCGTCCGTAGGGGTCGCGTCGATCGCAGCGCCGCGCCCCGCCTCGGGCTGATGGTGGCCGGCGAGCGGCGGCGCTAGTTTAGTATGCGCGCGCACCCGCAGCGTGCAGATGTATGTGTGATGTATGTGTGCGGAAGCTACAGTACTCCCCCCTCAAGAGAAGCGTACGTTTTTCTTAACCAGTCTTCCGCTTCTCGTAATATAGGGTTGATTTGCAGGTACAGTGGTAGTGGTTGAACCATGGTGAGCTGCAGATGTATGGGAGTGTGCCGGCGACGTCTGGATATTTTCATGGCTTGTCTCTGTTTCGCTCACAATGTAGGCAGGTTTAAGTCGATCCAGTGACACAACTGTAGTACGTAAAGGTAACTGGATTTTATAGTACTTTCCATTGCGCTTTAGTACTTCATAAGGACCATCGTACGGCGGTGTGAGGGGCGCTCTGGTGGTATCGTTTCGAACGAAAACATGTGTGCACGTTGATAAGTCCTTGTAAACAAATGGCTTGTCAGCTGATTGTGAGCGGTGCGGGGCCGGCGTGAGTGATGTCATCGTGCGAGTGAGACGGCGTACTAGCTCGGCGTCGTCGATTTTTGAATCTTGTGGTTCAAAGAAATCAGATGGCACGCGAAGTGTGGTACCATACGTCATGTGAGCTGGGCTTAGGTTGTTGTCTTGTCGCAGGACAGTGCGTAAACCTAATAATATTGTGCTTAGCTCCTCTGTCCATGTCGTTGTTGCCCCGCGAGCCATTAGCGCTGCCTTCATCGTTCTGTGCCATCGTTCAACTTGGCCGTTTGACTGTGGGTGGTACGCCGTAGTACGTATTCTGTTTATTCCCATCCTCTTCATGAGTGCGTTGAACAGTGTAGATTCGAACTGGCGTCCTTGATCTGTTGTAATGCGTAGCGGGCAGCCGAATCTCACTATCCACGTTTCATATAGCACCTGCGCGATGACGTCCGCTGTGATGTCACGAACCGGTATTGCCTCGGGCCATCTGGTACATCGGTCAATAATAGTGACGCAGTAGCGATATTCATTAGACAAACGCAGTGGCCCAACGATGTCCATGTGAATATGTTCGAAGCGTTGTGATGGCGGGAACTGTACTAACGGCGTGTTTACGTGTCGATGTACTTTCGCTCGCTGGCAACTTATGCATGCTCGTGTCCACTGTGCTACTTCCTTATTCATGGATGGCCAGAAGAATTTTCTTGACACCAGTTCTCTTGTACTGCGTACGCCTGGGTGACATAACTCATGTAGCGCTTTGAAAGCTGCGTAACGTTGTCTCACGGGTACATATGGTCGCAGTACCGAAGTTGAACACTCACACGTGATTGGCCGGTTAATTCCGGGTATAGTTATTTCTTTGAACACTAAGTTTTCTTGTTTTCTAAGTTTTTTGAGTTCTTGGTCCTGCTGTTGATCCATGCTTAGCTGATTATAATCGATAGTTGATGGACAAATAATCTCTTCGAGTCTTGATAAAGCGTCGGCGACTGTATTTTCTTCCCCTTTTATGTACTTTATGCTAGTACAAAACTGACTTATAAAATGCAGTTGTCTTTCGCGTCTCGGTGTGTCGGAGGTACTTGCGGTTCTTGTGAGGGCATAAGTAAGAGGTTTGTGGTCTGTATAGATGATGACGTCACAGCCCTCTATTAATCGGCGAAAGTGTTTACAGCGGTATACATCGCTAATAGTTCGCGATCGTATACACTGTACCGGCGTTGTGTTTCACTCATAGCCTTCGAATAAAATGCTAGTGGTTTCCAAACATTGTCCACGTTTTGCTGAAGAACAGCACCAAGGCTGTGATCTGAAGCATCTGTCATGATGGCAAGGGTACTTCCTTGAACTGGATGTGTGAGTATGGTGGCCTCTGCGATGCTTTGGCGGCATTTCTCAAAGGCTTGCTCTGCGTCCGTTGTCCACTGGATAGGCGTGTTGTCGTTGCGTTTTCTATTATGTAGGTATTTGTTAAGTTCGCACTGGAGTTCTGCTTGTCGTGGGAGACAATCTCGGTAGAAGTTGATCATCCCCAGGAAACGTCGAAGTTGGAGAATAGTTTCTGGTTTCGGGTAGGTAGATATAACTTTAACTCGTTCCACTGTTGGTTTTATACCCGTCGCCGATACTTCATAGCCGAGAAAATCTATTGTTTCTTTACCAAACTCGCACTTTTCTATGTTTAGTGTCAGACCGTAGTTGTCTAACCGCTGTAGAACTTGATGAAGAAGTTGTTTGTGTTTTGTTTCGTCTTCTTCACACAGGAGAATATCGTCGATAAAAGAGAAACAACCCTCTATGCCTCTCAGCACTTCGTGCATGAATCTTTGAAATGTCTGACTTCCGTTTCTTAGACCAAAGGTCATGCAGTTGAATTCATACATTCCAAACGGTGTTGTGATCGCCGTTTTCTGCGCGTCGTCCTTTGCAATTGGAATCCAGTAGTACGCCATTTTTAAATCAAGTTTGGAGAATACTTTCTTGTTATGAAGTTGGTACGTGAAATCTTGAATGCGAGGTACGGGATAGCGGTCGGGTTGAGTGACCGCATTCAGACGTCTGTAGTCACCACACACGCGTAATCTACCGTCTTTTTTCTTCACAACATGTAGGGGGCTGGCCCATGGGCTTTTTGATGGTTTACAGATTCCCATTTCTAACATGCGGTCAAACTCTTCTTTGGCTGCCTTGTACTTGTCCGGGGGCAGCGGGCGGGGGCGAGCGTAGAGTGGGGGGCCGGTAGTTTCAATGTGGTGGACAACGTCATGTTTCGGTGGCTCTTTCAACGACATTGGCCGTAGGACATTAGGATATTGCTTCAAAATATCGTAGTATCGTTGGTCGTTGCTTATAATGTGAACTGATTCTGTGTTCGTAGAAACTTCTAATGCGTCGATAGATAGTTCGGTTATCTTGTCAATTAACTTTTTCTTGTCCAGGTCTACCAGCAGTTTAAAGTGACGAAGAAAATCAGCTCCCAGTATGGAGGTTTTGACGTCTGCAACGATGAATGACCAAACAAAGTCTCTTCGTAATCCAAAGTTTAGTCTGATAGTTTTCTGGCCGTAGGTCTTGATTGGCGTATTGTTCGCGGCGTATAAACTGTAGGCACTTGGAGTTTTGTTATTTCTATGATTGGCGGCCAATACGGAGATATCTGCGCCTGTGTCCACGAGGAAACGTTCGTGAGTGTTACGGTCGTGTACACAAAGGCGATTACTGGTGTGCGGGACACCGACGTCCGCCACGGTCGGTGTCGACTTTAGTTTTCCGACGGCTTGTTTCTTCGACAGCAGGGCGATTCACAGCGCTTCGCTTTGTCTCCGAAGCGGTAGTGGTAGCGGCATTCCCAGTTGGGGTCTCCCGGTTTCAGTGCCGATCCACGATGCGTTGACTGCGAGCGTGAACGGGAACGAGCTCGAGGATTGTACGTGCGGCGACGGTGTCTGTGGAATGGCTGACCTCGACGTAGCTCGGCGATCTCTAGAGTTAGTTTCTCCACTTGCTTCGCCAGCGTTTCTAGCTGTGCCATGGGTTCCGTAGACGACGAGGATGATGCTGGTACTGTGACTGCGGCAACGCTGGGACTCTCTGTGTACTCCACCATCTTATCTGCCATCGCAGCCAAGGTGTCTAACGATGATTCCTTGTTGACTGACAGAACGACTCGAATTTGTGTGGGTAGGTGATTTAACCATTCTATTTTTAGACCCTCTTCGGTAATCATACCGCTCGCGAGTTCTCGCATCTTCCTTAGCAGCTGGGAAGGCTTTTGATCTCCCAACTCTAGTCCGCTGATAAGCTTCTGGAAATTCTTGACATCTGATTTATCGTAGGCTTCGAGTAGGCGTTGTTTCACTTTTTCATATTTTCCAGTTGCGGGTGGATTGTAAAGAATATCGGTCAAATGTTGTAAGTCGACCGTTTGCAGTTGTTGCAGAACATACCGGAACTTCTGGTCATCTGAAGTCTTCAATGGGTCAATCACAGCTTCAAATTGGATGAACCAGGCACGGGGTATTTCTCTCCAAAATGGTAAAAGCCTCGACTGCACGGACACTGCGCTCACGTCGTAATTCATCTCGGCCTGGATTCTTGGCTGTTGTTCTTCAGACATGGTCACTTGCTCCACACAATAAGATCTCCTTACTAGTGTTCCGTTTTTTAAAACGCGGGGTCACCAATGTGGCGCGTGCAGGGTGTACAAGTAAAACTCCAGATGAATATAGAACTGTATCGAACGGTGTACTGAATAGCAGTGTTTATTAAATAAATTAGGTTCGCTTTATAGCCTAACGTTTTGGCGCCAAATATCCCTAAAAAAACATCTAGCCAATAAGACTACAGGATTTCATTCTTCGGTTCCACATTCCGTCCGTAGGGGTCGCGTCGATCGCAGCGCCGCGCCCCGCCTCGGGCTGATGGTGGCCGGCGAGCGGCGGCGCTAGTTTAGTATGCGCGCGCACCCGCAGCGTGCAGATGTATGTGTGATGTATGTGTGCGGAAGCTACAGTATAATAAATATTTTTATCATGGAAATTCCCGATTGACGCACACAACTTACCCAGTTGTTAGGCGCCTTCCTAGTTTTGCCAGCCTCATCGAAGTCGGTGCCCTCCTTCCACACGAAATAGTTGTCATAGCCCTCCGTCTTATTCTCACTCAGCTTGAACCACGGGTGATCCACAGACACGTAGTTGGGGATCAGGTCGACTATCACCCTGTAATGATGAGAGGCTTTAGTTGGGTTCGCAGCCCCAGCACGCTAAGGCAACTGAAGAAACAGGGTGGGGTTTTAGTCAGAAGTCTGACATACGGTCTGAAGTGTGACGTAAGGATTAAGTGCGGAAACGAAGACCTCTGATAGATAGAAACCCTAGATCCGAGTATCTCATGTGAATTTAAGTTCGATATATCTACCTGTTCCTGAGAAAAATGGTCTTGACAGAATCACGGACGGACGGAGAACAAAGTCATCCTACAAGGGTTTCGTCTTTTTCTAGATATACGGTACAGTGGTACCCAACTGATAGGGCGAGTCGTGAATCAAGAAAGTATGACTCCGAAGATTAACGAAAGAATTCTTAAAACTTAAAATCAACCTTAGATCAAAATTCTTTTCCTGCGCAGGTACATTGGTAAGCCAAGTTATTTGGGTACTACTGTACTGTATAAACTCCAGAAATAATTTGCAACAATCAATACTTACTTAAGACCGTATTCCTTGGCCTTCTTAACGAAAGCCTCGAAGCTCTGCTTGGCGGTAGGCGAGGAGTCTATGTCGTAGGTAGGCACGTCGATGAAGATGCCTTGCACCTTGTAATTCTGCAGGAGCGGTAAATCGTCTTCAATGGCGGAGTAGTCGCTGTCATCGATATCCACTAGGGGGCCTTTCTCGAACCTAGAAGAATTTGGGTAAGTTAGTTTTTGAAGTATACTCGATTAATTTATAGGTAAATTTTGCCGTGAATCCAGTCGAGATATATTTGGTCTAGTTAGGGGGGTTATCATGATTGCTAGTAATTTGAATTATACACTCATTGCAAGTTTTCTTTAAAAAAAACCAGTGAGGTGTGCCGGCGGGGGGGGGGGATGGGAGTTATTTAATATTCTATTGTAAAATTGTAAGGATAATAGTAGTAAATAAAATATAAAATCATATTTTACTTAGTGTTAGCTAGTGATATGTATGAGAAATATCATGATTTACTGGTATTACAATATATGAAAATTATTGGCAACAAAATACTGAGAATATTTACAAAAATATCTCGCTTACTCACAAAAATGCAGCAATTAAAACAATCTTGAGAAAGCTGTTTTGATTTTTCGTTTACAGTAAACTTAATCTTATTTTATGGAACCAATCGTTTTGTCCTATAAGAAACACGAAAAAAAAGGGTTTTAAATCATTAAAAAATAAAACCGACTTCCATATCAAAACACTACAAAACCAAAAATAATTTTAATTTCGTTAGTCGGTGTTATTGGTTTTGTATTTTCTTTTTTTTCACACCGCCTTCCGAAATTAAAATTATTTTTGGGTTTGTAGTGTTTTGATATGGAAGTCGGTTTTATTTTTTGCAAAAAAGTTTTTATTTTCGCGCTTTTTAGTGGGTCAGTGAATTTTCCAAATCGGTTCGTAAATGACGGTGTTATGCGCGAACAAAAAACGCAATGCAGAGTAAACGAAAAGATCATCAACGTAAATATATTTTTTAGACTTTTGTTGATTTTTCAGAAACGGCTCGTCCGGTTTCGATAAAATTTTCATGGGACCATTTGGGAAGAATTTTTCAATTCGGTTGGCAAGCAACGGAGCTATGCCCGAACAAACATAAAAAAAAAAACAAAGAAACATCCGAATTGAGAACCTCCTCCTTTTTTAGAAGTCGGTTAAAAAAATAGGCAACCATCGACCAACGAGACAGGCTTTTTTTATTCATGCTAGGATCGCGTTTGACCACCATCTCACCTGATGGTAAGCGACGATGTGGTCGAAGATGAAGCACGCTTGCCTAGAAGTAACCTATTCACTCTTGACTACTTAATAGGAATAGCACGTACCAAGTCTTAGGCTCCGGTGCGGCACACTTGGGAGCCTTGACGATGATAGTGATGGCTCCAGCCAGCATGCAAAGCCACAGAGCCCAGAAAAGGATGAACATCGCCCAGCGAAGGTTCACCCAGAACGGATCCTCTGCATACTTCAACAGCTCTTCTTTAGTCAAGCCCGAGAATTGCTGTAAAGGAATCGGCATAGTTAGGAACAGGTTTTTTAAAATTACGAATGAACCCACGATCTCGCCTAATGGTAAGCGATAGATGAGGTCTACCATGGGACGAGCGAGCCCATAAGATGCCTATTTACTCTTGCTTTAAAGGCTGAAAAGTCATAAGTGGCAGGGAAACACAGAAGCTGGCAGGTTTCTTCCACCGTTTCAAAACTCTCGTCATAGAGGATTGAGCCAAGCTTGGGTTGGAAGTTCTTCTGACAAAAGCACGAGCTTAAAGCAACACAAAATATCTTATAATTCAATGTGTGTGTGTGTGTGTGATCTTGACTTATTCTCCACCAGCGTCACTAAACTCCAGAAAATTATGTGTAACTAATTTTTTAATCAAAAGTGACACTATTACTTGTTATAAATACACTTCCCTATTAGTATAACTTGCTCCGAGTGCTTTTACGAGAAGTAAGCTTTCCTTTAACTGTCTACTGTCTCTTGTTCTATTCGAATACTGTCCATGAGAACTTGTAATTGGCCTTCTTTGAATATTTTTCATCCACTAAAATAAAATGTGGGCTGCAACTAAAAATCAACATCAGATGGCATATTTTGCTATGCTGAGGCCCTTTTCGCATGAATAGGTATGTTTATTTTATTTTGGTTAATTTTATGGCGTTTTAATGCCAATTCAAATTCAAATTCAAATTCAAATTTTATTTATTCAGATATCAAGGATCCATAATGGTTAGTAACAAAAATACTTATAATCTATGTTAGTAACCATATACAAGTTGTGAAATATTTCCTTATTTAATTTTACCAACTACAATTTGCACCCAGAGCGAGTGTATTGGACACTGATATTTTGTTGATAGTATTCTCAGGATGTCATTGCTGCTGCCCCGTACTCTGCCTAACAGGGATGACACCCGCTTGCGTCTTATAGCGTAAAAATCATCCGTACGTGCTTCGGCAAACATCGCGGACGCACTGCAGAACCGTGGCAACCGCAACAACATCCTGAAGACGTTATTGTATTGTACCCGCAGAGCGCTATATGTCTTCTGCGTATAATTAACCCACAGGCTGCTCGTGTAAAACGACTGGCAGTATGCTTTAAAAAGCGCTATCTTAGCCTCAGCCGAACAACGAGCAAACCTGCGAGCCAACATATTACCACGAACAGCCAGCGCTCTGCGTTCACGTTCAATATCCTCATTATCCTTCAAGTCCTCAGTGATAATATGCCCCAGATATTTAAATTTCTTCACTCTTTTTAGAGGAGAGCCATTAAGAAAGACAGGTGGAAGTTCATATTGTGTTTTATCACCCAGGCCGAAAAACATACACTCGCTCTTGGCGACATTATATTTCAAACCATGACACTCGGCATATCGCTCGCATACTTTTAATATCTTGCGAAGGGTCCCTATTGACGGGCTCAGCAGCACCATGTCATCTGCATAACTTAAATTATTGACCGCAACCCCGTCAATGTGGCAGCCCACATGCATACTGCTGAGCTCGGCAATCAGGTTGTCCATATATACATTGTATAGTGTAGGTGAGGAGATCCCCCCTTGCCTCACGCCACACTCCAGCTTATACTCTTCAGAAAGACAACCCGCCCAATTTACTACATTTAATTGGTTGTCATACCAATATTTGAATATGTCAACCAAATCAGTAGGTATATGCAGTTTACGAAGCTTCTCCCACAGGACCTCATAGGAAACCAGATCAAACGCTTTGGATAGATCCAAATAGCAGGCGTATACAGGAGTACTAACGCATTATTACTAACCCTAGTAGTCATATTATGGGCATGGTGTGGTCACCTGTAAATCTAGGAGCGAAAGCAAATGCACCCATTGTATAATTGTTATTGATAAAATATGTAACCTTTGTGTAGCCTTGTTATAACAAATTTTATGAGTAGATTACACAGTACTGTCCGGCAGTTTGAATACGTCCTTACTTTAAAATTTTCGTAAAATCATTCCGAGTTTAGACAAATGCTTGAACGCTCTGAACAAGCCCAATCAAATCTGTGCCTCTTTCCTCAAAAGAACACGTCTATATTCCACATGGTTCTCATATGATTTGACTAGTACGGATGGTTTGGAATTCAAAGATAGCTCTGAATGTTTTTGTGTTCCTTCTCAGAGCTAGCAAACACCGACCTCATCTAGTTTAAATTTTCGGAAAAAATTACGGACGTTTTCATATATTAATAATGTAGCTTTATATCGATGAAAGCATTTTTGAAATCGATCTAGTAGTTTTTGCATGTATCATAAACAAAATATCAAGACTTTCTTCTTCATTATATTATGTACTAGCGACCCGCCCCGGCTTCGCACGGGTGCAATGTTTATATTAAATATAGGCAGCGTTCGCGAGAATCGTTAACGTACGGCAGTTTTTTCGACGCCTTACTCCACAATTTTCACCACCACGAAAAATCCTATCTATTTTCCGGGATAAAATATAGCCTATACGGATTCGGAAGAATCCCTCTAAGTAATGGTAAAAGAAATTTTGAAATCGGTCCAGTAGTTTTTGAGCCTATTCAATACAAACACAAAAAAATACAAAAATACAAAGGTTTCCTCTTTATAATATTAGTATAGATTATAGAGTAAATAAAATTATAAACCCATCCTTCCAATTTTCCATTGCACATTTAGCGTAAGTCTAGCGCACTAATTAATTTTCTAGAAACAATAATGTACTGTATTCAAGAAATAACTACATAGTTATCGAGCTCGGCACTAATAAATACGATCTAGGAATCTAGGTTGAGCTCAGTAATCATTCTTAATCGTTCACTTCAATGACGATCTAAATTGAATGTTTTATACTTCGCTTGTATACGACGAAATTGTTTTTTTTTTCTGGTATTAAGTCATCAGGCAGAGTGCTAAGATCATTGCTTTGTGTTATTTTTATCGTCAGCAATGCTCTTAAAATATCGTAGAGAAACATCGAAAGGAAAGTGGCATGTCTTAGGTCCGAATATCCGAACCCTGTAGTTTTTGAATCC
The DNA here is from genome assembly GCA_943138885.2 of Tholera decimalis. Lineage (NCBI taxonomy): Eukaryota > Metazoa > Arthropoda > Insecta > Lepidoptera > Noctuidae > Tholera > Tholera decimalis. The sequence goes on from OW964565.2 coordinate 32,786,497, forward strand.
GTGGTGAATTTGCAAAATATGCGACAGACATATCTTTAGATCCCTTTGACTTAAAAACCTATTTTATTCTGAACGAGAACTTTGTTCGAGGTAAAATAATCATATTACTCTTCTCGCTCTAGATGGAGCGTCAAGACTTCTACTGACAAAAAACCCACCCTGATCCTTCAGTTGTTATTGCGTGCCGGGGCCGTGGTTTCTCGTTAGAAAATTCCCTCAACCCCGGAGTTAGAAAAAATAGGGTTGTTATTCTTAATAGAGAACCCCTCAATATCTTACATTGAGTGAATTATTAGTATTACCAATGTATGAGGAGAAACGAAGCGTACCTACGCACACCCATAAGAAGCCTGAGTATTTGATAATATAAGGGTTTCGTTTTTCCTTCGGAGATACGAAACATTTTTAAGTAGTTCAATTACCTAGTATAATTATGAACAACGTATGAACGTATATACGAACATAATTATTGTGAACAACGCATTATGCAGATAATATATTATTTAGAAGTTAATTCAAATAACACGAACCGGCTTAGTAGAAGTGGATTCCTGTCCGCCATCTATGAGGAGTGAGCTCTTATAAAAAATGCGATTATGGTAATATAAATAAGACAATAAATCCGATCTGATTCGTTTGAACATGTCGAGTAGAAGACAATACTTTAGGCACCTACTCGATTCTATCGCCATCCAGATTTTTAATAACTATAGGTTATTTGTAACTTTTAATTGGCTTTTATGGAAGACCCTCCACAATTTTGCCAATATCACGGTGTACAATGATAGATCACGAAACGCAGCAATTGTTCGATAATTTATTTTGGATGTTTATTTGCACGTAATTATTTGCCGCACATGATGACACATTCTTTCTTGTTTATTTTATGTCACGTTGACATTCCGGTCCATTGAGTAAACAGTTTGTTTTTAAGTTTACCCAACAAGTTTTCCTGTTTTCAGTTGTATATCACATGTACTGCTAGTGTACTGCGAAAATATGTGTAAGACACGCTAATGTGAGTGTAAAGTATTTATCACATATTTATAGAGCCGAGGCGTCGTTTATGCCGAATATTCATTGAGTGTCACAACTTAAAAGCAAATAAAAAATCGCTGATTATTTTTTTCTTTATAAAGATATCAGCAATGCGGGTGGAACTCACATTATTGGCAATCTTTTTAACCCTCCAACTTTATAACCAACTAGCTGTGCACGCGACTTCGTCCGCGCGGAATAATGACTTTCGGCAGCATTTTTAATGTTTTAGACTAATTATTTTGAAAATAAAACTCATACATAAATAAGCTTTTTAAAATATTTTACTGCTAATAAGTAACTTATTTAAGTAAATTTTTCTAATCAAAAGTCTTAAAAAATAAGTTTCAATCTTCTAGCTTTAAAAATGACGTAATTTCCATACAAACTTTCATCCCCTATTTCAACCCCTTGCAGCACTTTTCCGCATTAAAAAGCAGCCTATGTCCTTTCTCAGGCTTTAGACTATGTCCGTACCAAACTTCATTTAAATCGGTGCAGTAGTTTAGGCGAGATAGCGTAACACTCAGACAGACAGAGTTACTTTCGCATTTATAATATTAGTAAGGATTTGAAAAATAAATATAATATATCTATATCTCCTTAAATCTCATCCTCATAAAACTAGCTACTACTCTTATTCCTTCTCTGTCCATGCTGTAAGATTGTGGAACTCACTTCCGCCTAGCATTCGTGATTTAAAAACTATATCTCTATTCAAATGTCGATTAAAAGAGCATTACCTTTCCTCTTAACTGTGTTAATTATTTATATATATATTTATATTATATGTTTATATATTCTAACATTATGTATTTATTTAAGTATATGTTATTTTTATTGCATTGTAAGTATGTGTAAGTATATTTAATATTTTAGTTTTAGACTTCACATATTCATATTTATTTCTCTTCTTGTTCTCACACACTATTGTCTACATTTCTTTTTCACTTCTCCTTTCGCAGGTCTGCTGGAAGAAATTTCTTAAGAAATAAGCAGTACCTTTGTACTCAGATATTATAATTATGTTTATCTTAATGTATTTTACTGTGTGTACATAAATAATAAAATAAATAAATAAATAAAGCGAAAAAATTTGTTTGCTTATTCAAACGCGCTAATCTTCGAAAGTATTGGGTGGATTTAGACGAAATTTGATATGAAAATAGCTTGAAGCTTGAGGAAGATTTTTTTACCCGACTGTAAAAGAAGGTCCTGCGCGATTGCTAGTTGTTACATAATACACAAATTGATGCATCTCTACGAAGATGGCGGGTCCCTAAAAGACAAAAGGTACATAGTGCTAGCTTTTGTTTTCTATTCTATTAACTTCCTTAGATTGTTTGGGACCAGTAATAGGAGACTAAATTAATTGCAGCATCGGTAATAATCATAGATCGGAATAGGTAGAGCTGTTTTATGTACTTGCCATAGGTTAGAAAAATATGGATATTCCCCGAGTCCCGGGATTTGGTTTTTAAGTAGTAAAATCATAAAAAAACTATACTCGCCTTCGGGACTAATGAACGATTACACTTCCTTTCTGACGGGTAAATATAAGAAGGACGAGATTAAGGATAGTAGATGGAGCACGCTCAACAACAATCATTCAAACATTTTTGTTCTGAAGTTGTACAAGTTGTAAAATTTACAAACTTGCTCATGCGCTTATTGGCTTACATAAACCATTTTTATAAATATTGACAAAAATCATGAAATTCAATAAAATCCCGTAGTATCAGTCGGAATCCCGTGGAATATCCATATTAACATCAATGGTTGCGGTCAATGAACCTAAATAGCTCTACCTATTCCGATCACTGGTAATAATATACAATATGTTGACTAACAGAGGGCGTTCCCGTTAACCCGCAATAGTATAGCAGCCATACATGCTAAAAAAAAATATCTTTCGAAAACAAAATGTTTTTTTTTGACGTGACAACGTCTTATAATTCGATGAAGCTGGCTGCACGCACGAAAATACATGACTCATGCGGCGTTACCTCGCTCTGAGGCGTTCCATTTAAGGCTTGAAGTGCAAGCGAGAGCGCGGAACGAGCGACAAAGTGGCATAATCGGCCTCCGCGTTCGGCAGCGTTCGACATCTGTCTCTCTCCTACTTGAGTGAGCGATGCGTCCGCGTGGACAGCTGCTATACAATAATACATTTACATGTTTTCGTCAAGTATGAAGTGCAGTGAAAAGTGAATGTGGTGTCAATTGTTTATAGCAACCAACCATTCCATCAGTATTTTCTTATGACGTTGTCACGTTCAACTATCGTCAGTAAACCGACTTTACAGACAACCGATTTTTTTATATTAAAATATTCCCATTATTTTTTTTTATTTAACGTATAAGAAACACTCTGTACACGCGTACTTGAAGGACGGCAACGTCGCAATTCGGTCAACCGGAGATCTTCTTGTGTATGCTACGCACTGCTGGGGCGAGGCCATTGAGAAACACGGCGAAGCCCTTGCCGTGTCCCTCGACATCTCAAAGGCCTTTGACAGGGTCTGGCACGCTAGTCTGCTGAGCAAGCTTCCTAGATACGGTGTTCCTGCTAGCTTATGCAACTGGATTTGTGACTTTTTGAGTGAACGGTCGATCCGAGTGGTCATCGATGGCTGCGCATCGGATCTAATGGCTATTAATGCCGGTGTTCCTCAGGGGTCTGTTCTCTCTGCGACTCTATTTTTGCTTCATATGAACGACCTGCTTCAGTTGGGAGCTATTGGGTACGCGGATGACAGCACAGTCTCAGAGAGATACTTGTCCAGTGCTAGAGCTGGTAGGGACGAAATAGCCGCTCTTAGAAAGGCCATGGTAGAGCGAACGAATTTGACCTTAAATCTCGTTTCCCAATGGGGCGATGACAATCTGGTCAAATTCAACGCTTTAAAAACACAGGCTTGTCTTTTCTCCGCTAAAAGGAGCCAATTTGAATGGTCTCCTACTTTCAGAGGTGCATCTGTACCTATTACCGACCGCCTGGAGCTCTTGGGCATGGAGTTGACGTCTGACCTCAACTTCGGCTCAACCATTGAGTCTAAAGCTCAGACTGCAGCCAAAAATCTGGGCATCCTACAGAAAGTGAGGCGATACTTCACACCTGGACAGCTTTTAAATTTATATAAAGCACAGGTCCGTTCCTGTATGGAGTATTGCAGTCACTTGTGGGATGGCTCAGCCAAATACCAGCTAGCTGCACTTGATTCGATCGAACGCAGAGCCAAAAGGCTCATAGGTGACGAGGTTCTGGCGGGTAAGCTTCACAGCCTGGCTCACCGGCGAAACGTTGCTTGCCTGTCTATCTTCTACAGATTGTACTTCGGAGAGTGTGCGCAGGAGCTCCACGACCTGATCCCTTCATGCCCCTTTCACTACCGGTCTACCAGACGTACCGCAGGATACCATCCACACTTGGTCGATATACCGTCTTGTCGTACTAAGCGCTTTTCTTCAACATTCATTGTGCGCACAGCCAAGGTGTGGAACTCTCTGCCGGCTTCTGTGTTCCCTGCCACATATAACCCGTCAGCCTTTAAAGCAAGAGTGAATAGGCATTTTCTGGGCTCGCTCGTTCGATTTTAGACCTCATCTTACACTTACTTTCAGGTGTGATCGAGGTCAAGAGCGGGCACATTCGTAATAAAAAAAATAAAAAATAAAAAAATTATTTATGAATACGTACGCGTGTACAGACTGTTTCTTATACGTAACAATTTATCATTTTTACTGAATATTTTAATATTAAAAAAAAAATTAAAAAAATTGATTTCGTATGGTAATATTTTTTTGCATATATGGATGTTACACTATTTCGGGTTAACGGGAATGCCCTCTGTTAGTTAACATACTGTATAATAATCATTTATTGAAAACACCCGGTGGGTGACATTCAATAAGTCCCCAAATTGCACGTGTAATACTAACTACAAATACAAATATTTTTATTGACATCAATATAATGATACACTGTAGATTGTAACCCTGATTTCTGAGCTAGGCAAAGCCTGTGTTTCAGAAGTCAGTATCCTTATAGTCGCTAATGTACAATATTTAAAAGTAAATTAAAGTTAAACATAAAAATCTATAATTATGCACACCTTATCTGTGTGTGTGAGGTTGTGTGAGGGTGTGTGTGAGATTGTGTGAGAGTGTGTGTGTGAGGTTCTGTGTTTGTGTGTGTATGTATGTGTGTTTGTGTGTGTGTTTGTGTTTGTGTGTGAATTAGTGCGTGTTTTTTAGTGTGGATGGGAAATATGTAGGTGTCTGATGTGTTATTTTAGAAATTTTTCAGTGTTTGAGGGCATCGCTCTAACACGGGGCTTTGAAACTCACCCGCTTATTAGCATCCAGCTCAATCTTCGCGTCGCCGTTCCTATGGTCTTCCACCACATACTTGGCGTCGGCCATGTCGACCCTGGTCACGATCTTGGCCTCCTCCTCCTTAGGCAGCAGTTTCTCTTCCGCGCCGTCAGGAGAGATCTTCTCCTTAGACTTGGAGAGATTAGATTTTGAGGTGCGGAATTCTGGAAAGAGAACATAAATTCATGGATATTTTTATAACAGTACAAATACAAATAAAAATATTTTCATCACAACATTGTAAGCATACATGAATTGCAGCCCCAGTAAGTGATATAAATACTTGTATGGGGCTACCACGCTCTTCCAGAATGAAGTACAAATACAATTATAACAACTCTATAAATGTTATTTTTTTTAATTATCAACGTTATTTTTAAGAAAAATAGAATCAAATAAAAGAACATGTAACATTTTGTTTTTTAGGTTTAGTTTTGTTAGTGTGTGTATGTGTGATGTGTGTGTGCATGAGTGATGTATGTGTTTGTGCATGTGCGTATTTTTGTGTGTTTTTTAGATTGTCCTAACTAATAGTATGTATTCTATTTCGTCGTATGTAAGGGTTTTCAGCCAATCAAACTACTCTTTCAATGCCGTGAACAGCTCTGCTTTGGTTACTAGCCTGTATTATTACAAAGAAGCCTTTCTCGTGTAACCATGCAGAGATATAGACGTCTCATTTACGCCAACCTAATTACTTATACATTACGGAGAGGTACCTACACCGCTAGGCAACCGGACTACGGCAGTACGACGAACCCACACTGGGTCAGATAGGAAACCGCAACAAATGCCTGTAATATGAAGCACTGCTAGTAAGTTCTTGTTAGTATTAAATTACGGGTAAATTTAAATTAAATTACGGGTAGGCCATATTTCTCTAATTGAGACATGGAATTTACAAACGGGCTACGACGATTGCGGTTATGTTTATACTTTAATTTATTATCTTTAGGAGGAATAGGTAGTTTATAAAACGTATATTTAAAAATATAATGTTCTAAAATTTGTTTGCTTGCCGGTATATATGCAGAAACAAAGTATTATTCGGTTTTGCATGGCAATACGCCTAAATAAACAGTTGTTTATAAGAGGCTAACCCGTTTTTATTTTGACCCAATAATTGAGTTTTGGCACTTAGCGTATTTCTAAATTCCATAGCACAATTTAGGTTTAAACGCAGTCGTCATCAAAAGATAATAATATCTGTATATCGTTTTACAAAGAAAACAGGGAGCCCATACAAAATTATAATAGTATAAGCTTGGCTTCATCATGACCTCTTATTTACCAACGCGCAACGTCTTGATTTGTCTTAAATTAAACTGCACATTTATTTTTAAAGAGCTCCCAAGACCTCAATCTGGGCACAGAACTTGACGCGAAAGCTTCAAAACGAAACAACAAACAACTACAAAAAAGAACGTACTAAATACGTTGGAAACAATCACAATGTGAACAATTTTCAAAGAGCTGCCGAACTTTAAGGCGTCACTTACTAAAAATAACCACAAACTTGACGCGAAAATTTAAACAACGGCTAAAGGACACAAATAAGAACGAACCAATCACGTAGAAAACTATCACGAGTGAATAACCTTCTCTGTTACGTGATAGAAGCACTCCTGCTCCATCCGAAGCACGTATCCTCACTAACGATCCGGTCCGCAAAGCCGTGAACACCGCATTGCGATACTAAATTCTGGAATAGATACCACACGTTCTATTCCCGTCTTCTGTCCTTGTCGTGCTAAAAATGTCACCCTGTTGCCGTGGATTGTAGCTCCAATATTTTTCCCACGTAAAAGTTAAAGGTCACGGCTCGTAACGAGATTATCACCCCCTCGGTACCTAACCCTTTTTTGCAGGCGGGACACACCTGTCGGTTTTATTCACTTCGGACATGTTACGGGAGAGAATTCAACAATTAATACATTTATTGCATTCCACAATGTGAACTAAGTTGTCTTTTTATCTTTGTGGACCCTGTCGGGCACAGCAATTTAAGAAAGAGGATTATTATAAGTAAAATTTATATAATTTTGACTACTCCTACAGTGGTTTTAAATATTATACAACTGCCCCGTGGCTTCGCCCGAGTTTTTAGATTCTTTTCACTTAACGGTATGAAAAATAGATTACGATAGATTCTCAGACCTACCAAATATCTATACTAATATTATAAAGCTGAAGAGTTTGTTTGTTTGTTTGTTTGCTTGAACGCGCTAATCTCAGGAACTACGGTTCTGATTTGAAAAATTCTTTCAGTGTTAGATAGCCCATTTATCGAGGAAGGCTATAGGCTATATATCATCACGCTAAGACCAATAGGAGCGGAGCACTAATGAAGAATGTTTCAAAATCGGGGGATTTTTTTCCACGCGGACGAAGTCGTGGGCGGAAGCTAGTTACACATAAAATTTCATAAAAATCGGTCAAGCAGTTTCCGAGGAGTATTGCAACTAACACTGTGGCACGACAATTTTATATGCATATATAGATATAGGTACTAATAAGACTACATATATTTGTGATTCTGCTTACTACTTGACTTAGGACGAAATTTAATAACGCAGGGTAGTGAAAGCTCTCAACTTGTTAAAAACATGGCATCCATTATTGGTGAGAAATGTTACCAATGAACATTTGTCAGATTTCTGCGGCCTAACAACAAGGGGCTCCCATACACAAAACTATTGGTGAGAAATGTTACCAGTGAACCTTTGTCAGATTCCACACAAGGGATATAGTCAACTTTATAAACTAATCAACTCACTTTATCAAAAGCTGTTTATCACTCCGAAACAAAAATACGACTGCAGTTTCTCGAAAGTGCCAGACGCTTATATGAAGCTTGCGCATGTACATATTATAAAACAAAAAATATCTCCACAAAATAAAGGAATAAGACGCATTGCATGTTTAACAAGATGACTTCAGCGATTCCCAAAAGCTAGCGGGCGCAAGGAATATTTTATGCCTCAAGAACCTGATTTATATGGAGTTGAGAGCGGTGCAATGAGGCTGGTTTCTTGAGAACAAAAAAAATGGAATGATGTAATTGATGGGGCGCACAGCTTCACAAAGAATTCGGAGAGTAATAACTTAAAGGGCGAAGACTCTTAAGTATCTGTCTGGATTGCAATCCAGGCTTTAGGTATATGGTTAAAAAAAAACAACCTATTACGTTCCCAACACAGATCTCTCTATGCAACGGGATGGGCTAATTGAAAAAAGTAAATGGAATTGGTAGTTATTCGATGCAAAATTTCGGGAATCTAAAATACAGCCACGCATCATCACACGCAAGAGCTTGTTAATGTGGGAAATATAGATTTTTCTTGGTGAGAAAAGAAATGTTAAAAAATACAACATTAATACTTCCACGAGTATTCCAGTTCTCACGAAAAACACACTGAATCAGACAATAGAGAATAAAACAAAAATCAAAACATTATTCTCACTTACAGCACTTAAAGAAATGCAGCACTGAAAAATATCGGTTGTGTAAGACGCACGACTCTATCCTCCACTACTAGACTACTGGCGTAGAGACCAAATAGCTACACTGTCTTAGATTAAGCCTAATGGAATAATAGCTTCCATACAAATGGACAAACAACTCATTTGCGGATAACGAGCATAGATTAGAATGGATAGCAAAAGGAGTGCTTAGGGAGTCGACCCCTTTTAGGTATCTTAATTAGATTTAAAATAAAAAAAAGCTAAATTAGCCATTAGAAGCAATCTATACTTATAATAAATCTGTAGAGAGGTCAATTCTGTACATGAAATATATTTCCAAAATAACTATCAGGGGATGATTAAGGATCGATACTCATGCCAAAAATGCAATCAGTTAAATTTTTGTCTGTCTGTCTGTCTGTCTGTCTGTCTGTCTGTATAACCGTTATAGAAACAAAAACTACTCGACGGATTTTAACGAAACTTGGTACAATTATTTTTCATACTCCTGAGCGGGTTATAGTATACTTTTCATCACGCTACAATCAATAGGAGCAGAGCAGTGAAGGGAAATGTTGGGAAAACGGGAGAAGTTACTCCATTTTTTAAGCTTCCGTCGCGTGTGCAACCTTAATGGTTAAAGCTACACAAATCATTTCATGACGGAAATGTTCTCCTTAAAATTATATAAAATATATCCCACGACAGCATATGTCTCACTTTTATGGTTGACTCACAATAACACGTGTAACTCCCGATAGCTTAGCAGTTCGAAGCTTTCTGATTATAATATTTGTCTACTCTTACGTTTATAACACTCTCAGTCACCCCTAATTGAAAAAGTTAACATTATTAACTATTCCATAAAAAAATTGGCCAAGTGCGAGTCAGACTCGCCCATGAAGGGTTCCGTAGTAACTATAATATAATATGCAAATTTATTTGACGAAAAAAAAACCTTACAAATTTCTTAAAACTAGCTTATTTACATTTTTTACAACTGCGCCAAATAAATTTGTTTTGAAAAAAAAAACCTTACAAATTTCTTAAAACTGGCTTTTTTACATTTTTTACAACTGCGCCGAATAAATTTGTTTTTCATAGTGTTTGTATGAATTACAAAGTTATATTTGCGGTTTTAGAAAATATGCTGTATCTCAAAAACTGCTGAACTGATTTCGTTTAAACTAATTTTGGTTGAAGGTTTATATTAAGATCTACAGACATATATTTTTTTTAGATTTTTCACTCCATTATTATAGAAGTTAGAGGTTGTGTCCGCCACACACACATTTTACCACTTTGGAAGCTTATATCTTTTAAACGATTGACTTTATGGAAAAGTGGTTTTAGAAACCCCGATGACGTTTTTAAAGAACTGTCTATAGATACCACACATGCATCGATTTCATGAAAAAAAATATTTTCAGGTTTAGCTCCATGTATGGGGAGCCCCCCTTTATTTTAAATATTTTTTAATTTTTTTCTCAAAATCGGAAAGCGGTTCACAGAATACATCTACCTATCAAGTTTCACATGTATAGTCCTAATAGTTTCGGAATAAAATTGCTGTGACAGACGGACGGACGGACAAACAGACAGACAGACAGACGGACAGACATATCGAAACTATAAAGATTCCGTTTTTTGCCATTCGGCTACGAAACCGTAAAAAGAATCATATAAATCGTTATAGAAACACCAAAGTTATACATGAAATACGCTTATAATAATAAGCCATCGCGCGTGAATACTGAATCATGCTATAAGGATTATTTTTGAGAATCGGTCGCCGCGCTCGACGCGTCTCGCGGTCGAAGCGTTCTCTAGGTACTTAAGCCTCATGTGAACGTGATCTAAACAATATTACCAATACATTAACTTACGCTGACGGAGTCGCGGGCACAGCTATATTGTATCATTACGCTAAGGCCAATAGGAGCGGAGCGCCAATGAAGAATGCTTCAAAATCGGGGTTAAATTTAACGTTCGCCCAAAGTAACTATTCCACGCGGACGAAGTCGCGGGCAAAAGCTAGTAGGAAATATACTCGTAGAAAGATTGTGTAAAAACAAAAAATGGCCAGGTGCGAATCAGCCTCGCAGGGAAACAAGGGCAGATCCACCGTTGTGGGCATGATGGGCATGCCCACAACCCTAATAGACTTGTGACGTCACACTTTCACGGTCTATTGAGATCGATAAGCTGATGACAAGCCTTAACAAAAATCGGCCACGTGCGTATAGGCTCACGCAAAGTGTAAGGTTCTGTTGTTTAGTACAACTCCAAATACGAGTCTATTAGCGAATAAAGTCGCGTCTGGTGCTTCTCACTTGCTGGTCATACTTACGACTCCTGAGACAACGTCAAGATTGTATCTATTTACCAAGTCAGTGAGGGAAAGAATCTAAACCATAAGCTTAAAAAGTCACGTTTCTTGCAAGGGTTTTATTATTTTTCTTTCCACTTTCAACTATCCAGCTACACGGTTAAAAAAATACAGCCAACTGATAGCTAGACAGACAGTTGGAAAGCAAAGAATTATAGGCATAATAAGTTCCATTGGTTAACTTCGGAACGGAGCCCTAAAAATAATTTGACGGGCGACAGCAGACAATGGAGGTAAAAATATAGCTCAGACCCAGAGTATCACGGCATAGGGCATAATAAGGAACTGTTTGTTGTAGAATCAGAGCCATCGTTAGACCTCTCTTAAACAGCGGAAAATGCAAGCCCCGGTTGCGTATGAACCGTGGGTTAAGGTGTAAGATGCCACGTATGTTGACCCTAGACATACTCGTCACACTGTCTCGCCGCCACTCCACGTTTATTTGCTAGATTATCGTCACTAGTGGCCTCAATTCCTCAAGTGATTGAGTCGCCACGCGTGTAGTGTGGACTTTGTCAAGTACGAAGGCGACCCTTCGGAGAAAGTTCCATTTTCCAGTTTTAAGTTTCAATAAAATTGTTTGTAGAATGGACTTAGCTAAGTAATATGGCGATCCTTGAGTAATGTTCTATTGGGAATGCGTAATGAATATATTTGTCCTGAGTCTAAAGCGACATACACATAGTTCCCATTCTTATATGCCGACTAGTATTTGCGTGTTGCGCGAGGTGCAAGCACCTCGCGTGCTTGTGAAAAAAACTAAAGCATTGCCCCTCTAAATCAAGTATTTGCGTGTTGCGCGAGGTGCAAGCACCTCGCGTGCTTGTGAAACAAAAAAAAAAAAAAAAGAGGGGGGGGGGGGTGATGGGGGGGGGGTTGCACAAGTATTTCGACTAAAGCATTGCTTACCCTCTAAATGAATCTGAAAAAAAATGTTCCAAGTCTCTTAGATTCCGAGATCCGCCTAAAGGGGGGGAGAAGGGGGGCGGGGGGGGGGACTTTGAAAAATGGTTTTTACTTTACCGAGCCTCCTCTATACGAATCCGTAAAAAGAAAAAAATACGGGTCTCGTAGTTTCCGAGATACGATAGGGGGGGGGGGGAGAAGGGGGGGAAAAGGGGAGGTTTGGCACTTTTCCCGTAGGTTTGAGAGTTACTTGTTTACGAATCTGTCAAAATATACCCACCTCCCCATCCACCATCTGGGAGAACAATTATGTCAGTGAGTGAGTGGTAATCTAGCTTTATACAGGTTGTGGCGGAAATAATGGATAACCCTGTAACTGCCAGTAGGTCATATAATGGTCTATCATATATCCCAATTTCAAACTCAGTTGGTCAGGCATTTCAAAGTTATTTTTATTTGTTTATTTTTTTTTGAAAATATTGTACCTATTTTATAAAATCAGCTGCCGTTTCAACATTTAACGGAGTTTTTTTATTCTGTTTTTTGCGGTCTGCTTCTGAATGTTTGTGTAATCACACGCGTATGAAGATTTTTTGTTACACTCTAAGATGATTTCAGAAAAAAACACATAATACTTACTTTTTAGTTTTTTTAATTGAATCCTGTAACTTTGACTCCATACCCTGAAAAAAAAATGTATCGCACAGTTATGGCCCATTACTTTAAAAAGTTGTCCATATCATGCGAATTCTAAAATGGTATCATAGTGGCCAGTATCGTACGAATGTGCAAAACTATTTCAGTTTGAATTCAAAAGGTCCATAATTTCAAAAAAATATTAAATTCAAAAAAATGTGATTCTGTATTTTACTAATCTTCTGTATCATGTAAATTGTTGTAAAAACGTTTCTAACTCACTTTGACATTGCTAAAACATCACTCAGGTAAAAAAAAACCGGTCCTTTCTTTGTTTGGGGCTACCTGGAATTCTGGCTCGATAGAAACAATATAGCTATTGTGCAAAATAGAAAAAGGCAAGCTGTATTTTTTTTAGAATCACCACATCAATAGTTCCTCATAACATCATTCAGTGTGATCCCGTTCGTTGTCGTACGTAGTCGCACGCGCCTTTGCTCCCTGTTTTTCGTTCGTTAAATCTAACTCGTGACTTACTGCATTTCTTTTCGGACTCTGATTTGCCTGTGATTTGGACTTGCGTTGTTTAGTGATCCCGACGACATTGCTTACTGTACCCGGACTGTTGTGGCAAGTGCGCTGTTGACAATGCCTCAACGTTACACATCGGTAGAATATGCCAACATGCACTACATTTATGGTGAATGTAGAGGCAACGCCAATGAAGCGGCAAGACTTTACCGAGAAAGGTACCCGAATAGTCGACACCCTGATTACCGAATTTTTATTCGCGTACACAATGCCTACTGTGAGGGAAGAATACCTGGTACAGGTGTGGGCGGCGCGAGTGAAGGACGACCACGAGTCTACAATAACGAAGAAGAAGTTATGGAGTTAGTAGAAGCAGATCCTACCATATCCATTCGAGTTTTATCTCGGTTTACTGGAATGTCAACCAGAACAGTACATCGCATATTAAAACGTCACGAATTGTACCCTTACCACTATCAAAGGGTGCAAACATTACTTCCAAGGGACTACCGAGCACGAAAAGAATTTTGTCGTATAATGTTGAGAAGAATTAGAGAACAACCACATTTCTTTGAAAATATCCTCTGGAGTGACGAGTCTACATGCAGGAAGGACGGGTATTTGAATATACACAATTTACACAGTTGGCAGCTTGAAAATCCACATTTAATTAGACAAGACCGATCGCAGTACCAAGTGAAAATCAATTTATGGACAGGAATAATTAACGGCCAAATTATTGGTCCGTTTGAGCTGCCACCGACTCTTAATGCTGAAAGCTATTTGAACTTCCTGCAAAATAATTTACCCGAGCTGTTAGAAGACGTTCCTAATGAAACACGTGAGAACATGTGGCTGCAAAACGACGGCTGCCCTGCACATTATGCGGCAAGAGTGAGAGAGCACCTGAATGAGACATATCCAGAACGTTGGATAGGGCGCTTAGGGCCAATATTGTGGCCACCCCGTTCGCCGGACCTGAACCCATTAGACTTCTTTTACTGGGGCTGTTTAAAAGAAAAAGTTTACAAAGAAGAGATTACGTCTGTGGAGCAATTGCGGCAACGTGTGCAGTCTGCTGCTCAGGAAATAAGTTTGGCAGGCTTTGCACGTCGCATCAAACGTTCATTTATTAGAAGGTGCAGAGCTTGCATCGCAGCCGATGGGGCTCATTTCGAACATCTTGTATGATTTTTAAATACATTTGTGTCATGAACATTGCTTTTTATTGTATCAATTGACCTGTAAAATAATTACCTAATTAAGTAAGGAGTCTTAAACTCGTTATTATCTACCTCTTTAAAGTAAATCAATAAAAAGCCACAGCCTGGAAGCACAATAGCTCTGTCATCCCAAAGAAAGTGAGACTGGGTTTTTTATTACCTGAGTGGTGTTTTAGCAATGTCAAAGTGAGTTAGAAACGTTTTTACAACAATTTACATGACACAGAAGATTAGTAAAATACAGAATCACATTTTTTTGAATTTAATATTTTTTTGAAATTATGAACCTTTTGAATTCAAACTGAAATAGTTTTGCACATTCGTACGATACTGGCCACTATGATACCATTTTAGAATCCGCATGATATGGACAACTTTTTAAAGTAATGGGCCATAACTGTGCCATACATTTTTTTTTCAGAGTATGGAGTCAAAGTTACAGGATTCAATTAAAAAAAACTAAAAAGTAAGTATTATGTGTTTTTTTCTGAAATCATCTTAGAGTGTAACAAAAAATCTTCATACGCGTGTGATTACACAAACATTCAGAAGCAGACCGCAAAAAACAGAATAAAAAAACTCCGTTAAATGTTGAAACGGCAGCTGATTTTATAAAATAGGTACAATATTTTCAAAAAAAAATAAACAAATAAAAATAACTTTGAAATGCCTGACCACCTGAGTTTGAAATTGGGATATATGATAGACCATTATATGACCTACTGGCAGTTACAGGGTTATCCATTATTTCCGCCACACCCTGTATAGTATAATATATAATTAGGTGAAATGGGTATCAAGTGAACGGTATACGGCTCAAATTGTTTGCACCGTTTGATGATGCAATAACTGGGGCAAATTAGTATACCCACGAGATTCAGGCGACACAACTGAGTGAAAAGATCAGTGTTTAAGCCCATTAAGCCACACTTTTACAACTTTACATTAAATTATCTCAAGCCTATTTGGGGGGGGGGGGGAATAATCAAATAACTCTTCCTACTCTGGGTGAAGTTAAAGGGAGTGTCTGACTTCTACTTACTAAAATCCTAACCTGTTTTTTCAATTGCCCTTGCGTCCCAGCAGAAATGATCCACAGCCACAAAATAAATAATAGATATTTGTCCCACACTCACCTACTCTGTTCCTCACAACACACTCACACTTTAGATTGAATATTAACGAAAACAATAGTCAATTTTACGGAAATATCCACTGGAAATTGAACTACAATAAGTTCAACACGACTTGACAGATATCTGTGTATTCAATACCGGCAAGAGATATAGGCCTGACTGCCTTAGGCAACGAAGTAGTCGTGTGGTAGAAAATTAGCACTACTTAGAAAAGTGTGTGGCTTTAACTAATAATAGAAGGTATGAATTATTACTTATTTAGTGAATTGCGAGATTCAAACGGTATTCCCTGCCGGAGTCTGTATTTCCTGATAGTTATAACCTTATAACCTGGGAGTCTTTAAGTCAAGAGTGAATAGGTTACTTCTAGGCAAGCGTGCTTCATCTTCAACCACATCATCGCTTAACATCACGTGAGATTGTGGTCAAACGCAAGCCTATCAACTATTAAAAAAAAAGAAGGCGTTCCCGTTAAACCGCAATAGTATAGCATCCATACATGCTAAAAAAATATTACCATTCGAAAACAAAATGTTTTTTTTTATATTAAAATATTCACTAAAAATGTTAAATTGATACGTAATAAAAGAAACATTCTGTACACGCGTACTTGAAGGACGGCAACGTCGCAATTTATTTATTACTCGTGCTATACTATTGCGGGTTAACGGGAACACCCTCTGTTAGTTAACATACTGTATTTCACTGATTTTTTTTTTATTGATAATAGGCTCGCGTTTGACTACCATCTCACCTGATGGTAAGTGATGATGTGGTCGAAGATGGAACACGCTTACCTAAAAGTAACCTATTCACTCTTGACTTAAAGACTCCTAGGTTATAGCTATCGTGAAACAGACTCCGGCAGGGAATTCCACTCCTTAGCCGTACGATTTCTATGAAAGGGAATATAAAATTGCTGATTTCATTATGATGCTACGCTAGATTGCGAAGTTTATTAATTTAGAATATTTAT
Source organism: Tholera decimalis (assembly GCA_943138885.2). NCBI lineage: Eukaryota > Metazoa > Arthropoda > Insecta > Lepidoptera > Noctuidae > Tholera > Tholera decimalis. Next base: position 32,803,174 of record OW964565.2, read on the forward strand.
TATTAGATGCTAGTCTAGTTATTAACTAACCGTAACGAAGTATTTTACAGAAATGTGGTTTCTCGTCTGTTCAGGAGGTGATTCCATACGGAAGAAGTTAATACATAGCCACTTCTATAATATGTGTCGGGAATTCATTAGTTTTATTCACTTATGAAATGGTATCATTTCAATACAAATTGACTTCTATCTTTAGTCAAATCTAAAGCACATAATCATGTAATTGTATTTTGAACTTTATTTTGACACACTTACACCCGGTTTCTGAAAGGCTGATCAACGCAATTAACTACCTAATCGGCTGTTAAATCTTTTGTCAAAATCCATTTGCGTTGCTTACACCCGGTTTCTGAAAAGCATGTCAATTCAGTAATCAACTGACTCAACTGTTAATGTTGTCACATTGCTTTTAGCAACGCAAATGGCTCTTGAGAAGAGATTTAACAGCTGATTAGTCATTAATTTTTGCGTTGATCAGCCAGTTTCAAAAACTTGGTGCAAAACTTTATAAATGCCCTTTAATTCTGGTATGAAAATCATCACATAACCATCCCGCTCTCGATGGATCAGAAAGGAATGTCGGACTTTTTCTGCCAAGAAGCAACCCTGTTCATTTACTAAATGAACAGGGTTGCTTCTTGGCAGAAAAAGTAAATGACATTTAGTTGCCCTTGGATCCAGGGACGCGGTGTGTCGTTTGATTAATCCGCAACTACTGCAGGCAATGACCCTATCGAACCCCGTTAATTCTGCTGACTGCTCTTTGAGGCGCGCGTTGAACAAGACGCGTCGTCGACCCGGGCCTGGTCTTTACCAGACGGTAAGCTAACCCTACTCACCGTCCGCAAGCTCATGTGATTTATTCCAAAACCACCGTTGAACAATCTGTTTTAGAAGTTTAAGAAAGAGAGAACTATGTTCAAATTGGATCAATTGGGTTGATACTTAAACTAGATACAACTCGACGAGACAATAAGACGATCGACGCGACGCACGTCCGAAAGCACCAGAGTAGTTCTTTTTACGGGCTCTTGACCCCAATCGATTATTTTACTATAGTTTTCAATGCCTAAACCAAGTTCTTATTCATGGTATTCAATAACAAGGGATAACAGTCGAGCATACAACCAAACATAATAGTAATAAAAAAATAGTTATGACGATAGTATTTCCCAAAAAAATTTTTTTGCAAATATTGAACCGACTTCCATATCAAAACACTACAAAGCCAAAAATAACTTTAATTTCGGAAGGCGGTGTTATTGGTTTTGGATTTTCTTCTTTTTTTTTCACACCGCCTTCCGAAATTAAAGTTATTTTTGGCTTTGTAGTGTTTTGATATGGAAGTCGGTTCTACATTGTGCAAAAAAAAAATTTTTCACGCTTTTTAGTGGGTCGGTTTGAAATTTATCTAGTTACAAAAGCCATAATGTCAACAACTTATCACCTTTTACAAAATATTGCTTTTCCCGATGCACAGCCGTTAATTTTTGAGTTCTCCTGGTACTTGACCATCAGCTCTACATCACCATATGTATTGTGACGAGCATAAAGTGTTTAACATCCGTACTCAAGTAATCGAAACGCAATCCACGAAATACTTATTATTGAGGAGTTTCTGTGGCCATCTGTGGTCTTCATCATCAGTTCAACTTCCCCAAATGGTACTTTTCGGAAGTAACTGCTCAAGGTACTATAAGAAATACCCAAAACGCTATAGGTGTGTGTGCCTATAATATTTGAAGAGTTCCCTCGATTTTACCAGGATCCCATCATCAGATCATGATTTCGTAACAATGGGACCAACTAGAAAGTATAACCCTTTCAAACGCAAAAAGAATTTTTCAAATCGGTCCAGCCATCTCCGAGTTATGAGGTAAAATACATGAAAAAAAAGTTCAAGACGAATTGAGAACCTCCTTTTTTTGAAGTCGGTTAAAAAGGGGGATGGACAAATAAAATGTACATATTATTTCGCTAGATATAAATGCAAACAAATAAATTTATTTTTTCCCAGGCTACATACCAACTGGTGGGATACGGGCCTTCTCTCTATGAGTAATCGAAATGGGACATTAATACAGCATGCGACCCCAGTGAAGGTTGGCTTAGCCTTTTTCCAACTACATATGTCAGTGTCAGCTTAATCAAGCCAGGTGTGTCCTTAGCATCCAACTTGTAACAGAATAAACGCAATTCCTGAAAAAGTTGGTTCAGAATCGGCTACTGAATCGATTTTCCGTCATAAAATATTTTGATGAAAAAGTCTTTCATTTAACTTAAAATGGAAACACAGTATCAGGCATTTCAAAGTTATTTTTATTTGTTTATTTTTTTTTGAAAATATTGTACCTATTTTATAAAATCAGCTGCCGTTTCAACATTTAACGGAGTTTTTTTATTCTGTTTTTTGCGGTCTGCTTCTGAATGTTTGTGTAATCACACGCGTATGAAGATTTTTTGTTACACTCTAAGATGATTTCAGAAAAAAACACATAATACTTACTTTTTAGTTTTTTTAATTGAATCCTGTAACTTTGACTCCATACCCTGAAAAAAAAATGTATCGCACAGTTATGGCCCATTACTTTAAAAAGTTGTCCATATCATGCGAATTCTAAAATGGTATCATAGTGGCCAGTATCGTACGAATGTGCAAAACTATTTCAGTTTGAATTCAAAAGGTCCATAATTTCAAAAAAATATTAAATTCAAAAAAATGTGATTCTGTATTTTACTAATCTTCTGTATCATGTAAATTGTTGTAAAAACGTTTCTAACTCACTTTGACATTGCTAAAACATCACTCAGGTAAAAAAAAACCGGTCCTTTCTTTGTTTGGGGCTACCTGGAATTCTGGCTCGATAGAAACAATATAGCTATTGTGCAAAATAGAAAAAGGCAAGCTGTATTTTTTTTAGAATCACCACATCAATAGTTCCTCATAACATCATTCAGTGTGATCCCGTTCGTTGTCGTACGTAGTCGCACGCGCCTTTGCTCCCTGTTTTTCGTTCGTTAAATCTAACTCGTGACTTACTGCATTTCTTTTCGGACTCTGATTTGCCTGTGATTTGGACTTGCGTTGTTTAGTGATCCCGACGACATTGCTTACTGTACCCGGACTGTTGTGGCAAGTGCGCTGTTGACAATGCCTCAACGTTACACATCGGTAGAATATGCCAACATGCACTACATTTATGGTGAATGTAGAGGCAACGCCAATGAAGCGGCAAGACTTTACCGAGAAAGGTACCCGAATAGTCGACACCCTGATTACCGAATTTTTATTCGCGTACACAATGCCTACTGTGAGGGAAGAATACCTGGTACAGGTGTGGGCGGCGCGAGTGAAGGACGACCACGAGTCTACAATAACGAAGAAGAAGTTATGGAGTTAGTAGAAGCAGATCCTACCATATCCATTCGAGTTTTATCTCGGTTTACTGGAATGTCAACCAGAACAGTACATCGCATATTAAAACGTCACGAATTGTACCCTTACCACTATCAAAGGGTGCAAACATTACTTCCAAGGGACTACCGAGCACGAAAAGAATTTTGTCGTATAATGTTGAGAAGAATTAGAGAACAACCACATTTCTTTGAAAATATCCTCTGGAGTGACGAGTCTACATGCAGGAAGGACGGGTATTTGAATATACACAATTTACACAGTTGGCAGCTTGAAAATCCACATTTAATTAGACAAGACCGATCGCAGTACCAAGTGAAAATCAATTTATGGACAGGAATAATTAACGGCCAAATTATTGGTCCGTTTGAGCTGCCACCGACTCTTAATGCTGAAAGCTATTTGAACTTCCTGCAAAATAATTTACCCGAGCTGTTAGAAGACGTTCCTAATGAAACACGTGAGAACATGTGGCTGCAAAACGACGGCTGCCCTGCACATTATGCGGCAAGAGTGAGAGAGCACCTGAATGAGACATATCCAGAACGTTGGATAGGGCGCTTAGGGCCAATATTGTGGCCACCCCGTTCGCCGGACCTGAACCCATTAGACTTCTTTTACTGGGGCTGTTTAAAAGAAAAAGTTTACAAAGAAGAGATTACGTCTGTGGAGCAATTGCGGCAACGTGTGCAGTCTGCTGCTCAGGAAATAAGTTTGGCAGGCTTTGCACGTCGCATCAAACGTTCATTTATTAGAAGGTGCAGAGCTTGCATCGCAGCCGATGGGGCTCATTTCGAACATCTTGTATGATTTTTAAATACATTTGTGTCATGAACATTGCTTTTTATTGTATCAATTGACCTGTAAAATAATTACCTAATTAAGTAAGGAGTCTTAAACTCGTTATTATCTACCTCTTTAAAGTAAATCAATAAAAAGCCACAGCCTGGAAGCACAATAGCTCTGTCATCCCAAAGAAAGTGAGACTGGGTTTTTTATTACCTGAGTGGTGTTTTAGCAATGTCAAAGTGAGTTAGAAACGTTTTTACAACAATTTACATGACACAGAAGATTAGTAAAATACAGAATCACATTTTTTTGAATTTAATATTTTTTTGAAATTATGAACCTTTTGAATTCAAACTGAAATAGTTTTGCACATTCGTACGATACTGGCCACTATGATACCATTTTAGAATCCGCATGATATGGACAACTTTTTAAAGTAATGGGCCATAACTGTGCCATACATTTTTTTTTCAGAGTATGGAGTCAAAGTTACAGGATTCAATTAAAAAAAACTAAAAAGTAAGTATTATGTGTTTTTTTCTGAAATCATCTTAGAGTGTAACAAAAAATCTTCATACGCGTGTGATTACACAAACATTCAGAAGCAGACCGCAAAAAACAGAATAAAAAAACTCCGTTAAATGTTGAAACGGCAGCTGATTTTATAAAATAGGTACAATATTTTCAAAAAAAAATAAACAAATAAAAATAACTTTGAAATGCCTGACCACCTGAGTTTGAAATTGGGATATATGATAGACCATTATATGACCTACTGGCAGTTACAGGGTTATCCATTATTTCCGCCACACCCTGTATAGTATAATATATAATTAGGTGAAATGGGTATCAAGTGAACGGTATACGGCTCAAATTGTTTGCACCGTTTGATGATGCAATAACTGGGGCAAATTAGTATACCCACGAGATTCAGGCGACACAACTGAGTGAAAAGATCAGTGTTTAAGCCCATTAAGCCACACTTTTACAACTTTACATTAAATTATCTCAAGCCTATTTGGGGGGGGGGGGGAATAATCAAATAACTCTTCCTACTCTGGGTGAAGTTAAAGGGAGTGTCTGACTTCTACTTACTAAAATCCTAACCTGTTTTTTCAATTGCCCTTGCGTCCCAGCAGAAATGATCCACAGCCACAAAATAAATAATAGATATTTGTCCCACACTCACCTACTCTGTTCCTCACAACACACTCACACTTTAGATTGAATATTAACGAAAACAATAGTCAATTTTACGGAAATATCCACTGGAAATTGAACTACAATAAGTTCAACACGACTTGACAGATATCTGTGTATTCAATACCGGCAAGAGATATAGGCCTGACTGCCTTAGGCAACGAAGTAGTCGTGTGGTAGAAAATTAGCACTACTTAGAAAAGTGTGTGGCTTTAACTAATAATAGAAGGTATGAATTATTACTTATTTAGTGAATTGCGAGATTCAAACGGTATTCCCTGCCGGAGTCTGTATTTCCTGATAGTTATAACCTTATAACCTGGGAGTCTTTAAGTCAAGAGTGAATAGGTTACTTCTAGGCAAGCGTGCTTCATCTTCAACCACATCATCGCTTAACATCACGTGAGATTGTGGTCAAACGCAAGCCTATCAACTATTAAAAAAAAAGAAGGCGTTCCCGTTAAACCGCAATAGTATAGCATCCATACATGCTAAAAAAATATTACCATTCGAAAACAAAATGTTTTTTTTTATATTAAAATATTCACTAAAAATGTTAAATTGATACGTAATAAAAGAAACATTCTGTACACGCGTACTTGAAGGACGGCAACGTCGCAATTTATTTATTACTCGTGCTATACTATTGCGGGTTAACGGGAACACCCTCTGTTAGTTAACATACTGTATTTCACTGATTTTTTTTTTATTGATAATAGGCTCGCGTTTGACTACCATCTCACCTGATGGTAAGTGATGATGTGGTCGAAGATGGAACACGCTTACCTAAAAGTAACCTATTCACTCTTGACTTAAAGACTCCTAGGTTATAGCTATCGTGAAACAGACTCCGGCAGGGAATTCCACTCCTTAGCCGTACGATTTCTATGAAAGGGAATATAAAATTGCTGATTTCATTATGATGCTACGCTAGATTGCGAAGTTTATTAATTTAGAATATTTATTATTAGATGCTAGTCTAGTTATTAACTAACCGTAACGAAGTATTTTACAGAAATGTGGTTTCTCGTCTGTTCAGGAGGTGATTCCATACGGAAGAAGTTAATACATAGCCACTTCTATAATATGTGTCGGGAATTCATTAGTTTTATTCACTTATGAAATGGTATCATTTCAATACAAATTGACTTCTATCTTTAGTCAAATCTAAAGCACATAATCATGTAATTGTATTTTGAACTTTATTTTGACACACTTACACCCGGTTTCTGAAAGGCTGATCAACGCAATTAACTACCTAATCGGCTGTTAAATCTTTTGTCAAAATCCATTTGCGTTGCTTACACCCGGTTTCTGAAAAGCATGTCAATTCAGTAATCAACTGACTCAACTGTTAATGTTGTCACATTGCTTTTAGCAACGCAAATGGCTCTTGAGAAGAGATTTAACAGCTGATTAGTCATTAATTTTTGCGTTGATCAGCCAGTTTCAAAAACTTGGTGCAAAACTTTATAAATGCCCTTTAATTCTGGTATGAAAATCATCACATAACCATCCCGCTCTCGATGGATCAGAAAGGAATGTCGGACTTTTTCTGCCAAGAAGCAACCCTGTTCATTTACTAAATGAACAGGGTTGCTTCTTGGCAGAAAAAGTAAATGACATTTAGTTGCCCTTGGATCCAGGGACGCGGTGTGTCGTTTGATTAATCCGCAACTACTGCAGGCAATGACCCTATCGAACCCCGTTAATTCTGCTGACTGCTCTTTGAGGCGCGCGTTGAACAAGACGCGTCGTCGACCCGGGCCTGGTCTTTACCAGACGGTAAGCTAACCCTACTCACCGTCCGCAAGCTCATGTGATTTATTCCAAAACCACCGTTGAACAATCTGTTTTAGAAGTTTAAGAAAGAGAGAACTATGTTCAAATTGGATCAATTGGGTTGATACTTAAACTAGATACAACTCGACGAGACAATAAGACGATCGACGCGACGCACGTCCGAAAGCACCAGAGTAGTTCTTTTTACGGGCTCTTGACCCCAATCGATTATTTTACTATAGTTTTCAATGCCTAAACCAAGTTCTTATTCATGGTATTCAATAACAAGGGATAACAGTCGAGCATACAACCAAACATAATAGTAATAAAAAAATAGTTATGACGATAGTATTTCCCAAAAAAATTTTTTTGCAAATATTGAACCGACTTCCATATCAAAACACTACAAAGCCAAAAATAACTTTAATTTCGGAAGGCGGTGTTATTGGTTTTGGATTTTCTTCTTTTTTTTTCACACCGCCTTCCGAAATTAAAGTTATTTTTGGCTTTGTAGTGTTTTGATATGGAAGTCGGTTCTACATTGTGCAAAAAAAAAATTTTTCACGCTTTTTAGTGGGTCGGTTTGAAATTTATCTAGTTACAAAAGCCATAATGTCAACAACTTATCACCTTTTACAAAATATTGCTTTTCCCGATGCACAGCCGTTAATTTTTGAGTTCTCCTGGTACTTGACCATCAGCTCTACATCACCATATGTATTGTGACGAGCATAAAGTGTTTAACATCCGTACTCAAGTAATCGAAACGCAATCCACGAAATACTTATTATTGAGGAGTTTCTGTGGCCATCTGTGGTCTTCATCATCAGTTCAACTTCCCCAAATGGTACTTTTCGGAAGTAACTGCTCAAGGTACTATAAGAAATACCCAAAACGCTATAGGTGTGTGTGCCTATAATATTTGAAGAGTTCCCTCGATTTTACCAGGATCCCATCATCAGATCATGATTTCGTAACAATGGGACCAACTAGAAAGTATAACCCTTTCAAACGCAAAAAGAATTTTTCAAATCGGTCCAGCCATCTCCGAGTTATGAGGTAAAATACATGAAAAAAAAGTTCAAGACGAATTGAGAACCTCCTTTTTTTGAAGTCGGTTAAAAAGGGGGATGGACAAATAAAATGTACATATTATTTCGCTAGATATAAATGCAAACAAATAAATTTATTTTTTCCCAGGCTACATACCAACTGGTGGGATACGGGCCTTCTCTCTATGAGTAATCGAAATGGGACATTAATACAGCATGCGACCCCAGTGAAGGTTGGCTTAGCCTTTTTCCAACTACATATGTCAGTGTCAGCTTAATCAAGCCAGGTGTGTCCTTAGCATCCAACTTGTAACAGAATAAACGCAATTCCTGAAAAAGTTGGTTCAGAATCGGCTACTGAATCGATTTTCCGTCATAAAATATTTTGATGAAAAAGTCTTTCATTTAACTTAAAATGGAAACACAGTATCATGACAAATTAATACAATCCTTAATTCAAGGAAATTGTGTGCGTGTCGCGTCGGCCGCTAACATTGCATAAGTGTATGCGTCTGCGTAAGGATATTGTACGACGCACTTACGTTTTGCGTTTAGTAAGGATGACCATTTTATAAAAAATGCCTAGGTTTGGTTTCAATTTATTTAGTTATGGATGGTGTTTTAAGTACTTATAATTTAATATTCTAATTGGGGTGTCTGAGGTATTGTGCTTAATCTGTTACATGTTGTATATGTTAATAAAAATATACATACAAATATCTGTCCAAGTTTAACCTCTCAAGGACCGCCATTATTTACGTCAACTATTAGTTGAGCCCCGCTGGCACACAAATTTTGTGCCAGCGGGGCTCAACTAATACTTGTTTACTGGGACGTTTTTGTGCCGCTGGGGCTCTAGAGGTTAAAAGGAAAATAATCCATTGGCTAGCAAACATTTCTCCAATAGGAAAGGTACTCAAAACACTTCCATGGTAAATCTTGAGCCAGTCAACATTTGAATTGTTCATTCATAAAACTGGGCCACTATACCTATTACTAAAATAAGTAACTGAAGAGGAATGAACAGGATAATATAATAAAAGTTATTGCAGTTAAGAGGAAAATTAATGTCATGGGCATTTGGGACATTCCCCTAAGCAAAATAATACAAGATTACAGTTCTTTTTTTACAAAATTTATTATACACAATTTATTATTAGCAAAAATATCAAATAAATCCTCATTATTCATTCATGTCCAATCCCAAAACCAACAATTGTTTTAGTACATCTGGCACATAATTGGATGTAGTTATGCGAAAAGGATCCAACCCACAGTATGGTCGAAAATGAGCCGAGTATGCCAAAGTAGTCTCTATGGTCTATATTTTCGATTAGTAAAAACACCCTAGTCAAAATATGTGAATTTGACCTTTTATTAGTATGGGATACCAACCCACATCTATGACAGGTTTATATTTTAATTCCGCAAAAACGATCCAACCTTCTAGGGTCATTACAGAGAAATTATACAATATTGAAACTGAGCAACAAATAATAACTCAAAAAGGTAATACCAATCTTCAAGATGATTTCGAAGGGTTTGGGGGTGAACCAGACTTTAATATTGAAATGGAGGAAGTTGAATAAAGTTAAGTGATGACAAATCATTGCAAACAGAAGAATATATAAATAGCTTAAGATTATCTCTTTATATAATGTAAAACTGATCTCAGGTTTTATAGAGTCATTAGTATTTTATTGTATTCAGACATATAACAAAAATTCAATAAAGGAAATTTACTATTATATTATATAAATCCATAATTACATAACAATTTGCCATGCTGGATTGTTACTGCAAAATTCAATATAAGCTTAGCATAATTGAAAATGGCTTTTAGCTAAATTAATCCAACCCCATATTTACTTAAATATCTCTAAAAATGCTTATTTATTCCCAATAAAACATATTTCTATAAAAAGGACACCAATTTTACAACTATGTCCCAAATCAACAATATCATAAAATATAATATCAAAGAGCAAATACAACTTAAACTTCATTATCTCAAAAGTGACATTTTGTGGGTTGGATCCTTTTTGCGTAACTATGTCCAATTATTCTAATCATAGTTCTCCTGCATAGTTAAAAAATATAAAATGCATAGACAACACATTCAAGTATTTTGGTGTAAACTGTCGAGGAACTGTTGAAATAATCTATTCCTCTCCCTCTGTATACTATTTGATTCTTGTACTATATTTATTAATCTATCTAACTTTTCTTCTACTGTCCGCTGTCTATTTCTCATTTCTAATGTTATCTTCCTAAAGTCTGTGTATCGTTTTCTGTTTAGTTTTCTTTTTGACTCTTCACTTTGTCCATTTGATGCTTCACCATTCTCATGAATGTCTGGCTCGTAAGTGGAAGGCTCAGCCATTGACAATAAAGCTTTGGTGACACTGTCTGTGGTTCCATCTTGTATCCTCTGCTGTATCTCAGGCTGATATTCCCCATTAACATTATAAATCTGCTCAAAAACTTCAAAATAAGGCCATTTGACAACTACCACTTCATTCCTATTTCTCTTTTTAAGTAATCTTATGTATGTTTGTTTTAAATTTCGAAATTTCTTATCACAGCAATCTGGGCCTTTACCAACAGCATTGGCTATGTCAACCCAAACATTCTTTTTCTTAACTTTAGGACTACGAAACTTTTCAACGTTTTGTAGATATGCATTTAGCAGCATTTTGATGCTATTGTGTTCCCAGTGATCATCTAAATCATCTCCCGCATCTGTTTCCATAATTTCGCTTTGGTTCAGTTGCATATATACTTCCTCAGTCTCCAGGTATTCAACAGGTTCAGCTGAAAATAAACTCTATGGTGATAGCCTTCTTTGTAAGAGACAAGTGTTTGATTGCACAAGCTCTTGAATCTCAGATAAAAATTGGACTGAGTTGACCAATTTGAAAGCAGACAATTCACACACATGTCCTTTTCAAGTCAGTTCAATTGCCACAGGAAGTTTCTTATCTATACAAGTACATTGAATTGCTACTTGTATGGGTTCAAAGAGAGAAGTAAAACAAAAACATGATTACCACTCATTTGCTGGACAGCTTCTTCAAAATCTTTTGTAGGTAATTAGTTTGATCCTTGATGCAAATAACGTTTTTATAATGCAAACAAACTTGTGTCTTGCATCATTCAGCGGACGAGAACAAAATGGCGCTGACTGCCGCGACGAATAAAGCGCTTTATAACCCGACCGAATGAAAGTGTCACCCTAATATGACAAAAGTAGGTCATATTTTGAGAGAAAAAAAGGGAGGAACTGCAATATTGGTTTTAATTAAGTTTAAAAGCAAGTAACATAACTGTAAAACATGATTAAATAGTAATTAGTCTTCAAATGTTTTAAAATAAATACAAATAGAGCATATTATTACGGAGCTTTACGTTTTTGTCGTATTACATTTGTGCTTTTGACGTTTGCCGTCGACCTTGTTAACTTTGCCTTTCATTGATAACGTCATGAGTTCATGACACAATCTAACTGATAACCGAGACAAGACAATATTAAGGTTTCTCGTTTGAATACGAACTTGATGAAAATGACGTCACAATGAAATTGTACGCAATAAATAAAGAACAAAATATGACACAACGGCCAAGTAATTAATGAATAGTAGCATGCTATCTGATAAAACAATAGGGATACCTGTATCCGTCTCTGGAATTGGCTTGTAAGACGCGACGTGTTCGTCTTCTTTCACCTGCCCTCCATCAATGGAGAGATGGTTTTTCCGCGACTCCGACATGATGAATTAGGGACAAGCCCAACCGGTTTTGCAATACCAAGAAAGTCGGCCCTTCAATAAACTATAATAATTGAAATATGAAATTAACTTTCACAACCGCTCTGCTTCTCGCTTCTCAACAGCTGTCAGCGAATGAATGAATCAAAGTCAATGAAGGAAAGAATGAGTTGGCGCTGAACGACCGATACTGCCACGCCCGGTGTTGTATATCGATCTTAAGGCCGTGCGCGCACTGCATTGCGTTTTGGAAACGCAAAATATGTGAAGTATGGAGTGTCCATGGACGTAATGTATTACGTCCATGGGAGTGTCATAGAAGTCCGCGCACTGCGGTGGAATAAACGCGTGCGGTAGAGTCACCGGCACAGATAACTTTAAGGCCGTGCGCGCACTGCGTTGCGTTTTGGAAACGCATTTGTGAAGTATGGAGTGTCATAGAAGTGCGCGCACTGCGGTCAGTCTACCGGTGCGGTAGAACTACCGGAATTGCGGCTACCGCAAGGCAGTGCGCGCATGGCCTAAATAAGTCAGAGACAGATAGGACAGTAATGTAATATGGTACGTCTAGTTCCAAAAATATGCGCCAAGCGCTAGTGTAGTAATGTCATCTAGTGATGACCCACAGCGTACTATAAACGTCACGATAACCATCGATCGATATCGAAATATCGATAGCATAGTGATGCGCCATGAATAATTAATTCTTATAGGGTTAATTTTATTACTTGCAAGGTTCACTGTTTCTGTCGTTAAATCCAATGGATACGAATTTAACGAAAGAAATATAAAAATAAAAGGAGTTTTCAGATTTTACTTTTTATTTGTTTTTCCTCTTATCCTATGGGCTTTGTATTTCTTGAAGGCAATTGTTGTGGTGCACACATCTGCTTCACAATTTTTTCTTGTACACCTCCTTTTTACTTTTCCGAATCACATCTGTAAATAGATGAAAAATTCAATTCTAAGTAAAGGCGAATCAGGTAACTATTTCGGGATCCTGAGCAACATTCTAACATTTGCCATTACACTATTTCTAAAAGCATAGTTTTTTCAGTATTGTTTATAAAATTTCGTTTTTGACATCTCTAAAATAAAATCAATAACAATAAGCACACCATAACGGCTCTGATCAGAATCAATTCCTACTTAAGTATACATATATACGTATTGTAACATATTTATACAGATATTTAACTTTATGGTTTTTAACTGATCATATTTATATGATAAACTAGTACTCACGTGGGGCTTCGCTCCCGTGGATTCTATCACGGTAAAAACATAACTCTCCTTTTTTGCAGTCGCGTAAAGAGTAGCCTATAACCTTCCTCAAGCTTCAAGCTACTTCCAGACCAAATTGCATACAAATCTACCCAGTACTTTCGAAGATTAGAGCGTTCAAGCAAATAAACAAACAAACAAACTTTTCCGCTTTATAATATTAGTATAGATAGAATATTCTTGATAAGAAATTAAAAGTTGTTAAAAATTATTACCTGTATTGTATTGAGAGATGAAGATGCAGGAGGATCTGCATACATATCTGCAGTTCTTGAATATAAATGATCAACTGGATGTTACACTTGTAAATAAACAAACACATTAATACAGATATAGGCACCCCATGCTCTACTTCTTCAGTGGAAAAACGACATGGATAACCATCTTTGAGACGATTACCCTCGCCATCCAGTTGATATTTGTCGAAGTGTTTTTGGGACACACGTTTATTCACTAACTGATACTTTGATAGATCAAGAAGTTCGGAATTCACTGACACCAAAAACGAAAGTCACAAAGCCCTAAGTTTATCGTCCTTAGGTAAATTATAAAGGCGATGGATGAGTTTTGTTGGTTGAAATACAACCGACAACACAGCATTTGATAGGAGCCATGGCCGCGAACCAAAGCACCAGAGCACTACAGTATATTTCGTATTGAGCAAGGAACTTGGAATCTATCTCAACTTAAGCAATACAGCGAGGAGAATGACTAGTAAACAAACTGTAATCCGGCAGCACCCGAGCTTCGACATGAATGACGGAAAATCCAATCTGTTATCTGTCACTCGTCAGTTTTAAAACATAGTGTATTACATTCTCTATGGTCAGTTTTACTGACAAAATGGCTTCCAAAAACATGGTTGCCGGCGATGGTAGCGCTATAACGCAGATTTTGGTACTATGCTGTCGCAGGCCTGGTCACCGGTGGCCCCGGTCATTCTACCGGTGCGGTAGAACTACCGCAATAGCGGCCACCGCAAGGCAGTGCGCGCACGGCCTAACTTCATGACTTCGAACTTCGTTTTTTACTCACCAGTTGGCGCCACTGTTGACTAAGGTCCAGACTTCCAGAGGTATAGCTCATAGCTGTCAAAGGCAAACATAGTGTATTACATACTCTTTGTCAAAGGCGACTTTATAAGATCGGTGCATTGATCGGTGCCGAAACAAAGTTTTGAATCTTAAATCTCATTAATTAATTATAAATAATATCTCGTTTATTAATTATAAATAACTATCATCATATCGAGTAGCTATGCCGCAATGCTGTGCAGTTCCATTTTGTTTAGAAAGAAAAGGAGGGCACATGTTTCCAAAAGATAAAACTGTTCTAAAACAGTGGCTTGTGGAGTTGTGGCGATTCGCAGGAATAACTATAGGTACTCCAACAAAACATTCTCGTGTTTGTAAAAAACATTTCAACCCCAAGGATTCTGTGTTACCCATAGAATCAAATGCTGAAAATCGTAAATCATTTTATTATCTTTCTTATTTTTCCAGATTTGAGTAACTTTTACGTTAGGTATTCATCTCTTGTAATCTTCTGTTCACAAATTTTCAGCTACTCCTAAATTTAAGCCAAAAGCTCTACCTAGTCTATTTTCTTGGAAGCAAGACAGTGAGGAGAGAAAGGAAATGAAAAGAAAACGTGCAGAAAGAGCTCGTTCGTTCGAAATTGTTTTGTAATACTATGTTTTCCTCTGCGTTTCCAACAAAGTTATTGCTCCGGTCCGATTATTGAATTCTGTAAGAAAAAAAAATTGGCCAAGTGCGAGTCAAACTCGCCCATGAAGGGTTCCGTAGTAACTATGCCAAATAACTTTGTTTTTCATAGTATTTGTATGAATTACAAAGATATATATCTTTTGCGGTTTTAGAAAATATACTATATCTCAAAAATTGCTGACCCAATCTCGTTTAAACCAATTTTTGTTGAAAGATTACATTAATATCTATAGCATATATTTTTTGCTCCATTATTATAGAAGTTAGAGAGGAGAGGGACACATTTTACGAGTTTGGAAGCGTATATCTTTTAAACGATTGACTTTATGAAAAAGTGGTTTTAGAAACATCAAAGTAATTTTTAAAGACCTTTCTACAAGATACCACACACGCATAGGTTTTATGAAAAAAGATATTTTCAGTTTCAGTTCCATGTATGAGAAGCCCCCCTTAATTTTAAATATTTTTTATCTTTTTCTTAAAATCGGAAAGCGGTTCGCATAATACATTTACCTACTAAGTTTCATGTGTATAGTCTTAATAGTTTCGGAATAAAATGGCATACGGATGGACGGACAGACAGACAGACAGATATGACGAAACTATAAGGGTTCCTTTTTTTGCCATTCGGCTACGGAACCCTAAAAACATAGCTACCTTAACATAGTTACCTCGGCAAACAAGCTTTCTTTTGGTAAAAACTAAGTTTGTAAACTGTAAACAAACTAACCTCTGAATTAGCTGCTCTTTGGGGCCGCTTATTTTTTTGCATTTTTTTTCTTAATTCCACTTTCAAAGCGTTCACATTCATCGCCAAATAATCCATATTTGCGATAATTTCACGAAGGAGATCATTTTCAACAGGTAAATTAAAGAAATTATAATTAATGTCACGAAGCCCGCTAAAATCGGTGAAAATTAGAATTTCTTGGACCTCACGCGACACTAGCGCCTCTAGTGGCAAAGTCACACGTGATACTGATAGCCCCCATTGAATTGATTTCAGTTCAGTTTCAAAGATGCTCGGACATCCAAGACGTGACCAATCAATAAAAGTTTGCAACTCCAAACGCTGTTTAGGACAAGCAATCAGCAGCGGGTGCCTTTTGGCTGAAATCGAAATAAACGCTAAAGTAAATACGATCCTTGGGACGTGTACAAAGTACCTAGTAAAATAAAATCATGAAAAATATGTTTTAAGTAACTTCCCCTATATGTAAAGACGGAATGATTTTTTTATTTCGTCTACATAGTTACATGGAGTATCGTCAGTGGCCCGCACTCCATACATACAAATAAGTTCTGCATATTCTGTAGTCTCATACGTGCTTGCCAGCATGCCTCTCTAAATGATAAATAACAAATTAACAAACTACATGTATGTAACTTATTCTACATAATTTCACCTCACTTCGCGATTTACGCGCTATATATTACGTTTATTTGGAACTAATGCAGGCTGCTTATTCATCGCGCAGACAGCGCTCCTGAGTCCTGTGACCAAAAGCAGTACTACGGCCTGGTTAAATATCACACAACTACAGATATAGATACACATTTATATCTATGCATACAACGCATCTCGTTTAGTACACAGCAAAAGTGTGACTGTGTGCGTGGAAATATGAGCACGTGTTCGAGTTTTGTAGGCACTGCTTTCATTATAACCGGTTCAAATTAAGAAACCTTAAAACATCAGATCGGAGGAATCGGATATTCTATATCTCGGGAGGTAATTTCCAATAGCAGTCAAATCCATTTTATGCCAAATTAAGAAAACTGAACTTTTGTATTATTTCTTTACTCTATGGTCATGATGTACGCTGTTGTGACGGTTTGGATAATTGTTTGGATTGTGCTTAAGATGACGTAGTCAGGTTCTTACCTGACTACTTATTAAGGCTCCAGTACACGTTGGCCGAGCGCGCTCGGCGAATGCGCTCGGCCAATTTTTGTGGTACTGTTTACACGTTGGCCACTTTCATTCTGCGTTGGTCGCTACACGAAGCTGGACGTTAGGGTGAAATATAAAGAAAAACAAATCGTTCTTCTTTATTTATTTAAACTTTATGTACAATTGTGTTACATGGGCGGACTTAATGCAGCAAGTCATTCTCTACGAGTCAACCTTTGGGTTAAAAAAAAACACATTGTCGTAGGTGTACGAGAAAAAAAACTTTTTAGCAAAAAATAGAACCGACTTCCATATAAAAACACTACAAAGGCAAAAATAATTTTAATTTCGGAAGGCGGTGTCAAAAACGAAAATATATACAAAACTAAAGACACCGCCTTCCGAAATTAAAGTTATTTTTGCCTTTGTAGTGTTTTTATATGGAAGTAGGTTCTATTTTTTACTAAAAAGTTTTTTTTCACGCTTTTTAGTGGGTCGGTTTATAATTTATCTAGTTACAAAAGCCAAAATGTCAACTACTTATCACCTTTTACAAAATATTGCTTTTCCCGGTGCAGAGCCGTTAATTTTTGAGGAGTTTTCCTGGTACATCACCATCAGCTCTACTTCACCATATGCATTGTGACGAGCATAAAGTGCTTAACATCCATATTCAAGTAATCTAATCGCAAAATCAAATAGACGCGTATGTAGGCCAGCTCACCGAATCACTGATCAGCAGCTACCACTCTGCATGCCCAGAAACCATACCGCGCGACACACCGGGTAAACAGCCCTGGTGGGGCGCGGATCTGGAGCGCAAACGCAAGAAGGTAAGAAAGGCATTTAATAGAGCCATGAATACATGTAGGGAGGATGACTGGGAAGTTTACTATGCCGCCAAATCCGCCTACAAAAAAAGCATCAGATTCAGACGAACCACTGGGTGGCGAAAATTCTGTGGTGAAATTGAATCATGCCAACAAGCAAACAGGGTAAGGAAGATACTGGCACAGCAGACCACTTCTGGGCCAGATTCACTTCGTAAACCGGACAACACACTGTCCACATCACCGGAAGAAACGAGGCGCATCCTAATCGAAACACACTTCCCAGGTAGCGTCCTCGCACAGGTAACCGAATGGACGGACGTAACCCGAACGCCATCGGACGAAGATTGGCAATACGCTCGCAAGATGATCACGCTGGAGAAACTCCAGTGGGCCATCCGAAGCTTCCAACCTTTTAAGGCGCCAGGTCCCGACGGAGTCTTCCCGGCCTTACTTCAATGGGGGGGCAACTCTGTTGTGACGAGACTGGTGCCCCTAATGAGAGCGTGCCTGGCATTTAGATACGTTCCAAAGGTATGGAGGGAAGTGAAAGTCATATTTATCCCAAAGCCAGGTAAGAGTGACTACACGAACGCAAGATCATACCGCCCAATCAGCTTGACCTCCTTTTTGTTGAAAACAATGGAGAGAGTGTGTGAAAGGGAGCTACGAGACGGCGCTCTAAAAACAGTACCACTGCATGGCAACCAACACGCGTACAGCGCTGGTAAGTCGACCGAATCCGCTCTTCACCAGGTAGTCACCGTGATTGAAGAATCGATTAACCAAAAGGGTTCCTGCCTGGGTACGTTCATAGACATCGAAGGAGCCTTCGACAAAACAAACTTCTCCAGCATAAGCGCCGCACTCTCCAGACATGGGGTACAGCAGGTACTTATTGATTGGATTACAAATATGCTAAGCAAACGTGTGGTTCGCCTTGAGGAAGACCAGCAGGTAGCCTTAATAGCCAGAGGCTGTCCACAGGGCGGCGTGCTATCACCTCTCCTCTGGAATTTAGTGATCAATGACCTCATCACACAACTCAACGCTCACCGTTATTACACAATAGGCTATGCAGACGACCTCGCAATCCTCGTGCCTGGGAAGGTAACAGGAACCATCTGTAACCTCACCCAGCAAGCGCTACGCATCGTGGAGCGATGGTGCAGGGAGTATGATTTGTCGGTAAACCCCACTAAAACCGAATTAATCTTATTCACCCATAAACGAACTCTAGGCCTTCATCGCCTACCTAAGCTGTTCAATACAGAACTCCAGTTGTCTAGTGAGGTTAAATACCTGGGGGTCATTCTGAACTGTAAACTAAACTGGAGCAACCATCTAGACTACAAATTAAACAGGGCATGCATCACCTTCTGGCAATGCAAGAAAATGATAGGTAAGAAGTGGGGCTTATCCCCAAAAAACACAATGTGGTTGTACAATGCTGTAATTCGGCCGATGATTACCTACGGGGCCGTGGTGTGGTGGCCCCGCACCAAGCTTGTCACAGCCGTAAACAAACTGCAACGCATGCAAAGGCTGGCCTGCGTGGCGATAACGGGCTGCATGAGAACTACCCCGACAGCAGCTGTGGAGGCGATGCTGGGGCTCCCGCCGCTCCATCTGTTCATACAACAGGAAGCGACGATGGCAGCAGTGCGTCTTAAAACACTGGACCTCTGGGGTAAGAAAGAAACACAGCACACTGCTCTGCTTGAGGAACTCAACAACGAGCTCCCCATAACGAAGGCAGTTAATGACAGGGTGCCCAAACAAATCGTCTTTGACAAAAAATACAGAATCCAACTGTACGAGGATCACCGCTGTGAGGGGTTGTGTCCCTCTGAGGTGCGTGTCTTCACTGATGGTTCCAAAACAGGTACTGGTACGGGTGCAGGAGTCTTTTCGGAGGATCTCAACATTCGTATAGCCAGACCTTTGGGGGTCTACAACACAGTGTTCCAGGCCGAATGCCTGGGCATCTCACTGGCAGCTTCGGCCATCATAAACAGGGAAGTTAAGGACCACTCAATACGTATACTTTCGGACAGCATGGCGGTCCTGCAAGCACTGAACAGCCACATAGTTAACTCCGGGCTGATCTTGGAGTGTCACAATCTCCTTAACCAGGTTGGTAGACACAACAATATAACCATTCAATGGATCAAAGGACACAGCGACTCCCGAGGCAACGATGCAGCGGACGAACTCGCTAGAAGGGCGTCGAGTATGGCGATTATGGGACCCGAACCCATTGCACCACTCCCCTTCGGTTATCTGCGTCACCTGGTAAGGAAACGCACCAGAGACCTACACCACAAACTATGGGTGGACCATGGTGAGTGCAGGCAGGCCAAAGAGGCTCTCCCGACCCTTGATGGCCGCTTGTCGAAACAGGTCCTTAGACTATCTAAACCGCAAATGCGGCTGGTGACAGCCGCCCTAACCGGTCATGGATCATTTAATAAACACCTCTATTTAATAGGAGTCACAGACAGCCCACTCTGCAGAGCCTGCATGGAGGAGGACGAAACAGCAGCACACCTGCTACTAAGCTGCCCTGTAGTAGCGGATTACAGGACTAAATACTTCGGCAACCCAGGTACCCTCCGAGAAATGGTAAGCAAAACAAGGGCGTTGCTCGCCTTCCTGGAGGAACTGGCATGGATTGAGTGAAGAGAAATCTTACCCCTCACGCAAAATACGCGCATGGTCGTGGAGTTGCGGACACCTGCCCGACATACATACATACATACATACAATCTAATCGCAATCAACGAAATACTTATTATTGAGTAGTTTCGGTAGCCATCTGCGGTCATGAAGACCGCAGATGGCCATCAGTTCAACTTCCCCAAATGGTACTTTTCGAGAGCAACTGCACAAGGTACTATAAGAAATACCCAAAACACTATAGGTGTGCCTATAATATTTGAAGATTTCCCTCGATTTCTCCATGATCCCATCATCAGATCCAAACGTGACGGCAATGGGACCAACTAGAAAGTATACCCTTTCAAACAAAAAAAGAATTTTCCAAATCGGTCTAGCCATCTCCGAGTTATGACGAATTGTAAACCTCCGTTTTTTGAAGTCGGTTAAAAATGGAATGAAATAATATATTTAATACTTTATTATATTAGTGTGATTATCATTACTCTGAAATCGTAACTTAAACATTTCATAAAATTCATGAGCAACATAAAAATATAATTTTTATTATATATAAGTTTTATTTTTGTGTTGCTCATGTTTGGGATTCCATAAAATGGATTCATTGTGGTAATAATCAATGAACCTAGATATTTCCTCATTACTCCGTGATGCCACGATCGTGAAACAATAATCACAATAACTAAGTGCGACACTACAGTCTACTCCGACGCCTAACTTTGAAATAAACACTCGGCTAACGTGTGATCGCTGTTTGCGGCTTGCGCCAAATTCCTTTGATTTGTGCACGAAAAACCGACACTAAACGGATTGACGGCAAACGTTGGCCGCAAACGACAAATACACACAAAACAGCCTAGTACACGTTGGCCGAACGCATTCGCCGAACGCGCTCGGCCAACGTGTACTGGAGCCTTTAAACTATACGCGCCACAAGTGCCTCGATGACGTTTGCATGTTGGCTCACACCTCACAGATGACGTCACCGCTCAAAACTTTAGTGATCGTGATCGCCCGCATGCGTTGTTTCTGTTTGGATGTGGTGTGCAATGTTTTGATTTCGTCACTCAAAAATATTTTTGTGTTGAAAGTGTTTCGGCTGATAAATTTATATCAGGTACTTTTTTTGTTGTGTTGACTACTTAGTTATGAAATGCTATGAATATCAAAGAATGATTTAAATAACCTCAAAGTTAGGTAAGTAAGGTTAGGTAGGTAAGTCACAAAAGGCGGCAAATATTGTTTACTCGTAGGGTATGATGACATAGCAACAGTCGGCTTAAGAAGACATAGTGTGTCATCTTACCTGAACGCGTAAGAATATTTTAAAATCCTGTTTTTTTTACTTTAACGATGCCCGGCAATTATCAAAGAAAGTCTGCACGTCATTCGTGGTCAAAGGAAGATATGGCGAAGGCCATTGGCAGCGTGAAAGAAAACAAAATGGGGTGGCTGAAGGCTTCGAAAACACGTAACGTGCCCAAAGTTATACTTCGTCGTCACTTCGTAAATGTTCCTATAAATTTAGGTCGTTTCAAGCCTACTTTTGAATCGGCCATAGAACAGCAGTTAGTGGAGCATATACTTAGTTTTGAACTCAGAAATTTAGCATATGAATTTGCAAAAAAGGCAGGACTGTCTCATGATTCGACGAAGATACACAAATGGCAGGCTGGGATTGGTTAAAAGGGTTTAGGGAGCGCAACCCCTCCATCTCGTTGAGGGCTACTGAAGCTATTTCTGCAGCAAGGGCGAGAGCTTTAAATAAACCTCAAGTGATGAAGTTCTTTGAGATCTTATAGAAGCTGGTGACCGATAATGATATCCCACCGTCAAAAATTTATAATATGGATGAATCTGGCCTCAGCACCGTCTAAAAGCCACCAAAAATATTTGCACAGAAGGGGAAAAAACAGTTGGTGCATTGACAAGTGCCGAACGAGGCCAGCATGTCTCTATCGCTGTCTGTGCTAATGCTGCTGGTAATTTCATTCCACCTGCAATGATTATCCCAAGAAAGAACTATAAACCTAAATATTTTGATGGAGTTCCTCCAGGAACCTTGCAGCTATGTTATGAAAATGGTCACATGGTTGGTGACTTATTTGTCAAATGGATAAAAAACTTCGTCAGTTCCACTGGCTGCAACCCAGAAAGCAAAGTTATTCTGATCCTCGATGGCCACAGTAGCCATAAAAAACTAGAGGCACTGGAATTCGCTAAGGCCAACGGAGTCATACTGCTGTGCCTGCCACCGCATTGCACCCATCGGATGCAGCCACTTGACGTCTCCTTTTTTGGACCACTAGATGCATATTACAACCTTGAACTGAGTACCTGGCTAAAAACACACCCTGGTACAACTGTAGGGCTTTACCAAGTCGCCGGTATTTTTGGGAGAGCGTATGGAATTGCTGCCACGGTTGAAAATATAACGAGTGGCTTTGAAAAACTGGAATTTGTCCATTGAACGCATATGTTTTTCCAGATCATTTGTTTCTGCCCAGCGAAGTCACCTAAAATATTATTGAGACGCATGATGGAGAACGCGAGGAGGAAAATGTTGAAGAATTTTTTGGACCACCAACTGGTTTAACACAACTTTTTCAAGATGATCTTCAGCCCGATCTTAATAATGTCTCTGGACCATCTTCGTTAAGCATAGCCCAGCATATGATGGATCCTGTAGCAGTCGATCGAGTTCAGTATGCAAGCCAAGTCAATGGTCGATCTTCATTCTCAAAGAGCACCATGGGCCCTATACCAGTCGCTCCAGTTCAGCGTGATTGCCAAGTCATTGCTGGATCGTCCACGACCCAGGAGGTACTAAATGAGATTTCACCACTTCCGAAATCAGCGTCTACGGAGCATGCAGGAAACACAAAGAGGAAAATAACTGGCTCTCAAGTTCTGACAGGAACTTCTTTTATGGACGAAGTTAAGGTGCAAGTCCAAAATAAAAAAGAAAAGGAAAATCGCAAGAGCGTTAGAGCTCGTAAGCATGTGAAGCGTGCTAACCTTCAGGACGACTCAGATGCGGAAAATTTTACTCAAGACGCTAGTGATAATGATGACTCCGATGCTGCATGCCTTTATTGTATCGAGTTATATAGTAAATCAAAGCCAGGAGAGCATTGGGTGTGTCGCCAATTATGTAAGCGATGGTGCCACACTCTATGTGCTGGCGTTGCAGCAAGAACAAAGGTTTTCAAATGTGAATTATGCACTGATAACTAACCTATGTCAACTTAGACTGACGTGTGTCATCTTCAACATGATTGGTGTTTTTGTTATTTTATTTCAGTTCTGTTCTTTTCTTAAGCGTTAAGATAATTTTGTATGTTTGGTAAATAAACGTTTTTAATGTGTAACCCTAGATTTATTTTTTATCACCTTTGAATAAGCAATTTCCCTAAGTATTGGTTACTATGGAGTTCAGGAATATTAAACAATAACAGAAATAAATTAAATGCTTCTATTTATATAGAGAAAAATGTGATATAAAACGGATTTGACTTGGTTTGTTTCAAAGGTGTGGATTTGACTAATTTTGTTAAAAAGCTGTCAGGATTTGACTAATTTTGTTAAGAAGCTGTCAAGATTTGACTAATTTTGTTAGGAAGCTGTCAGGATTTGACTACTTTTGAAAGATCCGACTAAACGATTCAAATAGGGTTGTCATTGGTTCTATGTTATAAGGAAAGTTGTTAAATAATAAATAAAACAGTTGACATGAAAATCAAGTGATTATTGGCCTGATGGCTAAACACTTCCTCAACACTTCTCCATTTTATTCACGTATTTATTCGGTTTTTCTAATAGAAAATCACTAATTAACATGACACAATAAAGAAACGTTAAGCGCCCACGCGTTGCCTCGATGTATGGAGATCGCAATATGGCGGTTGGTTGGGGTTTGGAGTGACGTGATTGGCTCATACGGATTTGACCATGTTTGGCATGTTTGAAAGTAAACTGGTCTATATATTCCAGACATTGAGGTAATATGTACTACGTACCTCAATTACCTCAATGTCTGGAATAGGCTAATTTTGAAAGTAAGGTTGGTTTTTTTTTAATGGCTTTAGGCTGGATTTGTCTAGTTACGAATTTTATAAGGCAATGAAGAATTCTTTAACGAAAAACGTTGTTCTTACTTTAGAAGCTGTGGATTTGGATTTGACCACTTTTGAAAAGTTTGAAAATTACCTCCTGATCTATGAATCGGATGGTTTAATGACCGATTCATCATTCAATTCATTCAATCTTTTCGTTCGTATTAGTTCGTACCAGTGTGACCGTTTTTGGTATTTTTTCTACTAAATTGGTATATTTGAAGCACTGACGAATGACGATAGCATGTTTTTAGTATATGTATATTACTAAATATCGGTATAATATTGGTATGTACAATTTCAGTTGTCATGGTATTTTTTGGTAATTTCATTCAATCCTGAAAAGGAAAATACGAAGGTCAAGATCGTTTCATAATCACCAGTGATCGGTGTAGGTAGATTGATTTTTGGTACTTGTATCATAAATGCACACAGAAAGAAAAACATGGATAAGCCATTTTTCCGGAAAGTAATTCCGGTATTTCCGGATTCAATTAAACATTGTTAATGTTGGTAGTGATATTATTCCTACTCAATTCAAAATTTAAAGGAAGGTATAAAAACTAAATTAATTCATTATTTATCTGTAATTTTTATTGTTTATATGTAATTTTATTTTTATCTGTAATAATATTGCTCATTTTATTACAATTCCTACCTTTTTTTTGAGGATGGCAAATCATCAAATGACTCCTTCCACTCTGGCAGAATAAAATTCCTACATAAGTTCCGGTTTTTTTTAATAATCCACCAATTCCGGAGGAATGTCCATATTAATATATTCGTTTCGGATCAATGACCCCATTTCAATCTACCTACTCCGATCACTGATAATCACGCTGTCTTTGTGTTTATTTGTAGCAATCTTTTTCTTTTACACACCGAGTGAATGAAATTGAATGAATGTTGTTTTCTTTCAGGGGATAACCTGTTTAGTGATAGGCAAATAACTTGGCAAGAGTCGTTCGATGCGCAGAAGTTGATTTTTAGGTGTCACCGGTTGTCAGCGGGACGCGGGGTATGACGTAGCGCTGCTCCAAGCGCGCGATTGGTGCGTCAGCAGTTCTCGTTCCATTTGCTCCCGAATACACTTGCGTACACGAAAGTTGTACTCTTTGTTTTTGTTACAAGTTGTTGTTTTAAATTTAGTTTCTGTTACGTTGATTACAATGCCAGGACCAAATACCGTTTTACGCAGACTATTAAAACGTCAGAAATAACAGTTAGACACTTAAGTCATGGAAGGTTGAAATTCCGAATTCGTCACTGTCTTTAGGACACCGGGAAAAAAGAAGAATAAAAGTAGTTTTATTAACTAATTGTGACGACTGGAACATAATTATTATTTTTAATGTTTTTTTTAAATACATTTTTAACTTTTAAATGTATTGATGTATTATATCTATTTTATTAATAGTACCAAATTAACGAATGAATTCCTCTTCTTTCTAAACATTCTTCTGAACAGACTCGATTAAAAATAAATGATGGCAATAACCATAGAATAATGGCAAGCAGTGAAAGTGACCACTTTTTGTTCCACAAGTGCACGATGCGTGAACTTACCCCCACTACGCCAAAACCTTGCCAACTTACGTGCCGAGGACTATATTAGTGTTGAATGTCTATGTAACCCTATGTTAATGTTAAAATTGTAATGTTTCCGACCGCCGAAGGTTTTTGCCTTATTTATGTTTCATTTTTTTACCATGAGGCGCAAATATGAACAAAAATATAGAGAGGAACGGGTACAAAACATGGAATTCTCTTCTTGGTTAACCAAAGATAAATATAATGAAAATGCTATGTGTATAGCCTTTGGAGTGACATTTCTAAGTAGAATCGCTACTATAAAGTCTTATGCTGAGACTGAAAAACATACCCACAATACAGTTTGTTGTGAACTATTCTGGAGTAAAGTTGGTAATGTTGCTGACAGCCAGAAAATAAAAATTGGCCAGTTTTTTATATGTATATTGTGTTTGCCTATTTCTAATGCTCAGTGTGAATAATTTTAACCCTAAATAGCTAACGTTCGTCAAAATGACGAGCATCTAATAAATATCTCCCTCTCCCTTTCTAATGGTTTTACCTGCACACTTTCTGATTTGAGCCAACTTAGTGACCGCTAGACTACGTCGCGTGGTGGTCACGTTTTGCCAGTAAGTACTTTTGTTTTTGAGATACCTACTGCATACTCGTCATTTTGACGAATGGTTAGCTTATGCGTAACTTTTAAACCTGTACTTTGTGTTGATTATTGGTTTGTTTTTTTTTTTGTTACATAGTTTATACTTTTTTAGTTACATAAAGAATGGCTGCGAGATTGATCACAGATGATGACATAGTTCGTAGGTTAGATGATGTCAATACAAATTATGTTCTTTTTTATAGTGAAAAAGAGGATGGTTTGTTGGCTGATGACCTGGAAAGTGATTTTCACGATGAACCTTCGAACAAAAGTTAGTTCACCTTTAGATATTAAAGAGGGACAAGAAAGGTCACTTCCGACGCTCTTCATCTCATATACAATTCTTCATCGGCTTCCAACTCTATTATCCACTTGACCCAAGCCAATATTCGTTTTATGACATTTTCAATATATCGAGTATCGACTCTTACGTCCTATATTGCCATAATGTCTTGGTGTCTGGAGGTAAACCACTGTCAGGAAGAAGCTTTATGAAACGATTCTATGAACAACTCTTTGAACCATGGCTAAAACGTCGACTTGAAATACCAACAATGACTCAAAGAATAAAAGACAAAATAAGACATGTATTGGGTTTGAACAATGAGGAACACGCTGAAGGTCAAGGTCAAATTCTTGGGCAATCTGGTTCTGGAATTCCTCTGATACCTGATAATGCCTAGCAAGGAAAAGGAAAAGCTGCAGTTTGTGTTTCTATAACAAAAGGCGCATAACAAAGAATCACTGCAATAGTTGCAGAGTTCCCATTTGTGGCGAACATACAGTCGACTTTTGCCCAACTTGTGCCACAAAAATCTAAGTAATTTGATACTTATGGTTACTTTTAAGATGTTTACTTTATTATACCAAAAGAAAAGAAGAAATTTCTAAAAAATAGTGTCCCATTTAGTCATTGTAAGATATAGTGTCTTATTGATCTCAATGAAACATGTGCCATTTAAAATTTGTGATTTAGTACTTAAAAGTTAAATAAATATTCATTTATGTAATAATTATCTTTAATTTATATCCCATACTACCCACGAATATAGTAAACCTGATTAAAATAATATACAATTTTAATAAAAATCACGTTTAAGAAATGGTCGTCAAAAAGTCGAATGGTTAGCTTATCATAGAAGTTCAGAAACGTTAGCTATCTAGGGTTAACTAAAAGATGAGTTTTAAATCATATTCATATTTTGGATATATTGCAAATGCAATATATCCAAAATATGAAGCAGAAATGCTAGTAGTATTTTGGTATAATTGATTTTTATTTTTAGTAGTTTTTAGTCGATTTGAAAGATTCCGTTGGTAGGTTAATAAAATTAGAAAGGGTCACACTGGTTGGAAGGAAAGTTATCTTTTTCGCCATATTTGTTTTTCTTGGCGCAAGTGGTTGACAGTTTCTCTGGTTATTTAGTAACTTTATTGTAAAAAATGGAAAATTATACTTGTGAGACCTGTGCTGGCGAAGTGTGTTTAAATAAATTAAAATCTGCCACGTTTTCGACGTTATCTTATGAGGAAAGAGTAAAATTAATTGCCAAGGGAAGGTGCGTACCCGGGTTGAATTTAACTCAAAATAAAGGTAATGCCATTCGTTGTTTTAATAAAAAGTCGTATGATAATTATTACTGGCTAACAGGTTGTGTACATACAAACACATTGTATTGTTTCCCTTGCATTTTGTTTACAAATCTAGATAAATTTAATGTTTGGACTTGTAACGGTTATTCAGATTTAAATAATTTTCACAAAGCGGCTGCTAAGCACGAATCTTCAGAAAAACATCTAGAATCCTGCTTGAAGTTCCAAACTTTTGGTAAAGGTAGAATAGAGACTAGTTTAAATAGCCAGTTTAAGTTAGATATTGAAAGACACAACGCGAAAGTTGACAGAAATAGAAACATTTTCAAACGGTTGATTGATGCAGTTTGTTTTTTGAGTAAACAAGAAATAGCATTCCGTGATCATGAAGAATTCAGTTTGTTGTATAATAAAGGCAATTTTCTGGAACTTATAGATTTAATGGCAAAATATGATGGAAATTTTGAAACTCAATTACAATCAACATCGGGTAGCTCATTCACGAGGTTATCGAATCGGACCCAAAATGATTTAATTTCTAGTGTTGCATCTATAATGTACGATGAGATAAAAAAAGAAATCAGTGAAACCGATTTTGTTGCTGTTATGGTAGGCGAAACTCCTGATATTAGCGGTTGTAAACAGCTAGTCCTCGTCTTGAGGTATTTTCGCGGCTCTGAAGTAGTTAATAGATTTATAAAATATATTGATATTGATGTCAGTGCGGATCGGACGGCTGTAACTTCAAGCACATTTATTATCAATGTTTTAGAGGAGTTTAATTGCTTAGATAAAGTAGTTGCTCAAACTTATGATGGCGCTGCAGTTTTGTTTTCGGAGATTAATGGAGTTCAAAGTATAATAAGACAAAAATGTCCACTCGCTACGTATGTTTGGCATTCAGCTCTTGTGCTGAATCTTATTCTTTCTAAATCTTTTGAGCGAATTTCTGAGACCAAGCGTATTTTTAGTAGAGTTAGATCATTAGCAAATTTTTTTCATACTAGTACAAAAAGATCCGTGCACTATAACCAGTATTCACAAATGCGTAAATTACCTTGCGTTGCCGAAACACAATGGACTTATCACTCTCGAATTGTTAATGTAATTGCCTCACATCTTGATAACTTAATAGGGATGTTTGAAGACATGCAGGAAAATGATGATAAATGGGACGGAGAAACATTGACACAAGCTTCTGACTTGTTAAATAGTTTAAAGGAATTTGAATTTAATTTTTTTCTAAAAACATTTTCAGAAATATTTTCCGAGACAGACATTTTGTATGAAATACTACAGAAATACCCTAGTGACATTGTTTACTGTGACCGAAAAATTAAAGAGTTTGAAACTTTCATGGAACTGTACAGACGTAAATTTGATATCAACTATAACACAGTTTTGGAATCTAATTGCGACCGACCTAAAAGAAAACGCGGTATTGATAATGTTCAACAGTATTACAGACGCGTATTTTGCGAAATTATTGACAATGTTTTAAATGAGTGTCGTTGTTGTTACAAAAATTTAAAAGACTTGAAGTTTACTAACCTACTTGCTTGTGAAAATTTTCCTTCCTACTGTAAGAATTTTCCAGAAGAGTTAGTGACTGACTTAGTCAATACACATGAACCTTCTTTTAATGCCGATCACCTTAGGAATGAGCTCCGATGCGTTTATAAATCTGACGAACTAAAAACCTTGGGCATATTCGATTTAATTAAAAATTTAGATTCAAACCATTTGTCTTCAATATTTCCTGAAGTTTACAAATTAGGAAAATTAATAGTTACAATTCCAGTCAGTAGCGCATCAACCGAACAAGCATTTTCTAGTCTAAAAAGAATTCACACATATTTACGAAACACACAGGGCCAAAACAGACTCACAGATTTATCAATGATTGCAATTGAAAATGAACTTTTAGTAATTTTAAAACGGAGTAGCAGTTTTTACGATGATGTTATGCAAAACTATCTGAAAAAAGATAGGTGCATTGATTTGATTTATAAACATTAACTTAAAGGGTAAAAATTTAGTATCGTTTGGTTTGAAAAGGGGAGGGCTAGAGGGGGAGGGGTGGGTGCCCCCATCACTTCTGGTACCACTCCCCTAACAAGGTTTCAGAGATATTAATTTTTTTGTAATCTAACCTCAAAGCACCCAAAAATAACTTAAGAGCCGTAGTCGGATCCCCGCTTCGCGGGGCTTAATGGTATGAGAAAATAAATAACCACGAAGGGAGTAGTGGGCCCTGTGTTCGCTCGCTCACTAGACCCCGCCATCCCCTTCGAACCTAACCTGTCCAAGTCGGGGTGCCCTTAGCTCTAAGCTCGCTTTGCTCGCTCTTGTATCCTAAGTCTTCCTAGTAACGATTGTGCCTATTGTTGTACACACGTACAACCAGTACACTAACTTTCTACCAAGCAGGGTTTTTACAATGTCGTCGAAAAAAGCCACAAAAATATCATAAAACACGTTCACGCAAAGGAGAAACAAAACTGCGGTGGCGCGCGGCGCCCTGAAATCTTCGAGTAACGGCTCTATCTCTCTATATAAAAATGTGCTCTGTGAAACGAAATGAATTATGATTGCAATCGAATGACATGACAGTGACACACAAATGGCGCCTTTTTATACGTTCCGTTTCATCGGTTTTGCACGAAATCTTTCACAACAGACAATATTTTGACAGATTTGGTTATCAATCACCCATTTTAATGTTTCGTTTTCACTTTTACCTGATTTGAGGTTAGAAATTTATTTTGTAATTTACTAGAAAAATGTGCATTACCTTTTAATAAGATCGTAGCTTTATTATCAAGATCAAAAGCCCTACCCGTTTTAACAATTTTTACCCTCCAATTCGAACCAAACGACACTAGATCCAAGTGACTTAAAGAAAGTAATCGTTTTAAATTAAAGTAGGCTTATTTTGAATTTTAATTCATTTGCGCAAAGAAAATAAAATTTACTTCTCACGGCCTTTTCCAAGGCCACTTTGGATATCATTTAATTGACTTGTTATGTAACCAGCAATCACTTAATTAGATATTCATGGTGGTCTTAAACAAACATCATGCGACGCTAATGGAACCGAACGGTAAGAGCAAGGTACAAGTCGCGGCACGAAAATTTAGCGGTGACCGTTATTGCGCAGAAGTAAAAATTAAGGTACCTGAGGGGGGCTAGCGGGATGAAGGGCGGGCGTGCGTAGCGCCGATTGGCTCTCCAGCCGCATTATGTTCCCCGCGCCGATACGACGCTCCGCGCACATTCCGTGTACAGTTGCATCATTAATTATATTGTTGTTGCTGTTATTTTTTGTTATTGTTTTTTTGTTAAGTTTGAATTTGTTTGTTAAATTAACTTTTTAGTTTGTTTGTGACTTTAAAGTGAATATACCTAGAAATACTGTTTTGAAAAGACAGGCAAGGAAAATGGTTTATGACGTGAATTGCTTTTTAAAAAGGGAATCTAACGAATTAATTGATTCTTTGAAACAAATTAAAAGTGAGATTGACGAAGCTACAAATACTTTACTCAGTCATTCGGACAGCATCACTGTAAATTTGAGAATGGTTCTCTGTAGATTCAGATTCACTGTAGATTCTCTGATTCAGACTAGACTTAAATCTAAAATAAAAATTTTCAAATTAACAAATAATGTTTTTATTTTTATACTCTCCACAAAACTTGTTAAAAATTATATCTTAGGTACCTACTATAAATCCTTGGACATTGGCATTGGAGATAAACTATTTATTAAAGTATAGGTAATATTATTTGCATGCGCGACAGTACTCATGCGCAGCTATCCTCTACATTTCGTTCAGCGCTAGACCTACTATTTGACATTACATTAAAATAATGTCATTAACGTTATTTAGCTAATAATTGTATTGCGTGCGCGACAGTACCCATGCGCAGCAATCCCCTCCGCGTATCGTTCAGCACTAGACTTACGTGCCGCTACCTATAGGATAGGTAGCCGGTGGGCCAGCGACCGAAACAAGCCGAAACCGGTAAGTTTTATTTTGATTTTAGCCGTGCTTACCCTGTCTGAAATCTCTGTGTACGCCACTGCTGACAAGAGCAATAGTGTGAGATATATTAGGCATAGGCATTTTAATAGATAATCTTATGTCATGAAAAGCTCAAATAACCCATCAAGGGTTAGAAAGTTGATAACCGTCTTTAAAAATCTGTTATAGTCAAGGGCAGATCCAGGGGGGGGGGTCATGGGGTCATAACTCTCCCCCCCCTGGGCTAGGTCCAGGACCTAGGTGGAGGGCTAATTAAAATTGTTAAACAATTTTTTTTATATTGTTTTTGTCATAATATAGATTTTATTTAAGTTCAATATTTAATTGATTTAATATAATACTTTGTTCGACGGCAAACGCATTATTCGGGAACGAATGCTTCGGAAATTTGAATTTTACCCAACGAATTAGGAATGATAATTTTACCGCGCCAACGCCACGGCCGCCATCTTTCATAAGTGTCACACGAAATGTGATATATTATAACTATCATTCCTAATTCGTTGATTATATCACATTTCGTGTGACATTTGCGCGCGCTTTGTTTCGACTGACGTCTAGCTAGACCTAACCTCAATTGTAACGATTAAACTTTAGAAATAAAGTACTATGTTAAAAAACTTCTGACCTTATTTTAAATTGGGATGTTGAGATGCACCCTTGTGATATAAGATTTTTTTAATGTTATGGCTACACTACCTGTTAGTGTAGTGACAGCGGAAAGATCTTTCTCTACGAAAAACCAAATCGTGGCTAAGAGTTTCAATGGTTGAAGAACGTCTAACCGGACTGGCACTTCTCCACGTCTATGATGATGATGATGTTCATCCTAGCCGATTTCGTATCATCGATTTTATTCAAACATTAGAGCTTGGTTGTTCAGCTCTCTGACGGTGCGCTCGTTGGTGACTGGCGTACCCACATTTCGCTACGAATACCATGTTCATGTAGAGCACGTTAACACACCGTTCACACAACAATAGTGTATGGCCGCTGGTGGTCAGGCCTTCAACTCGTCTCGTTTTTTGTCCAAATCTGCTCGTCGTAGCAATTCAAAATCAGAGACTTGCAGATAAATGAGACGTCTCTAACAGTCTAACCCAAACGTTGAGCTGTTTTGTGCTCCCATTGAGATGGTTCGATCTTGCATATTTTCATATGCCTTTTCAGAACTTCCTTATATCTTAGGTATTGTCCACCCCGTTGACGTTTGCCATATTTGAGTTGTGAGAAGAAGATGCGTTTAGCCAATCTGTCATCCGTCATTCGCGACACGTGTCCACTCTAGCACAGCTGGCGCTTCATGATGTAGGTCTCAATACTTCCGACGTTTGCACGACGAAGGACATCATTTTCATTCATTATATCTCGCAGACACTTTAAGTGATACCTGTCGAGAGCGCGAATGTGCTTTCAAGGTTAACAAAACACAGAAACATTGGTCGACCTTGCAAAGGGAGCAAGGTCGTACCAATGTTTCTTTCTTCTTAATAAGCTGGCGGATTGAGATGATGGCCTTGCAGGTTCCTCTCTCCGGTCTGAAGCCGAACTGAGATTCTGACAGTATTCCTTCGGATATAGGCAGCAATGTATTTAGGAGTCGGGCGAAATTTTTTCCTGGAACGGAGAGAAGGGAAATGCCTCGATACGAATTACATTCAGAGCGATCTCCTTTGTTTTTGTACAGTGAGCAAATGCGAGAGATTTTAAAACACTTAGGTACATTTTCTTCCGCCCACATACGCAATAACAGTTTCCACATGATCTGGTGTAACTCCTGTCCTCCATACTTCAGCATTTCGCCGCAAATATTATCTTCGCCTACTGCTTTCTTATTCTGCTGTTGCCTGATGGCCGTTGTGACTTCCTCCAAAGTAATAGGTTCAAGTAACTCTTCTCTAGGTTTAGTTTGTTGGAGGGAATTAATGTACCAGCAGAGCAAATCTTGAGCCCAAGATTTCAAGATGTCGTCCTTGTTGGCGAGAGATACTCCTTCTAGTTGCTTTAACGGAACGTTAATTTTTTTTCTGGTACCTATGACTCTACGAATCTCGTTGTAAAATGCACTCAGTTGTTGTGTCTAAGCCACTGTAAGAATTTCGCCTTCTCTTGCCACCACTTATCTTTCGCATCTCTCGTTAGTCTTCTCAATCTTGAAATGCTTTTCTGAATTCGTTTGTTTTCATTGCAAGTATTATTGTGCTGCATATTAAGCTGCTGACGGTGACCGCTTAGTGCACTTGTAATTGTATCGTCATTCTCATCAAACCAGTCATCCAATTTAGGCCGTGCGCGCACTGCGTATGGAGGGTCATAGAAGTGCGCGCACTGCGGTGGAATAAACGCGTGCGGTAGAGTCACCGGTGGCCCCTCGCTGCAAAATTGCGGTCAATCTACCGCAAATATTTTTGTATCGCATAGGAATGTATGTAGTACCGCGCACTGCGGTGAAAAAAAAAAACGCACGTTTTGTCTGATAATGTTGCCATACATACAGATTTCTTTGTATTTATAGATATTTTTGATGTGTGATACAGATTAGCACTCGATACAAATTTCACACTGTATTGATCAAATTAACTATTACGACTAAAACAGAACTTGGCAAAATAAATTACCTAGATACCGCATTTATTACGTTACCTACACCATTGTAATTTGTACGAATGTATTCTTTATGGTTATTTTTTATTTTTTCATAAACAACGTTGATTTAAACATTCTAATTAAGTATTTTGTATTATAGGGAAAATTCAATTTTTTGTGATGATGCTGCCAAAAAAACGAATTTCAAGCGCTTACATTGCAAGTACCGGTGCGGTAAAATAACCGCAATTGCGGCCACCGCAAGGCAGGGCGCGCACGGCCTTAGTGTTTCTATGGCGCAAGATTTGAGAGCTTGATTCCGTGACAAAAGATGTTTCGGACTGCCAAGTGCCAAATGTCATGTCTCCAGGTCATCGTTTTCAACATTCAAGGAATTAAGAGCTTCATTATGCTTGATAACATAGGCTTCCCTTTTCTGAAGACGCTGAAAATTTACAGTTTCCGAACAGAATGCTTGATCACGGCCATAAAAACGTACCTATTGAAGTAGATGAAGTGATAACGCGTTTCGGGAGAAGACGTAACAAAAAAATTGATTATTAACAGACTTCTAAAAATTTTCTTCTAAATCTAAGGTTCACAATTCGGATGTTTGTATTTTTTTTTTTATGTTTGTTCGGGCATAACTCCGTCGCTTGCCAAACGATTTGAAAAATTCTTTTGTTTTGTGTTCTGTTGGAAAGGTAAAATTTTCATGGGACCATTTGGAAAGTGTATACTTTCCAAATGGTCCCATGAAAATTTTATCGAAATCGGACGAGCCGTTTCTGAAAAATCAACAAAAGTCTAAAAAAAATCTACATTGATGATCTTTTCGTTCACTCTGCATTGCGTTTTTTGTTGGCGCATAACTCCGTCATTTACGAACCAATTTGGAAAACTCTTTTTTTTGTTCCAAAGCTTTTGAAATTGGTCCCATAGTCACCAAGTCAGGATCTGATGATGGAATCTTGGCGAAATCGAGGGAATTTAAAATTATATAGGAAAACGAAAAGCGATTTTGGTATTTTCTACAACAAGTGAAGCATTTGCGTTCAATAAGAACCAGTTTACTATCAGATCTGATGATGAATCCAACAGACAGGCACCGGAACTTCATAACAAGACAATGTATCTTAGCTTGGAATTGTAACGGTATGCACTTTCCAGGTGTACCCCGTATTTAAAAAAAAATAGAATCATTTTTCATTCTCAGTTACAGTTCGACGCCGTTTTCTCGTACAAGAAGCATATTTACTAGCGCTACCCATCTTCTTTCTTACTAATATTATAAGTAAATGCGAAAGTTTGTGAGGATGGATGGATGTTTGTTACTCTTCCACGCAAAAACTACTGAAGGGATTTTAGTGAAATTTGGTAAGTAGATAGTTGACATTCTGGAATAACACATAGGCTACTTTTTATCCCGAAATTCCCACGGAATCGGGATTTGCGCGGGAAAACCTTCCCACGCGTACGAAGTCGCGGGTAGAAGCTAGTATTTTATAAGATAATAAATATGTCACTAAAATTAACAAAAAAAAATTTTGCTAAAAAGACCGACTTCAAAAAACCATAAAAGCACTAAAATGTTAAAAATAATACTATAACCTACCTATATTAATAAACCTAACCTAACCTACGATTAACCTATAATAAAATGTAACAATTTTTTGGAGTTGGATTTAAAATTTAAATATGGGTAGGTATATTTAAGTACAGTACTGAAATTTATTAATAAAACACCTACTATTTACTGGTATCTATTATTATCAAAATTAAATTATAACTTCTTTTGACTTGACCACGACTATGTGACACACCCCCCCCCTGCGCCAATGCTGGATCCGCCCTTGGCTATACTGTTGATGTTTGAAACCTTGCGTATGGTTTATTTATTTCTTTTCCAGTCTGTGCTATCTTTTGGCATCACGGCGTGGGGCAGTACTGTGAAGACAAGTATGATGCAACTGGAGATGGCACAGAGAGCTTTTTCTGAACATTTTCGGTTCAGTACCCTAAAATTGTGTACAAAGAATGCCAGATCATGACCGTGAGACAGCTGTTTGTGCTAAATTGTATGTTGCGCAAATATTCTTCTTTAAAGCTGGACTTCAGTCTTCTGACAAAACGTAGGATAACAAACGTATGTCCGTATGTCCTATAGAGAAACACAGAACAAAACGACATTTTAGGATTCTTGGCAGTCGTATTTACAACACTGTTAATTAATAAGCAATATAACATCTACCAGCTCAGTAAAGGGAGGTCAGTAAATGGATTGTTAGTCTTAATAATTATGAGAAGGTAGAACAAATAAACTCTTTTGCAAAAAAAACGGGCGCTTTAGATTTTTTTCTCTACTTTAATGAAGAACAAGAAATAGGTTTTATTAATTTGACGATGTATTGTCATGTTGTTTGAAGCATCCTGGCATGATTCTTTACGTTCCAAATTTAAAATTTGAAATTAATAAAAGAAAAATAATTATTATTGTCATAGATTATTGTGGATTATTCTAAAATTGCTTTACTAATGGCGCGAATAGCTGAAACGATTTTTAACTGATTATGATATTTTAAAACTTTTTGGATATTTTCTGCAAATCAAACAATTTAATCTTTCTTTTTACATTAAATACCACTTTTTTGATATGTGTGATAAAGCGATAAGGGCCGGTAAAATTATAGCCCTACTTGAAGAAGGTTGTTCGCAAAATTACGTGTCTCAGCGGCTAAATGTGAGTCGTTCAACTGTCCCGAGGACTTGGCAACGGTATCAAGAGACCGGTTCGGTCAAAAGAAGACCCGTTTCGGGAAGAAAACGATACACAGAACCAAGAGATGACCGCTTTTTGGTGAGTCAGGCGTTGCGGAATCGTAAAGCGTCAAGTGTGGACCTGAAGAAGAGCCTTGAAGAAGTAAGAGGAGTAGAAGTTAGCTTGTGGACGGTCAGGAGGAGGCTTTTGGCTGCCAATATCAGGAGTTACCGCCCAGCTCGGGGCCCTAAATTACTCCGTGAGCACCGTGTTGCTCGACTTCAGTTTGCTCGGAACTGTGCTTCATGGACTCTGGAGGACTGGAATAAAGTATTGTTTTCTGATGAAGCTAGAATCTCTTTGTGTGGAGAGGACCGACGCCGGCGAGTGCTGTGAAGACCACGGGAACGCTATGCGGAAGTGTGTTTCGAAGAAATCACTCCTTATGGCGGAGGCTCCGTTATGTTTTGGGCAGCAATTAATTCGACGGAGCGTACGGAGTTAGTTTTCATAGAAAATGGAACATTAAATGCACACCGGTACATAATGGAAGTCCTAATTCCATATGCACAACCCACATTGACTGCACTTGGGGAAGATTCCATTTTTATGGACGACAATGCTCGCCCGCACCGTTCTGGCGACGTGGAAGCGTACATGCAAGAAGTTGGGATCCGTCGTTTAGATTGGCCAGCTCGAAGTCCTGACCTCAATCCAATTGAGCATGTCTGGGATGTTCTAAAGAGACGGGTAAGATCAGTGCAACCTGCTCCACAAAACATCAGGGAGCTAAAAAGAGTCATTGCAGAAGAGTGGGAACGTATTCCTCAAAACGTTATTAAAAACATCGTGGAAAGCAGGGTTGGGCAGTATTTGAATTACTTGTAATTAAAATACGTAATTGAAATACAAATACGTATTTGGTATTTGTATTTCAATTACTTCTTTGAAATGTAATTTGTAATTCGTATTTCAAATACCTGACGCCGAGGTATTTTGTAATTTGTATTTCAAATACTTGAGACTTCAAAATACATTTTAACATTAAAATACATTTAACCTTCATTCATTTAGCGATCGTGAGCGTGAGTGCGAGGCGAGACCTCGATGGTAAAGCAGCAACAAAACGCAAAAAAATCATTTTCAGATTAATGCAACTTTGCTGGAATGTGTAAATTGTCTATTATCTTTCAACCGCTTTAATGGGTCACATACTTATGATAAGATTGCTGAAATGTTTTTTGTCTTCTTTCAAATTAGTATCAACTACTACAGATAATGGGTCAAATTTTGTGAAGGCTTTCCGAGAATTTGGTTTTACTAATTATGTGCCTGCTTTTTCTGACGATGATGTTGAAGGTAATAAAATATTATTTTGATCATACCATTTATACCTAAATTCTATATTACATATAATATTATACAGAAAGTTTATCAATATCATAGTTTCATATTGTTACGAGCTGGGGTTCGGGATAAAAATAATTAAAGCCAATTAAACCAAGATTAACACTTTAATTAATTAAACACAAAATAAAAATTTAACACAAATATTTGCACCACAACACTTGTCACTTAATACTTAAATCGCACTGAAATTCACTAGTAAAGCTTCGATTATATCGCGTATTCGCCTCGTAATAAGACTGACTGTCCGCGTTCCTTTGCGATCTATTTATACCCCGGTCTATGAAGTCTAGAACATTCTTATAAAATCGACTCACTGTTTATATTACCCAGAATATTCCAGGAAGTTACTCGAGATACATAGTACCGCTATTCGCCGCTAGATAGCGTTAGTGTCTCGACTAGATATACACAGTATCGCTATTCGCCAATAGATGGCGTTAGTGTCTCGAACATTCTAGATTTCCGTCGAAGTTTCTCGACGTACTTTGCTAAGTGACTGGCGTAACACTGCCCCCTCCTAAGACATGCTCGACCCGAGCATCGTTAGACCCGTAGTAACGCGCCAGTTGATCAACATGAACAATCTTTGGCGCAGCTCGTGGACCTTTCTGGATCCGATAACTGACGTCGTTAATCTTAGTCACAACGCGGTATGGTCCATCCCATTTTGCCTGTAACTTCGGCAACTTTCCTTTGCTGCGCACTGGATTATGTAACCAGACGAAAGAGCCTTCATCAAATCTTTCGGTCGTAACGAGTCTTTACCTTCTGAGACATTTGTTGACCGGATTGTCTGACATGCTCGTATATGTCGTTCATTCTGTTTCGCAATTCACTCGCGTAGTCTGTTACACTACAAGGTGCATCCGGCGGTATACAAGTGATTAGGTCTGCAGGCAACCTAAGCTCTCATCCGAAGTTCACGAAAGCAGGTGTAACAGCTGTACTCTCATGAACTGCACTTCGGTATGACAGAAAGAACGGCTGAATGTGTTTGTCCCAATCCTTTTGCCTGCTTTCCACAACTTTAGCCAGATTCTATCCAATGTCTTGTTGAAACGTTCCACCATTCCATCAGATTGTGGGTGATAAGAGGTGGTCCTGGTTTTATGAGTACCCATTCCTCGACATGTCTCCTGAAATACCTGAGACTCAAAATTCCTTCCTTGATCGCTGTGAATTTCCAAGGGTACTCCGTAGCGACAAAATATTTGGTTTACCAATTTATCTGCCATTGTGGTAGCTTCTTGGATAGGAATGGCAAAAACTTCTGGCCACTTTGTGAAATAATCCATTACGACCATAAAGTACCTGTTCCCACTCTCGCTCTCAGGAAATGGTCCCGCAACATCCAGCGCTATCCGTTCCCATGGGGCTCCCACATTATAGATCTTTAAAGCCCCTCTACTGCGTGTTTGAGGTCCCTTAACTGCTGCACAACTAGTGCATTTGCGGCACCAGTCTTCTACGTCGTCTCGGCAGTGGTTCCAGTAAAACCTCTCTCGTATCTTTAACAGAGTCCGTTTTACTCCCATATGACCTCCTGAACATCTATCGTGGTAAAGCCGTAGAACTTCAGGTACCTTCGCTTTTGGTACGACCATTTGTAGGTGACAATGGTCTCCTCGAGCATTGTCCCATTTGCGGCACAATACTCCATCGTGGATCATCAAGCTGTCCCATTGAATAACTTTTTGTTGTAGTGCTCATTCCAGCAACTTCACTCCATTTAGGCTTTGTAGCAACGGCCTTCTTCCATTCCAGAATGGGTTTGACGTCTGAATCATCCTGCTGAGCACGCTGTAGCACTTCTTTCGACTCATCGCTAAGGTCTGTTCTCAGCATCTTGACGGGTACTATTACTTTTTCCTCTTGTATGATACAGTGCTTACCTTCTTCTAGGTCAGATTTTCTTGAAAGTGCGTTCACGTTATCGTGACATCTTCCAATATATCGCTTCGGGCAACTGGATCTCACATGGCCCTTCTCTCCACACTCGTAGCATCTGGGGCTAAACTTTGGTCGACTACTACAGGTGTATGATGACACCACTTTCCGGGTGCGGTGTGCTCGATGGTCCTGTCATACGGCTTCCACTTCCAGAGCATGGGCCAAGGCGTCCTTCAGAGACTCATGGTGCCCGAGCCTCACAGCAGCCCTCACTTCCAAGTCACGAATAGTCTTGTGTAGTACGTGAACGATGAACGAATAGGAGCCGAATCTTTGCACTGTACTAAAAGAACCGTTTCCGAACGCTGGCTTGTAATCGTTCTAACAGCTCTAACAGCTCTTTTCGTACTCGTACATTCTAAACCGTGCGATCGTAATGTGCGAACGAGAAATGAAATACAGTCTGATACAGTCACTGATTGGTTGACAGAAACGTCATACGAATTCATTCTGTGTCTGTATGAATGAGAACCATAGATAATAAGAAAAATATGAGAACCGTTTCAGATTCATATTTCAATGGTAATAAATATCTCTGTTTAAATTACACATAATCCTAATATTATGTCAGCTGTTTACGCTGTGGTAATACAGAGATAAATAAATACGGTGTCTTTGATAGTACCTACATTTGCTATGTGGTCTGCGCTATGCTCTGAGACTCAGAGCACAGATACTAGTTACTATACTCTTTGGGGCACAGCGCGGACCACAGTTCACTCTATTAGTTCTAACAGCTCTATTCGTTCTTCGCTCTCGGCGATCCTTAACTCAGACTCGGACCGCCGAGAGCGAAGAACGAATAGAGCTGTTAGAACGAATAGAGTGAACTAGTTCACTGTCCGAAATGAACTAGTACGGAGCGATCTCCAAAGTGACCGAGTAGGCACAAGACTAGTCACGAATCCCATCGACAAACGCCTGGACCAAATTACCGTCGATGAGTGCAGGCGTTGATTGGTAAGCTTTTCGGACCAGCTTTTCTATTTCGAGGGCCCACTGCTGTAGATTTTCAGTACTACGTTGTACCCGGTCTTTTAACTGAGCACGGAATACGTGTTCCAGATGTGCGTCACCATAGCGAGATTCTAACGCCTCTAGCAACTGTTCGTAGGTGACCTTCCCGAGGGCCTCTAGAATGGTTAGGGCCTGGTCACGAAGGCCAAGTATAAGTGCCGTCGTAGCCTGCGCTTTGCTCCATCCATTGGCCTTGACGACGGCCTTGAACTGGATCTTGTAGGCGGACCATGAAGAGCTATCATCAA
The DNA here is from genome assembly GCA_943138885.2 of Tholera decimalis. Classification (NCBI taxonomy): domain Eukaryota; kingdom Metazoa; phylum Arthropoda; class Insecta; order Lepidoptera; family Noctuidae; genus Tholera; species Tholera decimalis. Next base: position 32,845,507 of record OW964565.2, read on the forward strand.
ACGGAGGTACCTTTAAGCCTCGCACTGATGGAGCAGCAACTACAGGAGCTGCAGTTTAATCTCCAGACTTCAGAACACCCAGAGCTTTTTTTACAACAGCGATCTCCATTTCAGCTCCGGAGATACGATTCTCAGCTCCGGAGATACGATTCTCAGCTCCGGAGATACGGTCCTCAGCTCCGGAGATACGATTCTCAGCTTCAGTAATCCTTTCCTCTTGCTGGTGCACTCGTTCCTTTACAGCACTAAGGTCCTTGCAAAGATTTGCATTCATTTCCTTAGTGAGTAGCATCAGCTCTTCCTGGTGGCGGGCTTGTTCTTCCTGGTGGCGGGATTGCTCTTCCTGGCGGCGGGCCTGTTCTTGCCGGTGGCGGGCTTCCTCTTCATGACGGCGGGCTAGCTCTTCCTGGAGGCGAGCAGCCTGCTCTTCCTGCCCTTGGGCTAGCTCTTCCTGGAGAAGAGCAGCCTGCTCTTCCTGGCGGCGGGCTAGCTCTTCCTGGAGACGAGCAGCCTGCTCTTCCTGGCGGCTGGCCTGTTCCTGCAGCATAGCCATCAATGCAGCCGGGGCTACACTCACTGGAGCAACTCCGGAAATACTCGCAGACGCCTCCATCGTCTGCTGATTTCCACCCGGTGCTGGCGATGGTGAGCCTTCAAACCGTCTCTGGTCGATCTCCTGCTGGCGTTGATTTCTAGTCCTTACACCTTCCATATCGTCTTTCGGTAAAACCGGCATTTTTCTATCCCACTTCTGACACCAAATTGTTACGAGCTGGGGTTCGGGATAGAAATAATTAACGCCAATTAAACCAAAATTAACACTTTAATTAATTAAACACAAAATAAAATTAATAAAAATAAAAATTTAACACAAATATTTGCACCACAACACTTGTCACTTAATACTTAAATCGCACTGAAATTCACTAGTAAAGCTTCGATTGTATTCGCCTCGTAATAAGACTGACTGTCCGCGTTCCTTTGCGACCTATTTATACCCCGGTCTATGAAGTCTAGAACATTCTTATAAAATCGACTCACTGTTTGTATTACCCAGAATATTCCAGGAAGTTACTCGAGATACATAGTACCGCTATTCGCCAATAGATGGCGTTAGTGTCTCGAACATTCTAGATTTCCGTCGAAGTTTCTCGACGTACTTCGCTAAGCGACTGGCGATGGCGTAACAATATTGTTTGATTGATCAAATTTTAACCAAATCACATTATTTGCTGTATAATGTATTCTAGCCCCGTGCTGTCTAGATTGCTTATTTTGTATTTTGTAATTTGTATTTCAATTAAAAATAGCTAAAATACTGTATTTTGTATTTTATATTTCAAATACCTCACTTAAAGATATTTTGTATTTCGTATTTTAATTACCTGCTATACAGTATTTTGTAATTTGTATTTCAATTAAAGCAAAGCATGTATTTTGCCCAGCCCTGGTGGAAAGCATGCCCAGAAGGATTCAAGCTGTGATTTTGGCAAGAGGAGGTCACACTCGTTATTAGGTTTTTACATTTGTAACTTTATTTAATAAAAAAAAGTAAAAAAAATCTTGTCTTTATTGCCGACCACTTCTTATTGTTTGGGCGTGTACATCGGTTTTAAAGAATCCGTCGTTTTTTTTTCTTTTAATTGCCCGAATTCACTTCACGCGCATTATTTACACGATTATAAGTATACAGACTACGTCAAAGCAATAAATTTCATTTAATTAACTCAAATCGACCTTAGAACGTAAATTTCCTTAAGTGCCCGTTTTTTTTGCAAAAGAGTGTAATATATATGTAGGACGTACTAGTTACAACCAATACTTTGTCAGTCACATAAACAATTCAACATGTACACACATATTCACACACAATCATACTCACTCGTCCCAACATACACATACCTCACACAACACTACATAGAAAGTTAATTTCTTTTATACTACACCTGCTTGGAAAGTACCTTGATACTTTATCAAATTTACGGTAGAAAGTACGTCATTGCATATCGAACAAATATGCGGGGAGAAAACGCATCTGAGCTGGAGAGAAAAGTGTATGAAAATCCATTTCTTACGTGGTTTTTCTTTTTTAATTTTGGGTAAGACTATGCGCCGGTAACCTAAATATCAAAAGCCAAAAAGTTTTTACAGTGAGTTTTTATCTCCAAGTTCGCAAAATGACACTGGCCACTAACTGTGTGTTGGATGGTGTCGGGCTGGCAGTGCGACCCTGCGGCGGCAGGATAAACAATTTGAAAAAAGAACATGTGAAAATTGCAGACGCCATTGGCGCCATTTGTGAAAACAGTGTTACATTAACCTTTTCACCGCCAAGCACTTCTATAGAAGTTCGGGATTTTCGTGCCACCAGCGCCACAACTTCTATAGAAGTTATTCATTTTAACTATCTTATTAAAATAAATTTACTGTGATTAAAAGCTTTGTCTCATTTTATTATTTAAGATAGCACTGTCTACTACCCTGTTTTTTATTTTTCTACACAAAATAAGCTCTAGTTTGTCCTAAAATCGGCAAAAACAGAAACTCCGAATTTTGTTACCTACTACCCTGTTTTTTATTTTTCTACACAAAATAAGCCCTAGTTTGTCCTAAAATCGGCAAAAACAGAAACTCCGAATTTTGTTACTGTCCTCAGAACGCCAATCACTTCATATCAAGTTGGCCAGTGATGTGCCGTGAAAAGTTGATTTCACCGTTGAAATATTTATAAATACAGAAAGTTACGAATATCGAAAACAATTTGAGGTCAATAAAATATGAACTTAGTTATCTACTTCATTACAAAGGATAGTAGATGAATTTTGACCTTCAGGTAGATGCCGATACGTAATTATAAAGTTGTTACCAATTCTTGTCGATAGTTATTTTCCCATCTCTACAAAACAATTGGTCGTCTATGCCCCTGTGCGCCACCAAGTGCCACGAACTACTATAGAAGTTGGTCAGTGACGTCATAGGCGTGCGGCTGTCAAGGTCTTTTTGGCATAGTGCAGCACAAAATCGTATTCGCGCGCACGCATCTTTCTTTCTTTCACTTGATAACAAATAGAAAAATGAGTGAAGAACTTGATTCGGACGAACTTCTTAAAATTTTGCTAGGTGTGGAATCGGACTCTGAGTATTTTGTGGAGAACATTGAACCAGAAGATAATTCTGAGGTATGTCTAACTGGATGATTGATAATGATAATCGGACATTTCGTTTTGATTATATTGCAACTAGGGCTTTCATCCCGGGAATCTCGGTCTCGAAAATTTCGAGAGTCTCTACGATTTTTTAGTATTTTTGAGACTCGAGACTAACACTGTCGGTCACGGGAATAACGAGACTTTTGAGACTTCAGTAACATAATAACTGTATTAAATAATTTATTAAACCAACAGTCAATTTTTATTATTTTTAATATGGATATGGCAATGGCAGCACGGTCGAGCATAGAGTAAAGCTTAGTATTAGCTGTGGAGGTTGAATAACCTCACTGACAAGTAACACAGATTTTGTCTACATATTATAAATGTAAATTACTGTGCCCGAAAGGGTCCATGTGAGCTACTACTTATATTAAGATCTTGTCAACACAATTATGATTGCAATACAAACTGAATTATGGAACTATTCTGATTGATTTGAAAGGGGTTCGAATTTTTTGTATGAAGACTGGCATGTCGTGGCACATGCTGAAAGTGGCATGTATAACAATAAATGTCAGTAACATGTTACGCCAAAATTCACATTACCGAGATATTTGAAGGTAAACATCGACATATCACTACAACGACAATCATTAAAAGTAGACTTATTACGTGTTTATAAGCATCAGATTGTATCCAAATAATCGTTTCCAGGTTGATTATGATTACTAATGTTTATTGAAAGAGAGTAGGTACATTACACGCTACTAGGACCACGAGAATACTACTACAAATAATTATTTATCCACTAAATTGCATCGCAATGAAACGCAGTCGACATGTCACTATCGCGTGGCAGATCATGTGACATGTTACTCAGCTTGAAAACGTTTTTCAGCAGTTGTTAAACAAAAGACAAAAGGTATGTCATTGAAGTTAACATTTATTTATATCTATAAGTACAATATCAAACATAAGTGAATATTAATACTAAGATATGACATTTTAAAATATCTTTAGAATCTATTAAGATTCTAAAGATATTTTAAATATTTTACACCAACCTAGAAATTAGAAGCATCTATCTATCAGTAAAAAAGGTATATACTGACAGTGATCACTCTGTTTAAATTATGAAGGAAAATCAAGAATATGTATGTAGAAAAGTGAACTAAGTGAAGTGCATCATTCGTAACTTATCAATAAAATTATCTAACACGTATCATAAATACTACTATACTACATAATCCATAAATTCAGCAGGATAGGGGTTCTTGATGCGGAGCCTAATCCATGTACCAAAGAAAGACATGTACCAAAACACTCATTGTTCATTTTATAATACAGTGAGATGAAAGACAGCCAACACGCGCGTGTGATATTCTTTGATATGCGTTTTATTGCGATGCGATGCGATTTAGTAGGCAAATTAATAATTATAGTAGCGGTTTTGTCATACTGCTAGACTAATAAGCCATGCATAACACTTTCATCATGCACCGCGATTTAAAAAAAATAACAATATGGTGACGTCGATACGACAGATAGGTTCTATCCCCTTTCATTGTGAAAGCGCGAAGTGCTACTAAGTAGTATCCCTCTAGCGTACAAGCAGAAAGAGCTTTTTCTAATGCGGGTTACTTTTGTAACAAAATTAGGGTTAAATGCCCTTTGTTTATTACGTGCCCACTGCAAAAATGAAACAAAAACTGTAACAAATGTTTTTTTTTTATAATTTGCGTTTGTTTATGAAAGTAATTACTTGATTTAAATATCTTAATTTGACCTCTAATTGACTCTCTAAATAAGAAACCTAGTTTTGAGATAGTCTCGAAAGTCTCGTTTTTCTCGGGATATTCGAGACCACACCTAGTCTCGTTTTTTTTCCCGGGACTCGGTAATGCATCGAGACTGAAAGCCCTAATTGCAACATTGTTTTGCACTAATGTTGTGGCGCCCCCTAGTGAGTTACAGCCATGACACCTATCTAAGAACATGAACTCATCAAACACAAATCTGTTATTGAAAACCGCATCAAAATCGGATCATTAGTTTAGAAGATAGGTGGGAACATTACTTTGCACAAACACACACACAAACATCTCTCATCCTAAACGCATATACCTGCTCCGTTCCGTCGTGGGTAAATAGAGAAACGCAATCTGTGCGCGGGGTCCCCCGCGCGCAGATGGGTAAACGCTACCGATACATGAGTTAAGAAAAGAACAGAAACAACACTTAAAAAACAATGCTTTGATAAGTACACGGCTACAAGCGTGATAGAATTTAAATATATACTTACTTTCCATTTCAAAAAACACTTTAAAAACAATTAAAAATTCTGCCACTTAGATACCTACGGTAAAAATCGTTGACTGAAGTTATTAAAAAAACACAGGAATAAACAAAAATAGAAGAAAGAAAGACCATAGACCCCATCCCTGATCAGAATCAAATTCAACGTGCCCTCAGTGCCAATAACTTGTTAAGAAGTTAAAGAATGAGATCATGAAACAAATAGAGATGTACCCCATTCCTTATAGTTCTAATTAAGTTATGTATTAGTTTCTTTGATACTCATAATTTATACTGTTTTTTCTTATTAAGGATACTGTGAAATAAAACAAATCTGGAAATATTTAATCACTTTTTATTTATATTCGTAAAATCAACTTTAAATCTTAACTTTACGCGTACAAATCTTATTCATCGATATGACGATATCCCCATCACTACTGTTTACTGTATATTTAGTCATACATTTATAGCTTGGCGCTCGGCGAGGCATTGCGTTTTGTGTACGTTGGCGGCAAAAAGGTTAAGCTTCATTAACTGCAACAATTATTATACTATATAAAGCTAAATTACCACTCACTGACTCACTGACAGAATTGTTCTCCCAGATGGTGGATGGGGAGGTGGGTATATTTTGACAGATTCGTAAACAAGTAACTCTCAAACCTACGGGAAAAGTGCCAAACCCCCCCTTTTCCCCCCCCTTCTCCCCCCCCCCTATCGTATCTCGGAAACTACGAGACCCGTATTTTTTCTTTTTACGGATTCGTATAGAGGAGGCTCGGTAAAGTAAAAACCATTTTTCAAAGTCCCCCCTCCCCGCCCCCCTTCTCCCCCCCTTTAGGCGGATCTCGGAATCTAAGAGACTTGGAACATTTTTTTTTTCAGATTCATTTAGAGGGGCAATGCTTAAGTCGAAATACTTGTGCAACCCCCCCCCCATCACCCCCCCCCCTCTTTTTTTTTTTATTTTTTTTTCACAAGCTCGCGAGGTGCTTGCACCTCGCGCAACACTCAAATACTAAACCCCTCCATCAACCCCCGCCTTTTTTTTTTTTTTTTCACAAGCACGCGAGGTGCTTGCACCTCGCGCAACACGCAAATACTAGTTATACTATATAAAGCTAAATTACCACTCACTGACTCACTGACATAATTGTTCTCCCAGATGGTGGATGGGGAGGTGGGTATATTTTGACAGATTCGTAAACAAGTAACTCTGAAACCTACGGGAAAAGTGCCAAACCTCCCCTTTTCCCCCCCCTTCTCCCCCCTCCCTATCGTATCTCGGAAACTACGAGACCCGTATTTTTTTTTTTTACGGATTCGTATAGAGGAGGCTCGGTAAAGTAAAAACCATTTTTCAAAGTCCCCCCCCCCGCCCCCCTTCTCCCCTCCCTTTAGGCGGATCTCGGAATCTAAGAGACTTGGAACATTTTTTTTTTCAGATTCATTTAGAGGGGCAATGCTTTAGTCGAAATACTTGTGCAACCCCCCCCCCATTTCCCCCCCCCCCCTTTTTTTTTTTTCACAAGCACGCGAGGTGCTTGCACCTCGCGCAACACGCAAATACTTGATTTAGAGGGGCAATGCTTTAGTTTTTTTCACAAGCACGCGAGGTGCTTGCACCTCGCGCAACACGCAAATACTAGTTATTATACTATATAAAGCTAAATTACCACTCACTGACTCACTGACATAATTGTTCTCCCAGATGGTGGATGGGGAGGTGGGTATATTTTGACAGATTCGTAAACAAGTAACTCTGAAACCTACGGGAAAAGTGCCAAACCTCCCCTTTTCCCCCCCCCTTCTCCCCCCTCCCTATCGTATCTCGGAAACTACGAGACCCGTATTTTTTTTTTTTACGGATTCGTATAGAGGAGGCTCGGTAAAGTAAAAACCATTTTTCAAAGTCCCCCCCCCCCCCCGCCCCCCTTCTCCCCTCCCTTTAGGCGGATCTCGGAATCTAAGAGACTTGGAACATTTTTTTTTTCAGATTCATTTAGAGGGGCAATGCTTTAGTCGAAATACTTGTGCAACCCCCCCCCCATTTCCCCCCCCTTTTTTTTTTTTTCACAAGCACGCGAGGTGCTTGCACCTCGCGCAACACGCAAATACTTGATTTAGAGGGGCAATGCTTTAGTTTTTTTCACAAGCACGCGAGGTGCTTGCACCTCGCGCAACACGCAAATACTAGTTATTATACTATATAAAGCTAAATTACCACTGACTGACTGACTGACTCATTGACATAATTGTTCTCCCAGATGGTGGATGGGGAGGTGGGTATATTTTGACAGATTCGTAAACAAGTAACTCTTAAACCTACGGGAAAAGTGCCAAACCTCCCCTTTTCACCCCCCTTCTCCCCCCTCCCTATCGTATCTCGGAAACTACGAGACCCGTATTTTTTGTTTTTTACGGATTCGTATAGAGGAGGCTCGGTAAAGTAAAAACCATTTTTCAAAGTCGCCCCCCTTCTCACCCCCTTTAGGCGGATCTCGGAAATTAAGAGACTTGGATTTTTTTTTTTCAGATTCATTTAGAGGGGCAATGCTTTAGTCGAAATAATTGTGCAACCCCCCCCCATCACCCCCCCCCCATTTTTTTTTTCACAAGCACGCGAGGTGCTTGCACCTCGCGCAACACGCAAATACTAGTTATACTATATAAAGCTAAATTACCACTCACTGACTCACTGTCATAATTGTTCTCCCAGATGGTCGATGGGGAGGTGGGTATATTTTGACAGATTCGTAAACAAGTAACTCTGAAACCTACGGGAAAAGTGCCAAACCTCCCCTTTTCCCCCCCCTTCTCCCCCCTCCCTATCGTATCTCGGAAACTACGAGACCCGTATTTTTTTTTTTACGGATTCGTATAGAGGAGGCTCGGTAAAGTAAAAACCATTTTTCAAAGTCCCCCCCCCCGCCCCCCTTCTCCCCTCCCTTTAGGCGGATCTCGGAATCTAAGAGACTTGGAACATTTTTTTTTTCAGATTCATTTAGAGGGGCAATGCTTTAGTCGAAATACTTGTGCAACCCCCCCCCCATTTCCCCCCCCCCTTTTTTTTTTTTTCACAAGCACGCGAGGTGCTTGCACCTCGCGCAACACGCAAATACTTGATTTAGAGGGGCAATGCTTTAGTTTTTTTCACAAGCACGCGAGGTGCTTGCACCTCGCGCAACACGCAAATACTAGTTATACTATATAAAGCTAAATTACCACTGACTGACTGACTGACTCATTGACATAATTGTTCTCCCAGATGGTGGATGGGGAGGTGGGTATATTTTGACAGATTCGTAAACAAGTAACTCTCAAACCTACGGGAAAAGTGCCAAACCTCCCCTTTTCACCCCCCTTCTCCCCCCTCCCTATCGTATCTCGAAAACTACGAGACCCGTATTTTTTGTTTTTTACGGATTCGTATAGGGGAGGCTCGGTAAAGTAAAAACCATTTTTCAGTCGCCCCCCCCGCCCCCCTTTTCACCCCCTTTAGGCGGATCTCGGAATCTAAGAGACTTGGAACATTTTTTTTTTCAGATTCATTTAGAGGGGCAATGCTTTAGTCGAAATAATTGTGCAACCCCCCCCCCATCACCCCCCCCTTTTTTTTTTTTTTTTTTTTTTTCACAAACACGCGAGGTGCTTGCACCTCGCGCAACACGCAAATACTTTTTTTTTTTTCACAAGCTCGCGAGGTGCTTGCACCTCGCGCAACACGCAAATACTTGATTTAGAGGGGCAATGCTTTAGTTTTTTTCATAAGCACGCGAGGTGCTTGCACCTCGCGCAACACTCAAATACTAGTTATATTATATAAAGCTAAATTACCACTCACTGACTGACTGACTGACTGACTCACTCATTGACATAATTGTTCTCCCAGATGGTGGATGGGGAGGTGGGTATATTTTGACAGATTCGTAAACAAGTAACTCTCAAACCTACGGGAAAAGTGCCAAACCTCCCCTTTTCACCCCCCTTCTCCCCCCTCCCTATCGTATCTCGGAAACTACGAGACCCGTATTTTTTGTTTTTTACGGATTCGTATAGAGGAGGCTCGGTAAAGTAAAAACCATTTTTCAAAGTCCCCCCCCCGCACCCCTTCTCCCCCCCTTTAGGCGGATCTCGGAATCTAAGAGACTTGGAACATTTTTTTTTTTCAGATTCATTTAGAGGGGCAATGCTTTAGTCGAAATACTTGTGCAACCCCCCCCCATCACCCCCCCCCTCTTTTTTTTTTTTTTGTTCACAAGCTCGCGAGGTGCTTGCACCTCGCGCAACACGCAAATACTAAACCCCCCCCCCCATCTCTCCCCCCCCCCTTTTTTTTTCACAAGCACGCGAGGTGCTTGCACCTCGCGCAACACGCAAATACTAGTTATACTATATAAAGCTAAATTACCACTCACTGACTGACTGACTGACTCATTGACATAATTGTTCTCCCAGATGGTGGATGGGGAGGTGGGTATATTTTGACAGATTCGTAAACAAGTAACTCTCAAACCTACGGGAAAAGTGCCAAACCTCCCCTTTTCCCCCCCCTTCTCCCCCCCCCCCCCCCTATCGTATCTCGGAAACTACGAGACCCGTATTTTTTTCTTTTTACGGATTCGTATAGAGGAGGCTCGGTAAAGTAAAAACCATTTTTCAAAGTCCCCCCACCGCCCCCCTTCTCCCCCCCTTTAGGCGGATCTCGGAATCTAAGAGACTTGGAACATTTTTTTTTTTCAGATTCATTTAGAGGGGCAATGCTTTAGACGAAATACTTGTGCAACACCCCCCGTTTCTGAGTTAAGCGGTGGATGGACAAACGGACGTGCAGACGGATGGATAGATGGACGGACAGACGGACATGGCGAAGCTATAAGGGTTCCTTGTCGACTACGGAACCCTAAAAAAGAGTATAAGTAAGAATTCCTCAGACATCGGGTACCCGGACCCGAACAGTCGGGCTGTGTGAAGGGATCTTTATATCGACGCCGAGGCGTCTAATCAGTAAAATGATCCATCATTCTTACAGCTAATATATTTTGTGTAATTCCTTTAAACGTCGTTGAAATTTTACGGGAAAATATTTGTTGATATTTTTTGTGAAAGGTAATTAGGGATGATTGAAAATACTGGTTTGTGTGAGGAAAAATAAAATGTTTTTGTTGGAAGAATATCACAATAATATTTTCGAGCAAGCCCAGTTTTGCAGTCATAAAAAAGAGCAAGCGTTATTTTTTTACGATAATTTTGTTACTGTTTTAAAAAAACTGTCAGGCTTGGCGGTGGCTGATGGAAACCATCATGTTACCACATGTCAAGGGATTTGTGAATCATATAACTGTTATTATGATGCACGATTTAGTTACAAAAAAAGGAAGCATTATTTTTTACGATATTTTTGTTCGTTTTAAAAAATCTGACAGGGTTGGCAGTGGCTGATGGGGACCATTATTTAACCTCATGTCTAGGGATTTGTGAATTTCATCAACAGCATAAGCTGGATTCGAACGAGCCACAATTTAATATACACACATCAAAAGTGTCTAGGGATCAAGCATTTTTATGCGGATTTCTTGAGATTGAGATGTGGCTTTGTAATAAATTTATGATTTTATAAATTTATATGGATCCTTTTTGGTGCATTTCATAATTTGAAACAGGAACTGTTAATCAAATTCGAGTAAAAGATGAAAATCAGCTGTCAATATTTTCCCTATAAAAACATACAACGCATTGAAGACATTATTAGTGCTACTGTTTCCCTACTACTGATTAAAACCAACGTTATTATGGAGCGGCGACGTCATTTAAGCAGGGAAGAAATGCTCAGAGCCGTGGGAATGATAGAAGCTGGTTCCCGGCAACGTACTGTGGCTTTAGCTCTGAATACAAGTCGAGAGTGTTATCAGTCGACTTTGGACACGTTACCGAAGCACTGGTACCGTGGCTGAGCGCCATGGAGGACGGTATCGCTGCACCACACGGAGACAAGACCGATACATTCAAATCTTAACTCGAAGAGCTCCAACAATAACCGTCATGATGTTAGCCGTGAGGCTTCATCACTCTTCAGGGAACTTAATTAGCGACCAAACAGTCAGAAACCGCTTGCATGAAGTGAACCTTCATTCCCGAAGACCGCTACGGGTACCACCTATGCACACCAATGCACAATCGTAGGATTCGATATCAATGGGCTCTTGAACACAGAAATTGGGCAGAAGAACAATGGCGTTTCGTGTGCTTTTCTGATGAGTCTCGTTTTGGTATGAGACCGGATACAAGACGTATACGACACTGGAGAACCCCTGGACGCCAACAGCGATTAAAATCCTGCCAGGAAGTCCATCCTTATAGTGGTGGAACCATCATGGTATGGGCGGGTATTTGGATCGGCGGAAGAACTGAGTTGATTTGGATCAGAGGCAACCTCAACGCTCAAATTTATGCTGAGACGATTGTATCTGACGTCATCGTTCCTCTACAAGTGCAAATCGGTCCCTTATTTCAGTTAATGCATGATAATGCACGACCGCACACCGCAAGAGTTGTAAGACAGACTCTCGCCGCAGCTAACATCAATGTCCTGCTCTGGCCTGCTCAGTCGCCAGACTTGAACCCGATTGAGCATGCATGGGATATGCTACAGAGAAGAGCTCTGCCGAATATGGAGGGTATCCAGTCGCAAGAAGACCTTTTTTTGTTGTTGCAACGAACATGGGCGGCCATTCCACAGCGTGATTTGGATGAACTCATTTTGAGTATGCCAAACCGATGTTCTTGTGTTGTTAGTGTTCGCGGTAGAAACATGGATTATTAATTGTTTAAGTTACCCAATAAAATTTTAAAGAAAACTGTTATTTCAGTCTTTTTTTCGAACTTTAATGTTAGTGGTTCAAATGTCAAAAATCCCTTTATTAGGAAAATGGCAAATTTCTTTATTAATGCAAAGGTGACTTGGTTTATCGTTACTGTGACAAACGAAAACACTTTATTTGATGAATCCTTAAAGAAAATTTTAATTAATATCAATCAGGAGAAAAGTTATTGCAAAAATATATGTTGATCCCTAGACACTTTTGATGTGTGTATATATGAAAACAATTTACTAAATTATCACATTACTAATAGGTACATCCTATAATCAGGCTTCAGGGAATGATGTAGCTAGGTACAAATATAAGTAATAACTAAATATAAATATTATTTTTCATTTATACCACTTCAGGATCAGGGTCAGTAAATGTGAGTTCACTTTCAGGTGCCACGTCTAAAATACTTAGTGCTCTTCTTCAAGATCTTTCACATTTCTTACGTACGGTTTTCTGCTGCTTTCTACTCTTGTGCGTCTTCTGATAGCTGTCCAATAGGAAGCACCGCAAAATGTTTAATAACGTTTTCTCCGTGTATGAGTATTTTATGAACGGAGGATGGCATATAATACCAATCGTAATTACATAGATTCTTGCAGTTTCTATTGCATATTTCCCAAAATTTTCAGGGTTGACCATCATTCCAGAAGAAAGAACTTGCAAGATAATGTATAGGCGTTTAATCAATGCCTCATCTACACCTGTTATTTCCGATGAGCAAGTGCTATTATAGAAGAATCTTCGTACGGTATTACCATCGTTCGTATTCTCGTTAACTTGCCGAGGTTTGTCGATGATTAATCCCAACTCCTCCCTGAAACGTTTTTGAACAAGCTCTTTCTTTTCTTTTTTAATCTCTTATTTTCTTCAGTTGAAGCAGACCAAGTCTTAAACGGAAGATTATAGGAAATATGCAATGTCGTTTCCATGCAGCGAATCCAGGCGTGTAAAGTGGACAATCCGTATTGGTAGGCGTTTTCGTTTTCAGGTCTGGCAGTTACTTTCGATAGGTCATTCATTAGCCGTGGAGTAGCCCCTCATATCATGCTCGTGGAACCGGATGGAGTATCTGTAAGGACCTGAGCGACCTTTCCATCAATCATCGTTAGAAATAGTTCATGCTTCACATTTACTTCAACACCATCTTTGTTTATCAGTGATGCTTGTGCATCCCTAATTTGTTTGTTAATATCTTCGACAACTGCCTTGGTTTTTTCTGGAGTTTCCTTACAAAACTCAATAGAAATGGGTCTGCAAAAACGGACAGATGAAGGTACCGGATTTTGCCAAACAACGGATCCCGATTGCACATCAACTAATCTGATGGGGACTAATGAAGTGATGAACAAATTGGCATCTGAAATTCAATTTCTTGCAGAAGAGTCGGAAACAATTTCAGAAATTGTTTCCGACTCTTCTGCAAGTATTTGCTTGTATTGGCTTTGACCAGATGAACCATCACATCCCCATTTACAATAAAGGATCAATGTTCTATATTGTTTTTGGAAAAAAATTAAACCGACTCCCAAAAACACTGCAAAGTGAAAAATAACTTTAATTTCGGTAGTCGGTGTCTTTAGTTTTGTATTTTCGTTTTTGGCACCGACTTCCGAAATTAAAGTTATTTTTCACTTTGCAGTGTTTTTGGGAGTCGGTTTAATTTTTTGGTAAAAAGTTTTTATTTCACTCTTTTTAGTTGGTCGATTTTTAATTTACCTAGTTAAAAGAGCCTAACTGTCAACTACTTATAACCTTTTACAAAATATTGCTTTTCCCAATGCTGGGCCGTTAATTGTTGAGGAGTTCTCCTGGTACTTCACCATCAGCTCTACATCACCATATGCATTGTGACGAATAAAGTGCGTAACATCCATATTCAAGTAGCCGAATCGCAATCCACGAAATACTTATTATTGAGTAGGTTCGGCGACCATCTGTGGTCTTCATCATCAGTTCCACTTCCCCAAATGGGATTTTTCGAGAGCAACTGCACAAGTTACTATAAGAAATACCCAAAACGCCATAGGTGTGCCTATAATATTTGAAGAGTTCCCTCGATTTCTCCAGGTTCCCATCATCATATCCTGACCTGGTGACAATGGGACCAATTTCAAAGTATACCCTTTCAAACAAAAAAAGAATTTTCCAAATCGGTTCAGCCATCTTCGAGTAATCGGTGATCATACATAAAAAAAAAAAAAAAAAAATATACGCGTCGAATTGATAACCTCCTCTTTTGGTCGTCGGTTGAAAACAGAATCTATTTTTAAAATTATACCAATAGTATTATCCAATAAATCTTGGATATTAATCACTTTAGCATAAGTATTCGTGATTTCGATTGTAGAAGATGGTGGATAACAGGATCTTTTTATTTCTTGTATTTTGTAGTAAGGCGGGAATATACAACACTTTCGTTCGTTGGTTAAGTTTTTCAGATACATATATTGTGCTTTTGTTAGATCTAAATCTATAAAAACACTCAATGCTTCCGTACCGGAAAGAATCTACATCTGGTCTGAGTCGTTCCACTTACTTGAGATATCTAATTTCTTTTGAGTGTCAGCGTTTCTTAATTCTTCGACAAGATGAGCTTCTGTGTACTCACGTAAAGCCCATAGTCCCTGTACGTATGCGTTTTTTATATGCTCGTAGCCATATTCTTGGAGTAGAAGAGTGTTTTTCCTCTTCTTGGTAGATTCTAAGGAGTCTCCATAAGCCACGCATGCTCTTCCTCGTTGGTCAGATGTTATAATAATATTGTTCAGAATCCGGTAAATTTAACGAATACCTTGAGTCCAACCACGTACAATTCTTCTGTAAACATGTTTCTTTTTTCCGAGATGCCAGGGCCCAGCACTTGTTGAATATAGGAAGAATGTGCCTTTGTATGTCACCAATTATAAAACACTTGTTTTCAGAAACATTGAGTTTTTCCACTAAAACTTTGGATAATGATTCCACGGTCTTGCCACCCTCGATATAGGGGGATTATCAAGTCTCGTTTGGTACAGCTGAAGGAAGACATTGTAACACTTCACAATCTGTAGAAATAACAGGTGTAGTTGAGCTTTGCTTCACTTGAAGTTACTCTGATGTAGATGGTTCGAATAGTTTTTGCTTCCCGTTATACCCACCCATTAACAATATCGAATTGGTACCTACATCATTATTATCTTGTAATTTCCCACGCAACCCAACACAAATCACAACACGCAAGATAACGTCCCGCGTCCCTTGGCCGCCAAGTTGGGACACCCATCCAGTGCTCGCCCTTACCGTTCCGGTGTCCGTTTCTCGTCGGAATCGTGTAAGGTTGTCGGTCCGGGATAATGAGTTAGACAAGTGCCTTCATTGGAATCTCGTTTATTACTAATCATCATAGAGTACATCTTCTATACTTATAATAAATCTGTAGAGAGGTCAATTCTGTACATGAAATATATTTACAAAATAACTATCAGGGGGTGATTAGGAATCGATACTGATGCCAAAAATGCGATCAGTAAAATTTTTGTCTGTCTGTCTGTATAACCGTTATAGAAACAAAAACTACTCGACGGATTTTAACGAAACTTGGTACAATTATTTTTCATACTCCTGAGCTGGTTATAGTATACTTTTCATCACGCTACAATCAATAGGAGCAGAGCAGTGAAGTGAAATGTTGGGAAAATGGGAGAAGTTACTCCATTTTTTAAGCTTCCATCGCGAGTGCAACCTTAATGGTTAAAGCTACACAGAAATTATTTATGACGGAAATGTTCTCCTTAAAATTATATAAAAAATATCCCACGACAGCATATATCTATCTTTTATGGTTGACTCACAATAACACGTGTAACTCCCGATAGCTTAGCAGTTCGAAGCTTTCTGATTATTATTCTGCTCCGAAATTTAAAACCACCACAACTTTGCAATGGAACTCGGCTAAAAGTAATCCAGTTGCAACAAAATATAATCAAGGCTCAAATTTTAACAGGTTGCGGTGCAGGAGAAACCGTCTTTATTCCCAGAATTCCCATAATACCAAATAATTTTCCATTCCAATTTAAAAGAACGCAATTCCCAGTATTGGTGTGTTATGCAATGACAATTAATAAGGCTCAAGGGCAGACTTTTCATGTTGCTGGATTAGATCTCGGTGTCAGTTGTGTCTCGCATGGTCAGTTGTACGTCGCTCTTTCCCGGGTTAGCAGTTCTAGAAATCTTTATGTTCACGTGCTGGACGGGTCAACTTTCAACATAGTTTACCCGGAAGCTTTGCGCTGAAGTATTTTCATTCTATAGGTACTTAAGCCTCATGTGAACGTGATCTAAACAATATTACCAATACATTAACTTAATAACACACAAAGAGTTACACGCTGACGGAGTCGCGGGCACAGCTATTAACAATAATATTGTGCGGTTCGGTATTGCGATATTTTTCAACAGTATTATAGATTGACATATTATATTTCCCTACTAAATTACGAAAGTAATCTGTCTGTTACATCAAAATCTCTGAACCGTGAGGAAGGACATAGGCTACTTTTTTTTTACGAAAAACGACGGAAACGTGGACGAAGTCGCGGGCAACAGCTATCTATACTAATAATATAAGGCTGAAGAGTTTGTTTGTTTGTTTGTTTGTTTGTTTGAACGCGATAATCTCAGGAACTACTGGTTCGAATTGAAAAAATATTTTTTAATTAAATAGTCAATTTATAGAGAACGGCTATATATCATTACGCTAAGGCCAATTGGAGCGGAGCGCCAATGAAGAATGCTTCAAAATCGGGGTTAAATTTAACGTTAGCCCAAAGTAACTATTCCACGCGGACGAAGTCGCGGGCAAAAGCTAGTTCGTTAATATAAGTATTGATTCTTAACATTAGAATACATGAGCACACATACATAAGTCTTACACACTACACGCCCACCGACAAAATAAAATAAAAATAATGGTTACATTTGTTTTTATTTTTCGATTATATGTTAATAACGTGGTAATTTATAATTATCCGTGGATCTGGATATTATGTTGAACAGTAAAACTATAACCAAAATTGAGTTGCTCTGAAAAGAGTAAGTTTTATTTTATTACGTAAACTAGTTTTAACACCTTTTCAAAACACTCTTTAACATTAATTATTGTTAGAAATTAGAACTTTATAATCTATGCATTACATTGACAGTTGGTGTTATCTGTATACCTTACTCTATGGTTCGTCCCTCGGGGTCCTCTCTTGCTTGCTCCGTTCCAAGGCTGACATGTATTGTTTTGTGTTGTCCAATTAATATTATATTCAATCCAAAGACATCATAGTGAAATAATCGTGTTGTGTACAATGTAAATATTGCTGAGTAAATTAGTTCCACAATTTCGAAACCCGACTTATTTATTTTAATCTCTGCTCACGACATTCGACACGCGGCTGACGGGTTGTTCAAGATCCACACCCTCTAACAATTATTCACTAGTTTTACCTGAAAAGAGAAACATCATTTAAAGCTATTGTTTCACAAGTTCCTATTAATCACTATTATTTATTCTAATTACTTTAAAATTCTCAGCCTCATCAACATCAACCATGATGTCGCACGCTTAATCCAATACTGTCACTATCCAAAATTTTGCCAAATCGACTTTTTAATACCATCTGTTGGGAAACGTAGAACTACGCGTAATCGCGCTTACACTAGTCTAAAAGTAACAGAAATAACCGCTATACTGGCAGTAGTCCGCTTCGTCACTAAACAAAAATGTTCCCATTCTCATTCCATTTTTTGCCTCTCCTGAAAAGTTGACTTTTTGGGATAGTGACAGTATTGGATTAAGCGTGCGATGTGTTCGTCACAAGGATCTTCTACCTACTAACTGGATTGCTTACGAATGATTCAAGGAATACAGAAAGTCTTTCTTAGCTGTTAAACAATAGAGTATAAATTTGCACGCATAAAACTGAAGGAACTATTCGTTCCGAGCGAGACAGTGCCGTGTGTGGATCGTGTCCCTTTCTTCTGTGTGTCAGATTAAAAATATTTATTTCAATGGTAATTTTTTCGCTCTGACTGTTGTAGTAATAACACCTAGTTTTAAACTTCTTTGGAATTCTATCTTTAAAATGAATTGCCATTATTACTGTATGCATATTAATGAAAATTAAAGTTATTTTACCATGCAATCACAAGATGTTTAAAACAAAAAAAAAATGGAATTTGTAACAATTACTACGTTGCTGTCTGACGTTTACTTGACATCTGTATGTTTGTAAATTTGCATTATATTTAATTTTGTGAGTTTTCGTAATATTAAAGTGCAAGATACTGTAACCATGGTAAGAACGTGTTTTGTGGTTAATCGCAAGGTACCCCGGGTCTGGAATTTTCTTTTTTAAGTAAGTTTTGTGACTTTGTTTACAAATTGCATTTAGGGTGACTATGTTTTCATTGTAAAAGTGGATGTTCTTCTCTTTATTCTTCTTATTTATTATTGAAGTGAAAACTTCTTTAGCGGCGTTGTGCACTTTTTTTGTAATGGGTAAAAAATGTTAAACTCGCGTCAGGACACGTGACCTGATCGAAAATTCGCAAGGCGGACGGAGAGTCTAAGAGATAAACTTTTTAATGTAATATAAATTGTCATGTTTGTGTACGACAGCGCAATAAATAAATATTGTATTCTACCACATAAATGATAGTACTTTTTTACTGATAATTAAAGCAATTCGTGCAAAATTATTCCCTAAACATTCCAAAATATCAAAAATTCACAGCGTTAATATTCAAGTTTTCACTTCTGCCGGCACTCCCGGAGTGCAACCCGTCGTTTTTTTTTTCTTTCTTCTCATTTTTTATTATTTTTTGTTATTTTAAGCTTTCCTATAAATGATGATCGAGACCGGTGGCTCAGTGTTCTACACAGAAAAAGGTCAGAAACGGTTCCAAAATTTGTAGCCGTCATTTCAAGCCCGAAGAAATATTGCATTTCGAAACAAGATCAAATGATGCAATTCCATCCATTTTCCCTAAATTAGGTTTTAAATCTTTACAAATGACATGAAGATCACCGTTTCGAAATAGAATATGAGCGTAGCAAGATGAATTTTCATTTTGAATCTATCTTAACCATAAATACTAAAATATTGTTCTCATCAATCTATTATTATTTTAGATTCCTGTTAAAGCGAAACAAATAAATGTTTTAAGTACTATAATATTGAAACCCACTAAAGAAAAGAATATACAACCTGTACTGGGCACATTCAAAGATCTGGTAAGTGAAAGTTATGAAAGGAGTCAAATGAATAAGCATAAAAGTCGACATTTTAGTTGATTTATTTACTTTTGCTTAGCAAATTGATGGCAAAAATATTTTATATCATTTTGGCCAAAAACTCAGCTACGCAAACTTGCATATAAATGTAGTTTATTATATTAATAATTACTTATAACTTAATTACTTAACTCTTATCCACTGCAGTTAGTTAATGTCGACAAATAATAATAATAATTCATAATTTAAAGATTATTTCCATACTTTTAACTAATAATAGTGTAATACATTTTTTAGGGTTGTGTGTCAAGCCAATCTTGTAACAAACCTGCAGCTGCAACATATGAGGAACTAGAAAATATAGAACCAACCTAATAATAATAACCTTATAATTGTCATTCGATCTGCCTCCTTTATATTTAGAATTATGTTTGTTAATAATATTGATTTCTAACCTTAAATAGCACATGTGGTGTTAGCCTGTAATTAATTGTTACACTTATAAATGTAATATGACTGTTTCATACAAATGTATAGTGTAAACAATTGTAGGTTAACCTAAATAAATATATACATAAATAAATTATATCTCTTCTGTTATTCTTTCTATTTATAATCATCGTTTTTCATGAAGGGTTTTAGTAGTTTTAATTATATATAAACACTAGTACTAACGCGGGGCTTTGCTCCCGTGGATTCTATCACGGTAAAAACATAACTCTCCTTTTTTGCAGTCGCGTAAAAAGTAGCCTATAACCTTCCTCAAGCTTCAAGCTACTTCCATACCAAATTGCATCCAAATCCACCCTGTACTTTCGAAGATTAGCGCGTTCAAGCAAACAAACAAACAAACTTTTCCGCTGTATAATATTAGTATAGATTGCATCATTTTCAATTTCAATTCATTTTATTTTTAGTCTACTGGGTCTGACCGTACAAGTGTCGAATAAACGTAGATTACCAATTCATGCACGTTTATTTGGACGTCTATACCACTGCCTATCAAGGCCAAGCCTTCGAAGAATTGCCAGCTAGTGATTCTGTTATTAATTCTGTATCTGCAATAATTGTATTTGTATCACGGGTCTTAACCACTTTGAAAGTTTATAATTCAACGCAATAAAGTCTGCTTAACAAAATCAATTTTGCATTTAGCCCGCATAAGGAAGGGTTTATTATAGAAATTAGCGCGCTCAATATAAGTTCCTCAGATATATATTGAGAACTAGCTTTTCGCCCACGTGGAATTCTGTTATATCGCGCTACCGAGCAACTATTCAAAAATCTGAGATAGAAAGAACCCTATATAGATCCCAGGGTTTTAAACTATCTCCATGCCAAATTTTTTCGAAAGCGGCTCTGTGGTTTAACCGAGAAAGCGTAACAGACCGACACAGACCTTTGTATTTATAATAGAATTTATTTCTTTCTTTCTATTTAATAGGTTGTTAAGAAAAAAAAACCGACCAAGTACGAGTCGGACTCACGCATGAAGGGTATTTTTATAGGTAGGTAATGAATGGTACGGAACCATTACCAATAAAAAGCGCCAAAAAATCACAACTGTTGTATGGGAGTCTCCCTTGAATATTTATTTTAATTAATTGTTAGTATTTTTTGTTATAGCGTTAACAGAAATACATCATTTGTAAGGTTAATAATAAGTGTCTTAAAAAAACCTACAAATATTGCATCAAATAAAATTGTCCTTACGTTTATCACGAATTGATATACACACTACTAGAAAGAGATAGCTAGGTCCTTCGAGGGTATACTCTTCGGAACGGATTTGAGCTTCGCGTACGCATTCCAGTTTAGGTACAAGTTCCTTGGTTCGTCATTCAATATGACAGCTCGCTCCATAGAATCAAACAAGTTCACAGATAAATTATACATTAAAGTTATTACGCGGCAACTTCAAACTGTACAAACTAAATGAAATGTCACGTACTTTGTTTACATGTCTATAGCTAATAATAATATTTTTCTTAAATGAAATATAATAAGAATTATAATAATGGAATGTACAATTTGATTACACACAAATTAATGATTACAATAGGGGTCGTTTAAGTATTACGTAAGCACATTTTTTGTAATTTTTAACTCACCCCTCCCCCTCGTCAGCAAAAGTAAGCAAAGCTCTTACCCCTCCTCTCCATACTTACGTAAACATTGGTACAATTGATTGATTTATGAGCAGCAGTTATCAATCTAGAAATAAGGAATAGGTTTGGATAGAAGTCTGTTACGCACATGATATTCATTTAAATAAACTTTACTGACACGGAATTCAACAATTCATTATTTGTAGGAATCCCCGAAACTGCATTTCATTTTGAAGCATAGACAATGTGTGTTGATATATGTGTAAAAAATTAAATAATTACTGCTGACGTAATCACCATCTAGATCCCCCCACCCCCCATGTCATCAAAAATAAGCAAAGCAAAGACCCCCACGCGCCCTTATAGTGCTTACGTAATACTTGAACGGTCCCATAACATTACAATCAAATTAAGTTACATTCATGTGAACTGCTTAGAGACATTTAAAAATCATTTTACATATGATTTGGTTCTATTTTTATGTACTAGCTTTTGCCCGCGGCTTAGCCCGCGTTAATTTACACTTTGTCTATAATTCTTATTGCCAATAAAAACTTTTTTGCAAAAAATAAAACCGACTTCCATATCAAAACACTACAAAGCCAAAAATAATTTTAATTTCGGTAGTCGGTGTTATTGGTTTTGTATTTTCTTTTTTTTTTCACACCGCCTTCCGAAATTAAAATTATTTTTGGCTTTGTAGTGTTTTGATATGGAAGTCGGTTTTATTTTTTGCAAAAAAGTTTTTATTTTCGCGCTTTTTAGTGGGTCAGTGAATTTTCCAAATCGATTCGTAAATGACGGAGTTATGCGCGAACAAAAAACGCAATGCAGAGTAAACGAAAAGATCATCAAGGTAAATTATTTTTTTCGACTTTTTTTGATTTTTCAGAAACGGCTCGTCCGATTTCGATAAAATTTTTATGGGACCATTTGGGAAGTATACCCTTTCCAACAAAAAAAGAATTTTTCAGATCGGTTGGCAAGCGACGGAGTTATGCGTGGACAAACATAAAAAAAAAAAAAAAAAAAAAAAAAAATACAAACATCCGAATTGAGAACCTCCTCCTTTTTTAGAAGTCGGTTAAAAAGGTGTATCGCACCTTTTTGCGTGGTTAAAAAACGCATATAATATTTAAAAAACTATCACCAGGGTCCATCCATCCCCAAAAAGAACCAGACAGTAGTACTTAGTATGTATTTAAAATTTATCCTTCTAGAACCAAAAACGTAGTTTACATTTTTGTAAACTACGTTTCTGGTTTTCCCGTCCTTGGCTAAAACATGTCGATTTTGTGAGCGTGATACTCGTGAGCACGCCACATACAGTTGCCCATGGGAAAAGCAGTCTTTTTCTTAATGTACACCTGCGACTTTCAGTGTCTGTCCTTGAGCTTTGTTTATAGTCATAGCGAATGCTGCTTTTAGGGGAAATTTGAGTTTTTTAAACTGGAATGGCAAATCGATCGGGATTATTGGAATGCGAGGAATAAATACGGTTTCACCACTTGCTGTTCCTGTCATAATTATTACTTGAACAACATTGCGTCCAAGGTATGTAATTTGTAGTCGCGTGCCATTACAGAGCCTTGGTGCGTCCAGATTACGCATCAACAGGACTGGGAAACCAAGTTTAAGCCTCAAATAATGTGATGGGGTACCCTAACAATTCCAGAGTTGATAAACTCTACAGGGTACGACGACACTTGCTCAATATCCATGACATTGTCGACGGACAGATACTCGACAACATCACAATCCACACGAGACATAATCTTTTCGTTGATCTGCCTCACAATTTCGTAAGTCGGTGCCAAATTTGCTCTTTCACGCAGCCTTACTCTATCCCTCATATTTGTTTTCAAATCCGAATAAAAATGGTTTATTAAATTATCTTAAAGTATCTTGGACTATATTACAGAATTCAGAGCTCAAATAAATCACCTGTTGATATCTGTTGCCACACGATCTTCTCCTATTTTCAAAAGGGCAGTCGCATATTCATAGTCGCACCGATTTTAAAATAGAATTGATTCGTATATTAACTTTATTGTTTAAAATTTAAACGACATGGATGGCGTAAAGCTTGACTGGTGCATGACGTGGGTTCAACCCCAGCCCTAAACAAAGATTTGTATGGCTTACATGTAGTTGTGTAGTTTAAAAAAAAATTGTTTCGAATGGTTCTTGAATACGCAATTTGAATGAATTGGGAGGGGGGAAACAAAGTTCCAACACACCTTTTACATCCCTAAGGGATTCTGGGATAAAAACCATCCTATGCCTTTTCCAGTGTCCAAAACTATCTCCATACCAAAGATGTTCCAGAAATGTATGGAGCCTGGGCTAGCACTATGTACACCACGTGTAAATATAGCTGTATAATGTAGTAACCGTCTTTTAATGTTAATTTTCTATAATTTCACTTTATTTTAGTGTGATATTCAAATTAACTCAGTCAAGGAGAGCAACACAAAAAATATGGTTGATCGGCCATGTTGCTGTGGAACAGCGATGCGAATGTCATTTTGACATGTCGGCTTGACGAATCGATATATCAAAATATAGATAATTTTTCATAAAATAATCGATAAATATCGGCGAAATTTTAAATCTCAATAAATCGATATTTTTTTTATTCCTTTTAGTATAATTGGTATAACGAATACTAATCCGGTCATATCCGGGGACTAGTTCAAATGTTGATCACCAGATCGTCAGCACAAGAATATGCATATACCTTCAGGTGGTTTCGTTTTTTTGTGGCCACGAGATTGCGTAGTGCCAAAAACCACGTAATGTAATACACTTATTGTCACCTTTACGAAAAATATCGATACATCGATTTATCATATTTTTTTATATAAATAGATAATAATCGGTATAGTTCAAAAATATCGATTTTATATTTATCAGTATGTTTTTTCCACTTGCCCATCCCTACGACTCACAGAAAGACGTCACGAAACTCAAATCTGTCAAACGTCATGTCAAACACGACTGTCATGGCTTCTCTTAAACAAGGGTTATCATAATAAAAATCTTCCCAAATAATAACTTATCACAGATAATCCCTATTGTTTTTTCGATTTATTTATGTGGTGTACATAGAGGTAGCCCAAAATGAAACATCTCCTTTAATCTAAATCGGTTCAGCGGTTTAGGCGTGAAAAGCTAACAGACAGACAGACAGAGTTACTTTCGAATTTATAATATTGGTATGGACAATATGGAAGTATGGATTTATAATATTAGTATTAAAGTATGGATAGCTTTTGCCCGCGACTTCGTTCGCGTGGCAGGTTTTTCCCGCGTAAATTCCGCGTTTCCCGTGGGAATTTCAGGATAAATAGTAGCTTATGTGTTTTTCCAAGATGTCAACTGTCTCTTTACCAAATTTCATTGAGATATGTTCAGTAGTTTTTGCGTGAAAGAGCAACAAAGATACAATTCGAAAACTATCCCACGGGAACCTTACATCGTGATAAAAACTATCCTATGTCCTTCCCAGGGTCTTAAACTATTCATCATGCCAAATTTCATGTAAATCGGTTCAGTGGTTAAGGCGTGAAAAGGTAACAGACAGACAGACAGATTACTTTCGCATTTATAATATTAGTATGGATAGTATATCGTCGTTGCGCGTGCAAAAGTGCAAAAATATTTAAAGAGTTACCTTTCAATATTGCGTTTATCAGATAGCTGTTTTTACAGCATGTGTGTATTAAAATAACGATTGAAAATAAGCTAAGATGACCGATTTGGCAGAATCATACTATGATATGAATCACGTTAATAAAATTCTTAAAATAATCATAAACGCAGTTAATATTATGAACTGTCACTTAGTGACCATTTTACGAATTGTAATGTAATTCATATTATTATCCTATTATGATTCTGCTAAAGCGGTGATTTTAGGCCCCCAGGACATGACTAGTCTAAGTCTTTTTAGGGTTCCGTAGCCGAATGGCAAAAAACGGGACCCTTATAGTTTCGTCATGTCTGTCTGTCTGTCTGGCCATCCGTCCGTATGTCACAGCTATTTTATTCCGAAACTATTAGGACTATACATGTGAAACTTGGTAGGTAGACGTATTCTGTGAACCGCTTTCCGTTTGATCTATGGACTGATGTTTGTTTTTTCTTTTAGACTGATGATGATTCCGATCTATAGACAGGTCTTTAAAAACGACATTGCGGTTTTTAAAACCACGATTTTATAAAGTTAATCGTTTAAAAGATATACGCTTCCATAGTGGTAAAATGTCTCTAACTTCTATAATAATGGAGTAAAAAAATTAAAAAATATATGTGCTGTAGATCTTAATGTAAACTTTCAACCAAAATTGGATTGTACGTGATCGGGTTAGCAGTTTTTGAGATACAGCATATTTTCTAAAACCGCAAATATATCTTAGTAATTCATACAAACATTATGGAAAACAAAGTTATTTGGCGTAGTTACTACGGAACCCTTCATGGGCGAGTCTGACTCGCACTTAGCCAATTTTTATTTTCATTTTTCAATGCCAATAGAAAAGTCATCTCTTTCGTTACAAAAAGATCATTCATCGTATCTTGAATTTATTTATTTATTTAAGGACAGCATTTAAGCATACACCAACAAAAAAAAATTTACAATATTATTACAAACAATAGTGTAGCCTTTAGGCTGCCACGGCATGCACAACAAGCGTGAAAGTAGAGATAAAACAAAACAATAAAAATTACTAACATTGCAATTGAATTTCGAGCGAGCTTCAGATTAGTTTGAATGCAAAACGATATAGTAATAATTTCTTAGACAAACCTGAAATCCTATTTTAGTTACCTCAGTATAACAAAGCAATTAGAAATAACAGAAACCATACTTTTGCCGACAAAGTTAAAAGAGTGACAACAAAGAGCATTATTATGTTAGTTTTAATTCTTTGCCAAAAAATGCAAAGGGTGCCCGCCCTTAACTATTTTCTTTGTTTCAAATTGCACGCCGAAGTAAAAACATGCTTTGTTCTATACCTAATATCTCTAATACGACAAAAAAATCGGGCCCAAGCCGCAGTTTTATTATCTAAACATAAATAACACCATTGAGAATTACATAGGTGTAAATAAAGGGCAAAATAGATATTTTGTTCTGATTAAAAATTTCAGGTTAACATTTTTGTAAACTTGTATCTGTGACTTATGAGGTTGTTTGTTGTTTGTAGAGTAACACTGTGCGGCTGTGGATCAGACGCCATGAAGAAGAGGGTGTCTTGAGAGGATAGACCGCGACCACCACGTCCATATCTGATATCAGAAGAAAACGTCCAATGTATGGTGAACAGGTGTTCACCAAGATTCACGCGTTCACGCCGACGAGAGTGTTCTAGTGACTTTGTTTCTAATTTCCTTGACTTTATTGCCACCGACTTCCGAAAGAAGTTATCTTACACTTTTTTGTGTTTTTTTTAGAAGTCGGTTTAATTTTTTTTAAGTTTTTTATTGTAGTATTAAGATTGAGTGGCCATTGTGTGATTATTGTGATAACCTTGTATTTATTAAGGTATAATAAAAATAATTGTTATTTACCGATTGTTTATTTAATTTTAGAAAAGATATTGTTTATTGTGTTTTTTTTATTATTTTTGTGTTTATTTTGATTTATTGAATCATTTTAAATAGAAAGTCTAATTTTAATAATAGCGAAAATTAAAATGAAATAATTATGTATGCACGGATATTATTGTTTTGTTGTTCGAGGCGAACTCGAATAATTTCTCGCTTACTGACGCACTATGTTTCATTTTCTTAGGTAGGTTTTAAAGAAACAATGCTTGCCACCTGTAGGTATAGATATCAGTATTAACTTAAAAAATATTTACAAATACACTGAAATTCTGTTTTAAATGGAGCTTCTTTTTACGGGAATTACTGATTTACCTACCTTGTTTTTAATATTTAAAAGGCATTAGAAAAATATCATTTACCGACTGTTTTAATTCTAGCAAAGTTTTTGGTTATGTTGTCTTTTTATTATATTTTTTTAATGCTTACTTACAGAAAATTTTGATTTAATTTTCGCATATATTGCAAAATATTTAAGTATAAGTACTGATAGGTATTTGTGGCTGCTTTCATATGTAGATATTTTTGATTACCTACTTAAAAAAATCTTTCTTTTTTTTAATAAGAATCAGCAAAAAGCCAATTATTTTGCATATTTGTTTATTATTACAGCTTATTTATTTTTCAAATTTTATTGTTTCATATTTGAATCTACCACCAACAGTGTGGATCGTAATTTTGTAACCAATTACACCAATCGAATAACTGCTTTTTATAAAAAAACTGTTGCTTGTAGTAATAGGTCACAGGAAGGGAGGTTTTGTATTTCTTTAAACGGTAAACTATTTGAAGTTCGTTCTATTCCTTGTTATTTGATTTTTAGTGTTATACCTATTTACTGATCCAATTTCTATATTGGACCTAATAAATATTTTATGGATATCTGTTTGTTTTATTTACTTTGGGTAGTAAGATTGATAAACCTTTAAATATTATTTTACTTTTTAATAAATGTCTAAACGATAATAGAATTTAACAAATCAAAGTTCTACGAATAAATATTATAGTTAGAATAGTTTAAGTTAATCTGGGCGACCGAGCTCCGCTTAGGACAAATATTAACACGCAATGAATTTTTCCACAGATGAGATCTAGCTAGATCAACTTTTCACCTCCTAAAGCCTCATTATATATTTAAAATTTACCTATTGTCTGTTAGTGGTATAGGATTTTATAAGATTCTCTGGGAATCTTTCTATTCTAAAGAATCTGTGAATTTACAATTACTGACACACGCATATCAATAGTAACGAAGACAATTTCAACAAAAACTTAAATATCACATATTTTAGTAACGTATGCCAATTTCAATAGCAGTTTGAAAATAACAATAAGTCGTTTAGCGTGCGGCGTCAGTGCGGTCGGCCGCTCGGTATTGTACTTCATTCAATATTTCTATACAAAGTCAAGGTCGGGGCTAGAGAGCGTTTCAATGTTGTAAGTGCAAGCAAAAATGAGCTTAGTGGTGGTCAGGCGGGAGTGTCCACGATAGTAGGTACATACACCCGATACTGACGTACGCCACCCCAGCTTGGTTTGTCAAGGAAAACCGCAAGACGCTCCGCGCCCGACGTAATCCAGCGCGACCTCGGGATTGAGAGCCTGGATGAGTTTGTGCGACGCCTCGCAAAGGGTATGTTCGCGCGTGCCGACGCATCTGCTTGGCCTCATGTCAAGCAATAGCGCCGTGGCATGCGCGCCCTCCCGACGCAAGACGCCTGCCCCGCGACCTGGTAGCGGATCACAGAACAGTTAAGAGGTTAGAAAGGATAAAAAAGGAAGGGAATAGTTCCTGATTTGTATAAGAACGCGTGTCGCCGCTTGTCTCCCCAGGTAACATCAACCCTCCCCGACCTTTGCCAAACGAGCCAGCCCGCGATGCTGAGCCAGTAGCAATAAATACTCCCTTAAATAATATGACCCAGCCTGAACCTTTGCTGTCCACCAACAACGACCCCGCTGAGCCGAGGCTCGTACTCCACAGGGAGTGCCCTTAGCGCGCGGTTGTTTAAATGTAAATACTAGTTTGTAAGCCCTGGCTGGGGGCCTTTAAATTTTAGAGGTCACCACAGGATCGCCCGGTTATGTAGTATATTAGCCTTAGCGAGCTAAACTACGAGTGGCCCTATCGAAAAAAAAAAAATGCGGGTTGCACTCCGGGAGTGCCGGCAGAAGTGAAAACTTGAATATTAACATTGTGCATTTTTGATATTTTGGAATGGTTAGGGAATAATTTTGCACGAATTGCTTTAATTATCAGTATAAAAGTACTATCACTTATGTGGTAGAATACAATATTTATTTATTGCACTATCGTACACAAACATGACAATTTATATTACATTAAAAAGTTTATCTCTCGAAACAGTAGGCGCAGGCATACCTTTTCGCCGCGCCGTAGAAAGAGAGGGGGATACTTCCTCTCCTACGCCGCGCCGACTGTCTACTCTCCGTCCGTCTTACGAATTTTCGATCAGGTCACGTGTCCTGACGCGAGTTTAACATTTTTTACCCATTACAAAAAAAGTGCACAACGCCGCTAAAGAAGTTTTACTTCAAAAAATCCTTCAAAAATTTACGAAAAATCAAAGGTATACGTTTGCCCTGGTTTGCCCATATAAAATTTCCACGACATAAGAAACACTGTATAATGCTTCCTACCTCATTTTCTCCCACGTTAAATCTTATGAATTTGTGTCTGACTCTTTTTACTGTCGCTTTTTCGTTTCATAAAATTTCAAATCACAACAACACTAAAGAAGTTTTCACTTCAAAAAACTCTGTTTCTTGCTGCTATTCAAGGCTAATATTTAAATGAGTTTACCGTTTTATTAAGGTAAATAAAATATAACTTAATTTTAATTACTTTTGTAATAGAATTTACTGAATTAACAATCCACATGATCAATTATTTTAAATAAATCGCTTAAATCCCGACTTGGCGTTTCATTTGAAATTTAAGAATTCTTAAAGTCATACATGTTTACATTATATAACTGTAATATTTTTGGAGATGGAGACAGATGGAGTAAACGTAACGCAAGATTCACCTTCACGTTTCGTGTCATCATCAAACTTAACAGCATTTTAAGGGACAATCGGTTTCGTAATTTGTTTTTCAGTATATGATATATCGAAAAAGCGCGTTCAATTTTAAAATGGTACAGTCATGAATACAAGTGCAAGTTTGGAAATATTTTCAAGACGCTTATTAAATGCCCACTAGTGTCACAATCATCAAATACTTCCGAAAACTGCCTAGTACTAGTACCTACATAGATATACTACTTCCTAGTACTAGTACATAGATAATCTGTAATGTAGTAGTACTAGGCCGCTGACGGCCGCACGCTCCGCGGCCAATTATGTGATGCTTGTAAATGTATGTATGACCCTAAAAATAGCCTCGCCCCCCAACTCGCCCCCCAACTTGCCTCCCAACACGCCCCCTACCTCGCCCCCCAACTCGTCCCCCAACTCGTCCCCAAACTCGTCCCCCGACTCGTCCCCCAACTCGTCCCCCCAACTCGTGCCCCAACTCGTCCCCCGGCTCGACCCCCGACTCGTCCCCCGACTCGCCCCCAACTCGTCCCCCAAATCGTCCCCCGACTCGCCCCCAACTCGCCCCCCAACTCGCCCCCCAACTCGCCCCCCAACTCGCCCGCCCACACGCCCCCCAACTCACCCCTCAACTCGCCCCTCAACTTGCCCCGCAACTCGCCCCTCAACTCGTCCCCCAACTCGCCCCCCAACTCGTCCCCCAACTCGTCCCCCAACTCGCCCCCAAACACGGCCCCAACTCGCCCCCAACACGCCCCCCGCCTCGTCCCCCGACTCGTCCCACGACTCGCCCCCAACTCGTCCCCCAACTCGCCCCCAAACATGCCCCCCAACTCGCCCCCAACTCGTCCCCCGATTCGTCCCACGACTCGCCCCCCAACTCGTCCCCCAACTCGCCTCCCAACTAGCCCCCCAACTCGTCCCCCAGCTCGTCTCCCGACTCGTCCCCCAACTCGTCCCCCAACTCGCCCCCCAACTCGTACCCCGACTCGTCCCCCAACTAGCCCCACAACTCGCCCCCCACCTCGCACCTCAACTCGCCCCCCAGCTCGCCCCATACTCGCCCCCCAATTCGCACCTCAACTCGCCCCCCAACTCGTCCCCCTACCCGCTTCCCAATTCGTTCCCCAACTCGCCTCCCAATTCATTCCCCAACTCGCCTCCCAACTCCTCCCCTAACTCGTCCCCCAACTCGTCCCCCAACTCGTACCCCGATTCGTCCCACGACTCGCCCCCCAATTCATTCCCCAACTCGCCCCCCAACTCGTCCCCCAACTCGTCCCCCGACTCGTCCCCCAACTCGGCCGCCAACTCGCCCCCAACACGCCCCCCAACTCGTCCCCCGATTCGTCCCATGACTCGCCCCCCAACTCGTCCTTCACCTCGCCTCCCAACTGGCCCCCCAACTCGTCCCCCAACTCGACTCACGACTCGTCCCCCAACTCATCCCCCAACTCGTCCCCCAACTCGTCCCCCGACTCGTCCCCCAACTCGTCCCCCAACTCGCCCCCAAGGCGTCCCCAACTCGCTCCCCAACTCGTCCCCAACTCGCCCCCAACTCGTCCCCCGACTCATCCGCCATCTAGCCCCCCAGCTCGCCCCCAACTCGACCACCAACTCGTCCCCAACTCGTCCCCCAACTCGCCCCCCAACTCGCCCCCCAGCTCGTCCCCCTACTCGCCTCCCAACTCGTCCCCCGACTCGTACCCCAACTCGCTTCCCAACTCGTACCCCGACTCATCCCCCGATAAGCACCCAACTCGCCCCTCAACACGCCCCCCAACTCGCCCCCCAACTCGTCCCCCAATTCGTTCCCCAACTCGCCCCCCAACTCGTCCCCAACTCGCCCCCCAACTCGTCCCCAAACTCGTCCCCGAACTCGTCTCCCAACTCGTCCACCAACTCGCCCCCAACTCGTCCCCCAACTTGCCCCCCAACCCGTCCCCCGACTCGTCCCCCAACTCGCCCCCCAGCTCGCCTCCCAATTCGTTCCCCAACTCGCCCCCAACTCGCCTCCCAACTCGCCCCCCAACTCGCCCCGCAACTCGCCTCTCATCTCGCCCCCAACTCGCCCCCCAACTCGCCCCCCAACGCGCATCTCAACTCGCCCCTCAACTCGCCAGTCGCCACTCAACTTCCATCAAACTCCCCTCTCAACTCTCCTCTCAACTCCCCTCTCAACTCCCCACTCAACTCCCATCAACTACCCCCTCAACTCGCCCACCAACTCGTCCCACAAATAGCCCCCCCACTCGCCCCATACTCGCCCCCCAATTCGCACCCCAACTCGCCCCGCAACTCGTCCCCCTACTCGCTTCCCAATTCGTTCCCCAACTCGCCCCCCCACTCGCCCCATACTCGCCCCCCAACTCGCCCCCCAACTCGTCCCCCTATTCGCTTCCCAATTCGTTCCCCAACTCGCCCCCCAACTCGTCCCCCAACACGTCCCCCGACTCGTCCCCAAACTCGCCCCGCAACTCGCCCCTCATCTCGCCCCCAACTCGCCCCCCAACTCGCCCCCCAACGCGCCTCTCAACTCGCCCCTCAACTCGCCCCTCAACTCCCTCAACTCGCCAGTCGCCACTCAACTTCCATCAAACTCCCCTCTCAACTCCCCTCTCAACTCCCCACTCAACTACCATCAACTACCCCCTCAACTCGCCCCCCAACTCGCCCCCCAACTCGCCCACCAACTCGCCCACCAACTCGTCCCCCAACTCGCCCCTTAACTCGCCCCTCAACTCGCCCCTCAACTCGCCCCTCAACTCCCCACGAGACCCCCCTCCCTCCACCCCGCTCCCACACGGGACCCACCTTACCCCTCACCTCCCTGAACTCCCCACGCTTTTTCGTTTCATTAACTTTCAAATCATAACGATGCTAAAGAAGTTTTCACTTAAAAAAAAGTCTTACGCTTTTCGATCGGTCACGTGACCCTGACGCGAGTTTAACAGTTTTTACCCATACAAAAAGTGCTCAGCGCCGCTAAAGAAGTTTTCACTTCAAAAAAAAAATTGTCTCCCCACTCTTTAGCTCTACTACAAGCAAGAGGCCCGTTACGTATGCGAATTACGCACACAAATAAATTACACAAACTTAAATCGAGAGCTTGCTACTGATTGTAACTCACTGTTGTCAACGAAAGGGGGCGGCGCACAGTGGTCCGGATTTTCAAAATGATGGACTTTCGATCGAAGATGGTTATTTCACCAAACAAAAAATGGTATCGAATAGTATATATAACGCTGATCAATATTTATTACTACAATTTTTCGATAAAATTGCTCCTTCAAGTCAAAAAAAAATATTGAAGAAAATAATGTATGGGAGAAAATGTATTTTATTTTTTTTCTCCGGCTAGTATCAAAGTATAGCAACCAAACCTTATATTCTAGTAAGTACTTGTTGCCCTTAATACGACGACATATAATTTGCTTGCGTATCCCTGCGGCCTTGGCGCCTACGATGATTCAAAGTTTCAAATTTTTATGTTGTATTTTCTAATGGCTATTAACGAGTTTTACAATTAAGAAGAAATAAAAAATATTTTTTTTCAATACAATAAGAATTAAAAAATATGAATTTAGGCATTTGGTAGGTATTTCATTTATAAGACAATAATGAAATAACATATTTTTAAAATAAAATTTCAACTTGATGCATGTAATTGAAGACAGTCATGTGCTGACGTTGACTATCTATACCTAAATGACTAAAACTATTACTTTGATAAAATTATAATTAACCCCCACCACCAAAGGGTGCTAGGGGTAATATCGACGACGCTGATTGGTTGTTGAACGCAGCGGTACTAATTATGTCAGTCACTATTTGCGAACTTGTGTTTGTTGTAAATATGTGTGCAGGTAACAATTAAGGGCACTTGTTTCTCAACCCTTGAGGAAGTAACATCATTATCCGTGCTGTGTGAAAGTTTTGTGAGATTCGTTATGGCTGCATTTGTTACGAATTTAGATATTTTTATGTTCCTTCATGTTGAAAAATTGGACACGACTCTATGAAGCTATTATTGTGCGCATCCCAGTTGAAATATGTTCAGAAGACAGAAATAATTTAGCCTTTTAAAAAAATTATATTAGTAATATGAGTCGCAGATGGGCAAGTGCTTCCAGAAATCAGAAGACATTCATGAACAGACATGCTGAGTGGTTACAATCAAATATTAATTGGCCAAATTGCACTACAGTGAATTTATCAGAAATTTTTCTAGCTCAAGATGAAGTTATCGAAAACATATTGTCAGACATTACGAGTACTTCCGTTGATATCGATACTGTAGCAGCTGTGATTCCGTCCACATCAACTGTGGGCACATCTACGGCTTTAGTTCAGATTAGGAAACCGTTTGTTGACCTCGGCAACAAACAGAAGAAAAGACGTTCAGGGTCTCTTCTGGAATACTTACCGAAAGAACTCACTTTCGCATTAGTCACAAAACTTAAGACAGAAAAGAAGAATGACTTAGCTAACATTATTGATCACATAACGAAAAACCCTGATAGTGTTGTGATTGTTCAAACCACTTTGTTTAGAAAGAATGTAAGCGAAAAATCGTTAGACGAAGATCACACTCTAGGTCTTTATACATCTTTGAACCTGTCAAAGTGGAAATATTTATGTTTAAGGAAAGTGCTGATAGATTGTGAAGTTCCAATTTTACCATCGTATCACAAACTCCTTGAAGCTAAGAAAAAATGCTATCCAAGCGATTTAGAAATTACTGAGAGAGGAGCTAAATAAAGTGAAAATTCAAGCCCTACTGGATCTGACAGTCTAGAAGATTCTTCAGATTACTGGTACCCAAGTTGATTCGTGAAATGAAGGATTGAAATTAATCAGTAAATGGCGTTTCGATGGAGCTTCTTCACAAAGCACCTACAAGCAAGAAGTGAAGATGTAAACTTCAGTGATTCATCGGTATTTATGTCAAGTCTTGTCACTGTTAAATTAGTTTCTAATAATATCACCATAATTATGGGAAAACCGAACACCTTCTTCAACCCATTATTGTAGGCCTATTGAGTTTGAATTTTGTAAAGAGACAGCAGAATATATCAAGCAAGAAGAAGCTTCATTGAAAGAAGAAATAGATAATATTGGTCCTACAAATTGTGCCGGGCTGGAGATTAATCACGACCTTCATATGACAATGATCGACGGAAAAGTGGCCACTATTATAACTGATACTTCATCTGTCTGCAATATTTGCCTTGCCTTAGCCGACTGAGATGAACAAGCTGTCAGAAGTATTTTCAAGACCTGTACGAGAAAATGTTTATAAATATGGACTTTCTACTCTTCATATGGGGATCATTTGTATGGAGTGTATTCTACATATATCATACAATAATGGACTTTAAAATGTGAGCTGCACGAGGTGCTAACAAGGAACTAAAAGCTACGAAAAAACAACTGACACAAGAAGAATTCAAGCAGCAAATGAGAATTCTTGTAGATTTTGTTAAGCAAGGCTTTGGAACCACAAACGACGGAAATACAGCCAGAAGGTTTTTTAGAGATTATGAGAAATCTGCCCAAATTACCAATATTGATAAAGACCTACTAAAGCATTTCGCGGTTAATCTTCAAACAATTTCATCTGTATGTGTCATAGATATTGAAAAATTTCGAAGCACAGATGTTTGTTCATCTATACCCGTGGTTTTATATGGCCGCAAGTGCGCACAAGCTGCTCATATATGGTGCAGACATTAGCGAAGACTTTGGCTTCCTACTAATTGGTATTCTTTCCGAAGAACTTGAAACTTTGCCTGAGGTAACAACAGAAGAAACTGAAAATATGGAACTACAGGAGCTGCATACGATCCATTAGCGTAATAGCGTGACAGATTTCGTGATATTATTATTGTTTGAATTGAGTTAGTAAGATAAGTCGTTGTATTAAAATAGTCCTATTCAGGACTACCTGAAATAGTCCTTTTCAGAACTTCTAAAAATAGCCCTCTTCAGGGCTTTATCCATTTCTAACCGTTTCTTTTAAGATGAATCGTCAAAAACATGAAGAAAAATCGACTTAAAACATTTGAAACTTTGAATCATCGTAGGCGCCAAGGCCGCAGGGATACGCAAGCAAATTATTTATGTCAATGAGTGAGTCAGTCAGTCAGTCAGTCAGTGGTAATCTAGCTTTATATAGTATAACTAGCATTTGCGTGTTGCGCGAGGTGCAAGCACCTCGCGTGCTTGTGAAAAAAACTAAAGCATTGCCCCTCTAAATCAAGTATTTGCGTGTTGCGCGAGGTGTTATGTCGTCGTATTAAGGGCAACAAGTACTTACTAGAATATAAAGTTTGGTTGCTTTACTTTGATACTAGCCGGAGAAAAAAAAATAAAATACATTTTCTCCCATACATTATTTTTTTCAATATTTTTTTTTGACTTGAAGGAGCAATTTTATCGAAAAATTGTAGGAATAAATATTGATCAGCGTTATATATACTATGCGATACCATTTTTTGTTTAGTGAAATAACCACCTTCGATCGAAAGTCCATCATTTAGAAAATCCGGACCACTGTGCGGCGGCGCGTCGGCGGAAAAGCGCCACTTCATTAATTTAGAAAACGTAAAATAATACTTAGATATTCTAAATCGCGCGCGCATTGTTACGTACGTCAAGTCGAATGCAGCGGAACCGCACGTCTTGCCGCCGCACGGTGGGCTGAAAAACGGCTTTCATAGACTTAGGCATTTTATTTTGCAAGTGCCAGTTTATGTGCCGGATATCACTTCTATTTGTTATAACAATATACAAAAATGACACCAGAATTGATTCTGCACAAAAACGAAGGAATTATAATTTTTTTACGAAAATTTTGTATGGAGCTAGTATGAAAAATCGAAATATCTCTGAAACGGCAGCGATAACCGTAATATCCTTATAGGAGGTTTTAGTACTAATTATTTATGATTTTTTGACATACGTTACATAATGGTTGTAGATGCCTTTTTTTTTTTAAATCGTCAAAATATTTTTATTTATTTTTACATATTAAACGTTCCTTTTAGTGTTTAAGTTGAAGAATTCAGAGCTTTAACAACTCTTAACATAAAATAGCATCACCCCTATAGACCTGAAGGACTAGACAGAGGTGTGTAGTATCTTGTTGATCTTGTAAGATTTCCAACAATACCAAATAGTTGAATATCAGTGTCAAAGTGCCCATGCTGTCGCTTCTTTTAGAAAGATAGGGGAATGAAATTGTTAATTGATCATACCCTAAAAGTATGATTACAACATAACCGGACACATAATAATATCGACACAAAAGGAATTTTAAAACCTTGCATACGTTCAAAATACAAAATAACATATTGTGTAGTCATCTAATGAGTCTGATGACAAGTAATTAAGTAATTAGAATGATGGTTGTAGTCTTCTGATTCTAATGAGCCTATTAAGTGATTAAATGATTTGAAATATCTCGCAACAATACCAACTAAGAACTGCATTCACCTTTTTATAATTAGTGAGCTAATGTGATTTGCTAATGTTGATTAGTTCTACTATGAGTTCTACGAAATGTTTTTGACGATTATAAATTTTTATTATCATATCTTTTATAACTTTAATGAGGGTAGTTAACTAATTATTGACTTTATACAATAAAAGGGCTATAATTTTATTCCATAATTTAGATTGTTCACAACCGTGTAACTGCTAACACTAAAACTATTTGCTTTGCGACTACAAAATCTTAGAATGGAAAGTTTAATCACCAACTTGACATATTGACAACATAGTTAGTAAAGCTTCTCGTAATCTTGGCTTTGTAATGCGCACCTGTAAACCATTCAGAAACATTCATAGTCTTAAGATTGTATACTGTGCCTATGTCCGAAGCATTCTAGAGTATTGTAGTCCAATCTGGTCGCCTCAATATAATGTGTATATTTCTAGAATAGAAAATCTCCAAAAACGGTTTGTAAAATTTTTAAACTTTAAAGGTAACAAGCGTCATGCTTCTTATCTCGCAGACTCTAGTCACTATAACTTGCTGCCCCTCAATGATAGACGTAAAATGTTGGATATGCTACTATTATTTGATATCCTTCGTGGTGAGATCGACAGCGGTGACCTTTTGTCATGCATAGAATTTTGCACGCAAAGGTCTCGCACAAGACACACTCACTTATTTAGTGTACCTTTACACCGGTCCAATTATGGACAAAATGCTGTGATGACTCGACTGCCTCGCTTATACATAGACAAATTTGAAAATCTGGATATATTCCAGCTATCTAAGGTATCTTTTCGTAAATCAGTTGTAAAAATACTCACCAGTAAGTAAAAAATATTCGTATATTATTATTATTATTTACCAGTTGTTATATTACCAGTTGTTATATTTCCTTTTATTTTTACTTTGGTTGTATAGTTAAAATTTTAGAGCTACTATACTGTCTAGTTTAACATGCATGTTGTGAAACTCTATAATAGGCTTCAGAACCCCATGTGACATTATTATTGTATAATGAGAATTGTAAAAAAAGCTGTTGAGTTTCCTATGAATAAATAAATAAATAAATAAATAAATAAACTTAGATTTGTTTGTTCTTCTAAAAAGTGAGTGTCCTTCATTTAATCATGAAGTATTGTTTAGTGCAATTGTGTCCCGCATAGGCGATTGCCTTTCTGCCGAAGATCAAGTAACTCTCAAAGAATTTTGCCGGAGATTCACGCGAGCTGCTTTAAACAGGTGGCAGAAATCTAAACGATTCTTTGATAAGTTTAGAAATACGTACGGAGAGTGGTTGCAAGCAAATATTGATTGGCCGAGTTGCGTGCAAACTTTAATAAATCAAGAACCAACTGTTGATGAGATACCAAGAGCACGCTCAGTCTCTCCAGAACCTTCGACATCATCGACTGTTGGAACAATGACAAAAAGGTCCCGAAAACCATTCAAAGATCTGGGAAGCAAACAGAAAAAGAGAAGATCTAGTGAGCACATAGGCGAGGATTCCCGTGAATTGGCATATGCAGCTGCAGCACGTTTAAAAGAAGAAGGTTATGAAGATATCGCATCTGTAATTAATTATATGATCAAAAATCCAGAAGCTGCCGTTAAAATCAAGGAAAGCATTAAGAAAACAGTAATATTTACACCAGAGAAAGCACTTGGATTGCTTCTTTCACTTAAGCTTTCAAAGTGGCAATATATTACGTTGCGAGAGACTGCCATTCGGGAAGGTGCTAAGGATATTTACCCATCCTACTATAAACTGCAACAAACTAAGCTTGCATGCTACCCTCCTAATCAATCAGTATCAGTTACGGATTCATCAGCTAGAATTACACTTCAAGCTTTACTTGACATCACGGTGAAGCGGATTCTTCAAAGTCTTTCTGATAATGTGGAAAATAAGCAGTTAAAGCTGATATCGAAGTGGGGATTTGATGGTGCTTCCAATCAAAGCCGATACAAGCAGAAAATGGACGGCGAGCATGATGATTCAAGCATTTTCATGACCTCCTTGGTGCCACTGAAACTGACAGATGGAGATAATACTATATGGACAAACCCGAAACCATGCTCAACTTTTTATTGTCGTCCGGTTCAGTTCACTTTTGTAAAAGAAAGCCATGCAGTTGTCATTGATAACAAAAGAAAAATGGATGAGGAAATTGAGGCCCTTAACCCCACAGAGTGCATTAATAGTAACAGGGTGACTCATAAACTAATGATGACAATGATCGACGCAAAAGTCTGCACGTACCTTTCTGAAGCTAGATCAAATGCATCATGCTACCTGTGCTTAGCAAAACCAACAGAAATGAACCACTTAGATGCTGTAACATCAAAAACTGTGTGTTCTGACATATATGAATTTGGCCTATCATCCCTACATGCCCGTATAAATTGCATGGAATGTCTGTTACACATTGCGTACAGACTTGACTTCAAACAGTGGGCAGCAAGAAGTAATGAGCATAAAGATATGTTACAAAACAGAAAAAAAAACATTCAAAATAAATTTAAAGAGGAGCTCAATCTGTTAATTGATATAGTAAAACAAGGCTCGGGAACTACCAATGACGGGAATACCGCAAGGAAGTTTTTCGAGTTTCCCAATAAAACTGCAGCTATTACTGGGTTGGATCAAAACCTGATAAAAAGATTTGCTGTTATTTTGCAAGCAATAACATCTGGTGAGAAGATCGATGTCATCAAATTTAAAGATTTTGCTCGCAAAACAGCAGAAAAGTACGTGGAATTATACGACTGGTACTACATGTCATCAACCGTACATAAACTATTAATACACGGAGCTGACATAATCGAAAAAAATGATATTGTCCCGATTGGGACTCTCTCGGAAGAAGCCTCAGAGTCTCGAAACAAAGATTTTAGGAGGTTCCGGGAACATCATTCGCGGAAAAGAAGCAGGCAAGATTCTAATCAAGATATCCTAAATATGCTTGTTGTTTCTTCGGATCCTTTTCTAAGTACACAAAGGCCGAAGTTAGATGCCAAAAGGAAGACAACCTTTTTTGCTGAAACTCTCGACCTAATACAGTTTCCGGAAACTGAGTTCGAGTTTGTAGGTATATCCGATCTGGATTCTGACTCGGAATTGGAGTCCGACAACGAAAGTTGTAAAGAAAATTTGTAAAATTTAATTATTTTATTTTTCTTTATGTTCTTTTGTTATTTATGTTAGTTTATTGTACCAATATGTTTAGTTAATAATTTCATAAATTATAGTTTCAAATATGTATTTTGTATAATTGAATTTATTAGATATTATTTTTGTTACTTCTGTTTTATTTAAATTACCTATCAATAAAAAGTTTATATACAGTCTTTTTTTTTTCACATATTCTTAATATTTGGGGAAAAAGCATGCTTCCTAACGATGTTCTTAACTTTGACACAGTTCATGGATCGTTTTGAACAGTTTCATATGTTAAAATAAATAATGTTAGTACTATAATCCCCTATAAGGATATTATTATTATTATGTGTCCGGTTATGTTGTAATCATACTTTTAGGGTATGATCAATTAACAATTTCATTCCCCTATCTTTCAAAAAGAAGCGACAGCATGGGCACTTTGACACTGATATTCAACTATTTGGTATTGTTGGAAATCTTACAAGATCAACAAGACACTACACACCTCTGTCTAGTCCTTCAGGTCTATAGGGGTGATGCTATTTTATGATAAGAGTTGTTAAAGCTCTGAATTCTTCAACTTAAACACTAAAAGGAACGTTTAAATATGTAAAAATATATAAAAATATTTTGACGATTTTTAAAAAAAAAAGGCATCTACAACCATTATGTAACGTATGTCAAAAAATCATAAATAATTAGTACTATAACCCCCTATAAGGATATTACGGTTATCGCTGCCGTTTTAGAGATATTTCGATTTTTCATACTAGCTCCATACAAAATTTTCGTAAAAAAATTATAATTCCTTCGTTTCTGTGCAGAATCAATTCTGGTGTCATTTTTGTATATTGTTATAACTAATAGAAGTGATATCCGGCAAAAAAACTCGCACTTGCAAAATAAAATGCCTAAGTCTATGAAAGCCGATTTTCAGCCCACCGTGCGCCGCCCGCGCCACCGCGAAGGCGCGCCGACATACACGCCAAGCCATAAGCCAACCAATAAGTGACAAACTGTCTGTTGCCGGTAGCGAGTACGCAGACTTAAAACTTACTTATTTGTGTTTCTTCGCAAACATCATCAAGCAAGTAAAGTGCATAGGAATTGAGGTAAGTAGGTACTTAGATACAATTTTATATTGTTATTAACTTTAAGACTTCGTGTTAATTTTTAATAATTTTGTGGTTCGTGATAATAGCACTGAGATAACTATTATTCTATTGATAAGAGATATAGGTACCAAACTACCAACTTTGTATGGTGTCCCATTTATTTATTTATTATTTTTGATTAATCTATACTAATATTATAAAGCGGAAAAGTTTGTTTGTTTGCTTGAACGCGCTAATCTTTGAAAGTGGGTGGATTTGGATGCAATTTGGTATGGAAGTAGCTTGAAGCTTGAGGAAGGTTATAGGCTACTTTTTACGCGACTGCAAAAATGAGAGTTATGTTTTTACTGTGATAGAATCCACGGGAGCGAAGCCCCGCGTGAGTACCTACTAGTCGATAAAATACAGATGTAACACTTGTCTAATTGGAGAGAAGTTAGTTTATCGGAGTTTGTTACGACCGCGACCGTTGTTTCGAGCCTAGAATGAAACGAGCGATATAGCGGTCGCTCGCGGTTATCCTATACCAACAAATTTATTAATGATATAAAAAATATAGATAATATATACAGGGTGTCCCGTAAATAATGGATCAAACGTAACGGGTAGGTAGCTTACCTAATTTCCAACAACGAATTTGAATATTAAAAAAAAACCGTTACAGTAACCAAGATA
The DNA here is from genome assembly GCA_943138885.2 of Tholera decimalis. Taxonomy (NCBI): domain Eukaryota; kingdom Metazoa; phylum Arthropoda; class Insecta; order Lepidoptera; family Noctuidae; genus Tholera; species Tholera decimalis. The sequence goes on from OW964565.2 coordinate 32,888,325, forward strand.
TTATTTTTTTTTTCGAATTTTACCATTTTGTCTTCCAGAATTAAGTTTTTTTAATGCTGTTGCTGCAAATGATGACATTTTTAGGTATGATTTTTATCTAACATTTCTGAATAGCTTACTAATGTTATAAGATACCATTTTTTTTAATACCGTTTTATTTGCCTTAGAAAAAAAATCTTGAGTTGGAAAGTTTTTTCTTTACGATGTTAGGACCAAAATTGAAAAATTTCTCCTGTAAAAAATGTATGACACCGAAGACGACCATTATTTTAAAAACTTGTACATTTAATAAGGTTTGCAAATTCGTATTACGTCTAGTCCTTATCGTTACAAAGATATTGCTATGAATGTGATGAAGAAGACAGAAAATAAATTAAATTGGTACTATTTACACATTTATTTATTTAGTACATTTTTTCCTTTTCGTTATGGCTTATGCTTGAATGCTTGTAATCGAGGCAGGTAGTTAAGCGGCTAGCATAATTCCGACCCGATGACGTCATCTGTCCGGAATTTGGGACCGCTACCTGTGGCGGAGTTGCACCTCACTCAGTGTGAAGGGGATAGATAGCGCCGCTTTTGTATTTTTGGTATGAAGTTGTACATTCTAGTCCTTGTCGTTACAAAGATAATTGCTATGAATCTGAGAGGTGCTCCAAATCAACATTAATAAAAAAAATAAAAAAGTGTGTACATTTAAACTTTTTTCTTTAAAATGTGTAACTGTAGTATTTCAGAGGCAATGTTCATTGAATTATTGAGGCGTATGAAAAGAATTAGGAGGCCGTACTAAAAAAAAAACAGTTCAAATAAATCGTTTTATTTGGTTTTTACAATAAATGTTCGAATTGCCTTCCCCCTACAAGAATGCAAAGTCTGCATCTCCTAATAAGGGAAGCTCTTATCCGACGGACAAAACGGCTTTGGTTTATTTCTGATGCAGTAGATTGGATGCGCTGTCGTAATTCTTCTTCCGACGTTATTGGTTTCTTGTAGACCCTGTCTTTTAAACATCCCCAGTAAAAAAAATCTAGGGGATTTAAATCCGGAGATCGCGGAGGCCACAAAACTGGTCCTAATCGGCCGATCCATCTGTCCGGATAACTTTTATCAAGGTGCGCCCTTACTGCCGTCGCATAGTGAGCGGGGCACCCATCATTTTGCAACCACATTGCTTGCTGTTCGTGTTCTGGAACGTTTTCTAATAACCTTGGCAACTCATTCCTTAAAAAATGGAGATAATATTCGGCGTTTGGAGTAGCTGGTAGTTCAAAGGGCCCTATTATTTGCCCATTGATTATTCCCGCCCATAAATTTATTTTAAATTGATGTTGGCTTCTATCCTCTCGCATCAAATGTGGGTTTATCAGCTGCCAACTGTGCAAATTATGCAAATTTAAATATCCATCTCGGCGGCATGAAGACTCGTCACTCCATAAAATCTTGTTAAAAAACTGCGGGTCCGCCCGAATCATTCTAAGCATCCTTTTAAACAGATTACAAACACTACAAAAACCACACACTCACCCACGCAGCTCTTGTCCTCATCATCCACACACATAGAGTCATGTAACAATGTGAATTCCTTCTTTGTCAATATTGGCAAGAAACTTGCAGATGACGTTGTAAAAACAAGGCCTTCACAATTGTCACCTATCCCACAAAACAGTTCTGTACCGACTTCATCCTTTGTCTTAGATCAGACTGACCTGGAAGAAATTATATCCACCATAAATTCACTGCGATCTATTGCTTCTACTGGTTGGGATGGCATCTCATCCACAATACTCAAGAAGTTTTCCACCACTCTGGCGCCTATTTTATGCCATATATTTAATATCTGTTTTGAAACATCTGTCTTTCCAACTTCTTTTAAAAAGGCAATAATTTATCCAATTTTCAAGGGGGGTGACGGAACTTTGCCGGGCAACTATCGTCCTATTGCTGTTCTGAGTGCTTTATCCAAAGTTCTTGAACGCTTAATAAACAAAAGGTTGGTTAATTACCTGGAACATGGTAAGTTTATCTCACCACAACAATATGGCTTTCGCAAAAATAAGTCAACCTGTGACGCAGTTCATAACCTAAGTAACTTTGTTATAGAACATTTAAATTCAAATAAGAAGGCCCTTACTATATTCTTAGATCTCGCTAAAGCGTTTGACACTGTTCCCGTTACCACACTCTTAACCAAACTTGAAAGAATGGGCGTCAGGGAGCGTCAACTGGACCTTTTCCAGAGTTATCTCTCGGATCGATCGCAAATAGTCCGGATTGATGGCCATAATAGCGATGAGCTTTCTATTCACTATGGTGTTCCACAAGGCAGCATTCTGGGTCCCACTCTTTTTTTGATCTTTATCAATGACCTGTGTGACCTCAATATCGTAAATGCCAAAGTAATATCATTTGCAGATGACACCGCAATAACCTTCGTCGCTGATTCCTGGTCTCAACTAGAACATCAAGCTCAGCATGGCTTTAACATTGCATTAAATTGGCTATCTATATTTTAACCCTTAATACCTCCAAAATTAAATTTTTAACATTCTCTAAAAGCTCTATTTCTCAACCAAAGAATCCAATTGTAATTAAAGCTCACACTTGTCATCCACTAATGCAAGGTTCAAATTGCCAATGTCCTCTCTTAACATCTGTTGAAAACATTAGATACCTAGGAATAGTTTTAGACAGGAATCTTAATTTCAAATCTCATATCTCCAATTTTACTATCTTAATCTCCAACTTCTTCACTTCCGTTTATGAACCCACGAACTTTTACCCCGCGATGTGGCAGCCACCCAATACATACGCAGATAATGCGCCCTGTATCTCTGACATCTACTTGCCAACTGACGTTATACATAAAGCGATAATGCAATTAGACTTAAACAAAGATCCTGGTCCCGATGGCTTGCCACCAGTCTTTATAAAAATGACCGCTGAAACTATTGTACTTCCAGTTCATAATTTATTTAACAAATGTCTGCAAAAAGGTACTTTTCCCGATATTTGGAAACGGCCACATATCACACCGGTGTTTAAGAGTGGCGATAAAAACAACATAGAAAATTATCGCCCTATCTCTATACTCTCCACCTTGTCGAAGCTTTTCGAGCGTCTTGTACATAGTGAAGTATATTCTCACATTCACAACCTCATTATTGGTGAGCAACATGGGTTTGTTAAACGACGTTGGACGAATACCAATCTTATGTTGTTCACAGACTTTTTATTCAAAAGCATGGATGAACAAGTTCAAGTTGACGCCGTGTACATGGATTTTCGGAAGGCGTTTGACAAGGTGGATCACAAACTGCTCTTAGATAAAATTGCTTACAACGGAATCCGTGGCAATTTGTTACGGTGGTTCATGGCGTATATACACAATAGATCTCAAAAGATAGTCATTAATGGTTTCCAATCAAGTTCAATCATTGTCACCTCCGGTGTGCCCCAGGGCTCAATTTATCTAAATGCAATGCAATTACTTTCACAAAAAAACAAAAATATAATAAGATTTGATTATAGCCCACATAGTATCACTCTACGAAAAGTTGACCATATCCGTGATCTCGGTGTCGAGATGGACTCGAAATTGCACTTCAATATCCACATTGATAATATAATTAATAAGGCGCACCGTATGTTTGGTTTCATCATGCGTTCTTCAAACGATTTCAAAAGAACATCTACATTTTCAATTCTATACAAAGCTTTGGTCCGTTCTCAATTGGAATTCGCAGTACCGATTTGGAGTCCCATTTTTGATGTTTATAAAAAAAGATTGGAAATGGTTCCAAAAAAATATTTGCGTGCTATGCAATAGAAATGCACCAAGTCTAAATTAAAATATTCTCAATTACTGACGCGTTATAAACTTCAAAGCTTAGAGTCAAGACGCAGCCTACTAATGGCCATGATGCTTCATGGTCTGTGTAACAACAGATTTGATTGTCCAGATATCACCAATAACCTATGTTACATTGTACCTAGAACTGTTATGCGTCGAGAAGCGCGTGTGCCTCAGCTTTTCCATACCGCAAGGTGTAGAACTCACGCTGGTGCACGAGCGCCTCTACGACGCATTGTTGATACCGTCGCACACTGGGGCAAGATGCTTAAAATGTGTCGTTAATTCATAATGATATTTTAGAGTGGACATTTCAATATGACGAGATAGGTTTAGCAAAAAAAGGTATGTTATATGTATGTTATCAACTTTTTTTTTTTTAATAAAAAAAACTATGTTTGTGTTTTTTATTTTAAGCTAGATAAGGCCGGTGTTTCCTAACTGACTACTCTGAGAAGAAACACAGAAATAAACTAAGAGGTTAACGTCTCTTTTAAAGTCCATACAATTCGTATTGGTCAAATCATATGAGAAGCATGTAGGTTCATGACTGTGGAGCCCTTTTGAGGAAAGAAGCCCACAGATTTGAGCGGACCTGTCCGGAGAGTAAAGAAATAAACTGACTCATGTAATCAACAACCATAACACACGATCTATCGCTGCTGGCAAATACATAGTACCCAGAGTCACGAATTACTATGGTGACAGAACCTTAAAAAAACGAATACCATATCTTTTAAATAGTCTGCCAGCGGACATAAGGAGTGAAAAGATAAAAAATAAGTTAAAAAAATATTACTTAGAAATATATTAAAGTGCTATCATTAAATAAATTATTATTCGCTTTGTAAGAAAAGTTTTAACAATAAGTTTTAAAATAAGTTTATCAATAAATAAATAATTACTAGTTTTTAAGTTTTAAATGTATAGTATATTATAGAGACTCATCGATCCCACAGTCAAACCACTACCACGGTTTTTTTTTTAGATTATAAATTGTTTATTTAAGAAATAGTGCAAAATACAGTTACAATATAAGTCTTAAGAATTAATTAAATTAAGGAAAATTAACATATTTGCCTGTACTAGGTTAAAAACCTGTGCTTCAGGCGATGAAGTACAAACTATCTTAAGTGGTACATAATCCATGAAATAACTAAAACTAAATCTAGATAATAATAGTTAAATATGTGTTCCTAGTGTTGACATTCTATTTGCATATTGCAAGTAACTCTTCCGTCTGGTCATATGTCATATTTTGTAAATAATTACATGTTGCTTTTTTACAACTAAAATAATTTAAGTTATATATATTTAAGATTCTATTTAATCTATTGTACAATAGTGGACCTAAAAACGAAAAAAATCAATTTGTAAAGATAAATTTTGAGGTCGGATGTGAGACGCAGACTATATCTTTCCGCCTCTTGTTAGTAATGTGCGAATTATAAGTAAGCATTGTATGTTGTTTTAGAACTATGTGCATGATGAAAAGTTGACGGACTGTTAGTACATTACAGGATTTATATAACTGGGATGTAGGAAAGAGAAAGGGGCAGGAGGTTGCTACTTTTAAGATCGTCCTTTGTGCTCGTTCAAGAGGCAGTATATTTGTTTTCAGAGCGCCACCCCATGAAGTAATGCAATATTGAATTATAGATTGACATAGGGCCAGATATACTTGCGTGATTAGTTTGGAGTCCGCGATTGATCGTAGTTTCTTAAATACAAATATTAATTTACGGACTCGACTAACTAAGTTTTTAATATGGTGTCGGAAGGAAAGTGTATCATCAATTGTAATCCCGAGGTATTTTATGTTGTTAGTAGGGAATATAGTAGGACAGTTACACATATTCAGAGATGGTGTCATGCATTCGTGGGCGTATAGCTGAGGGTTAGAAGTAGCGTATTGAGGCCTGCGCATGACAAAATGAATGTATTTTGTTTTGTCAGCATTTAATGTGAGTAAATTATGTCTCAACCAGTTGTTTACTATATTAAATCCTGACTGCGCTTTCTCATATAGTTCGTCAGTAGTTGTGGCGGTAAATACAAGTGCGGTATCGTCGGCGTATGATATTATTTTGCCTTGATCTAAATTAATGTTGCACAGGTCATTAATATATATTAAGAACAATGTGGGGGACAAAATACTTCCTTGAGGCAAACCAAATCCAGTGTTCTTTTGATAATTGCTCGTAATATTATCTATCTTAACACATTGATGCCGATCATCTAAGTAGTCCGCAAAAAGTTTTAGCTGCGTTCCTCTTACACCAAGAGCTTCTAATTTGTGTAAGAGCGAAGTCGTACAAACAGTGTCAAATGCCTTGGCTAGATCAAGAAAGATCCCTAAGGTGTGGTTACCTCTTCCTAATTCCTGTGTCAAATAACTAGTCAGGCTATGCACCGCGTCAGCTGTTGATAATTTGGCTCTGAACCCGAATTGGAAGGGTGAAAGATAATGTGTCTTCTCCAGAATGTTAACTAGTCGGCTATTTATAATCTTTTCAAGTATTTTAGATACCGACGGAAGTAATGATATTGGTCTGTAATTAGCAACTAGATCTTTGCTACCGGATTTATAGATAGGGATAACTACAGCCTTTTTAAGGAATTTAGGAAAGATACCTTCAGAGAGGCATATTTGAAATATATATGTTAAAGGAGGAACAAAAATATGCATGAATCTTTTCAGGATCTTATTGCTTATACTATCCCAACCAACAGCACAGTCGTCCTTTAACCCTGTGATAATTCGCGCTATTTCATGTTCATCTGTGTCCAGCATAACGAAAGATGAAGCTCTAGTGTTCGAACTGTGCGAAGGTGGAGTTGTCTGATAGCCAGTTAGGTTAGTTTTCATTTCAGCCAAGTTTTTACCCACGTTAACAAAATAGTTATTTACATAATTGGCAGACGAAAGCGGTGAAGAATTCGTTAATAGTGAACTCGAATGTGATTCGTGCTGTTTTGAGATATGAGTGACGTCTTTGATGTGTTTCCAGATTTGCTTAGTGTTTTTACCTGCGCTATGCAATTTGGTTTTATCGTAATCAATTTTAATTTTCTTCAATAAATTGTTACAGAAGTTTCTGTATCTCTTGTATGATATTTGAAGAATTAAGTTATTAGGGTATTTCTTAGACTTTTGATGTAGTCTGTCTCTGTGCCTTATGCATCGAATAAGCCCGGGAGTGATCCATGGTTTAATGTTATACAACTTCTTATTTATTGGTATTTCTATTGTATTATGTAATATGGCTTGCTGGACAGATTTTATAAAATACGATAATGACACATTTGGGTCAGCAGTATTATAGACGTCACTGAAGTCAATCTTGCATAAATCATAAACTATCAATTTGGGTAGAATTCACATTACTAGCAATCTTGTTGACCCCTCCAACTAAGCTAAATATGCTTGCGTCTAGAGTTAAGTCTATTACATCTTATATTATAACTACCCTAATCACTTTCATCGCTGCAATCAGTATAATCATCATACTTAGAATGATTTAGAGTATCATCATCCATAGATTCTTCACTTGGCTGTATTGGAGGTATCAGAAGATTTAAACTTCTTGGGGAAGTGAAGTTAACATTTTTTTGCAGTTTCCTTTATTTGTTATAACTGGGTCTGATGACAACAGCACGAGGTTGTTAGATTTCTCGCGACAGTAATTTAGAGAATGCTGTTGTGTGGCATAAAGGAGCTCAGGTAGAGGCATAGATTTTCTCAAATTTTGAGTCCTTTGTCGCTTCATCCTCTCTGTGCTTTCCTCAAAAAGTATTGCTGGACGACCGGGAATGCTTTGTCTTATGTTACATATAGGAAAGGCAAGTGATGAATCTAGCTACGTATTATTTTTGCCGCAAAATCTACTTTCCATGCGGAGCGCTGCTTCCCATCGTGACTTATTGTCTGATTTAAAACGATTTATCGTTTGTGAAATAGCTGTCCAAATCACCGACACATCCCGTCCTTTTCTCAATTTTCTTTTGAACCAAGGCTATCGGGTCTTGAAGTTTCTTATGTCCAGAGGTCTTCATTATCATAAACAACTCATGTCTTGACATAAATAAGGCATCGGAGTCCGTACCTGTGTAAAAAAATAATAGTAAGTATTTAATAATAAGAACGATTAATTTCTGGTATAGCGACCTAACTCGTCTAAATTGATATTTATTTTAATTCGGGCAAATATGTGCAATATATTAAAATACAATCGTAAACTTTAATAGTTACGCGTGCAAAAAAAAACCGAAGGTAAGCCCGGACAGCCACGGAACATAACTAATTCTCTAGTAGTTTTATAATGTTTTTCATCCTGACTTCCTTTTTCACGCAATCACTTACTCACCGTTTTATCCATCCAAACAAATATTAAAATACATATATATAGTTTCCAATAATAGGTTACGTACCTGAACTTGACGCTTCCTTATTTGTTTTTTGGGTTTATAAGACGTGTATTTAAAAAAACCTAGTACACTTCAAAGTTGCGCTGGCGCACGAGTAACACTTTTACGTTCTACGAGAGATTGGCTCAGACTGAGTGGTATGGTACGGAGCGAGGATTGGACGGGTCGCGCTTAAATAAGCTGTAGTACAACACCGCAGGTAAATACCTGCGGTGTTGTACTACAGCTATAGGATTATTTTCTAGCACACATAGCTATCTGCTAACGTAAAATTTATTATTTTCATTTAATGTATATATTTAAGTCATCTTGCCCCACCGTGCGTCGCGTCGTTGCGCTTGCAAAAGGCGCTATGTGGTAAATAGTCATTTTCGTTCTTTTATGCAGTTTCAATCGTTATTTTAATACACACATGCTGTAAAACAGCTATCTAATAAACGAAATATTTAAAGAGTTACCTTTCAATATTGCGTTTATCAGATGGCTGTTTTTACAGCATGTGTGTAGGGGAGGGTAGCCCAAAGCGGGTAAGCTAAGGTTGATGATAAAAAAAACCCAATTATAGATGCAAAGTGAACTTTTATTTGTACTATTTCAAATGTTTTGTTATTAAGGATTATAAAATTAATGAAAAATGTAACAATTTTACATATTAAAAATAAAAAACGTACAAAAAACTTTACCATTCGACTTACCCTTTTTGCCCGTAGGGGGGGCCTAAAGCAGGTAGGGCTTTTGGGCAAAACGGGTAAGGACTAAATTATTGAGATCAACGTCAATCAATGACTATAACTGTTTCATAACAGTCATAACTCTTAATAATTTCTACTTATAATTAACAGGGAGTTCACAACCATAATTATAATCAGTCTTCTGACATATTTTGCAGTCTCAACTTAACTTATTCGTGACACATGTCCCAGTAATACGAACCTCTGCCAGAGTATGATGTGCAGGCTTCATGAGCCCACATCTCGCAATCATCACACTTAATCCAGTCTTCTGCTGGTGGCTCTCTGTAAAGCTCGCTGCATACCAAGCAACGGTACTCAGCTTTATCTTTTTTGTCATTTCTTGGACCTCGTTTAGAGTTTCTTCTCTCTGTTATCGATCTTTGTGCACTCGTAGTAGGTTTTGAATGTTTTGATCCTTTTAAATTTCTTTTCGCTGCATCAACTTTTTTTTTAAATACGTTTTTTTGTCCTCTTTTTCCCTTTGTTGGTCTTTTATAGGAGTGCTTGTAAGAATTTCCGCTTTCTGTGTTTTACGTCTTCGGGCGGTTTTGTTAGGTTCCATTTTTGGTGATGGCCGAATATCCATTGGAGTCACATGAGATGCTCTAGTTATATCCTTGTACATAATTTGTTTACTATTGCTTGTATCAGTATTTAAGGACCCAACGGGTTTTTGAGTCACTAGTTCTGCTATCGGCGTTGGAGTTTTGCAGGTATAATGGCTTTCTATGATTTAGTCCAGAACAGATGGTGACACAGTGCGGCCAGAATCAGTAGATTCACGGATCTCGCGCGTGCTCGTTTCAATTTAATTGATAACATCAAAATTCATCTCAGGCTCATGAGCAATCAGATCAGCCTCAGTATCCATTGGAACACCGGAAGGATCAGGTCTGTCGGTCAAATTTGATGGTAAATAATCAGAATCGTCAAATACGTTCCTATTCGTGGGCCATATACCGGTAGACGAAAATCCTTTTACTGCATTCTGGGTACTCGCTGCTTTCATATATGCTTCACCAAATAGTCTTGCTACTTCATACTGGGAAATAATGCGTCCAACATGTGTTCGTTGGAACACAGAAACTGCCTGCTCGAAGTAATTTTTTAATGGTCCATAGACACACGTATCAAGCGGCTGCATACGATGTGTTGTGTGTGGAGCAAGAGAGATAAAAATCACATGATTTTGCGATGCATACTCCAAAGCTCCGAGGTACTTGTGGGACTCATGGTTGTCCATCACCAAAATAACTTTTTTTTGTTGGGTTGGCCTAACGTTGTCTACAAAGTGCCGCAACCATTCTAAGAATACTGGTTCATTGATCCAACCATTATCACTGCAAGTAGCTGATGACCCAGATGGAGCTCCATCTAAAAGCCTGTCTACCATTCGTTTTCGGCCAAAAATGAGAAATGGAGAAACAAAAGAACCTGCTGCATAACAGCAGCATACAACCGTCGTCAATTTGCCTCGTTCCACGCTAGATATAACACCAACTTGTTTTTTTCCTGACCTACATAATACTCTTGGAGGTTTGTTGCTTGTAGTTTGAATGCCAGTTTCGTCAACATTGTTAATTCGCGTTGCATCAATGTTGTGCTTTTCGATTTCTGCTTCAAGTAAATCATAAAATCTTTCAACTTGAGGTCTATTGAAGCCTCTGGCACGTGCGACTGATGTTGGTTCTGGACGGCGCAAACTAACTTCGGAATGACGCATCTTAAAACCAGAGTACCAAGCTTCACCCGCGGCCCCGTTTTTAAAAGGATGTGTAATTTTGTTTCTCTCTGCATAGAGATGTAAATTGAAAAAAAACAAAATGTTTTTTTTCACAATCTTGAAAAAAAACATGAAAAAAATCTTGGCACCGTTGTTTTTTTTCTACATTTGGTTTTTTTTCAGAAAAAGTGAAACTCTATAACTAAAGTGGAATAAGACACTAAATTTGATTGTTTTGTTTTTATTCAAGTGAAACAATGTTTAAATCAATGGGTAACTATTATTATGAACTTAAAAAATACTTAATGTGTTACAATCATCTGTATCAGTATCAGTAGCTACGGCTACGCTTGTTTTATCAGCTTCGGAATAATGTTCTGTGTCTGTATTTGTTTCATCTGATTCTGAATCAACGACTATACTATATCAGGGACTCTATTACATTCTGCTTGTGTTAATATTGTTGATGATTGTACTGATTGCACAATGTACACTATTTTCCTAGCCCTGTCATTTGTCAGTCTATTACGTTTTTTGGTATGAATGTCGCTGTACGTACTAAATGTTTCTGCAGTCTGCACGCAAATCAACCAAAACATAAACCAAACGAGGATTAGGGAAATCCCCGTCCGTAAATGTAGTTTACACTTGGTGTTGCCAATTATGTTAAGACATGTATTATTTAACAAAAAACAAATGGTATTTTCTTATTGAACAAAAAAAAATAATAATATCAACTCACATACGACAACCGCCTTACCATATTTTTATTTTCCTACTCATGAAAAAAAAACCTACTCCAGAAAAAAAACTGTTTCTTTTCATGTTTTTTTTAAACGTTTTTTTTCATCTCAGTAAAAAAACCGTTTTTTTACAACTCTATCTCTGCATATTGGTAAACTAATGTTAAGAATTCTGTTTTCGTCAGTCCAAAAAACAGATTATCCATATGAAATAGGTACTCAACTAGCTCTGATTCTTGAGCTGCTGTAAAAACAGTTGTAAACCTTCCGAGTTTTTTATTTGGACATCCCTTTTTTACATGTCTCTGTAGAGTCGAAAGGTTGATGACATATTTAAAAAAAAAAAAATCATTTAATTCAGATTCCAAAGATCCATATTACATTGTTTAAAATTACAAATTAGAAAAATTAAAATTAAATTAAATTATCATCATACACAAAGATTACAACACAAATTACAGATACACACACATATATTACAATTATTTATTATTACAATTTATTATATAACCCTCATAATAAGGGATTTCCATAATGGGGATGATACCCTATCAGCTACGGTATTCAGGATGTGTTTTTGGCCGCACCATTGACGGAAGTTTTGAGAGCTTCTTCCATCGCAAGCTTCATAACTCCCTCATCCCACGATGCGTTTGCAGTCTTTCTTTTATATTTGTTAACCATCTGCAAAAGTAAAATTAAATAAAAAGTAAAAGAACTAATAAGCACTCAATGAAATTATACAGGGCAAATCGGGTATGGGCAAAACGGGTACCTGCTTTACCCCTACCCTTTTTGCCCACAAGCATGTATTTTTTTCAATCGAGTCATAACCTTAAAACCGGAATAATAGACGCTAACATTTTGCACAAATAAAACGTCTATTTATTACAAAATAATAATACAAAACTATTAAGAACATATCATAGACCATTTTCGAGTATTCAACAGTAATGTAACTCGATTTTTTTAGTGGAAATATCAAAAAACTTTGTGTCTTACCGTGAACACGTGTTCGCTAGAGAAGCGCGCCGACTGTCTGTGATTGGCGAGCGTTGTGAGGCCCCGCTCTGCACGCACACATTCTCACTAGCAATAACGGCGCGCAATTTAAAACGCATACCCGTTTTAGGCGGGCTACCCGTTTTAGGCTTACCTCCCCTATTGAAATAACGATTGAAACTTCATAAAAGAACGAAAATTGACTATCTACCACATAGCGACTTTTGCAAGCGTAACGACGATACGTATAATACCCACTTCATTGATTTGGATATATTCGCGCTTACACACTTTAAGTTCAAAAAGATGGCTATTGAATCTTTAGAATAGCCCTTTTATACTAACTATATAAAAATATACACGAGTAGATACTTCTTACTTTTCTGTAATAACAACGCACTGTTATACCTTATCCATGCTAGCAGAATGGCTGACCATCACTTCAATCTGGATGATCAGCATTTAAGCAAATTAGACGTTTCATTCACTGACTTGCAGCCGCAGTTCGGTCTGAATCTCGGTACGGGTCGGAAGTCTGTTAAACTCTACTATATCGAATTCCTATTTCCGTGCTAATCCTGTATTAATTAATAATATAATAAAACTCTGTTTCCAGTTATTAAAATAGTTTTTTTTTAAAAGCAAGTTCCGAACTCTCGTATAATAGCACGCATTAATTTATCCTTATACCATTATTCCGCGGACATTGATGTGGGTTACACGTTTACTTATTTATACATTTTTATTTCTACACACTTATATTGTAATGTGTAACTGTTTTATGTCCCAATAAAGTAAAATAAAATAAAATAAAAAATATCGGTCTATTAACTGGTCGAGTCCGCAAACTGATATACATTTTTAAAACACTTCGATATGTTGCTAATCCCACAGTAATACGTAATGTATACTTTGCACTTTGCCTGTCCATCATAACATACTGTATTTCCTGTTGGGGCGGTGCAGCTAAAACCACACTTAGACCTCTAGAAGTTGCACATAGAGCTATATTAAAAGTCGCTACATTTCGTCCTATGCTAACATCAACCGACCAACTGTACAATGATTGCAAAGTTCTAAATGTTCGGCAACACTTTATATTGCAAACAGTCCTTTTGCAGCACCTCAATATTCCGTACCGAATTATAGAAAGTACAAAACGTACCCTTTTTTTTTATTTCTCGCTGAGAAATGACAATTACGCACTTCCGCTCGCTGGGGGGGGGGCGAGACGGGGAGTGTGGGACTCCCTGTCGCATGACGGCGACAGTATACCCACTAAAACTCAGCGGTGTTCCCTCCGACGCCTTGTTGGGAGGGCCATGGGAGACGTTCTGCGTCCACGGCCCTCTGGCGCGTGCCCGCCTAGATGGCGGGCCCTACGTGCCCCCCGGGCTGGGGGGCGACGGGAATGGCCGGGAACACCTGGCCACTCCCGTCCGGCACTGGTGAAGGCGCGTGCGATGCAGGCAGGGGTGCCCCCGCACCCGTTGCCTGCTGGCCTCCACCAGGGAGGAGTTGGAGGTGCTCGTCATACTGACGTCTTCTCCGACCCCTCCTCCGCCTGCGGAGCGCCGGCGCGAGAGGGTCGTCCTCGCGCGCGCGCTCCGGCAAAACGTACCCTACCGCAAGTACGTTCAACTCTCGTCAAGAGATTTTTCTATTTTCTGGGTCCGTATCTTTATAATAAAATAAACGAGGAGTGTCAGATCTACGGTCTGCTTTATTACAAAAGCAAAAAGATTGTGCAATCGTTTCTTCAAAATAAGTCATATGATGAAACTGAAAAGATCTTAACATAAATGATAAACATTAACGGGCACACAAACATACGCACACGCACACACACACACACACGCACACACACACACACACAGACATGCTCAAACATAAAATAATCATCAACTAATTCTAAAGTTACCTTACCCAAAATCATCAAACCTATATATATATTTTTTTTTTCAAATTTTACATACTTATTTAACTTTTATAATATTTGTTTTTCAATGTAAAATAAAACATCATCTCATGTCTGTCATGAGATATGTGTGTATAATTGTATTTATGCTCAATTATCTGATTTTGTGATAGTAACATGACAAGCACTTTGTAATCTCTACTCCATAATATCTCAGGGGACCGGACTGCTTTTCCTTATCACAGGTCTTTCATGACCTAGCTAGGAGAGCAGTGCTCACCCACACGTTGTAGATATAGTACTTATTATTTGAAACTGTATTGTAACGTGTACTTTAATGCATTGTTTTGAGCAAATAAATAAATAAATAAAAATAATAAATAATCTCTTGGACCGAAAAACCTATGTTAATGACAGTAATGTAAGTTTTAGGTTTCAACAAGTGTTACCAAAAGACGTAGAAACTGTAATAAATAATTTAGATTGCAACAAGTCGCCGGGATCAGATGGTATTAGAAGCAAATTAGTCCAGTAATAGCTCATTTAATCAATACGATCGTTAAAAAATCTCAATACCCGCAGGAGCTCAAACAATCTATTGTAAGACTAATTTATGAACATGGGTCGCATAGGGATTATAGCAATTATAGACCTATAGCAATTCTAAATATATTAAACAAAATAGTTGAAACAAATTATTGTTAAACAGCTTACAACCTTTTTGAAAAAAATAATATTTTAACTGATGTGCAACACGGTTTTAGGCTCAAAAAAAGTACTGCTACCGTATTGGGGAAATTTACTGACGAAGTCAATAACCGTCTTGATGAAAACTTTTTTGCAAAAAAATAAAACCGACTTCCATATCAAAACACTATAAAGCCAAAAATAATTTTAATTTCGGTAGTCGGTGTTATTGGTTTTGTATTTTCTTTTTTTTCACACCGCCTTCCGAAATTAAAATTATTTTTGGCTTTGTAGTGTTTTGATATGGAAGTCGGTTTTATTTTTTTGCAAAAAAGTTTTTATTTTCGCGCTTTTTAGTGGGTCAATTTGTAATTAATCTAGTTATAAAAGCCAAAATGTCAACTACAAAAAACTAAAAACGCGCGAACAAAAAACACAATATAGAGTAACCGAAAAGATCATCAATGTAAATATTTTTTTAGACTTTTGTTGATTTTTCAGAAACGGCTTGTTCGATGTCGATAAAATTTTCATGGGACCATTTGGGAAGTATACCCTTTCCAACAAAAAAAGAATTTTTCAAATCGGTTGGCGAGCGACGGAGCTATGCCCGAACAAACATAAAAAAAAAAAAAAACAAACAAACATCCGAATTGAGAACCTCCTCCTTTTTCAGAAGTCGGTTAAAAAAGACATAGTTATGGTTATATTTATAGATTTCAAAAAAGCGTTTGATACACTGGACCACGGTGACTTGTTGCAGGCTATGAGTGAATGCGGGATAAGAGGTCCCATGAATGAATGGTTTAGCAAGTACCTAGAAAACCGATCGCTCAGGGTGTGTATCAGTGGGGTTGAAAGAGTGCGGGGCGATGTTAAATTTGGTGTACCGACCGGCTCAGTAGTACATGGATCATTAGGATACATAATGCACGTCAATAGTATGTCAAATGTTTTATAAAAATGTAAGGCTTTTATGTATGCTGATGACACTTGTCTTGTTTATAGTCATAAGAGTACCGATGTTTTACAAGAAGCTATGCAAAACGACTTTGATCGTGTGGTTCAGTGGGCACATGATAATGGCATTATTATTAATATTAGTAAAACGAAATGCATGTTGATTCACTCGCCGTATCATAAAAATAAAAAAACCTATTCGTAAATGTTAAAGGACATTCATATGAATGTCTTCAAACAATAAACAAAACTGTAAATGCGTATGTTTAGAAACAGTTTCTTCTTATAAGTACTTGGGTTTGGTAATAGATAACACTTCACATAGAATTTGCATGTAAATTATGTATGTAATAAATTACGCGCCATTTTAGGAAAATTAAGAAGTCTGAAATATGTTGTGAACAGAAAGGTCATGTATGCGGTATATTATGCTCTGGCGGACTCAGTTATTGATTATGGTTTGGTTTCGTTTATCCCGGTCATTGTTTGTGTGCATACAGTGTTGCCAACTCCAGCAAAATGTTCTCGCCAGATTTATTATCTAAAGTCGCTAGAAGTCGCTAAAACTGATTCAACTAGAGACGGATCCCGGATTTACTTACTTTCCGGTTACTATAGGCCATTAGCAGCCTGGAAAATACATGAGCAAGTGAAGAAGAATGTACTATATAAGCAATACAATCTTTATAATTAAAAAATAAATCAACACGAATCACCAGACTGGTTTCAGCCATTCCTTGAATTCGGGCTCGGTCTCTGATGTTTCTTGATATTTATGAATGTACTGCTTCTTTTTCGGAGGTAAATCCATAATTTTGGTTACCACAAGTCCACAAAAGCGTTCATACACTTTTAAATAAAAATAAACTATGATGGGTAACGAATTAAAAATCAGGCTAGGTACAGCCTATAAAGAATTTATAATCCGAATAGAACTTCACTCAAACTAGTAGTGACTTGCGTAAGTACGCAGGTAAGAAAAGTACGAAAACTACGGAACATAATAAAATACGGGGATTCCACGAACACATTGTTCTAATGTTACTACTGGTAAAGATAATTTAATTGCGAGTGAGAATTTTTTAAAAAGGTGTTGGGCATAATATGTTTTGTTTTCTTGTGGTTTGAAAAGTCGTCATCTAAGTCTCTAGATCATTTTTGGCGTCAAATCTTTTTCCTTGTCGCTAAGGCTTAAGCAAAAGTCGTCATTTCTAGCGACAAAGTCGCTAAATTGGCAACACTGGGTGCATATCCCTACACACTTAAATAAAATTAACACCTTACAGATTAGGATCCTTAAACTGCTTGTCGACAAGAAAACTAAAGATAGTTTAAATAAAAATTACGGTGAGTTGTTCAAAATTTGTAAAACGCTGCCAGTTCATTTTAAAATCAAGGTGGTTATCTTGTCGGAACAATTTAATAACGAATATAACAAAGTGTTTTTTTTTTTTTTTATGTAGGACCACTTGTAGATCAGCTCAGTAAGGCTGTGCGTCTACTTAACCGGTCTGTCCTGTGGTGACCTCTAATAAATTAAAGGCCCCCAGCCAGGGTAACAAAGTGGAAGGTAAGCGTATATATATACCCAACACGTCTGTCAAAACAAAAGTCACTCGCTGTTCCCAAAGTGACTAACTACTATGGAAAGCGCACGCGTAAATATGTGACGCCAACGTTTTTCAATGATCTACCGCCGGAGTTGGTATCGCATGCTACAACCAAAAAACGTCATAGGAACATTTTAATAAAGCATTACTTATCAATGTGCCCATAGGAATAAGCAGTTTAGAGATAAATTTTATATATGTATAATATAGAATATAATAATGTAATAATATTTGTTTATTAGCATGAAAAAGGTGGTAAATGTATGTATAATGTAAGTTTCACTTTTGTTTTTGTTTAGTGTAAGTAATAGGCTGTAAGTTTATAACTTGTTAAATACCTAATTCGTTTTGTCAATATGGGTTATGCTTATGTAGGATGATACAAGATGAGCTGCCGACAAACTGTTTTACAGTTTGGCAGAATTAAAAAAATGTATTGTAATTTGATAATTTGAATTAAATAAATAAATAAAAAATGGTTAATCAGTTTGTTAGCTTGGCACAAATATGAGATATCATTATGCAGACATAACTGAAGCTCTATAAATGATATCGTGAAGTAAACATCCTTTTTCAAACTAATAGCTACGAAGTCTGCAATTGGTACTAGCTACGCTAATCATATCATTTTTAATTTGCTGTGGAACTGGTATAATTTTATAGATTTTATAGCTATCTCGGCTGGTCAATGGAAAGGTAATCTCGAATATGAAGTATTCTTGCATCATTTTCGCCTTTACTTTCAGCATACTATAAATATGTTTTAGATCAGACTGTAGATTGTCCACGGGCAATGTAGTATCCTTTGTTAATTGTCCTGAAATAAACTGTAGCTCGCGTTGTAACTGATCCGGTGTTAACAGATGAGCGTTAAATTTCCCGTGGTAGATATCCGTGACGATATCTAACAGAGTATCCTGAATCCTTCTTAGGTTTTGGAGCAAGTTGATGGTCGTGAGTGCTGATAGGGCAAAGTCTTGTATTTTTGCTAAGCCCTCGACTTCTTGCTTAATGACAAAGGCTGCATTATCTAATTGATTCAAGTGTTTGTTTATAGTTTTATGTTGTAATTGGATAGTTTGCTCGGTTCTTTTCAATATGTTATATTCAGCTTCGATGATGGAAGTCTGATTTCTTAATAAGCTATCATGATGACGCTAATTTTGTTTTAAATGTTGTATATCTTTCTTGTACAGGGGCCATTCCATGACGTGTTAAAGCGAGAGTCGTTCAAGCGAGAAAGAGGGATGAAGCTATGCACGCTATATAGCTCCATCTCTCTTTCTCGCTTGAACGACTCACGCTTTAACACGTCATGGTATGGCCCCGTTCTGCGAATCGCTCGTCTAATACTCCAAACCAGGGATGTCAGACGTACCAACTTCTTGGTATACATACTAGTTTTCAATGTCACGTACCATTTACCAAGACTACTCGGTCCTTGTATGCAAAAATACCAAGATTTTGATGGAAGAATCGAGTATTACTAACTAAAAATAATCAATTATTATTGTGTTTTTCTGAACATGAAATTGTTAAATATAACACACACAAAAATCGCAGTCAGTTGTTAATATATTTCTACTGTATGGTTGGTAAAACTGCTTGGCTATGGTTAGTCGACTATTGCGCCATCTACGCTATCTAGCCCTAAAAAAATAAAAATAACATTGCTAAAATTGTTCAAATAGTTCACAAGATAAATACCATATCAAATATCAAAAATATTATCGCCCATCCCTCAATCATTTTACTGATGATACCTATGAGGTGATATGCAACCTCTATCGAACTGGCTGGTTTACTACCTATGTCTCAAATGACATCGAACACAAATACTTGTGTCATTACTTATAATTTATTGTACATGTGAAATTTTAAATGAATAAAGCCATAATGTATTGCGGAATGGTTTAATTTACTACAATTTATTCATTTAAAAATAATGGAAAAATATCTAAAACCCGAAAGGTTCGAAGCGGATCCAACAATAAGCTCAGACCAATCATCAATATGGATCCACTGGAAAAAAACATTCAACAACTTTCTACATGCTATAGAATCAAAAGGAACTTCAGTAAGTACAGATTGCAAGTATCAGCTGCTAGTTAACCACTTATCGCCGCTCCTTTACACTTGCATTAGTGAATCGAAAGAATATGCCATAGCGATAAAGAAACTAGATGAGCTATTCATAAAACCGGTAAACGAAGTGTACTCACGATATCGTTTAGCCAAGCGACAACAGCAACCGGGAGAGTCGATTGATCAGTATATTCAAACGCTTAAGTTGTATTCGAAGAATTGTAATTTTAAATCAGTTACCGCTGAGCAAAATGAGAGCGAATATGTTCGAGACGCCTTTATCGCAGGGCTATCGTCACCGGGAATACGTCAACGGCTTTTAGAAAACAGCACACTTACTTTAGCTAAAGCATATGAACAAGCACGGTCTTTAGAAATGGCTCAAATTCAAAATGATAATTACCGACAAGAGCTAACGCCAGTTCTAAATTACACCACTAACGATAACACTACCGCTGCTGCAAGAAAACTAAGAAAATATGAAATATGTTATTACTGCGGAAATCAGCGTCATCAACAGCGCTCCGAGTGCCCAGCTTCTTACATTATTTGCACAAATTGTGGAAAAAAGGGACACTACTCTAAAGTCTGTCTTAGCAAAAGCCCCCGAGCAGCAGCAAGCGAAACACAAGACGAAGATCATGCCAAACACGCTATGGCCACATCAACACATACTTTTTCTTGTATATTGTCGGCAACAGATCTAAACAGAGCCACCACACCAGTTCTCATAAACGGAAAGTTTACAGCAAGAGCACTAATTGACACTGGCAGCACAGCAAGTTTTATTGATCAGCGTCTTGTTAGTCTGTATAATCTGAATATCACTCCCTGCAAGCAAAGGATTACAATGGCAACGTCTAACTTATGTATGCAAGTGAATGGATCATGCCCTTTGAGAATTACTTTACAAAACCAAACTATCAACGCCACTCTCATGATTATGGATGGACTTTGTTAAGATATCATACTCGGACACGATATCTTGCAGAACCACAAAGCCTTAGAAATGCAATTCGGTGGATCCAAACCAACACTCAAGCTATGTGCTCTGTCAGAAGCTAACATCGAACCAGTAAGCTTATTTACAAATTTATTACCTTTTAAGAAACCAATCGCTATTAAGTCCAGACGACACTCTGATTTAGATTCTCAGTTTATCGAAGCTGAAATACAAAAACTTCTTCATGATAAAATTATTGAACCGAGTCTTTCACCGTGGATAGCCCAAGTTC
Organism: Tholera decimalis; assembly: GCA_943138885.2. Taxonomy (NCBI): domain Eukaryota; kingdom Metazoa; phylum Arthropoda; class Insecta; order Lepidoptera; family Noctuidae; genus Tholera; species Tholera decimalis. The sequence goes on from OW964565.2 coordinate 32,909,303, forward strand.
TTGTTACATCTAGTGAACATCACAAAAAAAGAATGGTTATTGACTATTCTCAAACAATAAACAGGTACACCGAACTAGATGCTTATCCTCTGCCATTATTGGATGAACTCATTTCTAAAGTAGCCAAGCATAAAATCTTTAGCAAAATTGATTTAAGTAGCGCTTACCATCAAATTCCAATTTTAGAAGGTGAAAAACCATATACAGCCTTTGAAGCATGCGGAAATCTATATCAATTTCGACGTATACCATTCGGTGTCACAAATGGCGTTGCAGCTTTTCAACGAGCTATTAATTCCATCATACAGAAAGAACGTTTACAAGGCGTGTATACCTATCTAGATGACATTACAATATGTGGCTATGATCAAAATGACCATGACACAAAATTAAGCTCTTTTCAAAAAGTTGCTACTCGCTATAATCTTACTCTGAACTTACAGAAAAGCGAATTTTCGAAAACAGAGATAAATTTGCTAGGTCATAATATCTGCAACAACATAATCAAGCCAGATCCTGGGCGTCTCCAACCTCTTTTGGATATGCCGATACCTAATGACCGGGCCTCTCTTCGAAGGACCATGGGTGTTTTCGCACACTATTCGAAATGGATCCCAAAATTTTCAGACAAAATAAGATTGCTTGCAAAATCAGATAAATTTCCATTGATTCCCGAAGCTATACAAGCATTTCAATCGCTAAAGGCAGAAATAGCAAAGTCAGCTATCAATGTTATTGACCCTAAAATACAACTCACTGTAGAAACAGACGCGTCTGATCACGCCATAGCTGCTGCTCTTACCCAAGAAGGGAGACCAGTAGCGTTTTTCTCCAGAACCCTAAGCACTCATGAACGTAATCATTCAGCAATAGAGAAGGAAGCTGCAGCTATTGTAGAAAGTATAAAGAAATGGCGGCAATTTCTAATGGGTAAAACATTTCAACTGATAACTGATCAGAAATCAGTATCTTTTATGTTTGATCAGAAACACAACTCTAAAATTAAAAATGATAAGATTCAACGATGGCGCCTGGAACTTTCTAATTATAGATTTGATATTATATATCGTCCAGGCAAGGACAACATAGTAGCTGATGCCCTCTCACGTGCAAATATAACAGCATCAACTCAATCAATCACCGACAATCTTTTTGAATTACATAAGAATTTGTGCCATCCCGGTATAACTCGAATGGTTCACTGGGTAAGAGCTAAAAATTTACCATACTCAGTCGATGATGTCAGGCGAATTACGGGATCATGCACTGTCTGTGCTGAAATTAAACCTAGATTTCTTAGAACAAAGGGCACATTGATCAAGGCGACTGCTCCATTTGAAAGGATAGGAATAGACTTCAAGGGTCCACTGCCAAGTGTAACTGGAAACCATTACATGCTTACTATAATAGATGAGTACTCCAGATTTCCCTTTGCGTTTCCCTGTTCTGACCTAAGTTCCGAAACTGTTAAAAAAAAAGCTAAAACAATTATTTGCAATATTTGATACACCAACCTACGTACATTCTGATAGAGGATCCGCATTTGTATCAGCTGATCTGAAAAATTTTCTGCACGGAATTGGCGTAGCTACTAGCTATACCACGCCATATAACCCCCAAGGTAATGGCCAAACTGAGCGATACAATGGCATTATTTGGAAAACTATACAACTCTCGCTAAAGTCAATGAATTTGCCGATTAACCGCTGGGAAACTGTCCTCGAACAGTCACTACACTCCATACGATCTTTATTGTGCACAGCAACTGGATGTACACCTCACGAACGAATGTTTACCCATCCCCGCAGATCTTCAAATGGACATTCAATGCCGACGTGGCTTACGGAGGCAGAGAGAGCACTGTTGAAAAATAATGTTAGAAAAAGTAAGTATGACCCAATTGTCGAGGAAGTAGAACTAGTAGAGACCAACCCTCTACACTCCCACATAAGATGTCAAAATGGCCGCGAGATGGTAGTTTCGAATCGTCACTTAGCGCCGTTGGGAAATACTTTATATTCTGACGCTGAAGATCGCGAAACAGGATCTGACTTCAGCTGGCTTTCTGCTGAGTCGGATGAACCAGAATTTCAAATAAATGATGAACCAACTAGTATTCCGACGAACCAACCAGTTACTATTACTCTAGATCCTACTAACGTACAAGGTTCTGCACCTCGCCGTTCAACAAGAGAGCGACACCCTCCGTCTTATCTGTTAAAGTAGTAATAAATTATTTGTGGTTAATTTCATAAATAATAGTTTTGAGTCTAATATGTGGTAACACTACTTTAGTTCCGTTTCCTGCTCTCCACCTTTTGACATACTGTACTGTGCGTGTGCGATGTATCAACTTACGATCTGTTTAATAACAATAAAAGGCATTAATTAAAGTCTCTTTCACTTAAAATCGTAACAGGGTTATGTGCCCAGCTGGCCTGTGTTATTAACAGTTCGGCCAGTGAGCGTATTTGCGATTCGGTCCGATTATAAAAACACGTACGCGACGTGTTTTGTAATAAAAATATGGCGACGACCGAAGAACTTAAAAATATCGAAAAGCTCAGCGATGTTGAGACATATCAACTCTGGCGATTCCAGGTAGATATTATCTTTCAAGCCAAAGGTCTCCAAGATATAATTGAAGGAAGTATTAAAACTGAAGATAAAGAGAAAGCTGAATTTTGCAAAAAGGACGCACAAGCTAAATACATTTTATTGCAAACTGTGGACAAAAAGTTAATAACAATGTTGTTCCAATGCACATCTGCAAGTGCTATGTACAAAAAGTTATGTGAAATGTTCGGCGGCACTGAAGACAGACACAAAAATAAAATCATGCAAGATTTCTTTAACTACAAGTTTGACAAAAATAAAGATATGGTGCAAAATTTATCTCATCTGGATAACCTGGTATATAGGCTGCGACAGTTAAACATCTCCTTGGACGATAGCTTAGTGGAGTCAAAAATTCTAACATTTTTATCTACTGAGTATGAACATTTTGTAACGGCATGGGACTCTACCTCTAAAGAAGAAAAAACCCTTGCAAATTTAAAATTAAGATTAATTAAGGAACAAGAAAAACATACAAGTTCACAAGACAATGAGGTTGCATTTCGAGCATCTAAGTCATTCAAGAGAGCGGAGAAACAGGATTCACAGTCTTCTAATAAAGTGGGTAACCATTCTGATTATAATAATAAGATACGTTGTTTTGGTTGCAATAAAATAGGTCATGTAAAAAAAGATTGTAAGAAAGTATGCTCTATTTGTAAGAAAAACAATCATAAAGAAAGTAACTGTTTCTTTCGCAACAATAAAAGTTCTGTTTCATTTTTAGGTTACAAAAGTAACAATGCAGTGAATAATTGCTGTTATGACTTTGTTGTAGACTCAGGTTGTACATCACATATGGTAAATAATATAAACTTGTTAAGTAATTTGGAATGCCAAGAGACATCTATATGTTTGGCAAAGAAAGATGAAAAAATGTTGTCTGTACAAAGTGGCACTTTTGAAGGTGACAATTGTGTCTTAAATAATACTCTGTGCGTTCCAGATCTATGTAAAAATCTGTTTTCAGTTTCAGCAGCTACAGAAAATGGTGCCGTTGTAACTTTTAAAAATAACAATGTTGAGATTACTGCTAAGTGTGGCACTAAAATATTTGGTAAAAAGGAACAGTCAACAGGACTGTATCATTTAAAATTAAAACAAGGTAGTAGTGAAGTGTCTCTGTTAGCAAATAAAAAGGAAAGTGTCTATGACTGGCACATTAAAATGGGTCACCCAAGTAATGAGGTACTGGGGAAATTGGTGGACGCTGCTACGGGTGTCACATACAGCAAGGCTGATATAAAACAATTGCAGGACTTATGTGAAATTTGTGTCAAAGCTAAGCAGGTAAGGAAACCATTTAATAAGACTAGAGAACGTGCTACTAGGGTACTTGAAATAATACATAGTGATGTTTGTGGTCCTGTAGAAACCACAAGTTTTGATGGAAAAAAGTACATACTCACAGTGTTAGATGACTTTAGTCATTATACAAAAACCTATCTGTTATCAAATAAAAGTGAAGTTAGTGACTGCTTAAAACATTACATTAGGGAAACTGAGAGAGAAGTTAATGCAAAAGTTTCTGTGCTGCGTTGTGATAATGGAGGTGAGTACTCCAGCAGTGAATTTAAAGCATGGTGTTATAAAATTGGTATAAAATTAGATTACAGTATTCCGTATAGCCCACAACTTAATGGCAAAGCCGAGCGTCTAAATAGAAGCTTGATGGAGAAAGCTAGGGCGTTATTATTAAATTCAAACCTTAGCAAAGAACTATGGGGAGAAGCTATGTACTCAGCTACATATCTACTCAATAGGTTGCCATGTTCAGTGATTGATTTTAAAAGTCCATATGAAGTATGGAATAATAAGAAACCGGATATTTCTAACATAAAAGTATTTGGTTGTGAAGCATTAGCAAAAGATTTAACACCTATAAAAAAGCTAAGTTCAAGGTCACAGAAATTAATAATGGTAGGTTACTCTAAAAATGGGTATAGGTTATATGATGAAAATAAAAAGAAAATTGTATTTGCTCGAGATGTTGTCTTTAATACAATAACTAATAACATAATAAGAGAAGATGGACAGCAGCAGTTACAGAGCATAAAATTGGATGTAAATGTTGAAGATCATGGTGGATATCTGCTTACAGACCCAATATGTCCTGAAGAAAGCAGCATAGTACCTGAAAAAGAAAAAGAAACATTAATACAGGAAAACACAGAAATAGAAGAGGATAGAAATAAAAAGGATGAGCAAGTAATAGATAAAAGGACAAGAAGAGTTCCACAAAGATTTGATGATTATGTTCTACTCACATACCAAGAAGCCATGGAGTCACCTGAAAAAGAAAATTGGAAAAAAGCAATAAGTGAAGAAATAAAATCCTTAGAGAAATATCAAGTGTGGGAACTAGTGGATGAAAAAGATGTCAGAGATGCTAAAATTCTAACTAATAAATGGGTATTTCGAGTTAAAGAAAATGGATCATATAAAGCCAGGATTGTTGTAAGGGGTTTTGAACAAAGAGATATAGACTATGATGAAATCTTCAGCCCCGTAGCATGTCAATCTGCATTAAGGATTATATTCTCTATAGCGGTGATCAATAACTACCATCTTATGACATTTGATGTCAAGACAGCATTTCTAAATGGAAATCTTAAAGAAGGGGAGGTAATCTATATGAAAGTACCTCAAGGTTTTGAAGAATGTTATGGGAAAGTATGTAAACTTAGAAAATCCCTATACGGGTTAAAACAGGCACCAAAAAGATGGAATGAAGAATTTATTAAAATAATGAAGAGTTTAGAGTTTGAACAAGTTAAAAATGAGCCATGTGTACTAAGAAACAAAGAAACTACTGTTATTATTGGTATTTATGTTGATGATGGAATAATAATTTCCAAAAATAAAGAAGATGGCTGTAAGGTACTCAATAAAATAAATAAAATAATAGAATTAAAAGTATATGAAAAACCTAAAACATTTTTAGGCTTACAACTTACATATAAAGATGATGGAGTTCTGCTGTCTCAGGAAAACTACACCAGAAACATACTAGAAAAATATAATATGTTGGACTGCAAAGCCGCTGACACACCTTGTGTAGTTCAAGAGGGAATAGTCTTGAATGAGGAAGGCAAGAATCTTTTTCCTTATAGAGAGGCTGTTGGGAGCCTGCTATATCTTTCAACCAGAACAAGACCTGATATAGCTTATGCAGTTGGGTTAGCTAGTCGCAAAATAGAAAAACCTACTAAGCAGGATGTAGTTTTAATAAAACGGATTTTCAAATATTTAAAAGGTACTATTAGTGATGGATTGTTCTTTAAGAAAAGAGGTAACATAAAAGATTTAGACTTGTACTGTGATGCTGACTATGCCGGTGATTGTGACACTCGTAGAAGTACCACAGGGTATATTATCATGTTGGCTGGGTGTCCTATTGCCTGGTGCTCAAGAAGGCAATCTATAATTGCACTTTCCTCCACAGAGGCAGAATTCATATCAGCTGCAGAGTGTTGTAAAGATGCAATATTCATAAAATCAGTGTTAAAAGAACTTAATATTAATATTCAGATGCTTCAATTCTATATAGATAATCAAAGTGCTATTCAATTGATTAAAACAGGTATATTTAACAAAAGGTCCAAACATATAGACGTCAGGTTTCATTACATTCATGAACTATACATGAATAATGAGCTTCGTATTACGTATTTTCCAACTGATTTACAACCTGCTGATGTAATGACAAAAGCTTTGAACAAGCATAAGTTTGTAAAACATAAGAATACTATAATGTGTTAGACAAGTGTATTTGCTAACATTAGACAACTAGATGTGGCAGCTATATTTTTTTTGTTTTGTTGATATGTAGACATTGTTTAGTAGTCTCGACTCTAATGCAACATTGTGTATCTCATAATAATTATGAAAGCTAGATTTTGTTAGTAATAATATTTGTGATTGTATTCAGTTTAAAATATGTAGGTATTTACAAAAACCTTAACTGGTTAAAAACTTAACTGTTGGATGTTATATAAAGTGTGAAGATGTAAGTAAGCATACATATTCCATTTGTATTGTTGATGAATAAAATATATTGTTAAATATAATCTTGCTTAGAAATTTAAGGACTTAGGTACTAAGTTACATATAGAGATTGTTTGTATAACAATACTTCAAGTACTTAAGTGAAATTCTGTTTCTTTCAATAATAAGATTAGTTATTTAAGAAATTAAAGGAGGGTGTTAAAGTAGTAATAAATTATTTGTGGTTAATTTCATAAATAATAGTTTTGAGTCTAATATGTGGTAACACTACTTTAGTTCCGTTTCCTGCTCTCCACCTTTTGACATACTGTACTGTGCGTGTGCGATGTATCAACTTACGATCTGTTTAATAACAATAAAAGGCATTAATTAAAGTCTCTTTCACTTAAAATCGTAACATTATCTTCAAGACTATGTCACTTCTTAACGGGGGGAGAATGAGGTGATATGCAACCTCTATCGAACTGGCTGGTTTACTACCTATGTCTCAAATGACATCGAACACAAATACTTGTGTCATTACTTATAATTGTACATGTGAAATTTTAAATGAATAAAGCCATAATGTATTGCGGAATGGTTTAATTTACTACAACCTAATAGTGTCAAAAATCATTAAAACTTGAATCTCAAACTCAAAATGAATAGTCTCGAGTCTGAAAATGTTTTTTCGGCATCTATAGCCAGCTTCTTTTCTATTGTTTGATTAAGCGAACGAACCCTCCTTTCTGATAAAAATGTTGTGATATTTCTTTGGTATGTTCGATAATAACTGCTCTATATACACGAAATTGAAATAATTTTTTACTAGGATGCGGTTTCCGATACAGTTTATATATCAGTGGTGGCAGCGTGGCAGTGGAGCACAGGGGTACCAGTTATTCGCTTTCAATACCAGCTTTCAGACAGCTTGGTACAAGGATTTCAGGGTGGCCGTCTGACATCCCTGCTCCAAACAGGCTATTGGCCACGTAACCGATACCATTAATGAGCCCGCGCCGCTGTCTGGCGCGCGCGTCAAAATGCTGATTTATCATAAGTTGATTATAATGCTGTATTTCTTTGTAAACGTGATTTAATTGAAGAGTTATCATATTATATTGGCTGGTATCATTTAGGGATGCGCAAAGTCGTTGTAAATAATCCAAAAACTTTATGGCAGCTGTATTTCCCTCCCAGTAAGGGCTCATGTCATAGTAAACGATAAGATTCCATTTGTCTCGAATAACTTACAGGTTGTCTACTGTTTTGAAGTACAGTGAATTGTTGTTTGGCAACGAGGATATTTTAAAACCTGCGTGAGATGATGATATCAATGACATAAAAAAAGATAAGCGACATAACTACTGATACCAACTTAGATTTCATTTTACTGCTCGCTTTTCGCTCGTTAGGTTCTTTTAAGTTGATATTGGTTTCTTGACAAACCTTGTTATCTTACGTCATATTGCTTGAAGTAGGCGATATCGGCAAGATTGAGAGTTTTACAACCGGCCTTTTAACTATTCCGCTTTTTGTTTTTAGTGTGACCACCCGAACTAAATCATCTTGGCCGGGTGACTCTCTACTACTCTACCCATCATCCATTTTCCAGGTGGCAGGTTGTCGTCCTGGATGGTTACTAAATCATCGATTTTGATATTTGGCTCAGTGCTTCGCCATTTGCTTCTGATAGATAACTGAGTTAGGTATTCCAATCTCCATTTGTTCCATATATTGCTTACAATCTTAGCTGATAAATGCCATCTAGTTAGGGCATCTGTCTCCGTTTCAATTATGGTATTTCCAGACCTCCCGGTCAAGAAATGAGCTGGAATAAGAGCGTTTAAATCTTCGATGTCTTCAGACAAGGCACACAAAGGTCTGGAGTTCAGACCAGCCTCTACCTGTGCTAGTATAGTACTGAACTCTTCGAATGTCAATTTCTGCTCTCCGATTACTCGCTTGAGGTGATGTTTTAAGCTTATAATGGCTCGCTCCGATAGGCCTCCTGCATTTGGCCAAGATGGTGCGTTAAAGTGCCATTCTATATTCAAAACTGCTAGCTCTGCGAAAAAGTTACGATCATATACTATATTTTAGAAGGGGCACGCTTTTTAAGACTAGGCTTCTGATGTACTTTAGGTTGTTACGTCTGACTAGGTAACCTAGATAATAGTAGGTAACCAAAACTCTATCCCCAAGCTCTCTTTCGTAACTCCCTTTCATTCTTCCAATATTTCTTATATTTCTTTCTATTAATATTTCTTTTTATTAAATATTTCTTTCAAAATTCTTTCTTTTAAATGACCAATGAGTCCGCTCTTGACCCCAATCACACCTGATGGTAAGTGTAAGATGAGGTCTACGATCGAACGAGCGATCCAGGTCACCAAGATTTATCAATATCCTCCCAAAACTTCTCTTTCACCCTTTCTTATTCATACAGCATGGCAGAAAAGAGTCCGATGTATAGTGCGAGTATTTTTCGTGTCATCGATATAATCTATTCTGACTTATTATTCACTATTTTTCAAATATTTCCCGACGTTCAGGACTTATTTATTATTCATAACGAGTAAAACTTTTCGTAGTATGTATTCAAAATTAGTATAGAAGCCATAATAAACTAACATAATTAACTATCACAAATAAATTTGAATGTTTTTAGTACTTCCGTAATATTTTACAGTTACAGGTTGAATTGATATTTACTATATATGTAACTTTCTTTTTATTTTAAAAAATAAGAACAAATAATATTTTCAATGTCAAAAGTATCAAAACCGGTTAAGTCATTATATGTATATGGGGTGGCCATAATATGACAAGTAATAGTGCCCTCTTTTTTCTACACTTTTTTTTTGCCCAGTTATACCACCATTCCTTTTTCCATCGTTTCCACGGTATAAAACTTGTATCACCAATTTCTTTGGCTTTCGTATCCTTATACCAAATTTCTTGCAAGAACGCTATATTATATTTATTGTTCTCCCAACAGTTTATATGAGCGATAGCTCATATAATTTTCTCTAAATATCGCACCTTTAAAGTAAAACCGTTACTATACGAAATTATCAAATTTTACAGGAGAGCCAATATTTGAAACAGTTCAGTATCTTTATCTTAATCTAGTCTAGGTAAGTCTAAATACAAGTACTTTAAGATTTCTTATGAGTTTATATGATAGATATCTGTTTACTTTATGACATGTGCTTTAGAATAGATTTTATTTATTTATTTACAAAAATGTTTTTTAGATTTATATTTTGTTTGGTAACGATATGATTTAACGCTAGATGGCGAAAAAGACGATATTTTGGAATAGAATAATTAGAAGTTTAACCTGCAGTTTACGTATATTTTAGATTGATGGTATAAATAACTCAATTCGTGAAAATTTTCGTTTAGGTTTTACTTTAAGGCCGCGTGTCCACGGCAAGAAAAATCGCCGGGTCTATGCAAGAATTCGTGTCGTTTCTACACACGACTAGTGTACACTGCGTCGGCGCTGCACAAGACAAAAATCTTGTCTGCGCCAGACACTACTCGATCTGTAGGGGGAGGGGGGCGGTGTGTACAGTGCCCATGAGAACGTTTAAGCGTGTGGACCTGTGTTGTTTACGACAGTTTGTTTACGTTTTTATAAAAGACAAACGAAGTGATTTTCATACGAAAATAAAGGACGAACTTTTCCTCATACTGTCGCCTTTCAAAGTAGAAGTTAGTAAACTCATGTTTTTGACTTAACATAGGATGCACCCAGTATTTTCTCTTGGAGTTAGTTTTCTTTTTCAATTTTCTATACATATAATAGGCAATCACCATTTTTTTTGCGTGATTGTCAACATTATTTCCCACAGTTCACAACACAACACGACACGATGTACACCCTACAATGTCTAAAATCATGACTGAACGAAACAATTCGTACCGTGTACATACTAGATTTTTTCTTGTCTGCAACAGACACGACATTCTTTCGTGCACAGACCTGACAAAATTCTTCTCATGTACATGAATATTTTCATCTTGTCTGTAGCCGACACGAAAAATTTCTTACCGTGGACACGCGGCCTAAAGGTGCGATATGTTGCTGTAGGTTTTGACTCAAGTTTTAGTAGTCTCTGGGAATGCTTGTTGGTGCTTTACTCGATACCTCCCGGGTAATCCAATGTGATTGAAAGAATGCACTGGGTCGTAAGTTCCTAATTGCCTCTTATGACACCCACGGGATGAGATGAGGTGGCCGAATTCTTAGGCTCGAACAACATGGAAACTACAAATAGCAATGTAACAAAATGCTTTATGTGTAAAAAGAAACGCAGATTCTGTCATGGCTTTGGCTCCTTATGTCATCAGTGATGTCAATGTCGTTCTTATTTTCCCGAAAATGGGAAACCGGAAAATCCAATGACCTTCTATAAAATCAGATTCTGAAATAGTTTATAGTCAAAACAATCGGTACGTGCAACTGTTTAAGGTCATTATTTGTATAAAATAGTGATTTCACAAAAAAAAATTCAAAATATTGAAAAATGAAAAACAACAGTTATTCTATGAGTAACTTTAGTTCGTGACCGTACGATAATTTATATATTTTTTAAATTTACTGTTATGTAAGTTTTAATGTTTTATACAACGAATTAGGTTTTATATTATTTTATACAAATATATAAGTAAAAACTTTATAATGTGCACTATACCACCTCCACCGCCGCCACCAACACTGCCCGATATCAATTCGTCCACAAAAGCGGTGGAAAATACCAATGTTTACAAACCATACTTTGATCCTACAATATGCACTTGGGCATCAGAACACGAAGAGTTAAGGGAAGCGTGTACTAGAAAAAAAATCTGTTGTGATAGTCCTCCTTTCAGATACAAGTACAGATATTTTAAATCTATAAAACAAATAGGACCAACATGTGGATTAGTCGCTTTATCAATGTCCATTAATAGTGCAGTATCACCTGAAGAACTGTTAAGTATCGCAAAATTAGAAGGGTTCACAAACAATGGAGAGATGTTCAGCTGCAAACAAATGGTGAAGCTGGCTGAGAAAGTGTACGGCTTAGCCGAGATAGGGCATGTAACCTGTATATTGAAACATGGAGGCCTATTTAGCTCGGAGACAATTGAAAGACTTATGAATGGTGTTATTCTATTAGTTCCGTATCCTTTTAAAATGATTTCATATAACACACTGCTATACTCCAGAACCCAAGACTGAAGAGGGACTGAGCAGGCCATGTCTGCTATTGTAGCTGTTGGCCAGAATATCACTAGAACAGAGCCCTGAGACAGCTAGATGGGGTTGAGGCAGAGCAATGATAAGGTGGTGGGACACCTTTCTCCTGAATTGAGGAGATGATGCACACCATTGACAAAAATAGTGGCTTTTACTTAGAAATGGGACATTTAACAAAAAAGATTACGCTTTTCTTTTTTTTTTGAACTGTTAAACCTTTTTCGTTTTTTTTTAAATATATTATTTAATATTTTTTGTTTTCAGCCAAACAATTAAATAAACCTTTAACTCTTTTATCAGCTATGATGCAGATTGTGATCACTCACCGTGCCTAAGGAATGGTCGTACTGCACACTGGGCTATTGTTTGTGGAGTCATCATTGTGAAAAACCCCGGAGATGACTATATCAGTGACCCAAAAAATGTCTATGTTTTATGCAAACATGGGAAGTCCAATTATTTAGCTGCATGGAATTTATATGACCTTGCACAAAGTAACAATAACCTGTATGAGTTCTCTCCTAAGAAAGGGGCTGATGGCTTAGTTTATATCCTCCCTGAAGGGGGTTTAGGGGGGGAGAATGGACTGAGGGACCAATTTTTGATATTTGAAGGTTTTTGACTAGTGTTAAGCACAAAATGTTATTATCATATCAAACTGTATGATGAAAATTATAGTATGGATATATTTTTCAGCAAGGTGTAAAATAATTGCACAATGATTATACTGCATGAGATACTAAGTACTCATTATAAAATGCTTGATAATTGTTATAAGTTGACAATAAAGAGGTTTTTGTTATATAGGACCCAGTAGTTAAGTAAAATTCTATTTATATTTGAAAGGAATGTTGTTAATAAAAACTTGTCTTGCAAGTGTGTGATCTCCAATTAATAAAAATATAGTGTGTAATATCAAAGGGACAATATTATTTATTTTGTTGAATAAATAAATAAAATACAAGTTTGTTTTAATGCAAAATGTTTATTTGTACAATAAATACAAATTATACTTGCAAATTATGATAAAATAATAAATCTCATCACATTACTTAAAAATATCGTAATGAAATCATATTTTAATTGACTTACAAGTCAAATTAAATGAACATTAAACTCTCAATTAAACATTCACATTATTGCACAGTCTATTTTGCATTTTTGCGAAGAATGCATTGAATTCAATTAATTAAATAGTTAATTATTATTATTAATGAAACATATAATGTAAGATTTTTTTTTGTACTAAATTTATTCAACTTAAATGAACATTCCATAGCACTAATATAAGTTTGTTTAGGACCACCCCAATGTTGCAAGAAAAATTTCCTGATCTGGAAGAGATACTCGGGGCGTCTGAGTTTGTCTCAATACGATGGTACACATACCCTCATGGTAGGACGGCACGCATTGCTAGCTAGGCATTTCTTCTCATGCAACCGAGCAGATACGCGAGTGGCGGATAGCCCAACTCCACCTGGGGGGTGATCTGCCGGAGTGTCTTAGACGACACTCTGGACAAGAGAAGTTTCCCTATAACCAGATCTAGAGGCTAGGGTTAACCCGATACCGTCCCTTTGTTCCCTGTTCTCGGCTGCACGGGTCTGTTATATGGATCTGTCGCAGTTTTCGCTGGTAGTTGCGTCGCTGGTTAGCTCACGCTGGGCTAGCTAGTGCAGCGGTGTGCTCTTGCTTCTGAACCACAATCCGGGCCAAGTGGCTCGGGGAGCGATAAAGAAGGATCACCCGGACGACACGGCCTCGCCGAGCACGCTTCAGGGAAAACCGAAGTGAGAGTCCAGCCTGTCAAGGAGAGCATAGAACCTACGCACGAGATTCGCCGTAGCAATCTCCTCCCCCTTCGAGAGACCTGACACAGTGGTTTGGACAGCAACCTGTCCAAAGTCCACAGGATACCCTCAGATAGCAGACGGGGCTGTACGTATGTGGAGCGAAGACCGACAACTCCCTGACCTGGTTGACCCAGAAGGTGCCCCTAAGACTACCAGACATCGACCTGACATTGTCAGGTATACAACAGACTGATATACCTACCCGTAAAGATTGAACGGTCATAAGTGGTAGGGAACACAGAAGCCGGCAGATAATTCCACAGCTTGTACGCAGGTATAATGGGGACAGCGCAGCTCCAGAGCGTTCTGATTCATCAGAACACTTGGTACGACTTTGGTAGGTGGTCACTGAACAGGATAATTACAGGATGTCTTATCATGTGTAAGATGTTTTGTTATGTTATGTTATGTGTAAGATGTTGATGTTTGGCCATTTTATATGGGCATAACAATACATTTGTGATGATTAATTTACAAATAATACATTATAAACGTCGATGACGATTCTGGCTTTTAAGCTCATTTGGAAAAATAAATACAATTTTAATTCCATTGTAATAAAGAAGTGCCAAGTGAATCAAGTCAGTCAGCAGTAATGAGATCAAAATCATAGTTTCAAGAGCAGGGATGATTTATTACAGATGTCGCAGACAATTTGAGGCGATGCATGGCTTCTGATGATCGCCTTTAGCTCAATTCCCTTATAATATTTTAAATTATTAAAAATCTTTAACGTGCATACTCTGCATCTCTTTAAGTATTATTCAACAATGCCTCTTTTAAATGAACATTAATTAAATTTATTAAAAAGTTCATTTTAACGAAGTTTATAATATTTACGATCTGAAAATCCAAGCTAAGGCATTATTTTAAACAAGAATATCGAAACAAATATAGAAAATAATCATGTTCCTAAATATTTATTTTTTTGGCAATTTCATCAAATTTACGTTACTTATAAGAAAGAAATGTCAGAGTTGCACGTTAGATAAAAATATCATAATGAATAATACTTAATGTTAAAAGATAATGTCATTATATGGATTCGTTTGGCTAAGCCATAAACGAAAGCGAGGGAGACTTATGGCGTCGTCATTGTACGTTTCCGATCAAAAAGAAATATTTTATAATTTTACTTTTTCCTTCTGATACTGGTTTACACTGCCACTCAATGTTTTCCAGTGGAGGGTCTAATTTATTCTTTGCGTATTGATCTGCGCACGCGCATATACAGTTTTTCATAATCTTATTAGAGATTTTCAGAAGGATTTTGAAAGTCATAGTAGTTAAAAATACAGAATTAACACTGAAGAAAATATTTACATATTAATACTTTAATTATTTGTGCAATATTTTTGAATAATAAACCTGGGTAAAATGTCCGTCGGAGTATTAAGTAACCAAAAGTTTGTAGTCAGAACATACTCGTGGTCTACGTGTAGACAAGTTTCTTAAAAAAAAAATGAAAGATGGGTTAAATGTGAGATTTTACCTTTAAGTTATGCCATCAAACCCTGAAAACGCACACAGATAATTCGACGTCGAGAGTATTCAATTGGCATGAAAATTATATTTCATCAATGTTATTTCATAGCACAGAAAAAGTATAATAAGATAATCCATTATTAAGATATTCATCGATATTTCAAAAAATACAATGACTACACAGTTGGTACAATTTTAATCAAATTATAATTGGCCATAACGTCTCCTTATAAAAAGAAATATACAGACAAACCATTATACAGATCCTAATATTATTATAATCATATATTTTATTACGGATATAAATATGAAAGTCTACTGGGCATAATCTTGTACCGCTTATTTGATGGAATAATAAAAATAGGGGTCGTTTACATTTGATAACAAGACCCTAAGAATATCTACTACCGACGCTTTAGTCCGTAGCTTATTTTACATATTACAACATACAAGCGATTGATATGATACGCAAGAAAATTTCGCTGTTCTATTTGTCAAAAGATATATTAAACGCCATATCTATATAATAAAAATGAATCGCTAAATGTGTTGCTAAGCGCAAAACACGAAAACGGCTGGACCGATTTTTGTTGTGTTTGGTTTTGTTAGGAGAAGGTTCCTATGAAAAAAAAAAGTTGGAAAGGTCTCAAGGGTAGGGGTAGGGTACGGTAGGGTAGGGGTAGAGTAAGGTAGGGGTAGGGTATCGGTAGGATAGGGGTAGTGGTATCGGTTGGGTAGGGGTAGGATAGCACGCGAACGAAGTCGTGGCGGGTCAGCTAGTCTATTATAAAAGCTATGTGAAGGTCAGATAGTCACTCGAAGTAAAACACTATTACTCAGCTGCGGTAAGACTGGAAACTGACCCTAACATAGAAAAAGGCTAAGACGATATATTGCAGGAAAGGAAGGCTTCATCAACCCACAAAATGTTGGTAGGCTCAGAGCTGTTGTTTGTTTGTTTGAATACGCTAATCTCCGAAAGTGCTGGGTAGATATGGATGATATTTGATATGGAAGCAGCTTGAGGAAGGTTATAGGTTACTTTTTACCCAACTGCAAAAAAAGGTGGGTTATGATTTTGTCTACGGGAGCAAAGTCCTGCTAGTGAATTGTAGAGTCCGTTATAATTTGAATAAGAATAACATCATGAAATATTTTGACAAATAGAACAATTAAAATTGCTGCGTATGTTTAGAGTTAAACTGTTATTGACGCTATTATACAACTGTTGTCATGTCCTGATATGGTCCATGATATTTTTTAGAGTATATTGTTAAGCAATTTTTTCTCCAGGTTAGGTCTTAGAGGTCGCTGCTTCAATGCATTTTAATTTGAGAAAGCATGAGCTGAGAGAAGAGTTTATTATAAACTTTGAAATTCATTCATATTTATATTAACAACAGACATATATAATCTTTTATTCGAAGCAACATGGCATCTTGAGACAAAATGGCTGACTTGCGTAGCTCTCTTAATTTCTACAGGAAAGGGTGAGACCAACAGATATTTTTAAAAGGTCTCAAGGTTAAAACAGGTTGTAAAACATCAACCATATCAGGACATCACATGAATAAAATCGAATATAAGATACGGTTAGATTTATAATGGTAAACAGGCCTAACACTATAGTAACACGACTTACACTAAGAGCGTACATTTAAAAAAGTGTTATTACTCTGGAAAAGCGTACATTCAATAATACGCGAACTATTGTCTCATTATTTGTGGGGTACATCCCGATGCATACAAACTTGAAAACAGGGCATTCCCAATACTTTGATCTCAGACAAAGGCCCGATTTTTTGTTATCATATTTGTCTCTGTTAGACATTACAGTTAAATATGGACCAAATATGCTTTTTTAAATTTGAATACTTGATTTAGAAATCGGGTCTAACATCCAAAATTCTAGATGTTAGTTTAATCCCTTAATCCGCCATTTTATACCTAAATCGGATAAGTGGATATCGAAAGTCTTAGGATTTTTTAGGTCCTAGGACGACGGTTATCTCACGATGGAAAGAGAAATGATTAAAATTTCAAACAGAAAGTAATATGTTTGTCTGGATTTGAAACCACGACCTTACTATTCGAAAGTCCCACTACTGCTCATATGTATAGGACATGATATACAATGATGAACATACTCTAACGTGTTCATACTTTTGCATTAAGACACTACTCAGATATTCTTGTTGCTACTCAGAATAAAAGAGTAGTTGCTTGGAATAAGCGTTATGGGCTACAAAATACATAGCATAACGTGTTGAACAAGTTTTATTGAGGTTTAAACCACTTCACTAAAGAATCTAGCAAATCTTTTCACCGCGACATGGCTGTTGACTAAATTGGAAGAAGACTTTAGTGTCAAAAAAAGTCAAAGCTTAAAATGTTTATAACTATTTTGGCAATTAGCTTTATTTAATTTAAAAGCGCTTATTAGACTTCCTTCCTCTTCAAAATTTTCGGCCACTATCCATTATCATAATAATACCTTTAACTATAGATTAAGTGAAGCTTTGATATGTAAATAAGTTAAGAATAATATGAATTCTAAGATCAAAATATTCGGAAATCCTGTTTCTGTGATGGCCTCTGTTTCGATATTCAAACGCCTTAAAATATTAGCCTACGAGTGATTAACATTTTGTTTGATTCAGGCTTCTCTAACAACTAACATCGATATAATGTTTATAATACTGAATATCGACACTAGAAGCCACTCATACAATGTCCAATGCTTTTGATGAAATCCCACAATGGATTATAGACCGTAAGCAGAAGCACTAAAGTCGAAACCTCCATGCCAGATTTCGTCAAAAACGTTTTCAGTATACCTAACATACGTATACACAGCCACATATTATCTGAATTACACACATAGCTATATCTAAGTATTACACATAGTATATGTAAAGTTTGAGAATATAGTATATTATATCTATGATATCGTGAGACAGTCGTTGGCCTGCAGGGTTACTAACGCCCTCTACTGATTATCGCTACAAAATTAAACTAGCCGAAATAGAAAATAAGTTTCCAAATTGGCTCGGAATAAATTTCGAATTTCATTATTCAGGACTAAAATATCAAAAGTTTTGGCTTGGTCATAAAGTAAGGAAGTCGAAGACTTTGTTTAAACTATGCAAGGAAATCGATCAGGAAGATATTAGTCGCAATCTCTATAATATCTTTTAAAATTAAAAACGTTAATCGTTATGTAAAAATCTACATTTCATTCAAAACATCTATGACGTACAAAATTATAAATGTAAACTCCGCACTGCTAGCTGCACTTATATAAAATTACACAAAAACATGACGGCAACATCGCGTTTTCATTGCCTTACGATATTTAAAAATAAACTGCATTCACGAATCACAGATCAAAAATAAAATCGCGCACAACACTCGACCCAAACGTTTGCTGATATGTGCCGACGATACTCGTTCTAACATACTACCATTCACTCGCTCGATCACAAACAAACTTTAGCCGAAAAGAGCTTCTCTTTAGAAAACTTTCACCGGCTGTCTTCGGCCAAATACAAACCGACGTACAAACGCTAGAATTCGGCGAAATTTTGGCTAAATGTAAGCTAAGATTCGTTGAAAGTTCATCACACATTCACCTCAGCATGCTCTCGCATACACACACACACACACACACACACACACACATATATCCTCGGTGTATCTACATGCACCGACGTACTAACCTAAATTACATATTGGAAATGTCACGAACCATTATTTCTCGATATATACTGAGTACACGAATAACAACTACATTATATATATTAAATACGATATCCACTAATAAATGAATGACTATGACGATATAGTTAATGCGTTTGAGCCTTTATTATGTAGCTTGAATCACGACATCGAACCATACAGCATGCGTATATATGGCAGATAACTACTCTAGAGGAATACATTAACAATTTTATTTTTAACGCGAATAATAAATGAACTCAAGATACATAACAGGAGGCGTGTTCTACGCAATAATCATGGCAGCTCGACAGCTTAATAAATAAAAGTTTACAATACATTTGTCAGTTTTGTAAGACTGAGTTTTAGAGCCTCTGTTTCGCTTCGTGTTCCGGAGATAGCCGAGAGCGGGGCCCGAGCGGTTCCGGAGATAGCCGAGAGCGGGGGCTGAGTGGTTCCGGAGATAGCTGAGGGCGGGGCCCGATCGGTTCCGGAGATAGCTGTGGGCGGGGCCCGAGCAGTTCCGAAGATAGCCCGAGCGGTTCCGGACATGGCCCGAGCGGTTCCGGAGATGGCCCGAGCAGTTCCGAAGATAGCCGAGGTCCACAGTGAGTAGTAGCGGAAGGGGCGCGCCGCCTACGACTCCGAGGGCGCTAGCGGAGCCCCGCACGTGGCCACGGGGAACGTCTTCACGTGCGTCTGCCATTGAGTCGATAGTTGGAAGAACTTCACGCCGTTCAGTTCTGTGCCGTCAATGTAAACTGTAAAAAATAAACGAAGTTAGATGATTGGTAAAGTGAAGGAATTAATTGTTACGCTGTACATGTATATAATAAAAATGAATCGCTAAATGTGTTGCTAAGCGCAAAACACGAAAACGGCTGGATCGATTTGGCTGATTCTTTTTTTGTTGTTTGGTTTTGTCAGGAGAATGTTCTTATGAATAAAAATAAAAAAGTAGGAAAGGTCTCAAGGGTAGGGGTAGGGTAGGGTAGGGTAGGGTAGGGTAGGGTAGAGGTAGGTAGGGGTAGGGGTAGGGTACGGTAAGGTAGGGTATTGGTAGGGTAGGGGTAGTGTAGGGTTGGGTAGGGTAGGGGTAGAGTAAGGTATGGGTAGGTTATCGGTAGGATAGGGGTAGTGGTATCGGTTGGGTAGGGGTAGGATACCACGCGAACGAAGTCGTGGCGGGTCAGCTAGTATTTTATAAAAATATATGTAACATGTTCATTGCTGTTGTATACTTTTACATCTAGCTAAACGTAAAAGTGTTGTTAATAACCAATTTACAAAATATGTCAATAGTCTAATGGCTAAGGTGTCGGACTTGTGATCGAGAGGTCGTAGGTTCGAACCGCACCCATTACACTATTGCCTTGAACTAACTCTAGACACAAACATATTTAGTTTAGTTAACAAAATTGCTAGTAATGTGAATCCTACCACTCTGCTAGAACTCTTTTTTGTTTAAAAAAACGAAATTAGCTAATTGGTAAAGTGTAGGAATAAGTTTAGCAATATCTTGCTTCAGCTAAAAGATCTACAATCAGCAATGTAATTGACCATACTTTTAGGCGAATTGGTGCCAACAATGAAAATAAGAGAGAAATTTATGGTAAAAAAAAAACTAATTATGACTTAAAATAATTAAATATTATATTTAAATTTCTTGTGAGACTCGGTTAAACAAAGTACAATAAACCGTTATTAATTTTCAAGGGGCATTTCACAGATAGAGGTCATTGACGTTTCTATTTTTATTTGAATCGCATATTACATTCTAATATTTAGCTTTTGTCCAGCGACAAAAGATTTGTAGGTATGTGGGGATGATGATATATTTGACTCAGCCAGAAGGTGCTTAAGCCTCAACTTTTCAAGTATTAGTGGTTATGTTATGCCGTTGACTCATTGCAAGTAAATCTTATATATAAAAATCTATTACTGTTCGTTAGTCTCGCTAAAACTCGAGAACGGCTTCACCGATTTCATTAATTCTTTTTGTTTTATGTTCCCTCTTATACAGGGAAGGTTTAAAAGCTGAGAAAATATGGATGATAAAAAAATATGGCGCTACGAAGTTCGGCGGGTCTGCTAGTTTTATATAAATATTATGTATTTCTTTGTAATTATAACTTTCAAACTCAAAACGTCAGAAGTTAGTGCACGGTTGATATTGGTCGTTTTCTATCGAGAAGATCCGGCAAGAAACTCCACAGTTACTCTTTTTTTTTGCTTGTTTGTACGCTTATAACGTTATTATACTATATAAAGCTAAATTACCACTCACTGACTCACTGACATAATTGTTCTCCCAGATGGTGGATGGGGAGGTGGGTATATTTTGACAGATTCGTAAACAAGTAACTCTGAAACCTACGGGAAAAGTGCCAAACCTCCCCTTTTCCCCCCCCTTCTCCCCCCTCCCTATCGTATCTCGGAAACTACGAGACCCGTATTTTTTTTTTTTACGGATTCGTATAGAGGAGGCTCGGTAAAGTAAAAGCCATTTTTCAAAGTCCCCCCCCCCGCCCCCCTTCTCCCCTCCCTTTAGGCAGATCTCGGAATCTAAGAGACTTGGAACATTTTTTTTTTCAGATTCATTTAGAGGGGCAATGCTTTAGTCGAAATACTTGTGCAACCCCCCCCCCCCCATCTTCCCTCCCCCTCTTTTTTTTTTTTTTTTCACAAGCACGCGAGGTGCTTGCACCTCGCGCAACACGCAAATACTTGATTTAGAGGGGCAATGCTTTAGTTGTTTTCACAAGCACGCGAGGTGCTTGCACCTCGCGCAACACGCAAATACTTGATTTAGAGGGGCAATGCTTTAGTTTTTTTCACAAGCACGCGAGGTGCTTGCACCTCGCGCAACACGCAAATACTAAACCCCCCCATCTCCCCCCATCACGCCCGCCCATTTTTTTTTTTTTCGCAAGCACGCGAGGTGCTTGCACCTCGCGCAAGACGCAAATACTAGTTTTAGTATAAGTCTAAACGTGAGGACTTATTATTGGCTCTCTGGCGACTATGCTATTGCTCTTTTTAGGTTTTTATTAGCTGTAAGTCTTTCATAAAGTAAATCAATACATATAAGAAAACAGTGAAAAAAATTGTGTCTGTACATTTAAATTTTATACTAAAATAATAATTGAGGTGGGTGGGTGGGTGGGAAAGTCTGTCTGTTTGTACACACTAATCTCCGGACCTACTGGATGAATTTTAATGAAATTTAGTAAGTAAATAGTTGACATCATAACACATAGGCTACTTTTTATCCCGGAATTCCCACGTGACCGGGATTTACGCGGGAAATCCTCCCATGCGAACGAAGTTGCGGGCAGCAGCTAGTAAATAAATATAGCACATTTTTATACAACTGGAGAAAGTTTGTTATTGCGGCCGAGGCGGAGTTACGCCCGAGCCACAAAGCGAGGGGTTATGGAGCCGAGTACTGCAGTAAAAATAATGTAATTATCTGTGGCAAAATCTGGAATGGTAAAACCTCGTGTGTGAAAAATGAAAAAAATCCACGAGTGTGAAATACATTGCATGTTGAACCTAATCGTAGTGCGATAAGAGCCAGTTTTTGACGAAGAGTATTGAAAAGTATTTTGAAGGAGTGAAGGCATACCTTTGAGCGGCACGTTGTGCGAGCTCTTGGCGGAACAGATGAGGCGCGCCACCCCATCCACGGTCTGCGCGCGCCCTACCTCTGCTTCACCAGTCTTCTCCTTTTTCTTACCGAGCCGCATTACTGGAAATAATAATCATTTATTTATTAGGTTCACTAACGACTGTTTACACTGATAATAATACTTAAAAACTATCGATATCCAAGAGTGTAGTGTAACAACCACTTAATAAAGGTAAACACCATATGTGCACATTAATTTTATTTTAGTAATCTAATCTTAACATTTCTCTTTCAAAAATAATATGTTCAACTACATCTATGAACATAATATATGTTTAAAGCTCAATTCAATTTACATCGCCGCGGCATGGAATGGAAGCGACTTTTTGCAACGAAATTGTACATAGCATAATGAACTTTATGCCAATTGTATAACATACAAACGACAGTAACTAGGGGAATTCTCAAGAATGCGCGAGGATTACGCGGAAGACGCGCGATCTTTTTTTGGCTCCTATTTAGTTTGCATGTACAATTGACATATAGTTATAGTAGAGTAATAAACTACTAACAAACAAATTAGCCCTTATTTTAAACAGATTTAGACATCCAATAAAACATTCTTTATGGTTATTTTTAACCGACTTCAAAAAAAGGAGGTTCTCAATTCGTCTTGAACTTTGTGAAAAAAAAAGAAAATCCAAAACCAATAACACCGACTTCCGAAATTAAAGTTATTTTTGGATTTGTAGTGTTTTGATATGGAAGTCGGTTCTATTTCTTGCAATTTTTTTTTCTCTTTGTATTGCATATCTTTTTTGTAAGTTTTGAAGTCGGTTAAATTTTTTGTAAAAAAGTTTTCATACTAACTTTTCTGTTTCTTTTCCTTGGTGAGGTAGGTGATGCAGAGATGCGCGTTCTGTCGCGTCACGTGGAGCGCTCGGAACGAAGCCTTTATGGTCACTTTGCTGTCAGTTCCCTCGGACTGACGGCCTGGCACCTGGAAAAAAAAATGAAATAATCAATTAATAAAATAAATAAATAATAATCCCACTAACAAACACACACCTCCAGGTTATAGCTTTATCTACGAGCAATTGTTATAAGCTTACCAGCCAGTAATCCAGTTGTAGCTCCAGTGGCTCAGTGCGCGTTAGTAGCGGCAGTGGCAGCGGCAGCGAGGGCGTGAGGTCGGGCGCGTGCGGCGCCGGCGTGGCGGGGGGCGAAGCCCGAGCCGGAGGGGACCCGCCCTCTTCTAGCTCTAGCGACGACACGCCACCTTCGCTGCAGCCTACGCGGACCTCCTGTGTCATAAACAGAGGTCGGAATTAGGTAGAGTTATTTATGTACAGACGCCAGCACATGAAGCTACCCGAAACTGTCAAATTTTCCCAATCAAACTTGAACCTAATTTCTTTAACAATAAAGTTGAAAATCTATTAAAGAAATTTGACAGATTGTTGTAGCTTGATGTGCTGGCGTCCGTACTTACACTGACTTCATACAACGAAAGAATAAAGTGGATATGCCCCAAATCACAGGATTAATTTTGAAGAGCACAAAAATCCCGTGATTTATTTAGTCTAGGCTAGAAGCAAAAGTATTTTCGTATTTATAAAAATTGGCCAAGTGCGAGTCGGACTCGCCCATGAAGGGTTCCGTAGTAACTATAATAAATATAATATACTTAATATATTTATTTGTAAAAAAAAAACCTTACAAATTTCTTAAAACTAGCTTATTTACAATTTTTACAACTACGCCAAATAACTTTGTTTTTCATAGTATTTGTATGAATTACAAAGTTATATTTGCGGTTTTAGAAAATATACTGTATCTCAAAAACTGCTGACTCGATCTCGTTCAAACTAATTTTCGTTGAAAGTTTACATTAGGATCTACAACAAATGTTTTTTTTTAGATTTTTCACTTCATTATTATAGAAGTTAGAGGGGGGGGACACACATTTTACCACTTTGGAAGCGTATATCTTTTAAACGATTAACTTTATGATAAAATAATTTTAGAAACCTTAATGTCATTTTTAAAGACCTGTCTATAGATACCACACACGTATAGGTTTCATGAAAAAAAATATTTTTCAGTTTCAGTTCCATGTATGGGAAGCCCTCTTTATTTTAAATATTTTGTAATTTTTCTCTTAAAATCGGAAAGCGGTTCACAGAATACATCTACCTACCAAGTTTTACATGTATAGTCCTAATAGTTTCGGAATAAAATGGCTGTGACATACGGACGGACGGACAGACAGACAGACGGACAGACATGTGGAAACTATAAGGGTTCCGTTTTTTGCCATTCGGCTACGGAACCCTAAAAATGGCGAAGTATAAGTATGAGAATTTGCTTAAGACTATTAATAATTTGTATTGTGAATTTAATACTAATAAAAATCGTAAGTAAATTATCTTTGTTTTATTTCTCTTATCTATCTCTGGAGGTTTTTTATTATTATTTATTTGTAATAATGTTGGTTACACGGGATTGTCTATTAAAAATCCCGGGAAGATCCATATTTATATTAATATCAACATTTCGATGCAAGTACATAAATAACTCTACCTAATACCGACCTCTGGTCATAAAACACGCATAGGTAAACAGCTGAAGGCATAATTTAGGCCGCGAAAGAGCGTTTGATTGCGTATAGCAAGTTTCATCCCAGCAAGGCTAAAGTATTTTTAGGTATTTCAGGTTCGTTGTGACAATAATAAACTTATTTAACACATATTGAAATCCTACCTTAGTGAACATCAGTGAAGTAGAATGACATAACATTGGGAATTTGAAATATACTGCTGGTATACTTCAAGGAAGTATCCTAAGTCCAATTCTATACCTGCTATTGACTGCTGACGTAACATCTTATTAACAAAACCGGTGCCGACACACGCTGCCAAACTTAGTTACTGCTTTCTAGTTCAGAAAACAGGAACTACTTTATACTTTCATTCGATAGAACATTACGTCATCATTCTTGATCTACAAGGACGATGACGTATAATGAATTTAAAGACCACACTACAAAGCAAACTTGAATGAAGCTAACTTTTTGTGATGCATTTATCTCAATACAAGAGAAATCTATGGCCTATTGTGTTTCGCAGATTGAATGTTGATTATCATTGGAGTAATAAGAACTTTTTCTGGAAATCTTTCTTCCATCCATATAATATACTAGCTTATGCCAGCGGCTTCGCCCGCGTGGGAAGTTTTTCCCATGTAAATCCCGATCCCGTGGGAATTTCGCAAAATCCTTTCTTAGCGGATGCCTGCGTCATAACATCTACCTGCATGCCAAATCTCAGCCCGATCCGTCCAGTGGTTTGGGCTGTGCGTTGATAGATCACTACGTCAGTCAGTCACCTTTGAGTTATATACACTTCTGGACACATCTATTGGCCCACCTTAGAGTTTAGGTTTCGATGGCCCCTACCGAAATATGATTGCTAGATTGAACAAAAACTGTTGATGCAGTTTTAAACCTGATACATTTTACCATCTTTTTCGATCGTATAGTTTTAAATTTGAATTCAGAATACCATACGACATGGACCTACGCCTAACAAGTCGGATATGCGCCTTGTTAAAGGCAATTAATTTTTGAATAAAAAACATGTTTTATCAAATAAAGGTTTAATTTAATAACGCGTGTTGCCTCCATGGGCATCTACCACAGCTCTCATACGATTAGGCATAGAGTTTATCAACCGCTCTATGAAATTTTGAGGGATCATCTCCCATTCCTCTTCTATGGCAGTTTTCAACTCCTGCATCGTCTGGGCAACTGGCTGACGAGCCCTAACACGCCTTTTTAGCTCGTCCCACATGTGCTCAATGGGGTTCATGTCTGGGCTTCTGGCTGGCCTGTCCATAACTGTGATGTTCACATCCCGAAGATATTCCCTGACGATGCCGGCCGCATGGGCTCTTGCATTATCATGCATAAAAAGGAAATTTGGGCCCACATAGTCCGCGTATGGTATCACGTGAGGTTCTAAGCACTCACGAATGTATCTTTCAGCATTTAATGTTGGCAGCCGTGGTCCTGTAACAACCTCAAGTTGAGTTTTGCCGCTCGCGGATATACCGCCCCAGACAGTCCATGAGCCACCGCCATAAGCAACCCTCTCTTCAAAGCAGCATTGTGCGAAACGCTCTCCCTTACGCCGGTAGACCTTCTTCCTTCCATCATTGCCATGTAACACAATTTTAGACTCATCAGAAAAGAGTACACGGCTCCAATCTTGCTGTGTCCAATTTAAATGACTGCGTGCGAAATGAAGGCGCGCTGTTCGGTGGGCTCGCTTTAGTTTGGGCCCATTAGCTGGCTTGTGTGGTACCATATCGCGTTCTTTTAACCTTCTCCGAACAGTTCGAGCGCTCACAGATACTCCGTGGAAGTCGCGAAGTTGGTTTTGTATCTCAATGGAGGTAAGGTGACGATTTCTCAAGCTGGTCGTCACGATGAATCGATCCTGCCTTTCAGTTGTGACCCGAGATCGTGGCCTTCCTTGGCGACGAACAAAGCCGCCAGTCTCTAGGTACCTCCGATAAACATTTCGGACCGCAGATCGACTTAAATTAAGTTGAGCACTCACGTTTCTTTGGCTGTGTCCGGCCTGAATAAGTGCCACAGCTTGGGCGGCGACTTCAGGTGAAGTATCCATAGATTATTGATAGAACCTCACCTTAATGTTAAGAATAAGTAATGTTTGTTGCAAAAGCAAAGATATCAATCACTTTTTCAAGAATTAAATCCAAGTAAACCAATAAAACCAAGTTTTCTTAGTATTCGATTGTTTGATATCAACAAACAGGCTCCAAATTGTCTTTTGTTTCTTTAAATTCTGTGTTCGAAATTCAAAAAAAGACTATTGAATGAAATTGTGAATGTGCCAGGTTCAAAACTGCATAAAAACTTTTTGCTCGACCTAATATAAAATTTTAGCTAGGACCAAACGAAACTGAAATTACAAGGTGGGCCAATAGATGTGTCCAGAAGTGTATATTTAGATTCAATGGATAAGAGTGAGACTACGAAAAAGAACAAGCCTTTTCAACTAGCGCATACGTTTCAGTAATTAAAAAATCGTTTTGAATACATCCACTAACAAGTCGATAAGTTACATACCATATGAAATAGATTTGTGCAAGAAAATGTAACTCAAATCGTTTATTTCTAATAAACCACTTAACCTTAGTATGAAGCGTTCCCAAGCGTCGATTTCCTGGGTTGCCAGTATGTATGATTCTATTTTTATTTATTTTTTTTGTTAAAAAGAGAACTAGCAACGTAGGTAGAATTGCCATTACTAGCAATCTTGTTAACTCCTCCAACTAAGCTAAATATACTTGTGTTTGGAGTGGGTTCACGGCAATCTTGTAATGGGTGGGGGTGGGGTAGGAAGCCTCTTGATCGCAAGTACGACAAATTAGCCCTTATTTTTTTTTTTTTTTTATATTGTTGTTTTTTTTATATATATAATTATTTCATTATTGTAAATGTGAGGACGATGTAGGTTATTCTTTCTTCATTGTTTTTGCTTTCACTATAATTTATTTAATGATGTCAAGCAGTTTGAGTACTTGTGTGGCCTACCCAAAGGTCCTTACTTTGGTATTGTTGTACTGACAAATGCTTGCACTGTCTGGACAGGTCCGCTCAAATTTGCGTAGTTATTTCCTCAAAAGAATACCACAGACATGAACCTACATGCTTCTCATATACAAATACAAATTGTCTGGACTTTAAAAGAGACTTTGACCTCTGAGTTTGTTTCGGTGTTTCTTCTCAGAGTAGTCAGTTAGGAAATACCGGCCTCATCTAGCTAAACTAAACACGCAAAAAAACATGACGTGTAAAAGTGTTATTTATAACCAATTTACAGAATAAATATTTCATTTCATTTCATTATGCCATTGACGCTTCAATTTACCTGACCGTGGCTTAACATAAACCAAGTGCCTTGTAGTGTTACTATAGTGTATATTATGTCGTGGACAGTGAACCAATAAAAAAATTGATAGTTTCTTTTTTATTACTGATGGGCCCACTCTTGACCTCGATCTCGCCTGATGGTAAGCGATAGATGAGGTCTAAGATGGGACGAGCGAGCCCAGAAGATGCCTATTTACTCGTGATTTAAAGGCTGAAAGGTCATAAGTGGCAGGGAACACAGAAGCCGGCAGAGAATTCCACAGCTTGGCTGTGCGCACAATAAATGTGGAAGAGAAGCGCTTGGTACGACAAGACGGTATATCAACCAAGTGTGGGTGGTACCCAGCCGTGTGTCTGGTAGACCGGTCGTGAAAGGAAGATGGAGGGATCAGGTCATGGAGCTCCTGCGCACACTCCCCGAAGTACTATCTGTAGAAAACCGACAGGCAAGCAACGGTTCGCCGATGAGCCAGGCTATGAAGTTTGTCCACCAGCACCTCGTCGCCTATAAGCCTTATAGCTCTGCGCTCGATCGAGTCCAATGCAGCAAGTTGGTACTTTGCAGAGCCATCCCACAAGTGGCTGCAATACTGCTTTATACAGATTTAGAAGCTGTCCAGGCGTGAAGTACCGCCTTATTTTGTGTAGGATTCCCAGCTTTTTAGCTGCAATCTGAGCTCTGGAATCGATCGTTGAGCCGAAGTTGAGGTCTGACGTCAACTAGTGCAAAAAAAAGTCAGTTATTGATTACATATCTTTGAATAAACTCACCGCAATGAACGGCACGAACGTCTGGCTGGAGTCTTCGTCGCCTGACTTGTCCCGGTAAGCCACCATGGCCTCGCCGATTGGCACGTTGTTCACTGGACCAATGCTGTTCAGATACCTGCACGACACGTAACAGTATCTACCTTGTAAAATATGGTTATGAAATGGGCAGTGATTGTTAAATTGATTTGGCATAAGATTCAATGCAATAATTCACAATGAACACTAACAGACTTTTTTTCTAGTGATGACTGTAGCATATGCGAGCACGCGGCAAGTTTAGTTGCTCACCGACCTCGGTCGAGTACAGACGCGTGTTCAGTGTTTCGTATACTCTATATCCACGTGAGAGTGCAAAATGTGTTTTATTGGACCCCAAGACATTACAATGATGCTCTGAGTGGAGCGGAATGGAGTGTCAGACTCCTACAGACCTAAAACCTACCCTGTTCCGTCAGCTGCCGTTGCGTTCTGGGCCGCGGTATCTCATTAGAACATTCTCTTAACATCCGGACACTAACAGAATTGATTTTCTTATTTCTTTCTTCTTTATCTTAAATGACATCATTATAATTGCGCCACACAAAGGGAAAACTAAATCCCACAACACAAGTTAACCTCGTGTGGGGTCTATGGCCACTTTATTGCACTAAATAATTATGTATTCTACCGTCTCATTAAAAGATATTGTTTTTTAATGTATTGGCAATTGTATAATAATTGTTAAATGTATTTGTATTGTAATGTGTTGTATCGTTACCATCAGGCGAGATGTGGTGGAGCTCTCTCCTCTCTGTGGATAATGTGGTCGAAGATGAAGCATTCTTAACTAGAAGTAATCCATTCACTCTTGACTTAAAGACCCTTAGGTTATAGCTATCAGGAAATACAGACTCTGGTAGGGAACGAGAAAAGTATTTCGAAAACGTTTCGTATGCATGGATGGGATGTCCACCATATTACGATGGCGCATCGCCGTTCTTCTCGTAGAACTTTTATTCCAGATGGGGCACTCCTGACTTCGTTCTCGCCTGATGGTAACCGATAGAGAACGAGCACATAAAATGCCTGTTTACTCTTGCTCTAAAGGCTGATAGGTTTGAATTTGAGTCATCGTGGTTGAAAGGTTCGACTCGAAAAGAAGAAGGCTGAAAGGTCATAAGTAGCAGGAAACACAGAAGCCAGCAGAGAGAGTTCCACAACTTGGCTGTGCATGACTAATGTGGAGGCGAACCGCTTAGTACGACAAGACGTTATATCAACTAAGTGTCGATGATACCCAGCAGTGCGTTTAGTAGACCGGTAGTGAAAAGGAGATGGAGGAACGTCTTGTCGTACCAAGCGCTTCTCTTCCACATTTATTGTGCGCACTTCCAAGCTGTGGAATTCTCTGCCGGTTTCTGTATTCCCTGCCACTTATGACCTTTCAACCTTTAAAGCAAGAGTAAACAGACATCTTCTGGGCTCGTTCGTTCCATCGTAGACCTCATCTATCGCTTACCATCAGGCGAGATCGAGGTCAAGAGTCATTCGGAATAAAAAAAAAGGATCAGAAGGCCTAGTGGGAGATGGAGGGATCATAGCACAAAAAAGGATCAGAAGGCCTAGTGGGAGATGGAGGGATCATAGCACAAAACAACGACATCTAGTGGCTGCTCGATGGCGCTGGTTTCATTCCTTACATATCTGCGTAAAAGCAATCGAGAGCGAAAACTCTCCGGCTGTACACAATCGCCGAGACACCCCGAGACTGACCGAGAACGAGTGTGTACATGATGTTCTCGCCTTGTCTCGCCCGCTCGGTTCTCGCCTCGGTTCGCCTCGGCCACGTGTCGGTTTTTTGAGGCCGAGTCAAAGGGTCTCGTCCGCTCTCGCGAGGTAAACGAGACCAAGCATGTACACACTCGTTCATTTAGTTGCCCGCTTACTGTATTTGTGTAAGCAGCAGTAACTAAAGAAACCTTGATATGTGAATACTTACTGGGTTCTTTTGCGGTGAATAGTAATCATCCACCACCTTTGTTTTCGCCATGGTTT
Source organism: Tholera decimalis (assembly GCA_943138885.2). Classification (NCBI taxonomy): domain Eukaryota; kingdom Metazoa; phylum Arthropoda; class Insecta; order Lepidoptera; family Noctuidae; genus Tholera; species Tholera decimalis. Next base: position 32,940,613 of record OW964565.2, read on the forward strand.
AGTTTTTTTTTTTATGAGATATGTGTAAGTAATTATAATAAGTAACAGTACAAAGACAAACGGCAGCAGCAGTTTCTAGGTCCATCGTGGCCGATATCCGCTGTTCAAATGACGCAACGAGTGTGTACATGGTGTGCTTTCGTCGAGAGCTTCTCGCCCAAGACTCTCGGCGAGAGGCGAGAGGCGAGTGTGTAAAGCCGGCATTTGAATTAAGAAAGAAAGTTGTAACGTACCGGCCGATCCGTGAGGACATCTCGGCAACATCGGGCGCGGAGCCGTCGGCCGCTCGCTCGCAGGTGTTCAGCCACGAGTCGCTCGTGAACAGCGACGCATAGCCGCCGTCAGACGCCGCTAGATGGCGCGCTATCACACTGGGACCTGGGGGGAGATTTTATAATGGTTAGAAATTAATTTATTTACAGCTACAGAGGTAGATTTGTTATTTTAGAACACTTATTTATTTTATTATTTATGTACACACAGTAAAGTACATTAGGATAAGCATAATTATAATATTTGAGTACAAAGGTACTGCTTATTTCTTCCAGCAGACCTGCGAAAGGAGAAGTGAAAAAGAAATGTAGACAATAGTGAGAGAAATAAATATGAATATGTGAAGTCTAAAACTAAAACTAAAATATTAAGTATACCTACACATACTTATAATGCAATACAAATAACATATACTTAAATAAATACATAATGTTAGAATATATAAACATATAATATAAATATATAGATAAATAATTAACACAGTTAAGAGGAAAGGTAATGCCCTTTTAATCGACACTTGAATAGAGATATTGTTTTTAAATCACGAATGCTTGGCGGAAGTGAGTTCCACAATCTTACAGCATGGACAGAGAAGGAATAAGAGTAGTTCTCAAATGTCATTCTTAAATGACATGCCTGTAAATGTTATTCAAAAATTAACTCCAAAGAACTGCTGTAAAATGCTAAAAAAAACACTTTCTAGAAAGTACTACGATCTAGAAGGTGTTTCGATGCATAGTTAAAGTATTACTTTTAATGGTGTATGTATTTGTGGTGTGGCATCGAGTTGCCGCGGCTAGCATACCACAGATTAACCCTCGATGGTTTAGGTGGTATGTTTATATTTCTTAAAAATGTACTCGCATCTTTTAAATAATAAACGATAAAAAAAAGTAGCTAGTTTTATAAGGATGAGATTTAAGGATACTTATATCTAAAGGATACTAAAAAACTCAATTCTTGAACATCATCAAGCGACAGAGTACTGTCTAATTTCTGAGTAGTAGCCTGGAGTTTGGAAGTTGATGGTTGATAACCCTTGTGCCTTGGGAAGTACGTTCAACCGTTGGTCCTGGGCCTGATGTCTCTCCGGTCGTGTCGGATTGCCGTCCCATCGGACAATGAGAGTAAAGGAATAGAGAATGCATCTGTATCTACGCACATACTTTTGCACTATAATATCTCCTGTGCAGAGGGCTAATCAATTATCAGATTCAGCCAGACAGTACAGACAGATTGTCTGTCTCATACACCAAGATATTCATAACATGATTTTTAGTCGATCAACAAGATTGCTAGTAGTGTGAATTCTACTTGTAATATGACTTTTACTTTGAATATTATCTACTTAGTTTATTTTTTTATGCACCTGTCATGTTATCTCTTCAATACCCATGGTAGAGAATGCCTATGCCATTAAATCCGCCTTATTTTTTCTTCAAAAGATAACTAGTAATGTGGGTAGAATTCACATTACTCTTATTATCAATCTTGTTAACCCTTCCAACTAAGCTAAATATACATTTTTTTTACTTTGATATTATATTTTTAATCTGGATAATTTGACATTGTTTTAATTCCTGACTTTGTTTATTTATTGTATATTTTTAATCTGGATAATTTGACATTGTTTTAATTCCTGACTTTGTTTATTTATTGTATATTTTTAATCTGGATAATTTGACACTGTTTTAATTCCTGATTTTGTATTAGTTGAGCAATTTGTGATTTTTTATTAATAATTTAGAAACATTATTAACCTGTGTAAGCCCAATGGGTAGACTTTTGAGCACTTTCATATTTTTATCTGACATTCTGTATTTACCAAAAGACACACGAATAAATGATTTATGATTTATGATTGTGTCTGGAGTGGGTTCACAGCAATAGTATAATGGGTGGAGTTCGAACTCGTGATCCTTCGATCACAAGTCCGTCACTTTATCCAATAGGCTATTGTACATTTTGTGTTGCATAAAGTTTTAATAAATAAATAAATTTAGAGTTTTTTTTTTAATAAATCTCTGTAGTAAAACAGTATTACTGACCTATCGGCACGTAGTAAAAGCGCACAGTGGGCGCGTCGTGAGGTCTCCTTGCGGCCAGCTCGGCGTGGGCGCGCAGGGCTGCACTGGCGGCCGAGTCTCCGCCGCAGATGGCCACCCGGATACAAGAGCGACGAGAACTTCTGCGGACAATCAACTTTGTTATACCAAATAAAATAAATAAATAAAAATGTTTATAAGACGGTTGTGGAATGCATTATAGATTATGTAAGTAAGACAAGCTCGGTTGCTAATCATTTTCTTTAAAATGTATGATTGTTTCTTTGTTTTTCTCCACACGATGTACACATTACATTTATATAATTATGTATTGTATTTATCTTATACTTATATTTTAATTAGTTTTTTTTTCCGTTAAGTATGAGTATTTGTAGTACACTAATTTAGCCCTCCCCAATTCAATTAAAGCTTTTAAAGGTCTTCCAAAGGTTGTCTGGAAGATATCGCTCTCAGCGATAAGACCGCCATTGTAACCAAAGTTATAGAAATAAGGTTATGTAAGTGTGTTTCAATTTTTGGTTTAGGACACAAGTTTAGTAAATTACACAGTCAATTTTAGATAGTTGTTATAAATGTATCGCCCCAAAAACTGGTGCTGACTCCCAAACTAGGCTTAGGCTAGGATATTAGTTATAGTAAACAGGTTGCAGTAGTGGATTTTTTTAGACTAGTCGAGACAAAGCTCCAGAACCTTGAACATCGGCAACATGTTGCAAGTCCGTCGGTTTTCCATCAGGTACATTTCGGGGATGGAATTGCACAATCTAATTCCACCAAGCCCTTTACATCATCATTACATGGTGGACATCCCACCTATACGTACAAAACGTTTTGGAAATAATTTCATTGTGCGTATGGCTGAGAAGTAAAATTTCCTGCCGGAGTCTTTTCCTGATAGCTACAATGTGGGATCTTTAAGTGAAGTGTGAATAGGTTTCGTCTAGGTAAACGTAGGTACTTCATCTCCGACTACATCATCACTTACCATCAGGCGAGATGGTGATCGAACACGAGCCTATGAATAAAAAAGGGAGCAAGTTTTGAAAGGAACTATAAGTTTTCTTCTTCTTTTCGAGTCGAAGCTCAATCATTTTTGGACCAATAGGCAGCTTAGCTTGCTGCACAGCTCTTTCATTGTCCTCGTTCAGATCCTGCAAAGTAAAAGTAGCCGTGCACGGTGGATACGACAAAAAGTAGGCCATACCTCGTACAGGGGCTCTATACTTGCATTGCATCTGTTATTGATGGCTCAAGGAAATCCCATTTGGCTAGATTATATATATACAGTTGTCAACCTGGGCCCGCAATCGGTTAATTGATTTCCAGATTGGCCACAGCAGTTCAATATTATTTTACTACGAGTATGTTTGTGACATGGATTTTCATATGAAAAACTGAAGGTATGGTGGCCTGATGCTGTGCAAGTGAGCGCGTGTGACACACAATCCATCCATCATCTATTGGTCTTGAGCAAGACCACTACGCGCAGAATGTTGGATTCTGATGAAATCAGCTCTTTGTTGGTGTAATTGCTGCAAGGCGTTCCAATGCGAGGATAGATTAATTAATGAATAAGAGTACTATGCGTTTCAAATGCCAATAGGAATTTCAATGATCTTTATCTGTCAAATGTCACTCAAAAAGTACGGTTTGCAAAAAAACCAAACGGCGAAAAATAATAACGGTTTATTTCACTTTGTTTAACCGAGTCTCACATCAAACTTAAAAATAATATTTAATTATTTAAGGTCATAATTAGTTTTTTTTAAACATACTTTTCACTTTAATTTTCATTGTTGGCACCAATTCGCCTGAAAGTAAAGAGAACGCATGGCGCAAAGGCCCAGAAGTCATGTCAAAATTATTAAAACTTTATTTTATTTTATTATTGATAATAGGCTTGCGTTTGACCACCAAAATATGGAAAGGGGACTAGTTTTGTTTGGCTCAATATTTGTAAATAGATAATTCGCCTTGAACATCGACGACGAGTTGCAAGTCAATCAGTTTTCTATCGGTTATATTTCGGAGAGTGTGCGATGGAATTACACAATCTAATTCCGCCAAGTCCGTTCCATCATCGGACTACGAGACAAACGGCGTACATGGTATGGTAAATCGTTAAATGGTGGACATCCCACCCGTACGCACTAAACGTTTTGGGAATACTTTCATTGTGCGTACGGCTAAGGAGTGGAATTCCCTGCCAGAGTCTATGTTTCCCGATAGCTATAACCTAGGGGTCTTTAAGTCAAGTTAGGTGAATAGGTTACTTTTAGGTAAGCGTGCTCCATCTTCGACCACATTATCACTCACATGAGATGGTGGTCAAACGCGAACCTATTATCAATAAAAAAAAACGACGGTTTGCACTCCGGGAGTGCCGGCAGAAGTGAAAACTTGAATATTAATGTTGTGCATTTTTGATATTTTGGAATGGTTAGGGAATAATTTTGCACGAATTGCTTTAATTACTACTAGTACTATCATTTATGTGGTAGAATACAATATTTATTTATTGCGCTATCGTACACAAACATGACAATTTATATTACATTAAAAAGTTTGCGCAGGCATACATTTTCACCGCGCCGTAGAAAGAGAGGGGGATACTTCCTCTCCTACGCCGCGCCGGCTGTCTACTCTCCGTCCGTCTTACGTCTTACGATCAGGTCACGTGTCCTAACGCGAGTTTAACATTTTTTACACATTACAAAAAAAGTGGACAACGCCGCTAAAGTAGTTTTCACTTCAAAAAAATTAATAAGTCCTTGTTTTGTTCACTCTACACAAATTAGTCTTGTGCCTGCTCGGTCACTTTGGAGATCGCTCCGTACTAGTTCATTTCGGACAGTGAACTAGTTCAATCTATTCGTTCTAATAGCTTTATTCGTTCTTCGCTCTCGGCGGTCCTTAACTCAGACTCGGACCGCCGAGAGCGAAGAACGAATAGAGCTATTAGAACTAATAGAGTGAACTGTGGTCCGCGCTGTGCTCTGAGTCTCAGAGCACATCGCGGACCACAGAGCAAATGTAGGTACTATCAAAGACATCGTATTTATTTATCTCTGTATTACCACAGCGTAAACAGCTGACATAAGATTAGGTAATTTAAACAGAGATATTTATTACCATTGAAATGTGAATCTGAAACAGAATGAATTCGTATGACTTTGTCAACCAATCAGTGACTGTATTTCATTTCTTGTTCGCACATTACGATCGCACGGTTTAGAATGTACGACAATACAATGTACGAGTATGAAAAGAGCTATTACAACGATTACAAGCCAGCGTTCGGAAACGGTTCTTTTAGTACAGTGCAAAGATTCGGCTCCAATTCGTTCATCGTTCACGTACTACACAAGACTAACACAAATGATTCGATTTGACAGATAAGACGTCACAGTACGGCGCTAAGTTTTTGGTGGTGTACTCACTGCTTAGCCCTGGAGTAGAGCGCGTGCAGCAGCGGGCGGAGGTCGGGCGCGGGGAGCGGCGCGAGCAGCGCGGGCACGGCCAGCGCGTGCAGGGCCGCCACCGCCGCGCTCCCCGCGCCGCCCGCCCCGCCGCACACGCCCACGCACTCCGGACCCGCCGCCTCCTCGCCCAGCAGACGGGACACCTGATCCGCCCATGTGCGTCGAGGCTGAACCACCAACATAAATAAAAATGTCAACAGTGAAAACTCCATCTACAACGTGTAACAGAATAAACGCAATTCCTGACAGTAGTTGGTTCAGAATCCGCTTCTGAATCGATTTCCGTCATAAAAAATAGGTGTTACATTTTGACGGAAAAATCTTTCATTTATTTTAAAATGGAAACAAAGTATCATGACAAATTAATACCTTAATTCAAGGAAATGCGCTCGTGTGCGGTGTCGGCCGCTAAAGCTTTGGTTTCCTAGGATAGCGATGCCGACAATAGCGGCCGTTATACAGCGGTGAATGACGTCACTAGAACGTTGTCTATATAAACAAAATGGCGCGGTTTCCTAGAGAGCGGTAACTGACACCGTAACGTCAAAAAGCGGTGCCGCCATTTGCATGACGGCCGTCTTGTCGGTGTCAGGTGGTTTCGTGAACGTTTCCAAAGAGAATGTAATACACTAGATAGCGATGAAGCAGACAGTGTGATAAAACGGCCGTGGAACTTTCCACATGTCGTCACCGTAAAAACGGCCGTCTTTTTGCGTCCGTAATATTACGGCCGCTATATGACGGCACCGCTTTCCTAGGAAAACAAAACTTAACATTGCATGAGTGTATGCGTTTGCGTAAGTATGTCAACGCCCATGCGTTTTGCGTTTAGTAAGGATAACTATTTTATAAAAAATGTCTAGGTTTGGTTTCAATTTATTTAATTACGGATGTTGTTTTAGACTTTATAATTTAATATTCTAATTGGGGTATCTGAGGTATTGCGCTTAATCTGTTACACCTTGTATATCTTGCGACTGCCTCGTTACTGCAGCGCCTCAGAAATGTTTCAAGCGATTATACGTAAGAAAACGGCTTCACTTCTGAGGAGAGTAAGACACAGTACGTAACAGCATCCTGAGAACGGTGAGTGAGAGTGTGTCCTCTCCTATTATGAAGCAGTTTGTGCGGAGGGTGATGGGTACTAACACTAGATAATAAGTTATTAGGTATAAGTTACTAACATTTTATGGATTTTGTGGTCCGAAATAAAAAGATTCTATTCTATTCTATTCTATATTCAACAAACTACCGATACCCTTTTACTACCGGTCTACCAGACGTACTGCAGTCAGGGCAAGATTTTTATAAATATTATAATAATTTATTTATTTTATTTACTTATACAGGGTGTCCCAAAACTCAACGTCAAGCGGGTATGGGGCGATAGGCAAGGTGTTGACCGGAAATTTGACCGGAATTGAACCGGAGACCTCCTGCTCTGTAGTAATGAAAAATCCGTCTAATTTCGATAAATACTTTTTGAGATAACTCTTTTAGAAACTTTCAGGTGTTGTTACTTCCATCGTCAGCTCAGCACCACGAGATGATGACTATCAGACACAAATATCTGAATTGCTTTAAATAGTACTATTTATTATATGAAAAATAATTTATCCATGTGCCTATAAAATTTGATTTTCGATCGAGTTCACCGGGACCACTTCAGGAGTATAAGTTTTTGAAGCAAAAAAGAAAATAAAACGTAACAAGGATTTATATCTAATTTGGGACAGCCCCCATTTGCATTGCTATCTACAGACCACTTAGAAGACCTCTAAGGTGTGGCGATATGAATAAAGTAAGAGAGATAAAGTTCGGCCTTTTTCCCAAAGAAAGAACAGAACTTAGTACCTTCCAGGACCTATAGAATATACTGAAAACCACACGCAAATACTGTTTTTATTCTTATAATTATGACATTTCTTACCTCTAAGGTAGTAGGACTCTGCGCCGGCAGCTCGTGCGCCGACAGCGGCCTCTCCGTCCCGACGGACAGGGAGTTCTTCTTGCGCGTCACTCCTCCCCCCGGTATAAGATTACCGCCACTCGTCGCGCTACGGAATAACCTGGACCGCTTGTCCTCCTGGAACAATGGAATATCTAAAATATGATTTTCTGATTGGCGTAAACAAAAATCAACTTTATAGTAGTGCAAATAAAGTTGATTTCTGAATGGCAGTTATAGGGCATACTGTCTTTCTTAGTTATTTTAACACCACACTAATTAGCTTATTCCCAACTATGATATTTTAGGATAGCCGAACATCCAAGTACGGTACGGCACAAAAACGTGCCAGTAAACAAGTATTAGTTGAGCCCCGCTGGCACAAAAATTGTGTGACAGCGGGGCTCAACTAATGGTTGACGAAATAATGGCGGTCCTTGAGAAGTTAAATTCGAAAATCGACGAGTGCGGATGTTATATCGCCACGAGCTCTTCCTCTTTTTGAGAGACGTATGCCAAATAGAACCAGGGAAATTAAGAATAAATAAATAAAATAGTCTATTGGCTCAGGTATCTGCCTTGTAATCAAGAAATCGCTGGTTATAACCTCACCCGTTATACTATCGCCGTGAACCTACTCCAGACAAGCATATTTAACTTAGTTGGAGGTGTTAACAAGATTGCTAGTAATGTAAATTCTACCCACATTGCTAGTTCTCTTTAAAAAGTTTTTTGTATTGCTTTAAACTCGTGCTTTTGTCAGAAGAACTACCAACCCAAGCTTGGCTAAATTTAGAAACACCGAAACAAACTCTGAGTCAACGTCTCTTTTAAAGTCCATACAATTCGTAGTGATCAAATCATATGATAAATCATATGTCTGTGGTGCCTTTAGAGAACACAATCACACAGATTTGAGCAGGCCCGTCCATTTTTGACGAGAGTTTTGAAAAGGTGGAAGAAACCTGTTCCTAACAATGCAATTCCCTTACAGCGATTCTCAGGCTTGTCTAAAGGAGAGCTATTGAAGTATGCAGAGCCTTCGCTGGGCGATGTTCGTCCTCTTCTGGGCTCTGTGGCCAGAAGCCACTAAAACGAAAAGGCTATCTAAGTTTGAAGGCATTATGGATATTTAGGATAATGTTTTGTTGCTTATTAATTTAGGTAGGTCTTTAAACTGCTTTTGTTTAAATGGTCAACTTACCCTGATCTTGGTTTCATTAGGCGGTGAGCTGGATACGGAAGCGCCTGATACGGGTGCGTCGATGGTAGCATCACCATCACTGTTGCCATCGCTGGCACGCTCATCGCCCGCCGAACTTCTGACCGCTTCTGATTCTGTCGTCATAACACAGCTAAGTGCGGAGTTCAATAAGTACGTAAATACTATTTTTGCATAAAGGACAAGTGGTATTTTTTTCTTCTTTGCAGTGAACTTTATACAGGGCGTTTCTGAAGTGCTTGGTCATATTTACGGGTAATGTTCTGTATCTTATATACAGTAAAAATAACTAAAAAGTTTCAAATAAATAGCTTTTTGATCAGTCTGATGCTTAAACCAAACGCGTTCGCATTTATTCATGTTCCTTCGTTAGGCGTCACAGCCAATAGCATAAAAGCCAGTCTCGGCCAATATGTAAGGAGACTAGTTGGGCAGCTGGATCAAATGCTTGATCCAGAAAGCAATACTGTAAGCACGACACGCATAGGTGTTTGCTCTCACCGATAGCTTGGACCCCATTCTCGATAACCGTGGTCTATTTATTATTATTGTTTATTATATTTTTATATTCATATTAAAAATATAAATATTTATAAAAATAATTGACAACTTAAAATTAATTGAATAATAATAACATATGGCCATTTCTATTCGACAAAGGTGCCTTACAGACCAACATAACGTAAATAAAAACTCAATTTTTCCCTTGTGGGAGATCTGTATTTGTGATCGAGTCAAATTTATTGTTATTTTTTCAATTACTTCGTTACTGTATATCGGATATAGAATATCACCCTGTATAGAGCAAATTTTTTGTTAGTTATTATTTTTCTTTCATTATTTAGGGCCTGAAATAGACTATAGTTTCAAACTTTTTATCATATAAAAAATAACACAACAGAAAATTATCATATCGGGTTAAACTTCTGAAAGAATGAAAAATTATGCACAGGATATTGCAATAGTTAAAAAGTATAGGATTTAAATAAGTAATTATTATAAGTTGAACAAACCATGCAACCGTGCCACCTGTATCGAGTGGACGCGAGTGAAGACGGAAAGCAGTGATAGTGATAATAATAATAACATAAAACAAACAGACAGAAGCACGCTAATAGTTCGTAAAAACTAAATCATTTGATAGAGATTGTGAAAGTAAAGTGTTAAATAAAGCGAGAAGAATGTATGGAAATGATCACATTTTTATTAATTATATATCATGATTAGCTTTGTGTTACGTCACAATCTCATCAAATAATGGAACTTACTTCTTTTATTTAATGTACTAGACGGGAACAGATAAATATTTGAAAATGCTAGCTTCTTTGTGTAATAGTTGTAAATATTTTTTTGATTAACCCTTCTTTTGCTCAGAGAGGTATAAAATCTTTAACCCGTAATTTACATGTTAGGTTTGATAAACCATTGTCTTGACAACATACAATCTCTAATTCTGTACAAGACATTGTATTGTAAATATTTCGTTTAAAATATGTTTTTCAAATCAATCATCCCCGTCTAGTATATTTTATCCAAAGACGGGTACATAAACTTACAAGCTTATAAACTTCACAGACTTAGAAGCCCATCGACCATAGACAAAATCCATAGACTGAAGATGGCTTTGACTGTCAAGTCTATAGATTCATAGACCATAGCACTCTCTTAGAATGAAAGTGGTTTTTTTAAGTCATCATAGGCTCGCGTTTTACAACTCTCTCTCAACTGATGGAAAGAGATGGTGTGGTCGAAGATGAAGCAAAACTTAAAGACCCCCAGGTTATGACAATCAGGAAATAAAGCTCTAACGCGATACTGCGACCCCGAATCACAATGGTAACTGAAGAAGCAGGGTGGGTTTTAGTCAGTAGAAGTCTGACACTCCCTTCGGCTTCAACCAGAGCTGGAGGGGTCATTTGATGATATGCCACAGAAAAAGGAATGTGTAGAGGCTCCAGAGTGGTCTTTTGATCTTGCTATGTTGATCACCAGGGTGGTTTTAATGAAGTAAGAACCCAAACTGATCTTCTACTAAAAGTTCAGGCGCTTTTTGAAAGTTTCTTCCAAAAAAAAAAGATCTCATTCATTCTAAGAGTGCGAACGAGTCCACCAACCAATAAGGTCATTGACCATTGAGTCCATATGCCTTTTAGTCGCTTTAGGCAACATATTTTGATTACCTGTCAGTGTTTGTGTAGCGAGATGCTTCTCCCTGAGCGCGCTGAGTTCCGCCCCCGATGCGACGCTGGCGTGCCGCATCACTGCACATGCCCCGCCTTCAATACCGCGTGCAATGTGGAATACCGTGTTCGAGCAATATGGTAGGTAGTTAACGGATCCATGTTTAGTATGTCTGTCTTATTGGGTGTAGTATGTATGTGTTATCTCAAGGTCGATTTAAATCAGACGAGCGAATGCTCATCCTACCCCCACTATGTCAAATTATTTTGGTGTAAATTTCGTTCGCAAAGATTCTATGGAATATTCTAAGAATGCTCGCTCGCTCGATGTAAACGGCGCTAGAGCGCGCGAACAGTTGCTTCGGGCGTTCTTGCGTGTTCGGACGTGCTCGCGCCCCTGAGCGGTCTCTTCAAAGTGTTCTTGTGTTCTAGCGATTGTATACATATCTTATCGATTAAATTATGGATTGGGACCACTTTCTTATTGTTGTATTTTACATTTATAACCCACCAACGTCTCTTCCTTCTTTTATTTTTAAGTTTTTGCGACAAAATAATAAATGCAGTACTTGCAATTATGATATCGCTGTCAGAGCCAGACATAGCGAAGCACTACCAATACAAACCACAGAATTGACACGAATGAGCAAACAACAGATGATCTAGCTTTCGTTTACTCTAAAAGATTACGAAATAATGCTCTTGTTCTAGCTCTAGCTCTTTGTTCGTTTGATGTAAATCGACCTTAAGACTGTAACCTACAAGGTTCCTATATAATTTTACCAATATAGATTGTATTGACTACAAAAGAGACTTTGACCTCTGAGTTTGTTTCGGTGTTTCTTCTCAGTTCTCAGTTAGGAAACACTGGTCGCACCTAGTTTAAATTTACGAATAAAAATGACGTGTCAAAGTGTTATATAATATCCAATTTGCAAAATAAAGATCATTTACCTAGGAGACTAGGCTTGGATTAAAAAGGTTTGTATTTAATGGCTCTTTGCAGGAGTAAAAATCGAATCGGCCACTTCTAGTTTATAATACTTTATGTATGTATGTCTTTTGCTTGTACCTACGTATTTGGCATTAAAATACGAAATTACTAATTTATGCGTCAAATAATAATGCATACATTATTCGTTTTACCAAATATGTGACTCACGTCAATAGTATTCCACCTCGCACACAAACTAATCTAATGCACACAGCGTTACAAAACAAAACATAAAATATATCAATGTATATGTTTTCCATTAAAATGTATGTAAGCAAAAACAAAAGTGAAGCGATTACGTCACACAATGCATCTTCGAATGTATGCTTCGATGCTCAGGCAATTAATTTGTTACTGATTATATTGTTTACCATACACTAGTTAATTTTATCATAAATGAGTGAATATGTATATATGTTGTGTAGCTCTTGGTCTAACTTTTGAAAATAGAGACCAAATCTATTAACTGTCTTACGATAAAAAGTTGATGCAAGGTTTAAAGAAATAAAAAACGGTTTCAAAATTGACATTAAATTTATTGTAAATAAAAAATAGAAAATTCACAAAACAAAAACTAAAATAACAATAATACAATATCACAAAAATGTAAACGTTTTTCGGAAAAAAAAAACAGTTAACAATTTTCAAAAATTTGACCGAGAGCTAGGCAACATATTTTTCAACATTTCTGACATTGTATTATGTCACCGGGAGGTACGTACCATTGGAATGCCTGTGGTGCTCCTGATTGGCGAGGCTTCGGGAGCTGCTGAAGAAGGGTCTCAGTGAGGGTTTGGGGGTGGAACCGATGCTGATGGTATCCATCTGGTCCGGACCTGAGTCCTCGCCCTCACCGCATGATAAGGATTCAAGTTCCTGTAACAGTTATAAGGTATGCTAAAAAAAATGTTCATATTAAGGATGGAATTCTGACAAGTCTTATTTTAATTTCAATTTCAACTAGTTTCTGCCCGCGACTTCGTTAGTTGTTCGCTAGCCTATGTGTTATTCCAGGATGTCAACTATCTAATTACGAAATTTCATTCAGAACCGTTCAGTAGTTTTTGCGTGAAAGAATTACAAATATCTATACATCTATACATGCTTCCTTACAAACTTTCGCATTTATAATGTCAGTATGATAAGTTCAAGTCTAAGCACCTTTTGTGGAGCCTATAAATTAACGCAGCTTTGAAGGCAAATAGCACCATGACTAAGATGTCGGACTTGTGATCGATAGGTCGTGGGTTCAAACCCAAAAGCATATTTAGCTTAGTAGGTGGCGCTAACAAGATTGATAGCAATATGAATTCTACCCACATTGCTAGTTCTCTTTATAAAATAGAAAAAAAAAGCTTAAGCATCGTAACGTATCGTAAGATAGTACCGTGATAGCATTTAATCTCAGAAAATACCACGCTAGTTTAACCTCTCAAGGACCGCCATTATTTACGTCAACTATTAGTTGAGCCCCGCTGGCACACAAATTTTGTGCCAGCGGGGCTCAACTAATACTTATTTACTGGCACGTTTTTGTGCCGCTGGGGCTCTAGAGGTTAAAGAACCTCAAATATTTTTTTAATGATAATAGGCTCACGTTTGACCACCATCTCACCTGATGGTAACTGACGATACTGTCGAGGATGGAGCACGCTTAAAATTGAAATTCCTGTATACGTTCTCGTTATTGTTGCAGCAACCAGACTTGTAACCGTACCTGGAACAGTTCATCGATGTCATGTTGCGCGTGATGCGTGTCCCGTGTTGCGCCACGCTCCGACAGTTCCTCGGGCACGCGGAACCGCCGCAACAACGCCGCGAACTTCTGCTTCAGGTTGCGTTGCTGTAACATGTTGTGTAACGTTAGTTAAGTATATGTAATGTATGTTTGCGAAGGTGGTGCTGTTTTTAGTGAGAACAGTAATCAAGTTGACTAGGATTGTAAGTGAGCACTGTGCGAGAAATATTTAAATGATTGTATATTTCTATGTGTCGGTTTTCAAGTGATGTAACTACTAATACTACTGTGAAGAAGTCATAAGTTTTTATGCTAACATGGTCACTAGCAGTGTCATTAGAACTTAAAACGGGATATTCGCTGTGTATTTATTGCTTCGATTTTTCGTTATTTCGGCACTGTTGCAAGCACCTTGATCACGGAACAATAAATACACATGGTAAATATGTTCTAACGATACTGTAAGAATATGTTGAAAGTATCTTTTAATTTTGTTTTCTATGCGTAACTAACTATGAATGAAATTGTATTAATTTATTTTTATATACCTACATAAGCTGAATTAGAAATTCATTCATCAATTTCTAACTTAAATCTAATCGAAATGCTACTGATAATGATTTTATTATTATTTCTTTATAATCTTATCGTTACAAAAACTTTGATAACAGACTATTGACACATCAATTCAACTGTTTTTTTTATTGTTTCCTATGGAACCATAGCATTGAACTATGAACGGTATGTGTAAGCTATTTAGCCTTGAGCATAATTTGGTGCATTAAGAGATAATTAAAATAAAGATAAGTGACGATGGGAAACAAAAATGTTTATTTAGTCTTCAATATTGTTTAAATCACGGTAGCCCTACCCACAAATGGAATGTTTAATCCTTAAAGACTTATTTAATTAAAATTCCGCTACACTCTTTTACACTTTTATATAACACACATGTCGATCTGAAATATAACTTAACAATAGAAGAAACCAGAAACCCTCTTTTTCCCAGCAATAGGACAACACAGGTTGCCAAAACTAAACACAGATTAACGACACACACACACACGCAACACAACACAATCCACACCCCACTACACAAAATACACACACAATTATGCGCAAGTGCACAGACAACAAATACATACAGTTTTCACCTCCATGGACCGAACGCTACTGAATGCACACCGTCTCGGGCAGAGTTAATCTAATCTAGTTGTGATAAGCTCACAAACAACGTGACATAATATTTATACTACTTAAATGATATGACGCCATCTTGTTTGTAATTAGAGAACGGCAGAGGTCGTTAGTTCGAATTCTGTTTGTGTCTATTGACTTTATACGACGTCAGGAATTTAGTTTCCTCATAGTTTAGAATAGGTAGGTTATATGTATACCGTAATAGAAGGCTATTACTGTCCGTGGAAACAGTGGAATGCAAATTAGGACTGCAGTCTCCTACTAAGATATACCTGAATAAAAGTATATTAGCATTTGGACTGACTGACTGGAGTAGATTGAACTAATAGACCTCATGTTGATTAGCCGTGGCACGATAAATCGGGATATGAGGCTACGCTCATATCGTATCTATCTGACTTATCTACTAAACGCCTTTCATGCATTTTTTCAACCCGGAACAAATATTTGTAGGCCATAGAAATTGGTTCCGATGAGGGAATCAAATCCGCTATACGCAGCGCAGGATCCAATTACTCAACCACTGCGCCAACCTTGTCGTCAAAAAGGAAAAGATAATTTCCGATAAAAAAATATGTTGAATGAAGATTCTCTGAAGAATTATAGTATTTAAGCGGTGCCCTAGAGTATGATACAATAGTTTTACAGAACAATATCTAACTACATACCAATACATGATGCATGCTTTTACAAACTAGAAGACCACATTTCTACGGGATGAGAATAGAAATTTAAGCCTTTTAATGCTATTATTACGGTACAATTTTGATTGAGTATGAGCACTGTTCCTGTTAGAACTCAGTTCTGGATATTATAAAGTAAGTCTCGTTTAAGATTGCGTTGAGACATTAATGACTAAAGTAAAATATATTAAAAGTTAAGTAACACCACAGCAAAAACATGCACAACAAAATATAAAGTACAGTTCATACTCATATCTCTTCAAAGCTTTTCAAAACTGGAAAAAATATTCAATTCTCAGGTGTATAAATTGCACGTGAGTTAATTTTTGATCTTATTTTAAAGGTCGTATGAGTGCAAACCATATCGACGGAAGAAAGCGATTTTTTGATCATCTCAAGTATTTCAAAATATCCTTTCGTAAATGTATAGATAGTTGGTTTTAAGTTGAAATTTGTTGCTGTAAAAAGTCGAGACATGACCATTTGAAGCAGCTTGTTTTTCTTATCAATTGTACAGTCGAAAGTAAAATTACTTTCGAAAATTGGTCTTAATTTTATGACCAATTTCCAAGATAAGACATTTTCGCTTTCTGCCGTTGATATATTAGACATTACTGTATTTAGAATTTATCGGCATGAATAAGGCTTTTCAGTACAATTTCTATTCTCATAGTACAGTACACTAAGCGTGCGTGCGCAAGCGCTCACCGCGAGCTTCCCGCGGCTGCCTTTGCGTTTCGCGGCCGCGTTCTCTAGCTCACTGTCGCTGTCCCTGTCGTTCGCCTTAGAGTGCATATAGCTCTGTCTCTTTCGCTCGCGCTCCATGAAGCTCAAGTCCCGAGAACGGGACAACTGCGTGCAATGCAACGCCTATTACGCACAAGCTTTATCTTCTACTTAAATATTTTATAAGCTATAAATAATAAAATAGTATTAATTACATAGATTATTAAAGTATAATCTTTGGCCTGAAAATCATAAAAATATAGTATACATATGGAAAGCTCCCTGAAGCAAAAGCGTACTTTTAAAACATGCTGTTTTATTCCAATTTTAAATATTCTTTAATACAACAATAATTTATCTTGTACTTTTATTTATTGATACCTACAAACTACTAAACATTCTCCTTATACTGCTTAACAAAATAAATTTAATTTGATTTAGATTCTTAGTCAGAGAGCTAGGAGGTAGATTTTTATTATGAAATATCAAAAAAGATACTAATTTAATATTTAAATTAGTTCATAAAGTTCTGGTACAATTGATTATAGACCTTATTACCTTGGTGTAAGAGAGATCAGTTTTGTTGAAGCCCAGCTGGCGATGCGCGCGCCGCCTTGCGGGCGCTCCGTACGTCATCTCGTCGGCTTCCTCTACTGAGCTGAATTCACCTTCTTCTTCTTCGTCTGAGTAGCCCCGTTCTGTAATTACAGAAATTGATTTTTAGTGATATAAGTTGTGTCGCAAAGTACAACTTTGAATGAATGTTTTTATTGTATTCTATGCTATCTCTGGCATTAAGTATAAAGAGATATTTTTTTATAAGTAGGGGTAATTTCCGGAACTAATGATACAATTCTTTTTTTTTTTTCATTTGTAGCATGGTGCATTATTGGTGAGTGCAATAGGCAACAAATTATTTCGAAATCCAAGCGGGCGAAGTGCTGGTAACTAATAAGACAAATGAAAAATGTAAAACTGCGACTCCAGCTAAGTTAAACGTTTAGCAAGCATTTGCTCGCGACTTTGTTCGCGTGGGAAGTTTTTCTCGTGTAAATTCCGATCCCGTGGAAATTTTGCAAAATCCCGTCGTAGCGAGCATCTACGTACTAAAAGGAACCCCCATGCAAAATTTGAGAGTCCTACTATTTCAAGTTTCTGAGATTTCGTGATTAATCAGTGAATTTCGCTTTTATACTACCTATACAACGTGTAACGGAAACCCCATATATATCCAAAAGGACTGAAGACAACATCTGATATGGAGTCTCTATGCAAAGTTTCAGCTCAAAATAAGTGACTCACAGAATCGACCCCAAATTATTGGTTTCATATGTTTCTTGAATACCAGTAATAACAAACGTGTCACAGCAATATGAGAGTAATCACTTTCCACGTCACTTGCCAATAAAACGATTATTCTCTTCGTTTTTCTTAATTTGAAAAATTCGGCCTCTGGTATCAATGTATTTAAATTTCTAATATGCCCCACAAATGTAGACGTAGGATTAGAAAACCCCTGTCATATCGTTTGTTATCAACCAAAGAAGCCGTGCACTCGGTATGTATATACCCTTTAAATTACACGTTGTATATATACATATAGGTTTATACGGTCCTAGGATAAGCCAGTTTCTTCACGATATTTTCCTTCACCATTAGTAATGTGGCTGCCTTGGTTGGAATCCACAACCTATAACTTGTAAGTTATGCCTTATAACCACTGAGCCACCGCACCACTCCTCTCAAAACGAACTTTACTGTCACTATTCATAAGTTTTAGTGTACAATAAATAATGAAGAAATAATAAATGTATATTTTATATTTACGTATTTATTTCCTCACCACAATATAGTTTAAGCACATTTCATTTTATCTCAGACTAACACATTGTGTTAGCAACATGCATGTATTGTGGGAGACTGGTGCCTAAACTAGACAGACTAGTCGGAGAGTCTATGTTTCATTTCAATTGGTAGTAATACTTGTCTTCTTCGTCTTTTCTTCATTGCTGAAGGCCGTGTCTCTTATGAGTGCTGCGTCGATATAGCTGATGCAGACGCAAAAACTTTCCTCCACACCACTCTTTCTTCGGCTTTCCGAAGAGCTGCTGATACGCTATGACCGGTGATTATTAAATCAGACCATCGGGTAGATCAACCCCGTCGACGCTTCCTACCTGTCTTTCCCACAATGACCAACATTTCAAAATGGGGTTTTCTTCGAGCGATATGCTCAAAGTAGCTTAAAACTCGCTGGTAAAAGATGAACATGGTACAATGCACAATGGTAGTACACTTACCAGTAATAAGCAAAGTATTGTTGTTCTTAGTGTCATGGTCCACGGGTGTGGAGGCGAGTCCGGTGATAGTCAGTTTGGCTACCGGCTGGCCGGCAGCGGCGCCGACCTTGCCGCCAACTCCTGTCAGCTCCAACTCCATGTCCATTGAACGTTGTAGCACCTGGAACGAAATGTATTAAACTAGAATTTGCAATAATTTGTAGCCATAACGTAACTTAAGATCAAACCCCAGTGCATGGGACATCAAGAAATAGCAAGAGCTTTCTATTTTGTCCAACAACTTGATGACCAAAAAATATTGGACACGAATTTTTTTGTCACTTAATTAAAAAATTAAGACCAAACAGTAGTTTCAATGTACACGTGATGTCTAGCTCTCGTATACTTTGTCGCAACAAGTGACGTTACCAGCTCCCGACTCCTAAACCTTGAAGCTTTGAAACGACAATAAAAACGTTTTCCATATTTTATGAAAATCTATCAGACGAACTAAACACAATAATCACTTTTCGAAACAGAAAACTGCTCCAGCTTTGGCTGTTGTCAATTCGAGTCATTTAATGGGTGAAAGTGCGTAGGAGTACAACAAATACCCTTCACACAGACCCTGGTATGCAAGAGCAAGCCTATCGCCATAAATCGGAAAATTCCTAAAGGAAATCTCAATAATGCTTTAACTATACCTACTACGACCCCCAACATGCTTGGCACTTCCAACTGGTAATCAGGCCCCGAAATGACAGCGCGTAGTATTCTAAAATGACGCGCGCTCCCGTATAGCTAAAGGAGCCTTGACGATGCCCTACTCTCGGGTCCAGGTCTGCTACTGGCACGCTAACGCCTGTCCAGGGCAACGAAAGTCCCATCCAAACCCGCAGCTCTCGACCGCAAGCGAACGGGAGACACCGGGTGGTTTTAGTCAGAACTCCTTCTCATTGCGTCGTGTTCCTCATTGCTAGGAGTCGTAACCATGTTACCCCTTGTTATGGACAATGGCTCGCATCGGTTCCTCAAAGATCCTCTGGAGACAGATGGTGAAGAGTCTGGTCATAGTCAGTGTAAGTCTGACAAAACTCTTCGCCGGCTCTACGACCGCCGAGCACGATGTTCCATGAGGATTTGAAAACAAATACACAGTTAGTACACAAACTGTCTGTTTCATTGAATGTCAATCTAGTTACACTCATGCGCACGTTATTATTGTACTGTATTCAACGTTACCGTGACAAACGGTACCTAAATTGCGTAGTTACCATGTATAAGTACATACATAATTGTCTCTCAACGATGCACGTTGTTAAACCATTAACAAACTAATTTCCCATAAAAATACCATGGTAAAAGACCAGCAATTTTGTACAATCATTAACATATTTAATCGCCACGAATAAAATTAAATATCATGATGCTCTGCCAATTACCTAACCTAAGTACATAATGATAATAGTGTGGACATCAATTTGCGACGGAAATCACCCGAGGTTCGTAATTTACACACATTAGCGGTAAATTGTTGGCGGACTCAAAATTGTACATCGATTACCGGCCAGTGAACTGAACTAGCTAATAGGATAATCAATGTTGGAGTATGTAGATCGAAACAAAACGTATACGTATGATTTGAGTTCATCAACTTTATGCTTCCTGTACCTTTCATGTGAACTCTCTACGAAGCCTATCTTTTAATCATTACATGAGTTTGGAAATATCAGTTAGCTCGCTCTGACACGAGAGAAGAATGTGATTATATCAGTCAAAGCGATATGCGGTTACTGGTAGCGTACAATACCATGAACTCGTAAAAATATATGATTGTTATAAAGTCTGCAATTGGAAAACGGAACGATAGCGACATTATTAATCCAAATGCTTGTATTCTTCTATCTAGTACGAAGTTTATGCGAAAAACTCAACTAAAAGTGCAAAAACATCTATTTCACTCCAGAAAGTTAATACTAATTTATTTATGAACAAGCTGTAAAACTAGCTTTTTCCTTATTCCTATCAGCAATTATATTTGATAATCATTGTGTCAAATAAATTAGCTGATCATATAATTTCATAAGTAATATGTCTACCGCCATCTTTGGGATTCCGCCATATTTAATGTAGAATGATGTCATTTAGTTAACCGTGCATTGTCATCCAACACAATCGTGTATGCTAGATTCAGCTCAATCGGTTAGGAATGACTGTTTTATATTTCAATTACAAACCTTTCCCCATACATAGAAACTGATCAACAAAGCAAGTTATTTAAAGCTTGTAATACATTCCCAAACAAACCCATACTACGAGGCTAGTTCCATCATAAAACGATGTGCTAATAAGAGAAAACCATTTTAATCCCGCTCGACGGCGCATTTAGTTGTGACTCACTAATTACGGCAAATGTCCTGCGAGCCTTGATAATGAGGGCGTTGCAATTAAGCGGCTAATTTTAGAGTTATCTATGTACGTAATACGTTGCTTGTGTGGGATTAATGGCCGTTTTAGCGGATACATCCTGTATGCGAACGGCAAATAGAGGAAACATGGATTGGAATCGAGAATTCTAAAAAGCTTGCAGCTTTATTGTCGCGTTCTTTTTGTAGTGCCTGTGGTCGAAAAAGTAAAACTTTGTCTGCTTTTCACCGATAACGTCTCTAGCAGCGGTATTCTCAAATTCAAAATTAGCTTATTTAACGGGGTAGCACAAATCATCATAAAACAACTAATGTAAACCACTACCTTCTGCCAAAAATCAAGTCATTACAGCGTCAAACAAGACTTACCTACGACTCGTCGAAAATGGAAAAAAGAGGCTTCAAAACTAAGACAATAGTAAATAGGTTACTAGATTCAGGTTACCTTTCAGCGAAAAGGCAAGGCTAAAACATCGGTGTCACTTAGTGCCTAGCACCGTCTAAAAATGTTAGTACTTCAATAACTTTTAACTACTACTTTTAACAATGAACTACTAACAAATTGATTTTAAACTATGGCAGATTTAACGCTGCGGCCTTCAAAGAATCAATTGAAACGGTTTACGACTCCCAAAACACTAAGATCATAACTTTATAGCCGTTGAAAATACTTGAAAGGGATACTATTTTCAGATGGGACTGTTGGGAGTAACCTTGCTCTTTAGTAGTCATCATTCATCTGGCATTGAACCCAATCTGCGCTAGAATAGTTAACTAACAAGAATTTTGTTTTACGTTTAGATTTTTTTTTATTCAACAACAGGTTCGCGTTTGACCACCATCTTACCTGATGGTAAGCGATGATGTGGTCGAAGATGAAGCACGCTTACCTAAAAGTAACCAATTCACCCTTGACTTAAAGACACCTAGATTATAGCTATCGGGAAACACAGACTCCGGCAGAGAATTCCACTCCTTAGCTGTACGTACAATGAAACTATTCCCAACACACACCATCATACAAAAATAATCCCATTCATGACACATGGTTCAACCCAATCTGTATTTCTGTACCGATCAAACGGAAGCAACGACCCCCTATGGCCTCAGAATGTGTCAAGGCACAGTGCAACGTACTCGGCTTAAACCGAGGCGAGATTACACTGTATGCTAAAATCAATAGCCCACGTATGTGTAGGTACACTGCAGTTAGATAATACAGTTGTTGAGGAGGTTTAGACAATGGGCGATAGTATCCACCTGTGCAGTGTGCTAATACGATCATTCTGCCGGTCAGGCGTGACGATGCGACAATATCCGATCGGAATTGTGCAACGTACCACGGTATGGGACAAGTCTTGACTATAGGGATGCTAGACTATCTATAAGATTACGTATTTATTTCAATAAACTACATACAAAATATAATATTTATACAAAAAATATTGGACTCTCTACTTAAGTGAGATTATTATTCCACATGAGAGCTTCTAAATGTTTCAAGATAAATTTGATTCACAGTAACACGAAAACCAAAAAACATATTAATTAATATTATTATACTAAGCTAATCATGGCACTGATAATAAGGTGGACGCTTGCAACAGTGCCGAACTATTGGAAACTCGAACCAATAAACACACATAGTAAATATCCCGGTTTTAAGTTCTAATGATACTATTATTATACTGTCCAATATAATATGGGGATAAATAAATATTATATTATAGTGTGGTAACCGCTCAAATTTCATGATAGACTGCCGTTTGAACACTCTCTTAACTGGTGGCAAGCGATAATGTGGTCAAAAATAAAGCAGGCTTACCTAAGAAATTTATTAATAAGTTAAGAAACACAGTGGTAGACAAATGTTGTGATATACCAACCATTGTGATTCATATAACTAACTAGCTTGTGCCAGCGGCTTCGCCCGCGTGGGAAGTTTTTCCCGTGTAAATCCCGATCTCGTGGGAATTTCGCAAAATCCTTTCTTAGCGGATGCCTACGTCATAACATCTACCTGCATACCAAATTTGAGCCCGATCCGTCCAGTGGTTTGGGCTGTGCGTTGATAGATCACTATGTCAGCCAGTCAGTCAGTCACCTTTGAGTTAACCTTTTAGTTAAGCATCAATAGCCTAAAGGCCAAGGTGTCGGCCTTGTGATCGAGTGATCGCGGGTTCGAACTCCACCCATTACACTATTGCCGTTAACCCACTCCAGACACAAGCATATTTAGCTTAGTTGCAGAGGTTTACAAGATTGCTAATAAAGTTTTTTCTACCCACATTGCTAGTTCTCTTTATAATATAGAAAAAAGTTTAATACTAAGGAAAGTATAGTTATGAACGGACCTGATCCATTCTGATGACGCCCTCAGCCAAAGTCTTGTATCCCAGAATTGTGCGGTTCTTGTATTTCTTGCGGCGCTGCAGCATTATCTGCAATCTGAAATGCACAAATACTTTGTCAAACACTCGTCAATCAATCTTAATCAAATGAAATTCATTTTTTTTAAGATTCCGTAGCCGAATGGCAAAAACGGAACCCTTATAGTTTCGTCCTGTCTGTCTGTCTGTCTGTCCGTCCGTATGTCACAGCCATTTTATTCCGAAACTGTTAGAACTATACACGTTAAACTTGGTAGATAGATGTATTCTGTGAATCTCTTTCCGAAATTAAGAAAAAAATAAAAATAATTAAAATTAAGGGGGGCTCCCAGTGGAACCAGTTTTTTTTTCATTAAATCTATTCGTATGTGGTATTTACAGAGAGGTCTTTAAAAATGATATTAAGGTTTCTAAAATCACTTTTTTATTGAAAATAGGTTCGTTAATTAATTGGTTAACTTTTTCATAAAGTCAATCGTTTAAAAGATATACGCTTCCAAAGTGGTAAAATGTGTGCCCCTCCCTCTAACTTCTATAATAATGGAGAGAAAAATCAAAAAAAAAAACTATGCTGTAGATCTTAATGTAAACTTTCAACAAAAATCGGTTTGAACGAGATCGGGTCAGCAGTTTTTGAGATATAGCATATTTTCTAAAACCACAAATATAACTTTGTAATTCATACAAACACTATGAAAAACAAAGTTATTTGGTGTAGTTACTACGGAAACCTTCATGGGCGAGTCTGACTCGCACTTAGCAATTTTTTTTATTTTTGTCCTATGGAGAAGAACCAGCAAGAAAATCCATGGTCTCAGGCATGAGAGGACAGTATATAGACTAATAAAATTAACAGTAAAATTTCCATTAAGATCAAATCTAAGAGTCTACATTACAGTCAGTATTCTTGAATTCTCATAAAAAAGGAGCTTTCAAAAATATAATAATCGACTTGTCCTAGTCTGTCGTAGACACGATGACTTGAGATTGAGACATTGACCTACACGATTCTCATATGAATTAACCTGTACAAATTGTATAGACTTACAGAAATTTTCACCTATGAGTTTGTTTTGGTGTGTCTTCAACACACAAACACTGGTCTTATCTTCT
The DNA here is from genome assembly GCA_943138885.2 of Tholera decimalis. Lineage (NCBI taxonomy): Eukaryota > Metazoa > Arthropoda > Insecta > Lepidoptera > Noctuidae > Tholera > Tholera decimalis. Next base: position 32,965,333 of record OW964565.2, read on the forward strand.
AAGTGGTCAAAAGATTGACAGGTAAGTGTTAATTTTTACCCAATTCACGAGATAAATATCATTTATAGTTGAGCTTCTTAAGTTGGGAGTTGAGCTACACGATAACTGACAAATGCTTACACTATCTGGACAGGTTCGCTCAAATCTGTGTGCTTCTTCCCTCAAAATAGCACCACAGACATGAAACTATATGCTTCTCATATGATTTGACCAATATGAATTGTACTTTAAAAGAGACGTTGACCTGTGAGTTTTTTTTTATGTTCCTGCTCAGAGTAGTCAGTTACGAAACACCGGCTTCATCTATCAACTCAAAATGCAAAAAAATTACGTTTAAAAGTGCTATTTTACCAATTAATTTATATTTATGATTTATTAATTTACAAAATAAATATTTCATTTTATTTCATATCGTTGTCCATTTAATTCTATCCATCCATCTAAGTCGATGTCCTCTTAAATAGGTTAAGGTCAATGAGTTATTTTAATAATTCTAGTCTAGACTAACTCTAGTATCAGTATCGGTGTATAAAATCTAACTTGATTTATAAATTCAAACTACAATCCAAAATCGATTATACCACCTATAAACACCCAAACAAATCGATTATTCGTATACATAAAAATTCTAAACGATTTTGTTTGAACGGAAACTTCGACATTAGATCTTCTAACTGTTTAGTTTTATGGCCCATTTTATTGTTCAGAATGTTTATACCATGTTGTTTAGCTCGAGTATTGGAATGTATGGTGAAAAGACCAGGTTTTATAAACAGATACTGGTTTAAGTCGTTATGAGAGCTGAAGACGATGATTGTTCGGCTTTGGTTTTACAAGAATATACGTATGTAGTGGAAAAGGAACATTATAATGAAAAGGTTGTTTAGGAAATATTTGAAGCCTGAGTGTACGTAATGGTGTTAACGTCAGTTGTTTTAAGGGTTCCGTAGTCAACAAGGAACCCTTATAGTTTCGCCATGTCCGTCTGTCTGTCCGTCTGTCCGCGGTTTAGCTCAGAAACTATTGGTACTAGAAAGTTGTACTTTGGCATGAGTATACACGTTAATGACGCCGAAAAAGTGGTAAAATAAAATTTTGAAAAAATCAATTATTTAGGGTACCTCCCATACATGTAAAGTGGGATGATATTTTTTTTTTCGTTCTTCCCATAGTGTGGGATATCGTTGGATAGGTCTTTCAAAAATATTAGGGATTTGGTAAGACCATTTTTTGATTAAGTAAACCGTTCGTGACTTATCAAGCTTTAAAGTACCAATTTTCGTTAGAGTCAAGTGTGCTCCCCCTCTATCAACTAAACGGTTGTAGTTAGAAATTCAAATGTCACGGCAGTAGTACCTATATATAACGAAATTGAAAGGAAAACTATCACACATAAGTGGGCTTTACAAGTTTACGAGTAATAGTCGACTAATTGTATTTGACTCGAAAATTTCGAACAACTCTATAGAAATGTTGATAGATGGCGCTAAGCGCCAGTTGTATCGTGCTAGTTTCTTGTGACGATTGAGTAGTGTAGCTCTGTGTCCGTATTTAAATTCAAAACACCGGCTGTGACAAGTTTTATACAAATCTCTAAAAAAAATTAAAACTTTCCGTGCAAAATTGTCGGATCAGGTGAAGATTTGTATAGGAAGTCAAATTAGTTAGGTAGTCATGTTTGGCTTTTAGTTAGAGCATGGTACGAAACGATCAGTCAGCGAATACGACACGCACTCGGCTGTTATAAAAACTACGGAACCCTACACTGCGCGTGGCCCGACACGCACTTGACCGGTTTTTTTTTATTAGACAGATAGATAAAACATTTATTTGGTACAATACAAGACACAAAATACAATTTACATAAAACACGTAAAAAGAAGCAAAAACGATACAACGGAAATAAACATAACGAATGCAAGTGGCATTACGGACATAAGAATCATCTCTTCCGATGGTAAGTAAGCGATGATGTGGTCGAAGATAAACGCTTGCTTACGCATTGATACTGTATAAATTTTGTCTGATGAAAGATACGGAAAATCTTTTTATTTCCCCAATAGATATAACGTTGTAAATTAAATTATGTCAATATTCGCGAGCCCCGGTGCCAGTGTGCGAGGGAGCACAGGGGGTGGCCCCAGGGCGGGGAATATCCACGAGAATTTCCAGCTCGAGAAATAAAAATGTCAACATAAGCGATCGTTACGTTAACACAGACGAATGAAAATTCTTCAGATGATCGCAAGATGTAGGGAATAAAAATCTTTGTACCTCTATCTCCAAAACAAGATGGGAACGGAGGAATACGAAAAGCACTGCTAAATTTTATGTGGAGAAGGTGCGCAGAAAGCTATACATATTATTCTAATTTATAAAATTTTCGTGTCACAATGTTAGTTACCTTACTCCTCCGAAACGGCTTTACTGATTTTTACCAAATTTTATATGCATATTCAATAGGTCTGAGAATAGGCTACTATCTACTTTTTATCCCAGAATTCCCACGGGATCGGGATTTACGCGGGAAATTCTCCCACGCGAACGAAGTTGCGGGCAGCAGCTAGTTTCTATATATATTTTTATAATAACTTTCAAAAATAATATTTAAATAAATTATGGTCGAATTTCGACCACTGGGCGATTACTGGTATTCTTTATTGGACCATAACAAATTACAGTAATGGCTAATAAAATAAAAGGAGTGATTAATAAACAAATAGATTTGACAGAGAAGAAGAAACTATACGCAGATAGTCCTTATGTATAAATGAAAATCTTCTATATAAAACTGAATGTTTATCTTCTATGCATTCTTAAACCATCGATCAGATTGTGATGAAAGTTTGGCAGGGTGTTCTGAGAGCGCGAGACAGGGTGTCCACTTGTCCAGACCAGAAAGTCAATAAAAAACCTTTATTACTTTACGGCACTGCAACACGCCGAGTACAGCTAGTAACTAATAAAATAGATACCTAAATAATACGATCATAATAAAATCTTTTTACCAAAAAATTAAACCGACTCCCAAAAACACTGCAAAGTGAAAAATAACTTTAATTTCGGTAGTCGGTGTCTTTAGTTTTGTATTTTCGTTTTTGGCACCGACTTCCGAAATTAAAGTTATTTTTCACTTTGCAGTGTTTTTGGGGGTCGGTTTAATTTTTTGGTAAAAAGTTTTTACTTCACTCTTTTTAGTTGGTCTATTTTTAATTTACCTAGATACAAGAGCCTAAATGTCGACTACTTATAACCTTTTACAAAATATTGCTTTTCCGAATGCTGGGCCGTTAATTGTTGAGGAGTTCTCCTGGTACTTCACTATCAGCTCTACATCACCATATGCATTGTGACGAGCATAAAGTGCTTAACATCCATATTCAAGTAATCGAATCGCAATCCACTCAATACTTATTATTAAGTAGTTTCGGCGGCCATCTGTGGTCTTCATCATCAGTTCCACTTCCTCAAATAGTACTTTTTGAGAGCAACTGCACAAGTTACTATAATAAATACCCAAAACGTCATAGGTGTGCCTATAATATTTGAAGAGTTCCCTCGATTTCTCCAGGATCCCATCATCAGATCCTGACGTTTATGAAAATGGGACCAATTTCGAAGTATACCCTTTCAATCAAAAAAATAATTTTCCAAATCGGTTCAGCCGTCTTTGAGTAATCGATGATCATACATAAAAAAAAAATATATATATATACGTGTCGAATTGATAACCTCCTCTTTTTGTCGTCAGTTGAAACGCTACATTAACGCCGAACCGCTTTTACCCCTGGTATATGCTAGTATTTCCTACAGTACAGATCACGCGAACATAGCCTATTAAAGCCATGTAGTAAGCAAATAAAAGTTCAATCAAATAAGATACAATATATAGTAAACTATTCAGAAGTGTATTGAACTAAAAATAAGCATGTTGAAGTTTCTTGTGGGATATCATTTTGTGATAATATCAAACAAATAATATTGGGGCTGCTACAACTTATAACCAGAGCCGGATTAACCCTGTTAGAGGCCCTAAAGACAATGGCATTCTCGGGGCCCCTTTTCTTACTTTGACTGACCAAATCGTGTGTGAACTAAGGAAACGCATATGGGCTGTGGTTTTTAATATATTTGTTTACTTATTCTCAGATTTGTTCTAAAATTGTTTTAATTCCACTACTAAATATAACTATTTGTACTTTGTGAAATAACAGTGAGGTCCCTAAGTTCACACGCACATCAAAGTCTCGTGTTTTCTTGGTGCGTGCACTAGGCCTGGGCCCCTAGTGGATGCGGAGCCCCTAGGCAGTTGCCTACTCCGCCTAATGGTTAATCCGGCCCTGCTTATAACTGGAATATTGATGGAGCAAAACAAACACACAGCATTGTCTGATACTTTTTTATTAATATCGAGTGTGTTATTGAAACCGGCCAATATTGATTACTAACTTTTATAGCAGGCACTCGTATTTCGTTCATACTTTCAATAAAATGCCTCATATGTGGAGTGACGGGTCGTAAAACGTTTTGTTTAGATAACAGAATTGGCTTTTGGGGTCCACACGGACAGTTAACGAGCTTTGGGGGCCACACGGGCACGAATTAAGCTTAAATTTCTAAAATGCAAATAAGTTGAGATGCAACTTTACGTTTCTACTAATAAAAACAGATTGAATATTCATATCTGACAAATAAAATATGATTTCAACTAATTATCAATATACAGTATGTTAACTAAGAGAGGGCGTTCCCGTTACTTCCCGTACTTGAAGGACGGCAACGTCGCAAGTTATTTATGAATGCGTACGCGTGTACAGTGTTTCTTTTACGTATCAATTTAACATTTTTAGTGAATATTTTAATATTAAAAAAAAAAAAGTTTTCGAATGGTAATATTTTTTTAGCATGTATTGATGCCATACTATTGCGGGTTAACGGGAACGCTCTCTGTTAGTTAACATACTGTAATTTAGGAAGCTAGGATATCGGTAAATATAAGCCTTTAACTTTTCTAACATATGCTTAGTTTTGAACCCTCTTGGACTTAGGTCAAAGCAATAACAACTTTCTTATCTTTCTATCGAAACTGTTGCTGTTGAAAACCAGGAAGATGATTGGCATACACAGTATAATAATATAAACAGCCTATAACTTTAATTTATTTATTTATTAAAACCTTATGCAACAACAAAATGTACAAAGGCAGACTTGGTGCCTTAGGTATTCTCTATCAGTCAACCATGGGTGGTCAAAAGATAACATGGCAGGTGCATAAGATATAAACTAAGTTGATCAATTATATTCAAAGTTAAATTTGTATTACAAGTAGAACTCCACCATGACCACGCGGACCCAGTGCTGATGGATATCACATGCACAACTTCACCAATATAAAAAGTAATAAACAGGGAAGGTTCGTCTATAAAATTGCACCCGTGCGAAGTCAAGTCAATTCGCTAGTCAACTCTCAAACCCGGAAAATATAACTAGATTAATGTCTTCGTTGCGATTAGAGACGGAAGATATGGTTTATAGTTTGCTGAACTTTTATTAGTTTTCTTAATGTTTGTGGATTCCAGAGACCAATTGGAGATTTTATGCTGAACGATAAAGATTACTACAAACCATTATTCTTCCACAATTATACGAGTATAAAGATTTTCCTTACACCAGTTTCTTTCTATAAAAGATCCACTAAGAATTTCTCCTGTATCGTGATTACATTCACTAACATTTAAATTCAGTCATACGATTTGGATGAAACTTGGAATGGAAATTGTTGCTAGACCCAGGGTCAAACATAAGCAAATTTTTTTTAAATTCAGCCCCTGAAGAGTAGAAATAGGGATGATTTAATAAAGGTTTACATTATTAAATCTAGTACGTAATAAGTGTTCAAACTAACCTGTTACCATCCCGCTTAACGAAATGCGGGTACTGCAGCGAGAAGCAGAGGTCGAGCTCGACATCAAGCGGCGGCACAGCAATGTCGTTGGAGCGCAGAGTGCGCTTGGAGCTGTGCATGCGCGCCGCCAGGATCACCGCGCCTGCGCCGGCGCCGCTGGCCGCACCGCTGCCGGTGTCGCCCAGCGCGCCGCAAACACGGAGCCGGGTTATTCGAAGAGTGCATAGCCTGAGAACAAATGTAAGTTCTGTAAGTATTTTGGAATGCAGATGCAGAAAGCTGTTCGAGTGCAGATTTCTTTTTAATTGACAATATTTACATAAGAACGGTCTAGTTTTATCTGTTGTCCCCCACCAAATTTTGTTTACTTCTTTTGCGTAAACAGCATTTGGATGATAGGATCCAACATGGTTGTAATACCTAAAAGTTAGCTCTTGTTACTTCTTCAAGCTCTTATTTTATACATAAAAATGAATTGCTGTTCGTTAGTCTCGCTAAAAGTAGGGAACGATTTCATTAATTCTTTTTGTATCGTGTTCCCTCTCATACAGAGAAGGTTTAAAAATCGAAAAATAAAATATAGCGGTGCGAAGTTCGCCGGGTCAGCTAGTAATTGAATATGAATATCATGAAAAACCATAAAGCTTATAGTAGTAACTTTGCTAAGACATTTTATAGTGCGTAATGTTAAGCAAGCGCTACGAGACGCCTACGATTACTACGGCGTAGCACTAAGTACTTTGCTATTAAATTTATTCGACTGAACCAAAAGCGGGTTAATATTTTCCACGAATATGAATGTGTGTGGGTACATATATTATAAACATATGTCTCCTAGTAATTTATTTCTGTAGTAGAGTGTCAGTGAATATATATTATCAAATAAAGTGTTTTCAATTAAGTTACGTGACTTAAAAAATAATATCGGCCGTCCCTTTTCGTTACATGAAATGTAGCCGACATTTCTATGTAACGAAAAGGGACGGCCGATACGTGGGAAATATTAAACTACTTTTGGTTCAGTCGAGTAAAATTTAGCATCTCAATCATAGCTAAAGGCTCGAGGAGACGATTCCAAAAATATGACTCACGACTGGAAATATGTAGAGAATATAAAAAGTTCAAAACAATGCACTTATTTCAGGCTGAATCAAACTGCTTAAAAAAAAGAAAAGAAAGAAGAAGTATTTATTGCCAACAGACAAATGACATGCTAACAATATTAAAAACTTAGTTTCTTAAGAGTAGAGTTAGTAATTGGTACTTATAATTATGTTAGTAAGTAAAGACAAAGATTTAGATATGGACAATTTAAAAAAATTAAAGATGTGATACGTGTGGAATTATTATGTCGTTTTATGTGGTTGAAGACAGTGCTAAGAAAGTTAGAAAAGCAATTCCAAATGTATCTCCTGTCCTCATAAATAACCTAAGACAGGTGAAAAATGTAGGACATAGCAGAAACTCGTCGACACGACGTTTTCGACTCACTACACCGAAAGATTACATGCCATAACTGGGATTATACGTCGCATCGTATTCGTCTACATTGGCAAATACTTAGAGCACACATGGGGCTTTGGAAGTATCGCTAGTATTAGTATCTATAAATGTAGGTTCGTGCAGTCCAAAAGGCTGTTAAACTCTAATACGCTTCAGAGTATTTTGATGAAAACCGCTGCAGATCTACTAATAGAAGTACAAATACTAATAGAAGTAATATTATAAAGTTTAGATTTTCGTTTCTTTGAATGGAATGCAAAAATTCAAAAACTACTTTTTTATTGATTGACTCGCGTTTCTTCTTCTTTCTTCACGACTTGGTCGAAGATGAAGCACGCTTACCTAGAAGTAACCTTTTCACTCTTGATTCAAAGACCCCCAGGTTAAGGCTATTAGGAAACTCAGACTACGGCAGGGAATTCCACTCCTTAGCCGTAAGCACAATGACCAGTATTACTACTTAACCGATACCATTTTTTTTTATAAATATAAAATTTTCACGAAATCCTTTTCACACGAGCGAATCCGCGGGCAGAGCTAGTGTTGAATAAAGTAGACGAAACAGTTAACGCATTGGCTGCTGCGCTAAGTTTCGCAGGACGTAAGTTCAATTCCCAGCGGAATATTTTTATGGCCTAAAGAAACTTAATTCGCTTTAGGGCCTGGCTGTTTGTACACAACACAAGAGTATTCATTCAAAAGAAGAAAAAATATACAAATGTCGAGGTTATCAAACAAATTATTCACATAATATTGCTTAACACAAAGGCAACGGTAATTTGATATTACAATCTAAAAATTATGCAAAAAAAAACATGTTAATAAACAGCTACCCTCAAATAAATAAAATTTGCTAGACATTCGAGATATTTTCGAAACCTAATATCCTGTGCGTAAAATTTTAAATAAAGCCCTCGGGAGACTTCAGAGAGTAAATACTACGAAACGACCCACACAATATTATCTTGCTATTTACAAAGGACCGAATATTATTTTACAAAACAACGGCCACGAAGCAAAAATAACAGAAAAAATTGTATATTCATAAAAAAGTATTTAATCTATAGCTGCTGAAGCCAGCCAGCTCAGTCGCTACAAGGACGATTTACAAGTTGTAGGTCGTCCGTTCGAACCCGTCATCACCACTTCTCTCAAAACGGTGATTGAAACATGTTGAGGAAATCTGCATGATCCCGGACGCTCACACTAACTGTTACGCTGCGATCAGACGCAAGCAAGCACCATCCTTGCTAAGCAGAGTGCGTGTCAGCACTAACAGTCTCCTGTGTTTTATTGCCAGTAAGTTAGACTGTCCTATCATTCACTTTTTGAGTCGATTACATGTACGTCATGTAATTGACTCAAAACAATATTTTTCAAATTTAATTCTTAATAGTTAGGTACTAACATAGTTAACATACTTATAGTGCTACTAATCATATAATTATCTATTGTATTTTTTACGGGAAAATCTTGAAATAAATGATTATATTAATTACAAAAAAGTTAGTATTGTAATTCGTATTACAATACTAACTTTTTTTTTGTCACTTTTTTATTATTATTTATTTTTTTCTCTGGCGGGGAAGTTTGATACTGGGCAACTAACGCGCTTTTTGGTGGCGAGTTTCAAATTAAAATTTAAAAGATTTTTTTTTATATTTGGCACGTAGCACGATATTACACCTTTTAATATTATTTTATTTATGCATTTAATACACTACACATTCATTAATTAGTTTATTTACCCTCGTCCGTGTGTCACTGCGGGGTGCCAACTGAAAACCAGCGCTGGGTGTCTTTCGCCCAGCAAATGCTGAGTTGGTAACCGTTTCGGTGTAGACATGCTCAGCGAAATTCTTAGTGTTATTGTTTTTATGTTTCTAATTTTCTATTGTTTGTTGTTGTGTGTGGTTATCACCGAATTCAATCGAATTTCAAAAGTAAATATTATGTGAGAGCCTGCTACCAATCTAATCCGATGCCAATGAACACTCGGTCACCTCCACAACTCAATAACAGGAAACTTGCCTTAGCATAAGAGAAACAACTGTTATAAAATCTACAGCCGGGACCAAATAGCTTAACGTATTTTAAAAGAATATATCGGTTGTAAAGTCCGGTTCGGATCTAAGCCGGATTAAGTGATGCGCTCCGGGAAAAGAAATAAGCTGAATCGTTCGACCGGTATAAACCAGATTGAAAGCCTTTTATATCCTTTACAGCAACATCTCAGATGACTTATCCGACAATCTGCGTATCAAATGAGAACATTTAATTTTCGACTTGTGTAAGGAGAAAAATTTATTACAGTCTTTAATATTTATCTCCGTCCAATTCCGGTGGAATTAGGGAACGTTGAGATAGGCTGATTAATAAATAAAAAAATATAATCATATAAAATGGTAAGACGAAAAGCGAAATCCATGCTGTAATATAAACGCGAAAATAAGTTTGTTCTTTACAATTTAACATCTTAACGGCTGAACAAATTTAAATGAATCTTGACACACGAGTACTCTAATTAACTATTGCCGTGAACCCGCTCCAGACACAAGCATATTTTGCTAAGTTGGAGGGGTTAACAAGATTGCTAGTCATATGAATTCTACCCACATTGATAGTTATATTTAAAAAAAAAAAAAAACCAAATACCTAATGTTGATTAAGGTTCGTTCCCTCTTACAAAGAGGAGGCTCATGTCCCAGGTCTAGGCCATTACAGTTTTGATAGCCTTAGCAGAAATCTAGGCTATTTAAACAAGATTATAACAAACCATAGTTGGAAGAGAAGGTAAATACCCCTTAATCAAATTTAACATTCGAGTTGAGTATATTTACAAAGGCTTTTCAGACCTCATTTCAATATTAATTATTACGATGTCAAGAAATACTCAAGAAGTAATAGTTATTCTGAATGAAACTTTTACATACATTTGTGAAGCCATTAAGAATTTCAGCACGTAATTTAAAAGACGATGCCGCTGGCGTTGATACAGGTAACATGTGCAGAGAAAACGTTAGTAACGTGTTTACTTTTTCTCTAGCTCCTTTTGTCAACGATTTTGCAACTTTAATCGTGCGTTTCGACGTTTCGCTTTGATCCTGCTTTAGCTTGCCTTGTTATTGAGGTTGCTGCGACCATTGGCTGCGACAGTGGTTCCTTTGGGATTCCGATTACATACATGATTTTAATAATAATAAACAATTTATTTATTTTATTTTTCTTTCGTTTCAGGTTATAAACCAAATAAATAAACTTTAACCAGCGTACCTACATATTGTATAACAATTGTGTTAGTAAAAGAAAACTTAAAACTATTTTTAACCGACTTCTAAAATGGAGGTTCTCAATTCGTCTTGAACTTTTTTTTTTATGTATGTTACCTCATAACTCGGACACGGTTGGACCGATTTAAACAAATCTTTTTGCGTTTGAATGGGTATACTTTCTAGTTGGTCCCATTGTTACGAAATCAGGATCTGATGATGGGATCCTGGAGAAATCGAGACAACTCTTCAAATATTATAGGCACACCTATAGCGTTTTGGGTATTTCTTATACCTTGAGCAGTTGCTTCCGAAAAGTTCCATTTGGGGAAGTTGAACTGATGATGAAGACCACAGATGGCCACTGAAACTCCTCAATAATAAGTATTTCGTGGATTGCGATTCGATTACTTGAGTACGGATGTTAAACACTTAATGCTCGTCACAATAAATATGGTGATGTAGAGCTGATGGTCAAGTACCAGGAGAACTCCTCAAAAATTAACGGCTATGCATCAGGAAAAGCAATATTTTGTAAAAGGTGATAAGTTGTTGACATTATGGCTTTTGTAACTAGATAAATTACAAACCGACCCACTAAAAAGCGTATAAAAATATTTTTTGCAAAAAATAGAACCGACTTCCATATCAAAACACTACAAAGCCAAAAATAACTTTAATTTCGGAAGGCGGTGTGAAAAAAAAGAAAATCCAAAACCAATAACACCGACTTCCGAAATCAAAGTTATTTTTGGCTTTGTAGTGTTTTGATATGGAAGTCGGTTCTATTTTTTGCGCAAAAATTTTTTTAGTAATTATATTTATTCCGCAGAATCGCAAATATACAATTTTCGACCAAAACATCTTTGAGGAAGGTGTCAATATGAAGAGTATATCCGTGGTGCTCTTTGAGGACAGAATCACAGAGATTTGAGCAGGCCCATCCAAACAGTGCAAGCATTTGTCAATTATCGCGTAGCTCTCTAAGTTGAGCTACGCGATAATTTTAAGGAGCTCGATCGCAGTTGGTGATTCATGGAATCACTTCACGAAAGTCGATGTTTTATGTCACAGTCGATGTCTTGAACTTCAAAAGCGAAGATCGCCAATGATGCTAAAAGAAGTATGTCTAAAAAGACACTGAGATATTTTCTGTTACGTAAAGACATCGGCCTGGTTGGCGCCTCAAACAAATTATCCGTGCCAGAACACAATGAGCAATAATGTTTATTATAAGTTAACAAAAATACCTTTTCGTTCTCGCAACAATAAAGCACATATTTTCTTGCGATTTTGTTTATTAACCGACTTCTTTTTGTTATAATTTTTCTACGGTTTGTAAGCAGATACTGTAATTTCATAATACAATATTTATAACAGAAGCTACATAATATTATGTATAACATGCTGGTGCTGCGAAAATGTTCTAACCAGATACCGCAGTCTCGGACCACAACGGCAAATGAAGGAAAAGGGTGGGTTGATAATCAGTAGAAATCTGACACTCCCTTCCGATCCAGAAAGAGGGAGGAGTCATTTGATGATTTTCCCAACAGAAAAAAAACCTATATGTAAAAAACGTTATGATGACTCGCCATCAAATAATAAATTTGATGGCGAGTCATCATAACGTTAAAAAAAAACGACTGACTACTGTCTGAAAGCAAATATTAATTTCTCATAAGTAACGTTATGATGACTCGCCATCAAATCTATTACGTAGACTTACTACAGAAACAGTTAGTGTAAACAGACCCAAATATTACGAACTTAGTTCAGACTGTCTAATCAAGCTAATTGGTGAGCGTAATTCACAGAATTCAGTCATTCGTTTCGTTTTTCTACGAAATTTCGTGCATATTTTGTTCATTCATTAGGTTGGTAATGTTTGCTGCAAATGAAAAATTGTTCTCACTCTCTGAAATTAGCTTGAGACTTAATAGAATATAAGAAAACATTATTCGAGACAACAACAACAAATCTATAAATATATTAATAAGTGACATAGAAACTGTGTACAGTCACGGACTATAAATGATGAGCCACTTGCCACCATTCGTATTTTAGCCGTGTAATGCAAATCGGGTTTAATCGGTTATATTCGTACACAGAACAGAGTGACTACCAAGGATCTTCTACCTACTAACGTGACTACCAAAAGTCGACGAATTGCAGGTGTAGAAACCGTAACCTAGCGACAATTGTTTTAGCGTAGCCATAGTAACGTTGGTGTACGGAGAAATTATAGTTGGTATAATTTAGACATCGGGAAAACTCGAAACCACGATTTTATCCGAACGCGTAGCGTCCAAGATGACGTTCACGATAATTATGATTATGTACAAGGATCTTCTACCTAAGGTACAAGTTCCTTGGATTATGTATTAAACATAGATAACACCTAACTGCCGCCACCTTGCAAGAAGTTTTATTTGCTATTTCTGCTAAAGAGTTTACGTTTTAGCTATTATAAATGTCATAAAATGTGCTAAGCAAAAAAAACACTATATTATTTGAATAATTATTTTATTTTGTATAATAAGAATCAAAACTGTTGGACTGTCTTAATATCTTGTAAATGCTCCCTGGCTGTCTATTACAGCTTGCAGTCGTGATTGCATGGAGCTAACCAGACGAGTGCAAATATCAGTCCCTCGCATGTTCTCCCATACTTCTTGATAATGTTGAGCCAGATCTTCCTTTCTTCGTTCATTACGGTGATCCCATCGCTGCACCATTAAACCCCACAGATTTTCTATGGGATTCAGGTCCGGGGATTTAGCTGGCCATGGAATTACCGTTATGTCTGGATGTGCTTCAAACCAGGTCCTGACAGTCCTTGCTCGATGTATGGCAGAATTATCGTGAAGAAAATTAATATTTTCCATTTCGTGCTGTGGATACACAATCCTCCAAACAGACGGAAGCATAAAATCTTCCAAAACCCTTATATAGTTCACGGCATTTGCACGAGGTGGTAGTTGAACAAGCTCGCCTACACCTTCGGAGCTCATCCAACCCCACATATTAACAGTTATCCTTCCTGATTCCCTATTTGGTATGACGTTATCTGCATCATACCGTGAACTGTTATATCGCCATAGGTGTAAGCGGCCATGATCGCTTGATTGGAATGACTTCTCATCACAAAAAATAGTTGATGACCAATCGAAATTTAAAAATCGGTGTGCAAAATTTACACGTGCGGTTTTATGAGCGTCTGTCATATCGACTTTGTAGGCAGGAATCCTATGATGCAAATTCATTGAGTGAAGATGCCTTCGGATGATTCTGGGATTCACATCAAAACGTTCCGCGTAACGCTGCGTTGGTATAAATCCATCAACTTCATATTCGCAGAGCATTTCAGTTCTCTGAGCTTCGCTTAATGCAGAAGGGCGATGGTTGTTTCGGCGACGATCATTTATATGTCCTTCTTCGGCGTATCGTCTTACCCACAAAGAAACGGTGTTTCGCTAAAAAAATAACAACTTTCAAGTTAATGGACTTAGATAATTACCTTTTTAAAAAAATTCAAAAACATATAGAATGAGTGAATAAGCTCACCGTCAAGTGCAGATCTCTCGAAATTGCACGAATGCTCAGACCCTGCTGATGCATTGTCAAAGCTACAAATTCAGTATCAGCGATTCTGTCAATGAAATCAGTTTTATTGTATAATGGAAAGCCAATAGAAGTATTGGAGGAAGAAAAAGATGATGATTTGCTGTTATATTATTATTACAAATACAAATTTAAAAGAAGATTACCTATTAACGAATTATATTTAACTAAAGGCCCAGAAGGCACAGTCTTCGTCACAAAAAGTATTCATTTTAAAAACTACACAGACACACATATACTTTTTGAGCACGACACGAGACACTACTAGTCCGGGGCAGCGACTGTCTCGCTGTCTCCTGTCTTGCGTCTCTGTCTCCTGTCTCTGTCTCACTACCGAACTGTCGCTCATACGTTGACTAACGTCAAGTGACGGTCGCGGTCTACGGTCGCGGTCTCCTGTCTCGGTCGCTTGTCGCTGTCGCGGCACGAACCGCCACCTTTAGCAAGGAAATCTGGGTAGGTCACATAAAGAATTTTCCCACATAGCCCTCTCATTGTCAAACTTTTCTTACTTAAGTATTTGAACATTCATTAATTTACGTTACCAGACCAATCTGGCGGGACACTATTATCTAGATTAATACACGGAAACAGAAACACTGGATGTTCAAGAAATAACAGTAAAATCTTGTTCAATTTCAAGCGTCATGTAAACGGTAGCAGTGTTCCGTATCAAAGTGCAACTTTAACATACTCGTTCTATCGCAACCTAATCGGCCGTCGGTCGGTCTGTCCTAGGTTTTATCTACGCAATGTTTCATAGCAGCTAGGTTAGGGTTTCCCACTAACTTTTCCTATATCTAACTGAGGTTTAACTTTATGTTTCCTGTGTAAAAGTTAGCGGTATTCAGATGGAAAACACGTATATAATAAAGCTGTTATTGGATGTGTTTAATGATCGTTTAGTTTCCTCATTGCCGTCGGTCGTAAAGTTTGCATTGTTATGGTGGATAGTTAGGATTCGCTGTCTAATCTATGGTGTATGCAAAATAAAAATAAAAAATGAGTGTGGCATTCGGGGACTGCCGCGGTAAAGCTATTGCATAGCATTTTTTATCAACTTATGCAATTATAATTATTTATTTATTTTATTTATGCAGTATTTTTTTTTCTTTGATATTAATTCAAGTTACACTTTTTGAGCGTGGTGACCGATAAGTAAACAATTTTTTTTCTTTTATTGAATAAATGAGAAGTTAATATTGTTTAAAATATTTTTATTATGTTACAATACATGTAGGTTATTCAGGAATTTTTATCATTGAAACTATAGGTTTATTAGCAGCTAGTCTACACGCATACGTCTAGTCGCACGCACACAACAAAAACACCGTGCCGAAGTCTGCCGAACTGAAATGACGTTAGACGATACACGGCTTTCAACGCCGCGCCGCTGTGCCGGTCGGAGTGGGGGTGTTAGGTTTATTTTCGTTACGGAATTTCTTGATTCGGTCGCCGCGCTCAAAGCCCGCGATAAAAGCTATGCAATAGCTTAAAAACTAAATTGCCAAAGTTGTTTGTTACCTATAAGATATAGTAATAAAGTTGAATAGGTTTAGATCGTTGAATTATAGATATCGCTGTTAAAATCCATGTTTGTCCGTCAGTCACCTTTTCATTTTTAAACGCTGAACTAATTCAGGCGATTTGGTTTGGGAGATCGTTAGAGCCTTATTGATAGACATGTTTCGGAAGTACAATAACACCAAATAGGGAATATGCAATATGCATGTCATAATACAGCTGCTATAGAAAAAAATGTATTCGGGAGGGAAATAATTTGTTCGTTTAAATTGTTATAACTGATTGATTTTTCAACTAATTTCCATTCTATTTCCACTGCAAGTATTATTTTTAAGTACCTATATTTTGACAAACTGGTTGCTTTATAAATATTTTTCGTGTACATATTACCTATGCCACGCAGGCAAAGCCACGTGCGTATAGCTACTTAGGAATAATATACCGCTTTCTATTACAGCTTTATAAGAAACCTTCGTCTAAGCAGACAAAATCGCAGGCTAAAGTTGTTTTATGGACTAAGTTGAACTAATTAGTTTTCACATCATGCGACTAGGTTTTAATTTAACATGCTATCACGATGATTAATGCAATTAGAACAAGCTGTGGTGCTGAAAAGAATATTAATATTTCTAAATGTAGTACGTAAACTGCTAAATAATTTAATTAAAACAAGTAATTACATTAACAGTTTAATGTTAATTGCTTCTGTGTTAACGGCCTTTAGTCTAGAAATAGACTTAGCTTTTGATATTCATTAAAGCCTCTTCAAGGGAAATTGAATAAAATTGTCTTTCATTATCTTCAGGCTGACTTGTAGAATGAACGTTTGAGATGTCCTGATGTACAGATTCAAGGTGACTGAGTATTATTTTTCTTACTTTTTTCAACGTTGCCTTAGGTATGTCTTTAATCAGAATCATAAATATTTTTTTTTTTATTGAAAATAGTTTCGCATTTGACCACTATCTCACCTGATGGTAAGTGATGATGTGATCGAAGATGGAGCACGCTTACCTAAAAGTAACCTATGACTCCTAGGTTGTAGCTGTCGGGAAACACAGACCACATAGGCATTTATAAAACACTAGAAGCTAGCTCGAATAGTAGTACTAGTAGCTGTCTGTCTCTCTGTCTGTTACACTTTCACGGCTAAAGCACAGCACTGATTTAGATGAAATTCAGGTCAAACATAGGCTATTTTTTTTTTCAAAAATCAAAATTTTAAATAAGTTTATATGATAAATCCATACCAGCTTAATCGATTTTAATTAATTTTGGTTTTTTCATCAAATAACCGCGGGTGAAACTACGGGGCACTGCTAATAATTTTATAAGCAGAGAACTATCCTACGAGCCCTACAAATGACAGTGTCCGGAGGAAGAGAAAGGCGACCGGAACGCGCAAGTTCCGTCGTTTATAACATAATATGGCGGATGGCGGGCCCTGAACACCTGCATCTAGATCACGACGACCGTTCTAGCCTTTCACCGGCTTTAATACCACTGGACACGATTTTGAAAGCCTAGAAAGGGAATGAAGATCAAATCGGCCGTCCATTGTTTTATTCAGTACCTCATAAGCTTAGCACAAATAACGCTTTTTCTTTGCCAAATGAATTTATTAAACAAACAAATCCAGATTGATTTTCTTTTTAAATTTGAGCATTATTTTCTGTCAGCTTTTCTGTTTGTTTGTCAGCGCAAACTTATGTAGTTTTCACATGTTGACCGACAATAATTATTTAGTTTGGTGGCAGTAAATTCATTTCTTACGACAGAGTAATTGGCTACTGCGCAGGAACAAGTGTTAGTATGACTTACAAATAGTAATTAGGTGTTTGTGTGTGTTGCGTCCCAAATGTATTTTTGAACGATCTTTTTGGTGTGGCAACATTCTATTGTCTCTTTGATGTTGACACTTGACATTACTCACTTGACAGATAGACTTTGCTCCCTCGTTGGAAAATGTCCGTTCTTGGGACTTTGATTTAATTGTAATTGGTAAAATATCGTTTGGAATCGCCGTTGCAACCGATAATTGGGTCGCGATTAACTATTGTTTGAAGTTGTAATCCCCATTTGACGAAAACCCTGGGATATTTTTGGATTTATCGCCGGGTTGATGCCACCGCGTGGCACGCGCATTTGTTGGAAATAAGTAGTGATAAATAGCTTCAATCCGGTGTGAGTTTGGGCTGTGATGTTGATCTGAACCGCGCCATCTGGAGACTGACGCCTTGTGACCGTTCAGAACACTTGACTTACATCACACTTTCAATTACTCACCTCATATTTACATACATACCACACTTGGGCGTGACCTAGGAAGGTCGAAGCTTGGCGAACCCAGCACAGAAGGTTAGTGGTAATAAGGTATTTATAAAGCCTCAGAGGCTATAGATTGTTGTCGGCCGGAGAGCCTGTAGATTATTGTGTAAGTACTTTTGTTTATTGTTGTTGAAAGCAACGGTAGGGCTCCACGAACCGTGGACAAGTTCAGACCGTCCAGTTACCGTTGGCTGGCCTTTTGTAGTCCTGATCAGTGTGTTTGTAAACCCATTCACGATATAAAACTAAATTTACTAACATTGAGAGCAAAATACAGGCTTTGTTTTATAATTATCAGATGTGGAGTAATAATAGGTTCATTTACTAAGGTAACACTCAATTCCATTCGGACAAAGTTACCAGATAATCTAAGTCCAAACCCAAAATATAGGTATACCAATCTATATCAATATTACATAGCGAAAAAGTTTGTTCGTTTAAACGCGCTAATCATCAGAAGTATTCGGTATATGTGGATGAAAAATGGTATGGAAGTAGCTCGAAGCTTGAGAAAAGTTATAGGCAAATTTTTACCCGACTGCCAAAGAATAAGGTAATGTTTTTACCGTAGAGACCACAGGAGGCGAAGCTCCGCACGACTGGTAATTTAATATAAGGTTAAAACCACTGCACCATTAATATTTACTCGTCAATAGCCATCAAGTCCTGTCAGTTCCATTCCAACGTTATACCATTTGATTGACAGCATTAATTTGAATCTGCCATTAGGGCACGAATATTGAATATCAATCTGTATCAAATGCAAATCAAACAGTTATACAATAATGGTTGCTGCGCTTCAGAACAGACAGGCTTCATCATTGATGAACGATTGTATTTGTGCAAGATGAATTAATGTTTTGCGAATATGGTGAGCCTATCAGAGGAGCTTGTGGCTAAAATAACAACACCTATATGGTCTTCAATGACCCATCCACGTATGGAATCTACTTAACTCGAATTTTTAATATGGTTACCATAAAATACATTGGTATCCATATTAAAATAAAAACCGACGAAGTGCGAGCCGGACTCGCGCACGAAAGGTTCCGTACCATTATCTATAAAAACGGCAAAAAAATCAAGTTTGTTGTATGGGAGCCCCCCCCCCCCCCCCCTTAAATGTTTGTTTTATGTAATTTATTTTTAAAGAGAATATATAACTAAATAATCTGCGAATATTTCAAGCGTCTACCTGTTGCCGTTAACAATATCGAGCAAAAACGAGCAAAAAATAAAAAAAACACGTTTGTTGTATGGGAGCCCCCTAAATACTTGTTGTTATAGCGGCAACAGAAATACATCATCTGTCAAAATTTCAACTGTCTTACTATCACGGTTCATGAGACACAGCCTGGTGACAGACAGACGGACGGACAGCGGAGTCTTAGTAATAGGGTCCCGTTTTACCCTTTGAGTACAGAACCCAGACGGGAGCGGGGCTTTTAAAAGGGTACTAACTAGCAATGTGGAATGAATTCACATTACTAGCAATCTGGTTAACCCCTCCAACTAAGCTAAATATGCTGGCTTAACTCCTTGCTTTGAAAGCAGGCCTGTCATTAGTATAGCTTTGATTGTTACGGGTAATAAAAAGACAGAAATACTGACGCTAGTCTTGCTAACGAATACCGTGTTAACTCATTTATTAGGATTTGGAGGTCAGTTACACAGACGCTCCATTTAAACTGGAAACCAGACCCAATATATGAAACGTATTATGTTGCAATAAAATCGTAGCAAATTTTATCATGAAAAGAATATTTAACTTGTTACTAAACTATCGAAAACTAGAAGTTTACTATGAGTACACTGCTGAAACGCGACCAACTTTTGGACGATCAAACAGAAACTTGTAATCTACGTACCAACTTTAGATTAATGCAAACAACTTACCTATAATATAATAAATACGAAAGTTTGTTTAAACAGCTAATTTGATTTTGATAATATTCGGCACAGAGATAGATTTTACTTAGTCACATATATTAGTAGTTAGTCATATTATCCTAGGAATAAAAGCACATAGATTCTTATCCTTTTTTTTTTCTCTGGTTGGGAAAATCATCGAATAACTTCTCCCGCTCTGCGTTACGTGGAAGGGAGCGTCAGACTTCTACTGACTAAAAACCCACCCTGCCCCTTCAGCTGCCCGTAAGTTTCGGGACCGCGGTATCTTGTTAGTACATTTCCGCAACCCCGGCGGGCAATGGCCTTACGAGGCCCCGTCACTAATGCTGACAGCTCCTTGTGGCGCGCGTGGAACAAGCCGCGCCGCCGATCCGGGCCTGTGTCCTACGGTGGCCGGAGATAGATTCTTCTTATCCTAGGATAATGTGTGAATATTCCACTTCCCACGCGAATGAACTCGCAAGCAACAGCTAGCAACTTATCTTATGTATAAGCAAAAAGCAATGCCTGTATGCGTTTTTAAACCATCGATCGGATCATGATGAAACTTTGGCAGTCTGTTCTGAGAACGAACGAGGGTTGTTTGATTAAAAAATCCAGTGAAAATAAGGGACTCACACATGCTACATGCACACTTTTTGATTTTGGTTGGTTGATGAAATCAATCAATGTATTACATACAGCACAGCTAGTACCTTCCTCTGACTCGTCCTGGTTTGGGTGAAGCGGAAGGGAGGGTCAGACTTCTAATGACTAAAACCCACCTTCCTTCAGTTGCCCTTGAGGACTGGGGCCGCGGTATCTCGTTAGAACATATCCGCAACCTCAGCAGGCAATGGCCCCGACCACTTAAATATAATTAACAACCAACATAGCTTAACAGCTTAACCAACAATTTCTCTCGCACAAAATACAAAACTCTCAACTCGCCAATTTCGCAGCAGCAATCCAATCAATTTGATGGTCACAGATCGCAGACAAAATATATGAGGACCCTCATCGGTTCGCGAGCGAACAGATAACCACTGAACTAAATTATTGGTTGGCTAACCGACGTATCTCTAACAATAAATCTCGTTGAACTGCGATCAACAACGTTAAACCTAGTTTACACAACGTGCTTATACAGAATTGCCATAGTTAAAAAGTAGTAAAGGCAGGCAGATTGCGAAGTGGTACCAGAAGATTCCCGATTTTTAGGGTTCCGTACCCAAAGGGTAAAAACGGGACCCTATCACTAAGGCTCCGCTGTTTGTCTGTCACCAGGATGTATCCCATGAACCGTGATAGCTAGATAGTTGATATTCTCGCAGATGATGTATTTCAGTTGCCGCTATAACAACAAATACTAAAAATAGAAGAAAATAAATATTTATGGGGGCTCCCATACAACAAACGTGATTATTATTATTTTTTTTTTCATTTTTATGGATAATGGTACGGAACCCTTCGTGCGCGAGTCCGACTCGCACTTGGCCGGTTTTTTATTATAATTTATTTTTTATAATAAAAGGAATGTAGGCAAAACGTGGTTTGAGAGATGATAAAAGCATAATTTTTGTGTTTTTGTTTTGCGAAATCCTTTTTGGTTCGTGTGCGGGATACAAAAAACGGTGCTATGACTAAACATTCAAGGTTGACACGCATGATATCATGCAAATTTAGGGGTTAAGTGCTCAGGGGTTGCGGGAATGTTTTAACGAGATATCGCACGGCCCTGAAACTATAGAACAGGACGGGTTTGTAGTCAGTAGAAATCTGAGAATCCCTTCCACTCCACCCAGAATCTTTTGAAGATTTTCCCCCCGAAAAAGGGGTTAAGTGCTGCTAGAGCAAACAATCATGTACAACATATCAGACTGTGGCAAACCAAATTAACAAAAAAACTTTTTTGCAAAAAAATAAAACCGACTTCCATATCAAAACACTACAAAGCCAAAAATAATTTTAATTTCGGTAGTCGGTGTTATTGGTTTTGTATTTTCTTTTTTTTCACACCGCCTTCCGAAATTAAAATTATTTTTGGCTTTGTAGTGTTTTGATATGGAAGTCGGTTTTATTTTTTTGCAAAAAAGTTTTTATTTTCGCGCTTTTTAGTGGGTCAATTTGTAATTAATCCAGTTATAAAAGCCAAAATGTCAACTACAAAAAACTAAAAACGCGCGAACAAAAAACACAATATAGAGTAACCGAAAAGGTCATCAATGTAAATATTTTTTTTAGACTTTTGTTGATTTTTCAGAAACGGCTTGTTCGATGTCGATAAAATTTTCATGGGACCATTTGGGAAGTATACCCTTTCCAACAAAAAAAGAATTTTTCAAATCGGTTGGCGAGCGACGGAGCTATGCCCGAACAAACATAAAAAAAAAAAAAAAAAAAAAAACAAACAAACAAACATCCGAATTGAGAACCTCCTCCTTTTTCAGAAGTCGGTTAAAAATGTCTTTAATTCCCACTTTTGTATATATATATTTTTATTTTTGTATATATGTATTTTTGCCTATATAGCTACATTCCATATGACTTTACAACCTGAAATACGTTTCCAAATGTGGTTTGAAATACATTAGCATTCGGAGAGAATGTAATAACTTTGCTTCAAGAACAATATTATGTCTGCCTGCGACTTCGTTCGCGTGGGAAGTTTTCCCATGTAAATCCCGATCCCGTCGGAATTTCGCAAAATCCCGTCTTATCAAGCATCTACGTACTAAGAGGAACACCCATGCAAAATTTGAGAGCACTACTACTTGTAGTTTCTGAGATTTCGTGATTAATCAGTGAGTGGTATTTCGCTTTTTAACCGACTTCAAAAAAAGGAGGTTTACAATTCGTCTTGAAAATGTATGTTACCTCATATCTCGGAGACGGCTGGACCGATTTGAAAAATTCTTTTTGCATTTGAATGGGTATAGTTTCTAGTTGGTCCCATTGTTACGAAATCAGGATCTGATGATGGGATCCTGGAGAAATCGAGGGAACTCTTCAAATATTATAGGCACACCTATAGCGTTTTGGGTATTTCTTATAGTAGCTTGTGCAGTTGCTCTCGAAAAGCACCATTTCAGGAAGTGGAACTGATGATGAAGACCCCAGATGGCCACCGAAACTACTCAATAATAAGTATTTCGTTGATTGCGATTAGATTACTTGAATATGGATGTTAAGCACTTTATGCTCGTCAGAATGCATATGGTGAAGTAGAGCTGATGGTGATGTACCAGGAGAACTCCTCAAAAATTAACGGCTCTGCACCGGGAAAAGCAATATTTTGTAAAAGGTGATAAGTAGTTGACATTTTGGCTTTTGTAACTAGATAAATTACAAACCGACCCACTAAAAAGCGTGAAAAAAAACTTTTTAGCAAAAAATAGAACCGACTTCCATATAAAAACACTACAAAGGCAAAAATAACTTTAATTTCGGAAGGCGGTGTCTTTAGTTTTGTATATATTTTCGTTTTTGACACCGCCTTGCGAAATTAAAGTTATTTTTGCCTTTGTAGTGTTTTTATATGGAAGTCGGTTCTATTTTTTGCTAAAAAGTTTTTTATACACAGATTTCCCGAGATTTTTTGGCCAAAACCCTGTACCGCGTCCTCAGAATATCCTGCCAAGTTTCATCACGAATCTAATCGATGGTTATGGACGGGTTTCGAACGCAAGGAGACAAAAATATAAACATATATTTATATAGACAGATGAAGTCAGCCTATGGCTAAACTAGAGAAACTGAAGCGTTCTTAACATTAAAAGTTTAACAAAATGAGTCTTTTTATTAATAAAAAAAAAAGAACTAGCAATATGGGTAGAATTTATATTACTAGTAATCTTGTTAACACCAACAACTAAGCTAAATATCGACGCCTTTGAAAACCTCGTAAGTGAAAAAGGAGTAACTTTTCAGGAGGAAGAAAAATCTGCGTGCTATAAAATTTTTGTACGGTTTCTTTTATGTTTTTTTTATTAATTTATATGTAAATTTAACCCGTTTTATATCCAGAACGGTTCGATATTATGTATAATATGAAAAATATAATACATAATATTTTTTTTTTTTTTTATTCTTAAAGAAAGGGCTTTGTCGCACATGCGATTATGCCGCCCTGGTTGGCTTAACAAGTTTTAAATAACATATACATAATTATACACTTAACATAGTCTTAGCCAAGCTAGTTTATACAGTACTCTAGCTGCGTCAGAAAGTGGCTCAGCTAGAGTAGCATTACAATAACCTACTTCTCTAATTTTACAGTCTAAGCTAATTCTAAATTCCTCGTTGCGGACACACTCCGTTAATATGTGATGAACATCATCAACAGAATTAATACAAAACTCACAATTAGGTGTTGTTGATTTGGTCATTAAGTATAAGAATTTATTGCACGGAATGTGTCCGGAACGAAGTCTCAGAGCTATAACAGTATCACTTCTGTTTAACAGCTGATTATCTATCCACGGTGAGTTCAAGGGTTGCGGTTGGATCGTTCTATACCAGATTCCTTTTTCTTGTGACCTTTGATCAAAATACTCCTTCCAAAGCACATAGCAATCCTGTTTTATATTAGGTATAAAGTTTGTAAAGTAAGGAGCAAAATTTACAGGCATACCATCACGTATGGCCTGTTTGGCTAGTAAATCAACAATTTCGTTGCCTCTTATACCCACATGTGATGGAATCCATTGAAGGACTATATGCTTTCCATCTGACTGTAACTTCAAAATAGTTTTCAGTATTGTGTAGGCTATCGGTGTTCCTCGAAATGTCGAGGTACACCGAGCCAAGTGTTGGAGAGAACTTCTGGAGTCTGTGAAGATGACAACCTTGTTTTGATGGATTGATTCTGCATACGACAGAGCTTCTGCAATCGCAATCAGTTCAGCTTCCATTATACACACACTAGCATTTATTTGAAATTTCATACAACTTCCTTCAGACTCAAAAAAGGCGGCCCCCATGCCACTCCCCTCTTTAGATCCGTCTGTAAATATTTTAAAATAACTCGAGTATTCGCAAGTGATATAATCAATAAATAAGTTTCTTAAGCTAACAGGCCTGATTACGCTAAACTGACGATGCGATGCGAGTGTTTACGAGGTTCTCACTTACTTTCATAGATAGCGTTTCGAGTATCAAATGAACATATTAGTAAGATCAGGATGTGCATTGCTAGGATTGCTTTCTAGAAACGCAAAAAAAAAGTTGGACAAAAATGTACTCCTGAGGTTTTCACTCTAAGGCGACGATATGCTTGTTTCTGGAGTGGGTTTAGGGCAACAATGTAATGGGTGGGGTTCGAACCCGCGACCTCTCGATCACAAGTCAGACAACTTAGCCATTGGGCTATTGACTCTTTAAATATGTTTATCCTTGGAAAAAGCTAAGTGCTCTATTATTGCTAGAAATTTATAAACCACCCGTGTAAATTCTTCATTACACGACTATGAAACTTCGAAGTTTTTTTCATAAAACTGTTCGCAATATAGCGCCTAAAAGACGATGCCTGAATTATATTTACAACAATATTTATGGTTGTGATTCTCTGTGAGAAACTTGACTTTTATAAAACCAATTCCAAATAATGGTTTTAATTTTGTTTGTTCAATACTTCAAACGGTTAGCTATAATCGTAACGAAACGATTACTCCACGGATATTCAATTTGTTGGGGCGGTAGATTTTCAGAAAAAACACATTATGGATTTCAGAATAAATGGCTCTTGCCAAAAAGGAGTCTTAAAACGCTTTTTAAACCCGACTTCAAAAAAGGAGGTTTACAATTCGTCTTGAACTTTTTTTTTTTTTTTTTTTTTTTTTTTATGTATGTTACCTCATATAACTCGGAGATGGCTGGACCGATTTGAAAAATTCTTTTTGCGTTTGAATAGGTATAGGTTTCTAGTTGGTCCCATTGTTACGAAATCAGGATCTGATGGTGGGATCTTGGAGAAATCGAGGGAACTCTTCAAATATTATAGGCACACCTATAGCGTTTTGGGTATTTCTTATAATACCTTGAGCAGTTGCTTCCGAAAAGTGACATTTGGGGAAGTGGAACTGATGATGAAGACCACAGATGGCCACTGAAACTCCTCAATAATAAGTATTTCGTGGATTGCGATTCGATTACTTGAGTACGGATGTTAAACACTTTATGCTTGTCACAATACATATATGGTGATGTAGAGTTGATGGTCAAGTACCAGGAGAACTCCTCAAAAATTAACGGCTATGCATCGGAAAAAAGCAATATTTTGTAAAAGGTGATAAGTTGTTGACATTATGGCTTTTGTAAACTAGATAAATTACAAACCGACCCACTAAAAAGCGTGAAAAAAAATTTTTTGCAAAAAATAGAACCGACTTCCATATCAAAACACTACAAAGGCAAAAAATAACTTTAATTTCGGAAGGCGGTGTCTTTAGTTTTGTATATATTTTCGTTTTTGACACCGCCTTCCCGAAATTAAAGTTATTTTGACAGTGATGTTTGATGTATCAATTAAACATATTTATAGACTACACAAATGTAATTGTTACGGTGTGGGAATCGTACCCGCAACACGCAGCCAATAATTAAACCACTGCGCCATCAGTGTCATCCACGTATCCCAAAAAAAAAATTTAGCAATAAATAGAACCGACTTCTATATATAAAATACTACAAAGGCAAAAAATTACTTTAATTTCGGTAGTCGGTGTCATTTGTTTTGTATTTTCTTTTTTTATTTTGACACCGCCTTCCTAAAATAAATTTAATTTTTTGCCTTTGTAGTGTTTTATATAGAAGTCGGTTCTATTTTTTGCTAATTTTTTTTTCACGTTTTTAGTGGGTCGGTTTGTAATTTATCTAGTTACAAAAGCGAAAATGTCAACTACTAATCACCTTTTACAAAATATTGCTTTTCCCGGTGCAGAGCCGTTATTTTTTGAGGAGTTCTCCTGGTACATCACCATCAGCTCTACTTCACCATATGCATTGTGACGAGCATAAAGTGCTTAACATCTATATTCAAGTAATCTAATCGCAATCCACGAAATACTTATTATTGAGTAGTTTCGGTGGCCATCTGGGGTCTTCATCATCAGTTCCACTTCCTCAAATGGTGCTTTTCGAGAGCAACTGCACAAGGTACTATAAGAAATACCCAAAAGGCTATAGGTGTGCTTATATTTTTTGAAGAGTTCCCTCGATTTCTCCATGATCCTATCATTAGATCCAAACATGACAACAATGGGACCAACTAGAAAGTATACACTTTCAAACAAAAGAAGAATTTTCGAAATCGGTCCAGCCATCTGCGAGTAATGAGGTAACATACATAAAAAAAAAAAGTTCAAGACGAATTGAGAACCTTCTCCTTGTTTTCTGAAATCGGTTAAAAAGTAATAAATTAAACAGTGCAACATAAACTTTTATATCACGGCTTGAAAGTTCGCAAAAAGAAATTGTAGCAATGAACTCGTAGAATGGTCAGGCAATAAATTATCTTGAAAAAAAAAAGGCTTTCAAAAGGATTCATGGATGAAAGGGCTCAACACAATAGAAAAACTTTTAATAATAAAACTTTTTGTTGAAAAAAGGGCAGAGCCGTTGAGCGTACTTCGGGATTATGAAGTACTTTTTTTTTACATGAGATTAAATTTCAACATGATGTCTGTTGATAGAAGTAGGTTGGAAGCTATAGTTTCACAGCAAAATATGAAAAAATCAATGCTATTTTCTCGTTACAAAACTGAAATACGTTTTCAAATATTGTTTAAAAGACTTTTGCATTCGAAGACAATGTATCTAATAATAATGAGATGAGGAAAATATTGTCTTTAGATTTTTATATTAAATGTTTTTAAGAACTTTATTTCCCGATAAAGTACTTATAAATAAATAATTTCATTTACTGAGAAATATGTTTCTGATATAACTGTCGTGTAGATACAGAGATAAACGTTAACTTTTAATGTTCTGTTTTTGTGTGTGAAAATTGTAGACAAAGAAATGACTGTTCAATATCAAATATCCACCTTTACGGACCCCTAGAACATTTATGTATGTCATGGTATGTTGAACATTTCCCGGACGTATTCCGAATTTCGATTTCTTCCAAATAAAATATACGAGTGTTCCAAATTCGTCTCAAGGCGACCGTTTTACGAACAAATAATTTGTGATGCAAAGAATATGTAGGAAGAAAAGTTTTTCATTTTCAAGGGATGAAAGGAAACGAGTTCGGAATTTCGCATTCCAAATAAGGTTTTCCACGCAATCTCTCGAGTTGGTTTTGAAGAAGAAAAAGTATAAATAGAAGGAAATTCATCAACTGTTGTCTCTTGAGTTTTCATTTTTCAGTAATATGCTGCTTATATTTAGATGATGTTTGTTTTTTCTTGCCTTCCCAGAAGTAAAGTTTTTAAGACTGCGAATACAATATTAAACACCGCGTTACTGTACCTAGTTACCTACAGTTTAGTAGGAGCTACATCAATAGAACTGCTGACCACATTTCATTACAACACCATCATCTGTCAAATATTTTTACAGTGAAATAATGATGTTCATTTTGCAAATCCTACTAATATTATAAATGCGAAAGTTTGTGAGGATGCATGTATATTGTTTGTTGTTCTTTCATGCAAAAAGTCTCGTTATCTCGAATTATTCATTTTTATGATAAGACATTTTTTTTTGCCGGGCAGCGATATAGTCCTTCCTGATCAGAAGGTCTAAGTAGCTAAATGTCCAACAGTGCGAAACGTCTAATAAGCAGTAAGTCTAATTAGCAAAATGCCCATGTAGCAAAACGTCTATCTAGCAGATGGTATTTATATGAGAACGTCCATTTATCAAATCGTCATTTTTAAATGTGTACACTCATGATAGAAAGTAAGTGCCTACTCTGAGAAGAAACACTGAAACAAACTCAGAGTAAAGCTCTGAATTTACTGAATTCTCCATTAATTTCATTCACATATGTATCTCCCAAAGAACATTCCGCCGACCATTCGCGACTATGGAAGCCATCACCTATCCGCACAAGCCTGGCCCAATTCCCGCCATGCATCGCCACGTCATAGGAAAACCCCTCACTTTTCCGCCGCGGTAATTGCAGCGACTGCAATCTATGTAGACCGGGCATTAGGTCGACGACATTGCTGGCCTATCGTGCTAATAGGAGCGCCAAATACAGTGGTAGGCTTCTGGCGTGTTTAAAATGAGTACTTTAAATTCTGTTTGGTGGTATTCGTGTGAGATTGTTGGATAATTTTGTTTAAACGTCGTTTGTAGCAGGTTAAGTTATTACTTAGTTAGGTTAGGTTTCTTTAATTACGGTTTGTATATTTATTTATTTATTTATTCTTTATTTCGGTATTACCCATAAATGTGTTAGTAATGACTTAAACTATGTTAGTATATACTTATAATAAATCTCGACAAAATTAAAACTATTAAAAAAACAAGACCAGGATCTACCATCCTCTGGGAACACCCGGTAGCAGCACATGCGTTGCGTACAGGTGTCCCATCAAGTTGCCCTCGGTCTTACTAACAATCACATTCAGGAGACTGTTGGCACTGTCACGCAAACGACGCAGCAATGATGCAGACCTTTTACGCATTATTGCAAAAAAGTCGTCAGTGCGTGCTTCTGCGAACATCCCTGACGCGCTACAAAAACGTGGTAGTGACAACAGTATACTAAATGCATTGTTACATGATGTTGACTTAAATTCTGCTTATTACTGCTGAGATGAGAGCTCGGATCAGGAAAAGTCTGGCATTACAACCTTTTTTTTTCCCGACTGCAAATGAAGGGTTATGTTTTTCGCGCGTATCTTGTATGTATGTTTGTAATATTCTTTATTACCTCATATCTCCAGAACCGCTAAACGGATTCACATAATTGACGTATCGTTAGATTCGTCTTAGCAGCCCAAGCGTTCTTAGATAGGTGACATTTGAAAAAATCAAACATGGCGGCGGTGCGAAGCCATTATACACAATGAAAAAAAATATTTTTTTTGTAATACTGCAATATGGGTATCAAATTAAAGGGCTTAACACAAGGATTTCAAAAAAGTATATAATATTTATCATTAGTTTAATACTAGCAAAAATAATACAAAGAGAAATTTTAAAAATATGGACTTAGCTCTTTCACTTTCTGAATCCGGTGGGGTGCCATTGTGACACGACCAGGAAAACTATAAAAATGTTAATTAATATTTTAACTAAAAAGTTGAAAAAAAAAAGTTATTTAAAAAAATCTAAAAAACCCGACTGCTGAACTGAAATGCAAGAGACAAGCACATTTTTATTTTAAAAAGTGACAAGCAGGCGGACCCATCCCATTAATGAATAGAGTTCAATTGGGTCTCGCCTGCTTGTCACTTTTTAAAATAAAAATGTGCTTGTCTCTTGCATTTCAGTTCAGCAGTCGGGTTTTTTAGATTTTTTTAAATAACTTTTTTTCTGTTCACCAAATGACTCCTCCCGCTGTAGGTGGAGTGAAGGGAGTGTCAGACTTCTACTGACTAAAAACCCACCCTGTTCCTTCAGTTGCCCTTGCAGGCTAGGGTTGCGGTATCTCATTAGTATATTCCCGCAACCCTGGCTGGCAATGACCCTATCGGGCCACGTCAATGTTGGTGACTGTTGGGTGGTAATGTGCCTGTTTGGTAGAATTGGCTCGCCAACAATTTCATAGGACTTACACATAACGCGGAATGTGAGTGTACTAAAGGTTCAGTTGCTCTAAATTCTTCCAGGGTATACAAGTATTTATTGGGATGTGTTAATTAAAACCCAAGACAGTCTGCAAAAATATTAGTAGAACATAGAATTAATTAATTAATTTAGGCTGTTTTAAAAAGACCCCATTACAAAACGAGAATTCCACAAAGCTCTACATAAATAAAACCTATTCAAAGCAAACTATTACACGTTTCGAATTCCGAACGAACGGTAAGCCGTCAATGTGTTGGCCGTCAACTTGTCAAACGCATACCCACGAGCCGATACATACAAAAATTATCGAAAAATTTTTTTGGCTGAATATTTTCTCACTATTGAAGTATGTTACGTTTATATGGACACGCTTTCAGGGAAAGTCTGATCAGGTAATTATTATAATATTATTTGAGTGGATCTTAGCAAATAATTTGGGCACAACGATCTGGTCAGATCTCGTAAGTCTTTAAAAGCGATTTGGGACTTTGCCAAAAGATGGGGCAGCAAGGTGCTTTCTTCAATGCTTATTAAAATAATCAACTTAAGTATTCGTTTGGGAAGATAACACAATTATAGTGCAGCCTCTATATATACAATTAAGCTGGAGGGAGATAGAAAATATTCGTTATATTACCAAGTACTGCTCTCATCTTTGGGATGGATCTGCTAAATACCAACTGGACGCGCTTGAGTCTATCGAGAAGCGGGCCAAGAGACTCATTGGCAACGATGCACTGGTCGAGTCAAAGCTCCAGAGCCTTGAAAATCGACGACGAGTTGCAAGTCTATCGGTTTTCTATCGGTTACATTTCGGGGAGTGTGCGATGGAATTACACAATCTAATTCCGCCAAGCCCGTTCCATCATCGGACTACGAGACAAACGGCGAAGCGCCATCGTTACATGGTGGACATACTACCCATACGCACAAAACGTTTTGGGAATACCTTCATTGTGCGTACGGCTAAGGAGTGGAATTCCCTGCCGGAGTCTGTGTTTCCCGATAACTATAACCTAGGAGTCTTTATGTCAAGAGTGAATAGGTTACTTTTAGGTAAGCGTGCTTCATCTTCGACCACATCATCACTTACCATCAGGTGAGATGGTGGTCAAACGCGAACCGATTTTTAACAAAAAAAAAAAAATAATATGTTACAATGAAGTTTGTTATCACATAGGTACTATAGGGAACAATGCATAGTCATAAAGCAACAAAGCTTCTAGGTGAGCGTGCTTCATCAACCACATCATTGCTTATCATTAGGTGAGATGGTGGTTAAACGCGAGCAGAGAACATACGTTGGTAATGAATGAAAAGAATGTAACTTTTAATACATACATAGCTATACCTAAGTATTGACCTAATAACATTTTATGGACTTTTATTATTTCGTTTATTAAGTTACTAACAACAGCGACGAACAGAACTGTTCACGTTACTTTGCACTAAACTATATTACCTGTCAACCGACACACGAATTGAAATTGTGAAGTTGTGTGATTACAATTGTAAGACACGTTATGTGGAATGACAAAATGTAGGTTGGACAAAATGTATTAAATAGAGATGAATTATACTTAATACGTATTTATATTCTTCAATCATTTTTAATCTACTATATTCGCGTTTAACACATATAAATAATAGTATTCGAAAGTACTGGGCGGATTCGGATGAAATTTATGTATGGAGGTAGCTTGAAGCTTGAGGAAGATAATAGGCTACTTTTTACCTGACTGCAAAAGAAGGAGTTTATGTTTTTATCGTGATAAAGTCTACGTGGGCGAAGCCCCGCGCCAGTTCCATGGCCAGTTCGTAATATAAAAACATATTTTGCCTAACTCCTGGGCATTTCTTTCAGTAAATTTGTTTAATCGAAATTGTTTTATTTCGATTTAACTGAACCTACGTTTTCCAGGAGAATTTAATTAATTTACGGACAATTTTAAATACATAATTCTGCGGTTGCTATACGAGCCACATATTATGATATAATGAACCACAGGGCGACACTGTTATATTGATGCAATGAACCATGGTACCACAGCGTTAGGGTGCTTCTACACCGAGCGATGTATTTAATGCGAGCTTTGCTTTGATAGCGAAGCTATAGTTTATGCTCTCCGATTATGAAGCAGTTTGTGCGGAGGGTGATGGGTACTAACACTAGATAATAATCTATTAGGTATAAGTTACTAACACTACGGATTGTATGATCCGAAAAAAGTACAAAGTTAAGCAGTGGACTCTTTACAGCTGTGCGTGCAAACAATACTCGCTCTCATTTTTCGCACATATTTCTCGCTTTTTTGAATGTACATTATGTTCAATAATCTAATTCCGCTTGCTTGTATTACTCATTTGAGCACATATAGCTTCAAAATAGAACTAAGACACAAAAGACTGTGACATAGGTTTGACTGTGGGATCAGTTAAATATGAATTCTTAAAACATTTATTAGGTATTGAACAATTATTAAAATGCTGTTTTTTTTTAATAGGCGCTTCTTTGTTTCATTCCGAATAGCTGTCGGCAGATTAGACCCTTGGCTACACGAATGTAGCTAAGCCAGGCTAAAAAAAATCCTTTTGTTGTATTTTATCGCTCGCCTTCCCCGTTCCTCGCGCATCTCTGATGGAAAACCACCTTATGCTTATGCAATTTAATGGCGCACGTCAATTTTATGAATGCAACTGAACGTCGCGCTTCTAGTCACGTTCCACCTAACGAGGGCACCCCGACTGCCAAGGATTCACGATCACTGACACTACATTCATTATCTACACAAAAACGCACTTTTAATACTAAAAGGCGGAATTCATATATCAAAACATCATGATTTATACTCTGAAAATATAGCAGCAAATATGACTAGTAGCTACTAACTAATTTTACTAATAGACTCGCCCGTATGGCCAAGTCTATTTCCATGACCCGACTGTTTAACGACTAATACAAGCTGTTAGGATCGAGCAACACCAATCAACCGGGGTTGTGGGAATCTTCTAAAGAGATACTGCAGCCCCGAAACAGAAAGGTAACTGAAGGAACAGCGTAGATTTTTAGTCATTAGAAATTTGATTCTCCCTTCCGCAGTACCTACCCGTAGAGGGTCAAGTCATTTTATGATTTTACCCCCCAAAACAAGTAAACTAAAATAGGATATACTCGGTTCAACAACATGGAAATATTAAGCCAGAAACAAAGCAGCTCAACATTCAAGATTGGATATAATATTTTTGTTGCAAACTGAAGCTAGAAGTGAAACTGTGCCGTTCCCTAGAGAGGAGTTTAGTTCAACAGTGCAAGCGAACAGCTCCCAAAGGATACGTTTAAACACTTTAAACAACCGAGACTAATCTGCGTCGCTGAAGAGTTACGCGGTATAACAACTTACATTCCCTGAATGCATTTCCTATCTTGTGCTTGTAAGCGAATTCCCAGTTTTATTTCCCCTCAACATTTTTTTCATACAATTTTAAATAGCTTGCATATATAACCTGACTATTTAGTATCGTGTGTAAAAGAGACGGGACCCTGAGTTTGTTTCGGTGTTTCTTCTTAGGGTAGTCAGTTAGGAAACACCGGCCTCATCTATTTAAAATTTACGAAAAAATTGATGTGTAAATTAAATTAATAACCAATTTGCAAAAAATAAAAACTATTTAGCAAAACATAGAACCGACTTTCATATAATAAATCAATACTTGAAAAACACTAGAA
The DNA here is from genome assembly GCA_943138885.2 of Tholera decimalis. Classification (NCBI taxonomy): domain Eukaryota; kingdom Metazoa; phylum Arthropoda; class Insecta; order Lepidoptera; family Noctuidae; genus Tholera; species Tholera decimalis. The sequence goes on from OW964565.2 coordinate 32,999,849, forward strand.
CGACGCTTTTATATGCATGTAAAAACAAAAAAAAAATGTTAAGAAAACCGATAACGGATTTTGTTTAGGTTTGTTATAACCTTGAAACCTGATCGTGTTCAAAGCCCATTATGTGGCCTTTCTCACAAGTGCAAACACGACTATGATACGATATGCCATCATGGAATGCCAGTGCCTATCTTCCGGCTTCATCATCAGACCTTGAAACCTAATCGTGGTCAAAGTTCATTACAAGACTTTTCTAAAAAATCTAAAACAACTATGATACGATTTTCCATCATGAAGTTTCAGTTCATATCTTCCGGCTCCATCATCAGATCAGTTCGACAGTACCATATTATTGTATTATCATCAGAACTACATACATCTGCCAATTTTCATTACGCTACGACCCTTGGAAGATGGTTAAATTAGTTACCTTAGATTCCATTACATAGTTAGTTACATACAGGTCGACCTAAAAAGCGTGTTAAAAACACTACAAAGGCAAAAATAACTTTAATTTCGGTAGTCGCTGTCATTTGTTTGGTATTTTCTTTTTTTTTTTGACACCGCCTTCCTAACACAAGTTTTTAGTGGGTCGGTTTGTAATTTCTCTAGTTACAAAAGCCAAAATGTCAACTACTTATCACCTTTTACGAAATATTGCTTTTTGGCAGAGCCGTTAATTTTTGAGGAGTTCTCCTGGTACAGACGCCAGCACATGAAGCTACCCGAAACTGTAAAATTTTCACAATCAAACTTGAACCTAATTTCTTTAACAATAAAGTTGAAAATCTATTAAAGAAATTTAACAGATTGTTGTAACTTGATGTGCTGGCGTCTGTACATCACCTCTACTTCATCATATGCATTGTGACGAGCATAAAGTGCTTAACATCTATATTCAAGTAATCTAACCGCAATCCACGAAATACTTATTATTGAGTAGTTTCGGTGGCCATCTGGGGTCTTCATCATCAGTTCCACTTCCTCAAATGGTGCTTTTCGAGAGCAACTGCACAAGGTACTATAAGATATACCCAAAGCGCTATAGGTGTGCCTATAATATTTGAAGAGTTCCCTCGATTTCTCCATGATTCCATCATCAGATCCAAACATGACGACAATGGGACCAACCAGAAAGTACTTCCAAACAAAAAAAAATCACAAATCGGTCCAGCCATCTGCGTGTTATGAGGTAAAAAAGTTCAAGACGAATTGAGAACCTCCTCCTTTTTTTTGAAGTCGGTTAATAAAGATCATTTATTATTTACCCAGCTTCTGGGTTGTGGATATTAGACAGACCGTCGCTCCATGTAAAATGCTAGAAGCTGACTCCAACATAGTTGGAATAATGGTTAAGCAGAGGATAATGTATTAAGGCTATCGTTGGCCATTATTCTTTATATATATCCTTCCAATTTTTATTATTTTATATATTTATTTATTTAAATTTTATGTACAATAGTGTTACAAGGGCGGACTTAATGCAGCAAGGCATTCTCTACCAGTCAATCTTTGGGTTAAAAAAAACACATTGTGGTAGGTGTACGAGAAAATGGAATGAAATAATATACTTAATATTAATAAATATAATACTAATATATAATAATACTAATAAAGTACACATATATGCCAAAATGACAAATTAATAAATACGGTGCTTTATAATATTCAAGTTTTAAATTTCAAAGATCTCATTTTAAATTATTTAAACGGTAAAGAATGAGTTTTGTTGACTATGTCTATTGTGTGTATAAAACATTGCAAATATGTGTAGTTTATTGTAATTAATCATATACATCTACATATATAAATACAAATCAACTGATGTTCGTTAGTCTCGCTAAAACTCGAGAACGGCTGGATATGGCTAATTTTGGATTAAAATATTAGTAAAAATGGCAGTACCAAGTTTAACGGGGCAGCTATTGTATCAATAAATATTGTAAATACTATCGAAAAGAGGTTGTTACTAAATACCATTTTTTTATAATTTATAGGTTGGCTCTCCTTGAGTCACAACACTTAATAATTATATAACACCCTTAATTTCAGCGCCCTTCAAGCGCATTAAAATCAATAAGCTAATCAGCCAAATAATTAACTAATTAATACACTCCAATCAACTCTAATTTTCGACCTACTAACACGTCGCAAACGTGCTCACCATACCACTACGCCGGCGAGACGTCACTAAACAAGTTGTTGATATCTAGAGAGTCAATCAAAACTAATTAGTAATAACATTCGAGTTGCGAGTTAGGTGTTGATGTGTGAGCTTTCATGTTCACTAACAAGCTGGAATTAGATACCGATACGTCGTATAGACGTAATGCTGTAGCTTCATTTGCAAGAAGGGTAATTTTGAATTGAATTTGTGCGTTCAAAAGACATTTTGTCTAGCGTCGTCTGTCTAAATCTAGTGTATCGTATTTATTAATAGCTGTGCCTTCGACTTCATTTGGGTGTGAGGATTTTCCCGCGTAAATCCCAATCCCGAAGCAGTATCGGGATAAAAATTAGCCTATATGTGGCTCTATAACCTCCTTTATCTTCCAGTGAAATTCCGATTAAAATTGGTTCAGCTGTTTTAGACATTAGCCCGAACAAACAGAAAGACAGTCAGACAAAAATGTTTGTTTGTGTTTTAATAACGTATAAAACATAAAAACCACGGACAGTAACTTAATTCTTATTTATATGTAATTAGTACAGATTAATTTACTTTTATTAACAAATAAGAACACATTAAAAATGCATTTCAAGAATCATGTTGACCTAAAGATAACAGTCTCAATTAATAAGATTAGAAAGTGAATAATATTTGATGTCAACAAAATGCAAGAATGCACTGAATGAACGAGTGTATGTCTGGTTCATGTTACGGTACCGAGGGAACCGGGGTCATAGGAGTCAGGGTCAAATGTGTCACGTTTGCGCGTACCACGTTGAGAGTAGACAAAATTATTTTAATTTTATTAGGGGCTGGCAGTCATGCAGGGCTTCCCTCTTGAGGAATTTAACCTTTCGCAAGCTTCACGATAGATAGATAGACAAGTAGATATACTCTTTATTGTACACCATAACAAAATTAAATAAGGACTTAAAAACTACAAAGGGTGTTACAATGGGCGGTCTTATCGCTAAAAGCGATCTTTTACAGACAACCTTTAGATGGATTTGACACAGCAGGAGAAAATAAATACGCGGGTAGTCCATAGTGTACTATTCACTTATCCTATCCTACTATTTCCTACTAATTTCCTACTAATCCTACTATCCTACTTCCTACTTAATCTTCTTCTTACTAATATCTTACTAATATTATAAATGTGAAAGTTTGTGAGGATGGATGGATGTTTGTTACTCTTTCACGCAAAAACTACTGAACGGATCTCAATGAAATTTGGCAAGTAGATAGTTTACATCCTGGAATAACACATAGGCTACTTTTTATCCCGGAATTCCCACGGGATCGGGATTTTACGCGGGAAAACCCTCCTACGCGAACGAAGTCGCGGGTAAAAGCTAGTAATATTATAAATGCGAAAGTTTGTGAGGATGGATGGATGTTTGTTACTCTTTCACGCAAAAACTACTGAACGGATCTGAATGAAATTTGGTAAATAGATAGTTGGCAGCCTGGAATAACACATAGGCTACTTTTTATCCCAAAATTCCCACGGGATCAGGATTTGCGCGGGAAAACCTTCCCACGCGTACGAAGTCGCGGGTAGAAGCTAGTATACAATAAATAAGTAATAACCTACATACTCAATACAACTAGCTACTTCTATACTAAATTCCATCCAAATCCATCCAGTACTTTCAAACGTTAGCGCGTTAAAACAAACAAATAAACCAAATTTTCCGCTTTATAATATTACTAGCCTCTGCCTGCGACTACGTTCGCGTAAATCCCGATCCTATGGGTATTCCGGAATAAAAAGTAGCCTGTGTTATTCCAGGATATACTTACCAAATTTCATTCAGATCCGTTCAGTAGTTTTTGCGTGAAAGAGTAACAAACATCCATCCATCCTAACAAACTTTCATATTCATAATATTAGTAAGAAGTAAGATAGTATAGATTACATACATAGTTATGAATAATAAACTACAGTGATTACATAATAAAATAGCATTTACCTCTATTTACTCATTAAAACAAATACGTTTTCTGTTTTTGTCTTCTCTAATTTATGTCTAAAATTATGTTATGGTGTTTTTGTGTGTTGTGTCTTCTGTTTGTTGTCCAATACAGCGTTATCTATCAAAAAAATAAGATAGATAACACTGTTATTTCATTTGGTGCCATTATTGATGCCTGAATACTGATCTATTACTAATAGGGTAGTTTCCTAAAATATTTTATTTAGTCTGTCACGTAGTTTAACAAAAAACATTGGACACGTATTTTTTATTTTTTCACGTAATTGAAAAATTAAGACGATACAGTGACTTGAAATTTCGCGTGACGTCACACTTCGGTATAATTTTTCGCACTGTGTGACGTCAGCAGCCCCCACTCCTGTACTTTGAAGCTTCCCATTTTTATGAATTTTTCTTGACTTGAAAAAGCAAAAAATACTTAACCAATTTTTTTTTAATCTACCTAATGGACCAAATAAAAGAATTATTTTGTAATACTAAACTGCCATATTCTGCTAGAATACCCTTGCAGTATAAATTCCATATTTAGCTCAAGTTGAAGCGGTTAGGTTTAATTCAATGGCGGTGTAGGGTATGATTAACGTGTCAGTCGTGTTCGCTTTAGCAACAAGGGGTTACATACCACTGACCGCAAGGTTACCCTTCCTGAATAAACGAGGAACACGACACCCTATGCTTAAGTTTGTTTACCAACCTCTTCCTTACAAGAACCGGTTCTTAGAGGCCTATTATTATTATTATGTCAAACTTATTGCTCGTTTCGACTTTCCGAAAGCAAAGGATACAAAGAGCTTCAACGTCTTATTTTCTTATTCCAGACCCGAGAACAGTTTCAAGACCGTCGCGTTATCTAAGAAAGAGAATTTGTGGAGCGTTGTGACAACTCGCACTCTTCGTACTAATGAAGGCGATCAGAAGAAACAGGACTGTTGTAATTCGCCAGGAGCTAAGGCACCCAGCGTCGCTAGGAAGGTCCCCCCTATCTTCCCTCACGCCAGCAAAGCGTTCAAGGGAGATGAAGTCAGAAGATACTCTCCGTTCCATCACCCAGGACAGGTAAAAGACTTGGACATTTTTGGTGTTGCCTTGATTAAACAAATAATGTACTGATTATGGATTTTCTCTTCTTGTAATCTTGAGGTACAGAAAGCACGTAACGTAATCATTCATACCGCAACACACCTCATTCGTACAATTACGTAGGCAGATTTTTCGAACAATTTTAAAAGTAACCAAACATTTTTATATTCCTTTTACATTTTATTCAAAATTGTATGTTGAATTAAATCTGTGCGACCGTCTCTTGCAAACTCGAGCTCAATTTTAAATTCCCACCGAACTGAGGCGGTAGGTGCTTACCAAGATAAACTTTGCATTCTGAATTGAAAATATGAAAGAAGGAAATGGAAAACTTTTCAAATGTGATGTACGTTTCATTTTCATTCTATTTTTGGGGAAACTTTAATTCAGTTGATGGATTTGAGTTGCAACCCGGCAATCTATGGAATCTCAAATTTGCTGTCAATTATTTTGCGATTGGCATCTTACCTGTGATTGGATGAATTATTAATGTCACGATTTAGTCACAATTTACGCAAAATAGTTATTCAAGAAGCTGGGAGTTAAAGGAGCCGGACGGAAGTATGAACAAAACTATCGCTACGAGTAGAATGAACATAAGTAGGTACTAATTACTCCTTAATTGGGAACAGTACAAGTTTACTCTTAACAGTAATTTTGTCCATTCTAAAGTATTTTCCATTTACACAAGAAGCAAAACAACACATAACGAAAGATTTAGTCTAAAATAGAAAAAAGCCCACTTTAGACATAATCCTACATGGTTCGCATATGAATTGTATGGACTTGAAAAGAAACTGACTTCTGAATTTGCTTCGGTGATTCTTCTCACGGTAGTCAGCTACGAAACACCAGCCCAATTTAGTTTAGTGACAAAAATATTGACGTGTAACTACCATTTATCATGCATGATGAATGGCACTTATTAGCTCTACCCAGGACACAGTGTACTACAACCAGTACAACATGGTTGATGGTGGTATATTCAAGCTTGCTGCATAGACTGTGTATCCAATAATTCAGGAACATGATTTATAGCTTGACAGGGTTGATATACGAGCTAGTGGAATATGCGACGAATTTTATAAGGTAGGACTATTTCAAAGTAATATTGGTAATACAATCGCATTAAAGCCTTTGCCTACAAAGTATACTTCAGGGTAACTTAGTGACAGGGTGAATTTTCTAACGAGATACCGTGAACAAGGGCAACTGAAAGACAACAGGTTGGGTTTTTAATCAGAAGTCTGACAAGAGTCATTTGAGGATTCCCCCCCACTCCTATAGGGATGGCTTAGGTATCGCTTGATGCAGATAACCTGAGAAGAGACGAAGCAAACACCTTCAGGCTTCAAAGGGTGTTATGGGTGGACTGTATTTATGTGTTCAATTCGACATACGTCGATAGCTCTTGCAATAAAACTCAATCTTCAAACACTGATTTATTTTATATCTTCATAAATTCACTTAATGTCTACTTATACTAGTCTATACACATTTAATGTTTACTATAAAGTCTTAATTCTTGATTGTTCTTTACACTTCATAACGTTTCAGTACTTATACACTTTAAACTATTTATTTCACTGTTTACTTTTCACTACTTTTTCACTGTTTACTACTATACTTGATATTCTTCAGACTTATTTCACTTCAGGTGTTTCTTCTTGTCCGGATGGTTGGATACTACGATTATTCGAAAAATCCTGCCGTCTTATATCCCTTGGCACGAGGGTCGAACTCGTGTGGGGGTCACGATATGTTTTTGGAAATCTACTAATAGCAAACGAGAATCGCTTGTCGTGACCTTGAAGTTGTTTACGCACAAAACTTTCTCTTTTCCGACAGGTTCCGACCTGTCGGCCTTGGTACATTGAAACTTTCTCGAAGTTTCTCTTACAATAGGTATGATGAATTATAACGATTTTAACATGTGTTTCATTTACCTACGTACATATTCCTATTTCCTACTTACATATTGACCTAACCTATACTGATTTTAACTATCCTACTTATGCTAAAACGTATTCTAAGTACATTTAGCTCGGCGTCCATTACAGCTCTCCCCCCGGCGAAGCTCGCGTAGCCTCTTCTTTCTTCAAAATGACGACGAGCTTGCTCACTGGGCGACGAAAAGTTCCGGTCCTGGTCTTCACCTCGACGATTCTGATGCCTCCATCTGGTCCTTGGTGCGTTCGTTCTACCACGCCCATCGGCCAAACATTACGTGGTAGATTGCTGTCCACGATGAGGACCACGTCGCCGACTTGCACGGGTCGTGCTGCGTTCTTCGGCTCGCCTCGGGGAACCAACAATGGCAGATACTCCCGGACCCATCGTGCCCAGAACTTGTCTGCGAGAGCTTGACTGGCTCGCCACATTCTCCTATCGGCTTCTTCACAAGGCCCTGTCGTTGGTAGGCCTGTCGAGGACCCAAGCAGGAAGTGGTTGGGTGTAAGCGCTTCTGGATCTTGAGGGTCTACGCTGACGTGAGTCAAGGGTCGCGCGTTGATTGAAAACTCTGCTTCCACTAGCAATGTTTTCAGCACTTCTTCTGACGGTGCCTTTTCTTTCAGCGCAACGTTGAGAGCGGTTTTCACGGAGCGTATCATCCTTTCCCACGCTCCTCCCTGGTTCGGTGCACCTGGTGGGATAAATCTCCACTCCATGCGGTGGATCAGCCCTATGTTCTTCAAGGCTGGCAACCATTCTGCGTATGCCGTCTTGAGTTCTTGGTCTGCTCCTCTAAAGTTCGTCCCGTTGTCCGAGTACATCACTCGCGGCCATCCTCTTCTCGCAGCCATTCGTCGTAGTGCCATTATCGCTGAATCCGTTGACAGTGATGCAACAAGCTCGATGTGGACAGCTCTGCAGGTGAGGCACGTAAAGAGTGCGCCCCATCTCTTCTCTCGCCGCCGACCGATCTTCACCATCATCGGTCCGAAGTAATCCACCCCACAATTGGTGAACGGGCGATGGAATGGATCGAGGCGGGCTCGTGGTAGGTCTCCGGTGGCTGGTACTTGCGGTGTGGCTCGACGTCTCTGGCAGAGGGCACAGCTTCTCTCCGCGGCGCGCACTGTGGGTCGCAAGTGAATGATCCAATATCTTTGTCGCAGATCGTTGGTCACGCGTTCTCGGTTGGCGTGACCTGCAGCATAATGTTCTCGCATCACTAGCAACTTCGTTATTTGGTGTCTACCATCCAAAATGATTGGCCGCTTCACTTCCGGGGCCGCGGTAGACGCTTCTATGCGACCTCTTACTCGCAGGAGGTCGTCTTCTAGCACAGGATCTAACTTGTATAGCTTGCTCGTTCTTGGGAGTGACCGAGATGACTGCATTCTCTTCAGTTCTTCGCCGAAGCTTTCCTGTTGTGCTCGTTGCAGGAGCTCCTTCTCTGCTCGCTCTATATGGCGGAGTTCTAGCCCTGTCGCGGCGTGTCGACTCATATCGATGAAGGCAAGTACTCTGGCCGCGGCTCTCACTAATGTTTCAAACTTTGAGAAACGTGCAGGGTCTGGCAGCCAGCTATCCCGTTGGTTCTCGACGATGTGTAGTATTTCCTTGTCATCGTCTTCTTCTTGCGTCTTCTTCTTAGGTCATTGTTCTTCAGGTAGCTTCAGGAAGGTAGGGCCCTGAAACCACCTATCGCTGGCGTTGATCGGTGCATCGGTGAGTCGGGTGGCGTCATCAGCTACATTATGTTCAGTAGGTAGCCAACGCCATTCTTCCTTGGAGGTAAGCTCGGCGATCTCTCCTAGTCGATGCGCGACGAACGGCGTGTAGCGTCGCATGTCATGCTGTATCCAATGCACGACTGTGGAGGAGTCTGTCCAGTACACTGTTCTGCTTACTTCGATTCTATATTCTTTGCGGACAGTGTCAGCAATCCTCGCTCCTATGACTGCTGCTTGTAGTTCCAGTCTCGGAATTGTTTGTACCCGCCGCGGTGCTACTTTAGCTTTGGCGGCAACCAACACGACATTCACTGTTTCGTCGTAGTTCGTTATTCTCCAGTAGGCTATGGTCGCGTAGGCTTGTTCGCTTGCGTCGCAGAAGATATGCAGTTCGATGTCCAAATACTTCTGTGATATATAACTTCTGGGCAACCGTAGCTGAGCGATGTCGTTGAGTTGAGCGAGCCACGCTGTAAATAGCTCGTTTTCATGTTCTGGAATTGGCTCGTCCCATGGAATCTGCAGTCGCCATAAACTTTGCAGAATTATCTTCGCTCTTATGGTGAAGTGGCTCAGCAATCCGAGCGGGTCGTAAATAGACATCACTGCGCTGAGTGCTTCACGTTTGGTAGGCGCGCGTGTTCGTTCTCGTACTGGGGCGGGAACTCGGTTCATGGCTGTGTTGAACCCTAGTTCATCTCGTCCGGCGCTCCAGTATAAACCTAGTATCTTGTTCTCAGGTTTATCTCCCCCCAGTTGTGTAGGCGTGGTGGCGTGCAGCTCCCGGGGTATGTCGCTAAGCACCATCGTGTTGTTGGCGCTCCAACCTCGCAGTGTGAACCCGGCGACCGCGTGCACTTCTCTTATTTCTTTCACTGCCTTCTGGGCTTCATCTAGGTTATCATAGCTCGATACTAGGTCATCCATGTAATGACTGTTTTTGATATCTTCTAGTGCTCGAGGATATTCTTGCCCATGTATGTCCGCGTTATAATTGCGGACGTGATGAGCCATGTATGGTGAGCTGGCCGCACCGAATATCATGCTTGTCATCTTGTAACGACGCGGGGTACTCGTTCTATCGCTGTCTCTCCACAGGAACTGCTGCGCTGGTTGATCCTCCCTTCTGATTTTAATACGCAGAAACATTTCCTGTATGTCTGCTGTGACGGCTATCGCTCTTTCCCGGAATCGGAATATAATACCCGGGAGTGATAGGAGTAGGTCTGGGCCGTCTAGTAATTTGTCATTCAGACATACACCATGACTCTTGGCTGCTGCGTCAAATACCAGTCGTTGTTTGCCGGGCTTGTTTGGGTTCTGCACGGCGAAGTGAGGCAAATACCAGCAGACAGGACTTGCTTCTTCTGTTCCGTCGCATAGCACTGCGTATCCTTTTTCGAATAAATTATTCATCTGTGCGCAGTATTGCTTCGCAAATTCAGGATTAGTATCCATCTTCTGTTCGATCTTCACTAGTCGACGAAGCGCTGCGTTGTAACTCGGTGGCATAGTGACGTCATCATGGCGCCATGGTAGTCCGACTTCATATCCACCGTCGATCTTCTTTGTGGTTCTTTCGACGATAGCCATGGCACGCTGGTTCGCGTCGCTTATGCGTGGTTTTCGCGCAACTCCTAGTGCTTCGATTTTAAAGTGAGCTTCGATTAACTCGTGAAGCCGCTGATCTTCATGAAAGTGTTTCTCGTGTTCGTATATGTGAAACACATTGTTCTTCATGGTGAGAGCGTGTCGTGGTGCGGTCCCATGCACTACCCAGCCGAGTTGCGTTCTAGATGCAGCTGGTTCATTAGGGCCGCCGGTTCGGAGCTCTCGAGACACGATGTGCTCCCAGTGGTCTGTCCCCACTAGAAGTCCGGGGCGTGTCGGCTCGTAACATACTTCGTTCTTCGGGAGGTCGCGCAGGTGCTCATATTTCAGCAGTGCTTCAGGAATTGACTGCTGATGAAGCTTCAGATCCTTCATGGTTCGTGCCTGGAGCTTGTGAGTCACGCTGTCCTCGCCCAACCCTCTAACTTTCACTGTGACGATCTTGCTTTCATTTTCCTTTGAAGACATGTTGACCCCATGTATATGCAGCGGATGCACTGTCCCTTCAGCACCAATGCTTTCAGCCAGGTCTTCATCAATGAGGGTGATGGTCGCTCCTTCATCTAGTAGAGCGTGCGTCCTAACCTCCCCCCGTGGGCCTGTGATAATTATAGGGCACATCTTCAATAAGACAGTTCTAGTGTCAGCGGTTGTTTTGGTAGCCACTGACATGACTGCTTCCTTAGGCTCTTCTGCCTTTTCAGTTGCTGTTTTAATCTCGGGCGACTCTCTTCTTTCCTGATGTAATGTCGCATGATGAGGCCGGCGACATTGATTTACACCGCATAACTTTGCTCTACACGTAATGCGCCTATGTTTCTTATTAGCACATTTAAAACATATCTTCTTATCTTTCACAAATTCCCATCGCTGGTCCACGGTCATTGACTTATATTTCGGGCACTGAGTTAGCACATGTTTCTGTTTGCAATTAGGGCACTGATCTTCTTCTTCAGTTTGCTCGACCGTGTTGTATATTGTGTTGGGCTTCTTCTTCATAGTTATAGCAGGCCTGGTTTCTCTTCTTGCAGTGGCGGTGCTTGTTGACGGGGCGTATGTATAGCGTAACGCCCTGTCTGCTTCACGCATTAAGAAGCGAGACAACATCACTATTTCTGGCTCCGCTGTTCCCTCGTTGTCGCAGGCAAAGTCACACCATCGTGATGGCAGGTGTGGGCACAACTTTTCCAACACTTCCCTTGTGAGCATGGGATTGTATAAGTTACCACGTTTGTCTATTGTTTTCAACACGTAGATAATGTTCTGAATTTTAATCGCAAAGTTATTTAAATCACTGGCTGAGGTACCCGGTTTTGGCATTTTCTTTAAATCTTCAAGCGCTTTGTCTATTATTACTTCAGGACGCCCGAAACACTGTTCTAACGTTTTCACTATGACGTCAGGATCTGTAGCCGCGTGTAGTAAGGCTGCTACGGCGTCACGTGCTTCGCCCTTGAGACAACTTCGTAGTCGCTGAAGGTTCTCTGCCGGTGATACACTATACATGTTCGTAGTGTCGCTATAAGCCGCTTTAAATGGCAGCCACTCGCTGACAGCGCCAGAAAAAGTAGGCAAGTCTGTGTGCCTAACTCGCGGCCGGGCCATCTTCTCCAGGGTCGCAGCTAGTTCGTCGATGCTGTTTCTGGCTCTCGTTGGCGTCGGCGATCTTCCTCTAGGCACATCAAATTTAATTTGCTTAGGATCTTCCTTATGTTCAGTATGTTTGCCCCCCTCCCCCCGTGAGCTAAGGGGGTTGGTGCGCAACCATTGATCGACCTTCTGATGCTGACGTTCGTCTTGAAGTGGATCTTTATGGATGCTTTCTTGGTCGTCTTGTATCACAGACACCTCAGCAGCCAGCCTTTTCTTCACTAGGTCCGCTTCAAGCTCCAGCTCTCTTCGTCGAATGCTTGCTAGTTTTTCAGCTGCTTCCAATTCAGCCAACCTTAGTCTTGTCGTCATGCTGGTAGTCGACCTTATTGATCGCGGCGGTGATCTGACTTGTTGCCGCTCTGATGAAGGCCCAGCAGTGGCGAGATCTGCAATGGTAGTAGGTCCAACCATACTTTCCACCTGAGGTGACGCTGGCGGATCAAGTGATATACGTCGCAGTCGTTCTTGTTCTATACGTTCAGCTTCCCGGCGGCGCACTGACGTACGTAACTCTTCGTCCCTCCGTTCTAGGACACGCCTTTGTTCTTCCATCTCTGCTAAATCACTCTGACTACGTGTGACAACCATCGCGTTCAGTTGACGGCGCACAGTAACTTATTAGCAGAATAAAAGCGCTGAGTTACACAATCGTTACCGGTTAGCACACGGGTTAGCACTTAGTTTTCACAGGTTTTCAGACTTTTCTTCGTATTTGGCTCTCGAACAACTAACTGGATCGCCAAACTACACACATCAAAAGTGTCTAGGGATCAACATATATTTTTGCAATAACTTTTCTCCTGATTGATATTAATTAAAATTTTCTTTAAGGATTCATCAAATAAAACGTTTTCGTTTGTCACAGTAACGATAAACCAAGTCACCTTTGCATTAATAAAGAAATTTGCCATTTTCCTAATAAAGGGATTTTTGACATTTGAACCACTAACATTAAAGTTCGAAAAAAAGACTGAAATAACAGTTTTCTTTAAAATTTTATTGGGTAACTTAAACAATTAATAATCCGTGTTTCTACCGCGAACACTAACAACACAAGAACATCGGTTTGGCATACTCAAAATGAGTTCATCCAAATCACGCTGTGGAATGGCCGCCCATGTTCGTTGCAACAACAAAAAAAGGTCTTCTTGCGACTGGATACCCTCCATATTCGGCAGAGCTCTTCTCTGTAGCATATCCCATGCATGCTCAATCGGGTTCAAGTCTGGCGACTGAGCAGGCCAGAGCAGGACATTGATGTTAGCTGCGGCGAGAGTCTGTCTTACAACTCTTGCGGTGTGCGGTCGTGCATTATCATGCATTAACTGAAATAAGGGACCGATTTGCACTTGGAGAGGAACGATGACGTCAGATACAATCGTCTCAGCATAAATTTGAGCGTTGAGGTTGCCTCTGATCCAAATCAACTCAGTTCTTCCGCCGATCCAAATACCCGCCCATACCATGATGGTTCCACCACTATAAGGATGGACTTCCTGGCAGGATTTTAATCGCTGTTGGCGTCCAGGGGTTCTCCAGTGTCGTATACGTCTTGTATCCGGTCTCATACCAAAACGAGACTCATCAGAAAAGCACACGAAACGCCATTGTTCTTCTGCCCAATTTCTGTGTTCAAGAGCCCATTGATATCGAATCCTACGATTGTGCATTGCTATAGGTGGTACCCGTAGCGGTCTTCGGGAATGAAGGTTCACTTCATGCAAGCGGTTTCTGACTGTTTGGTCGCTAATTAAGTTCCCTGAAGAGTGATGAAGCCTCACGGCTAACATCATGGCGGTTATTGTTGGAGCTCTTCGAGTTAAGATTTGAATTTATCGGTCTTGTCTCCGTGTGGTGCAGCGATACCGTCCTCCATGGCGCTCAGCCACGGTACCAGTGCTTCGGTAACGTGTCCAAAGTCGACTGATAACACTCTGACTTGTATTCAGAGCTAAAGCCACAGTACGTTGCCGGGAACCAGCTTCTATCATTCCCACGGCTCTGAGCATTTCTTCCCTGCTTAAATGACGTCGCCGCTCCATAATAACGTTGGTTTTAATCAGTAGTAGGGAAACAGTAGCACTAATAATGTCTTCAATGCGTTGTATGTTTTTATAGGGAAAATATTGACAGCTGATTTTCATCTTTTACTCGAATTTGATTAACATTTCCTGTTTCAAATTATGAAATGCACCAAAAAGGATCCATATAAATTTATAAAATCATAAATTTATTACAAAGCCACATCTCAATCTCAAGAAATCCGCATAAAAATGCTTGATCCCTAGACACTTTTGATGTGTGTATATCCGGCTCGCGAAGGACCAAAACTGTTATGGGTGGACTGTATTTATGTGTTCAATTCGACATACGTCGATAGCTCTTGCAATAAAACTCAATCTTCAAACACTGATTTATTTTATATCTTCATAAATTCACTTAATGTCTACTTATACTAGTCTATACACATTTAATGTTTACTATAAAGTCTTAATTCTTGATTGTTCTTTACACTTTATAACGTTTCAGTACTTATACACTTTAAACTATTTATTTCACTGTTTACTTTTCACTACTTTTTCACTGTTTACTACTATACTTGATATTCTTCAGACTTATTTCACTTCAGGTGTTTCTTCTTGTCCGGATGGTTGGATACTACGATTATTCGATTTTTTTTTTTTTTTTTGTGTGTGGCATCTCGCAGGTCAACCTCTGAGGTTGTCGGCTGCTTAACCGGACTTGCCTGTGAAATTAATTAAAGCCTCCAGCCAGGGCTTATTAAAAAAACTTACAAACTAGGCGACTACACGCTAAGGGCACCCCCTGTGGGGTACGGACCACGGCTTAGGGCGTCGCAGGGGAGGGCAGCTAGGGACAGGCTGGATCATATCATTTTTATTATTAATAAGATTATAGAAATAGAATTTAAAGCTTACGATTATTCGAAAAATCCTGCCGTCTTATATCCCTTGGCACGAGGGTCGAACTCGTGCGGGGGTCACGATATGTTTTTGGAAATCTACTAATAGCAAACGAGAATCGCTTGTCGTGACCTTGAAGTTGTTTACGCACAAAACTTTCTCTTTTCCGACAGGTTCCGACCTGTCGGCCTTGGTACATTGAAACTTTCTCGAAGTTTCTCTTACAATAGGTATGATGAATTATAACGATTTTAACATGTGTTTCATTTACCTACGTACATATTCCTATTTCCTACTTACATATTGACCTAACCTATACTGATTTTAACTATCCTACTTATGCTAAAACGTATTCTAAGTACATTTAGCTCGGCGTCCATTACAAAGGGATTTAAACAAAGTTTTCTAAATGGAGTTGGAATTTGTCAAAGTTGTGTCTGAAATCGGTTGGTAAAAATCTCATCTCAAAAACGGCTTTAAGTTCACCTAGTTGCGTTTCCGCTCCCCTTGTCTTCGCTTCCAACCCATTCTTCGATAAACATCAAATATCGAACTTTCCGGTACCTGCCTTCATCCCTGTTTATATCACATGGGCCGTCACAGAGCGTATAATCTTCTCACATTATCACCGATATAGATTATGTACTCTCCGACTTGTATTCAGTTTGAAACAAAGGGATTTCTCGGAAGCCGGGATGAAACAGAATTCATTAATATATATCATTATAAACTGAAGGAGCTAACTTTATACATCGTGTATTATTTATTATTACATTCATATTAAACAATCGTTGTTCGTGTTGCCCTCAGGCTAGTGTTTGGCATTAGCCAGACTTACATCATAAATTCATAACTTTGTTTGATAATACATATAATAAACAAGTTTGAATTGAAATACATTCCTATATATTTAACCGAGCTGTATCATCTATAGTATATACGTATATAAAAGAAAGTCGTGTTAGTTACACTATTCATAACTCAAGAACGGCTGAACCGATTTGGCTGAAAATTGGTAGGGAGGTAGCTTAGAACCAGGAGACGGACATATGATTGATGATGGATGTTTTTATCTCGGAATTCGCACGGGATCGGGATTTACGCGGGAATAACCTCCCACGCGAACGAAACATATAACAAACCCTGACAAATCTCTAACATAGGTTACTATGGGACTTACCTAAGTCCCATAGTAATCTATACTAATATTATAAAGCTGAAGAGTTTGTTTGTTTGTTTGTTTGTTTGTTTGCTTGAACGCGCTAATCTCAGGAACTACCGTTCTGATTTGAAAAATTCTTTCAGTGTTAGATAGCCCATTTATCGAGGAAGGCTATAGGCTATATATCATCACGCTAACACCAATAGGAGCGGAGCAGTAATGAAGAATGTTTCAAAATCGAGGGATTTTATTTTTTCCACGGGGACGAAGTCGCGGGCGGAAGCTAGTATCTAATGTAAGCCTATAATCTTTTTTACACGACGACAAAACAAAAGCCTTTTAGAGTAGATATGTCCAGGCATAATATCCAGAACAAAACGACGGTAATCCCGGATTAAAAATGCTGGACTAGAAGCCGGGATTCGGGGACGCGTGTTAAGCTTTCGCGTATTTTGTAAGTCGTACTGTAAGAGATGAGAGAATGCGATTAGTCGCCTTGATTTCGTATAGGGTATCGTTCTCAAAAATTGCGGACGTCGCGCCAAATAGCTATAGGTAGTTGCGTTCGTATTCGTTTCTGGATAGCAAGCACGAGACACCCGATAGAGTTGTTATGTGTTCCGAACATACTATTACACCTCTATCGGGTGCCCTCTATTGGGTAGGTATAGAAGTTTGTAGGGTTGCTACTACTTGATTATTTTGCTCCAAATGGAGACTATCGTATAGGAATCTCTCGAGAGGTACACACAATGTTCAATGCTATTTTTGAGTAGAAATAAGCTGAACCTATATGCTTTTTCTGTCTGGTAAAAACATCAAATGGTTACTCCTGCTTCCGGCATCCTGCTCTGGTTGGAGTGGAAGGGAGTGTCAGACTCTTACTGACTAAATCCCACCCTGTCCCTTTGCTTGCTGTTGTTCTGATGCCGTGGTATTTCTTTAGAAATCCCACAGGCCCGGACTTTTGTGATCTCTTCGTCTATATTGGTTCTTTTAAGTGTCATGCGTAACAGATCTCTAAAACTTATCAAAAAATTGGGTACATCAAAACGAAAAGACATTAATGCAAACGTATACAAAAACGATTTGCGAATCAAGTTTTCCCATCAAGCCAACCCTACGGACATTCCAATTACAGTACTGGATTGAGCGTTATCCGGATATCCGGTACGTGTCCGTCTCTTATCAAGTCCCTGGATTGCAATACGGGATGAAGTGGACCGAAATAACTACACTATACGACATGTGTCCGAGATTCCGGGGATACAAAACCTGAGGAATATAAGCGGAGTATGTGTAGATCTTATAAATAAAAAACGGAACTTTTAAGGCGCAGTTGTGTTTGTATTTCTATAGTGATATTATGACGAGGTAAAAATTTGTTTGTAAGTTTGTATGCAGGGGGTAATATTCGGAACCGAAAATACAATTTAACAAAAAATTCATTGATAGGTGCATTATTGGTGAGTGCTATTGGCTATAAATTATGTCAAAATCTACGCAGACAAAGTCGCGGGCAAAGCGCTAGTGTTATTATACAACGAAGTGCAGGACGATAATACCGTCGCGAGTATCCCATTTGGGATAGGTGACTTATATGACATGATAAAAGCTGACCCACTTTGAAAATTGTTATTTAATAGCTCTTAGTATTAAAACATTCTATTTGTTATAAGGTTAGGCTTTGGTTGTCTATCTAAAATGCATAAAAAATAATTACTGATTTTGCAGATCTCATAGAATGTTGAAGTCTGCAAAATCAGTAATACATGAGGGGATGAGATATTTCTATACATTTTTTCGGAATAAAAAGTCTATGTGCAATTCCAGACTTTGGACTATCTCTTGGCCACGTTTAATCAACATCTGTTCAGGCGTTTTGGCATAATTGAGTTACAAAAATACATATATAGATATGGATAGAATTCACAAAATACATATATAGATATGGATAGAATTCACATTACTAGCAATCTTATGTTAACCCATCCAAGTAAGCTAAACATGCTTTTGTATAGAGTGGATTCATGGCAATAGTGTAATGGAGTGGGGTTTGAACCCTCGACCTCTCGATCACAAACCGACATATAGCGATTAGGCTATTGTCGCTTGAAATATTTGGGATAGATATAATCTGCCAAAAATCTTAAATGGTTTTACTGGCGTTGCGTCGTTCCAATAACTTTCCATGACGTGGAATCACTAAGACATGATTCGTAATCCTACATTTCTTCAGGATCTGTGGGAGTTCCTCGGTAGCCTCTCCCAATTACTTTTGATGATTATACCTAAAATTGGATTGAGCTTTGTGGTTTCCTCCGCTTAGCTCAGAGAATTAATTGGAAGATTGATACTATCAACTATTGACTTCGACAAGCCTTTGACAAGATTAATTTCAGCTTCAATACAATTAGCTATAAAGAGAATACACGGCCAAAGGGATTTATATATACACGTGTAGCGCAGAATTGCGAAGTAACTTAGGAAAGCAATTTTGTTGTTGATAACATTTTATAGGTACAGGAAAGTTATTGCCAACTTGTTACACAAATTCTGAAGCTTTCTCCAATTAAAGTTGATCCTTTGTCACTCACGGTTGGAATTAGAAGAAACTTTGTTATGAGAGCCCTTCGCGCGAGTTTATAAACCCACTCGATCGTGTTAGCGTTAGTGAGTTCAATTCCTGCACCGGAAATAAAATTGTAGGGCCTACAACTACTACTATTCGTATTTATTATAATGCTATTTTTATTTTTATTATAATGTTAGCTGTGAGTGTGTTCGTTGCAATGCCACCGTAAAGTATTTTTCTGTTAGATATTTTATTTATGTGTTTATTTGTCTCAGACCATTGATCCATATACATATGAACGACCTATTCTCATACCTCCCAAAGAAACACAAAAATACATAAAAATCGGTTAAAACGTTACGAAGGCCACGCCACAAACACTGTGACACGAGATTTTAAAAATTAGATTATAACCTACCCACCATAAAATTTTATAGACTAATTCATTAATTTGAATAATGTCCAAACATTGGCAGCAGGTCTAGGAATTGCAAAGCCAACGTCTATAATTTCTATTCCATGCATTATACATTTCCCGTGACACATTACATACTCCAAAGTCCGAATGGGCGAAATATTTATCGGATGAGTCGTGGGTTCAATTTCGGTCAAATTCTTCGTCATCACGCACGAGGCAGAATGTCAATGTCAAAGTCATAATGTGCCATGACATGTGTGACGTCATTGTTGCAATAATAAATGTAATATGTTATATTCGGGGCATAGCCGATAATAGTAATATTATAAATGAGAAAGTTTGTGAGGATGAATGTTTGTTACTCTTTCACGCAAAAACTACTGAACGGATCTGAATGAAATTTGGTAAGGCTACTTTATGTCCCGGAATTCCCACGGGATCGGGATTTACGCGGGAAAACCTTTCCACGCGAACGAAGTTACGGGCAGAAGCTAGAATGATAATCAATTCATATCTAATAACTGTAGTGGTCGCTCATTGGTCGAAATTCGACCGAAAATAATTGAAAACTTGATTAAGAACGCTATTATAAAACATTCGATTTCTGGACACTTTTATATAAACCTTAACTGGGCCAGATTTGCTACTCCTCCGTTCGCGTAATGTTTATAAAACAGGAGACAAAGTTTTTGATATATGTACATCATATTTAGGTCATGATCTTTGACATAAACTAAAGCACAAAGGTAATGTTGTTTGTTAAACGTATTAATTATGACGAAAATTCCTTCACTACATGCTCTATCTTAGCGAAATATTCAACCAAATCCTGGAGTGTTTTGATTATTAAAGTACACGACACCATTATAATCAAGTTTCAATCAAAAAGGTATACTTGGTAGTTCATATTTTAAGCTCGTTTTAAATAAATATTATTCACAGTCAATTCTCGGTGTTGATTGAGTTTTAATTAGATTTTCAGTACCAACGAATATTTCTGAAACATTCATATTAATCAGTTTTCCAATGATTAAATTGGCACGCCACAAGTAAATTGCATCTCGAATACTTGTCATTATTTCGGATAATAATATTTCGTTTATTTTTAGTATATTTTGTGGTATTTATTTAATTTAACATGACAAAGGATGATCGTTGATGATACTGTGTCAGATATACAGGTTGTAGTGTGATGTTCATTAATAATAATTCGGCCTAATACGTTCCCACTGTTGGGAAGTATTAGGCCTCACTGGTCTCCTCTCTTTGAGACGGACTCGGCCATATTCCACCACGCGATCCCAGTGTGGTTTGGTGGATGTCACCGATTTGAGAGCAATGGTTTCTTTTTTTTATAGATAATAAGCTCGCGTTTGACCACCATCTCACCTGATGGTAAGTGATGATGTGGTCGAAGATGGACGCTGGACGCTTGCCTAGAAGTAACCTATTCACTCTTGACTTCTTAGCCATACGCACAATGAAAGTATTCCCAAAACGTTTTGTGCGTATGGGTGGGATGTCCACCATGTAACGATGGCGCATCGCCGTTTGTCTTGTAGTCCGATGATGGAACGGGCTTGGCGGAACTAGATTGTGTAATTCCATCCCACACTCCCCGAAATGTAACCGATAGAAAACCGATAGACTTACAACTCGTCGTCGATGTTCAAGGCTCTGGAGCTTTGACTCGACCAGTGCATCGTTGCCAATGAGTCTCTTGACCCGTTTCTCAATGGACTCAAGCGCGTCCAGTTGGTATTTGGCAGATCCATCCCAAAGATGAGAGCAGTACTCCGTACACGACCGAACCTGGGCTTGATAGAGATTGAGCGTCTGTTCCAGTGTGAAGTACCGTCACACCTTTGCTAGGATTTTGTGATGTTATAAATTACACAAAGTAATGTGCCTGACTGAGTTCGATATCGCTGGGCCAAAACTGATGTGATGTGATGTTCATGAAGTTAATTAACCTCCGACGCAAAAAGAGGGGTGTTATAAGTTTGACGTAGCTGTGTGTCTGTCTGTGGCATCGTAGCTCCTAAACGAATGGACTGATCATGATGCGGTTTTTTTTTTGTTAGAAAGCTAATGTGATTGAGATGATTCTGAGCTACAATTTATCAAGATTTGTTTAGTTATTTTAAAATTTAAATCTTATGAGTAATCGTTTCTAATTACAGTCAATGGTGGACTGGGTTATGGCCCGGTCAGATGACATCCTCAACTGGGGTCGCAGGAACTCGCTATGGCCTGTAACCTTCGGACTGGCTTGCTGTGCTCTCGAGATGATGCATTATGCTGGGCCCAGGTAACCGATAATACTCCTACTTCTTTACATAGTATAAAACAAATTCCCTCCGGCTCTCTGTACGCTTAGATCTTTTAAACTACGCAACAGATTTTAATGCAGTTTTCAGCAATAGATAGAATGATTCAAATGATTCAAGAGAAATTTAAGAGGAAATTATATACCCGTGCAAAGCGGCGCGGGTATATAATGCTAGGCTAGCAATATTATAAATTTGAAAGTAGCTCTGTCTGTTTGTCTGTCAGACTCACATCTAAACTACTACCGATTTTGTTGAAATTTAGAACACAGATTAGAACTTCGAGAAGGACATAGGACTAGACTTTTTTTTTCCATGTATAAAGTTATTACACGAACGAAGCTGCGGGCAAAAGCTAGTAGATATTATATTTATTTTATCAAATGGACCAAACACCAACACAATTAGATTAATCCTCTTCTAACATTTTTTTTTTGCTGAAATCGTGAATGAAAACTATTGAACCTCACCGCAGAACTCACCTAGAACGGGTTCATAATTGTTATGAACCCGTTCTAGATCAACCGATCTAGTAATTAATGGAGAATACTGCAGCCATATTATAAAACAATATCGCATGGTGACCGCGTAACCGATAGGAGATTGTTTCAGTCAAGGGAGCCGAGCCGAGGCGCGGTTATCGACACGCTCCAATGAACCTCGTTACATGTACCTACATACTTGTTGCATAATTGTCGCACAACCTTTTTTCGCACAAAGTTTTTTTTTTTAAGAGAACTAGCAATTTGGGTAGAATTCACATTACTAGCAATATTGTTAACCCCTCCAACTAGGCTAAATATGCTTGTGTCTAGAGTGATTTCACGGCGATAGTGTAATGGGTGGAGTTAAATTAAATAGCTAGATGGGGTCGCGGTAGACCGAGAAGATGGCGGAACGCCTTGGATGATTTCCTCGTGAATTGGCGAAAGGAGGCACACAATCGAGAAAAGTGTAAGGAACGAGGTTTTTTTAAGGAGTTGAATAGAAAGGGCTCATTACAAAAAAAAAAATCTAATAGCGTGTTAGCCACCAGTACTAAATTTAAGACACTTCCGCGCACAAATATTTCGTTAAAAGGCACCAGGAAAAAGGAAGCGCGACAATTTATTATCTCTCCCTTCCATTATAAATTAAAGGAAAACCCTAATAATTCAAGTGATTCGTAAAGTTTTCCGTGACATTAAACTTTGAAGAGCAGCAAAGGTTCCCATCACGAATCCAACAATACCATTGTTCTGGTGCGGAGCTAAGATTCTCCATATTCACGACTCGACCCCTAAAGGTTGAGTCATGGCATTTCCCATCAAATGTCTCATTGTAAACTACTGCCACTTCAATGGGTTTTGCGTACAACGAAGCCTTTGTTCAGGCTACGGCGGGATCGCTTGCAATTCTATTCAAAATGATAAGTCAATCTTGTGACAATGTGCGTTGACCTTCGACGTTAAGAGATTTTATTTTTTGTCAATACGTAGTATAATAGCTATGTTTTCAGTTTATACTGTCCTGCTTCTGGAAAAAATCCTACCATATTTGATATTTGAGCGTTTAATTACAGTTAATATGTTGTCTGAATTAAGTTCAACATTTTATTTTATTTAATAAATAAATTTTAACACTAAATGCCAAAAGTTAATTAAAATTACTTTATAAACAATTCCATAAAGAAGATAATGTAATAAATATAATATTCAAGTAAAAAAACTCGTCAGCTTTTTCTTGAATATTACAAAAACTTACTTGTATTACAAAAGCTTTTTCATATAGGCTACTCTATTGCTGGATTTTGTACAGTTATAATTCGAAGAAAGAATATGATCACGTTGTTCCTCAAGGTCTTAATCATAACCAATTTATTTATTTGCACATAATTATGAATACAAATACACTGGTGATTTTTGTTATAATACAGACCTCCATATTTCAACCTCATTTGGGGACTTGTCATACGAGTTTATGTTTTGTTCCAGATACGACATGGATCGTTTCGGCATGGTCTTCCGCGGCACACCACGCCAGACGGACGTGATCATCGTGGCAGGCACAGTCACCAACAAGATGGCTCCATGTCTTCGCAAAACCTACGACTTGATGCCGGAGCCCAAGTGGGTCGTCTCCATGGGCAGTTGCGCCAACGGCGGAGGCTATTATCATTACACTTACTCTACGTGTCGGGGTGCCGATAGAATCATACCGGTAAACATATTTTTACTAAGCGATTCTCCTCTACATTCATTGTGCGCATGGCCAAGATTTGGAACTCTCTGCCGGCTTCTGTGTTTCCTTCCACATAATTATGACCCATCTGCCTTCATAGCAAGAGCAAACAAGCACCTTCTAGGCTCACTTGTCTCATCGTAGAACTCATCTATAGCTTACCATTAGGCATGATCGAGGTCAAGAGCGAGTTCTTCAGTAATAAAAAGAATACTCGAGCTTGAACTGATATAATTTGTTTTTCTGTGAGTATGAGAGAAATTTCACAAAAAATCAACCGATCCGAACTAGGACCCTGTGGTGAATTAGTGCTCATTCCTTTAAGGGTGGTTGTGTTCCAGCAGTGATAACGTGGACAAAAATATATCTAGATATTAGCAATGGGAAATCTTTTTGTTGATAGGCTTACGTTTGACCATAATCTCGCCTGATCTTAAGCGGTGATGTGGTCGAAGATGAAGCACGCTTTCCTAGAAGTAACCTATTCACTCTTGACTTAAAGACTCCCAGGTTATAACTATCAGGAAAGACAGACTCCGGCAAGGAATTCCACTCCTTAGCCGTACGCACAATGTCTTTCATTCAATGTCATTCATCACAAAATCATTTTTTTTCTCGGTGGGGAAAATCATCGAATGACTTCTCCCGCTCTGGGAGGAGCGGAAGGGAGTGTCAGACTTCTTTCTGACTAAAAAACCACCCTGTTCCTTCAGCTGCCCTTAAGTTCCGGGGCCGTGGTATCTCGTTAGAATATTTCCGCAACCTCGGCAGGCAATGGCCCTATCGGGCCACGTCACTAGTGAATTTAAATTACCCTAGGAGCATCTTTAAATATTTTATCACTAAAGTGCACGTTTAAAAGAACATAGCTTTTGAATCAAGTTTTTTTTTCTGAACCTATATTTTATTTGTATACTAGCAATAAGTAGTGAAATATCTTTTTAATTTCCCAGGTGGACATTTACGTACCCGGTTGTCCACCGACGGCCGAAGCCCTGCTGTACGCTATGCTGGTGCTACAGAAAAAGGTCAAACGAATGAGGGTGTGCCAGATATGGTATCGAGGATAACCGTACTAATGTCGAACTTACGAGTAATTACTGTGTTAGATTGGTATCGAATTAAAGCTTTATTTGGTTTTGGTTATTTTCAACTTTACATTTCTATCTCAAAGTTATTTTGTATGAATGGTAAAATAACTCCGACTATCTGTTACACTTTCACTTTTGATGAAATTTGGTTGAATCCACGGGCAGAAGCTATCATACAAATGTGATATGAAAATCATATATTACTTATTTGGATGTTTGACTCGTTATATGTTCAATGTTTGGTTGTGATTCATTTGGATATTTTTGCTAAACCGATTTGGATAAAAGCAGATAAACTGATACTTTGTCCTAAATCAAGCCAAAATCAACTCTTACCCTGGAAGTCTCTGAGAATAATTTCAGAAATACATGAACTCTGGTCTGTATTATAGACGAATTTATTACGAGAGATTAGATGATGGAACAGTCTGTCAGATGTAAGTGGTATCCTACTCAAACGGGATTAAAGGGACACAGAATAATCCTAAAGTTATTAATCAAGGTGTGGTCTTGACCCGAAACTAAAGAACATTACGACGGTATTGTGTCTACTCAAGACCCTTAGTGGGAAACAGATATAGGTAACTAGGAGTAAAACTAACAAGCGATTGCAGAAGTGCAGATGAGACTATAAAAATAGTTCATAGAAACATTAAAATTTAATGAATACTACAAAAAATATGTAATGTTAATTCCACCAAAAACTAATATTATTCACGCTTGCATGCAGTATGTATTATCATCGCCCTCCTGCACATGCAGAAAGTAATGCTATGCAACATGCAAGCAAACTATACTCGATACGTGTTTCTCCTCTACACTGAAAATCCTTAGAAGATGATGATGTTTTCTGACACTAAGTTTGCCCAATGATATCTTAATTTACTAACATTATAAATGCGAAAGTAGATAGTTGACAACCGGGAATAAAACATAGGCTACTTTTTATCCTGGAATTACCACGGGGTCGGGATTTACGCGGGGAAACACTCCCACACAAACGAAGTCGCGGACAGAAGCTAGTAGTTATATCCCAAAACTTTGCACAGTATTCATGTGATACCACACAGCAAAATCCATGTGCACATGCACCAACGCCTACGTAAAAGCACTCTGAATACAGCAGTATTTCTGGAATTACACACAGCAAATAAACATCGCAAGCCGTTGAAAGAATTCCTGAACATGCAGCGAGCAACGATATTGAAAGAGCGGTAGTTTTTTTAACATGTGTTTGAGGTGTTTGGTGCTTACTCCGGGTCACGTCCATACACGTGCCGGGTTCGCCGACGCCTCTGTAGAGGAAGCGAGCTGTATATATTTATGTCGGGACACGCCACGCTTTTACGAGCTTTCTCGTTTTTAGGAGATAAGTAATGGTCCTGTTTCAGGGTTTTTGCAGAGTGTTTTATGTTAGCTAGGACAGGATTTTGTTTGGAAGTATGGTACATAAGCGAAGAGGCATGTATGCAGTGGGTGGAACAAGTCTGCCAATGATGATGATGGTGAAAGATAGAATCATGAAAAGGCTCTCCTTACCGAGTTTCGGCCAGTGCTCTAACTGAAAGGAGGGGTAGTATTAGGGGTTAAGATTCAGTTGTTGACACTAGTGTTGCCAGTAATTTCAATTCGATCACTCTGCTTGAAGTGTTCTGTTTGAATGTTTTTAGTGGTGTTTTGATGTCGGGATCAGATACCAAACACCAACTCAAATATGGACACTATTCCAAAACGTTATGCCATAATAGTGAATATATCTTGCCAAGTAGAAATTGATCAAAAGGTAAGCCTAGACTACATCCATACCGCACAATTTCTAAAGCTTAAATATTAAAGTAACTGTACCATAAACTAAGCCCGATAGCTGTTGTCACTAAGTCGTGAGGCTAAGCCATTTCACGACACCCTCATGAATATCGCGTCGTGTGAAGCGAATTTATGGAGATAGACTTACACAGGCACACACGCATCTAATGGAATTTAAAGCTTAACGGCCTGGAAAAGAAAGAGCGTATGTATGTGTCAAAGGGAAAAAGAAAAGATCTAAAAACTACGCATGAGTGGTGTCATATTTTTTGATGGAATGGAAAAAATGTGAAGACAGGATAAAGGGCGCGAACACCCTGGCGCGCTATAGAAATAATGTAGGTATACAAATTCTTATGATATTACGATTCTTTCAGAAGAAAGTTATGGAAGCCCACGGTGAGACATATGAAATGCTTGATACCAGAAACTACAATAAAAATTATAGTATATAATATGACAAAATTCGTTTCGTCGCTCATAAACTAGATACAAGTACCTACTACGAAACAGATATTATTAGCTCTAAATAGTTTTTATGTATTTATGCAAATAGGTTTGGTAGATTTAAGCAACTAAGTAGTACTATTTTAAGTTACTGATGTAAAAAATCCATTATACAAAATATTCTTTATTCTAAATACAACAATCATTCTAAGTTGAATATCATAGGTACTATTTATAAACATGTTAAAGTAATGTGGGTCAAAGCAATTCCCTATTTTCCACAATGTGTTTTCTTCCACATAAAAAGACCTTTTCGGTAAATTCTTTACAAAAAACAATGGGACAGTAGTTACTTTTTATTGTATTGGGTCCGATTTTCAATTTATCTACTTACACTTATATTATAGATACCTAAATAATCGTATTATATATATCGGCGGAAATACAATAATTTGTCTATTAAAATAATTGAAATGATTAAGTTTAATAATTTGATTTTTTTACAAACTATTAATTGATTTTTAAGATGTAAAATTAACGTTTAACATGTTTCAACTTAAAGCATTGTAATTTAAGTAGTTTAATATTTAACTAGAAAATGTGGGTACATGTGTGACAATCCCTCTATATAAGGCCGCACTGTGAGCGCTAGATTCTCCCTCCCCGACCTTTGCCAAACGAGCCAGCCCGCGATGCTGAGCCAGTAGCAATAAATACTCCCTTAAATAATATGACCCAGCCTGACCCCTTGCTGTCCACCATCAACGACCCCGCTGAGCCGAGGCTCGTACTCCACAGGGAGTGTCCTTAGCGCGCGGTTGTTTACATGTAAATATTAGTTTGTAAGCCCTGGCTGGGGGCCTTTAAATTTTAGAGGTCACCACAGGATCGCCCGGTTAAGTAGTATATTAGCCTTAGCGAGCTAAACTACGAGTGGCCCTATCGACAAAAAAAAAACGCTAGATTCAGATTCATTCTTGTTCGAGCCGCTGGACAGTACGGACCTCTCTGTAAAGTCGTTACGCTGTCAGTTGAATAAACGAGTCTCCGGTAATATTAACAAGTGCTTTTATTTGTAAATCAAACTAAGTGATCACCAAGGCAACATTCGTGATGGCAGCTGAGCTGACGTCACACTTTTTGAAAAACACATACGACGCCGTCTCTCCGTCATATATTAGGAGCTACTGTATCCTTTGGCACACCGCACAGCACACCGAGCAATATCGTTTTCAGTTATATATTTTCTCTCGCAATCACTCAGGCTGTCACACATTACGAAACGCTTTCTTTCTTTCTTTCTAATTATAAGGGCTCGCTATCCATTACACATTCATCTGTTCCACGTAAAGCACGATAACCCGTTGGTCATAACTGTCATTTTGTAGATCGCCGGCCGTCTTTTCAGAATCTTTGATCTCTCTCTCAAATCCACCCGTGTATCTGAATTGCATAGGGATACTGAGTATTACAGTTACCGATTCGTGGAGGTCACCAAGACGGTCGCTCTATGTAAAACACCCACTCGAAAGTCAGCACTGTGCAATGAAATGAAATGAAATATTTATTTGTAAATTGGTTATAAAAAAAAAACACTTTTACACGTCATGTTTTTTTGGGTGTTGATTTTAGTTTAGCTAGATGAGGCCGGTGTTTCCTAACTGACTACTCTGAGAAGAAACACCGAAACAAAATCAGAGGTCAACGTCTCTTTTAAAGTCCATACAATTCGTATTTATCCAACCATATGAGGAGCATGAAGGTTCATGTCTGTTGTGTCTTTTGAGTAAAGGAGCACGCAGATTTGAGCGGACCTGCGGGCCTAGACAAAATCCATTTTCTGTAAGCGTTAACGCCAACGGAAAAATTAAATTGTATGGAGTTGACATTTACTAACACGTGACAATCACGAGACATGTGGTTAGCAAATGTCAACTCCATACAATTGAATTTTTCCGTTGGCGTTAACGCTTACAGAAAATGGATTTTGTCTAGGCCCGCTGTCCAGACAGTGGAAGCATTTGTCAGTTATCGTGTAGCTCAACTTCGAACTTACGGAGCTCAACGATCTGACGAACAATACTAAAGTAAAGACATTTGGGTAGGCCACACAAATACTCAAACTGTCAAACATCAACTATAAATTACAATGAAAATAGCATAAAAAAAAATATGATAGAGGTTATGCCGGAGTTGCGGGAATGTTCTAAAGAGATATTGTAGCCCGCGAAACGACAGGGAAACTGAAGGAGCAGGGTGGACTTTTAGATAGTAGCAAGTCGGCGTAAAATATATACAGGGTGGCAGGGACGTCGACACACAAACGCTTACCATGGATTCAGTACATGATTCTGGACCCCCAGCGATGAAAATTTTCGTCGGCTTTTTCTTAAATTTTCAGGTTTTTTCTGCAATGAGTTTTTAATAAAAAAATAAAATTCACTTGTTTCACTTAAAACAGCAATGTAAATAAAACTCGAAAGGGCTACCTGACAGTGACAGTACCTCCATACAACTCGATTTCTACCGGCTTCCCTTTTGAAATATGGCAAATATTAGTGTATTATTTTATATTTGAATATATAAATAGTAATCTATTATTTTCAATTAAACAAATAATTATTTACGAAGTTACAAGATTTCGAAGTCAGTCACAGGGCCACAGTTACTGGAATTCACGCATCACACTTCAAGCAAGGTAAGCATTTTTTGGTCCGGCTTCCCTTTTATAAAATTCACCCTTCGCCACTGCTACCTGATCAGCTGTTTTGCTAGAGTTCATTTGTGAGGTCAAAACAGTTGATCAGGTAGCCCTTCCGAGTTTTATTTACATTACTGTTTTAAGTGAAACAAGTGAATTTACTGTTTTTTTTGCGTCGGATTTGTCTTAATTTTATTAAATTAAGAAAAAGCCGACGAAAAATTTCAACGCAAGGGGATCCAGAATCATGTTCTGAATACACGGTAAGCGGATGCGCGTCGATGTCCCTGCCACCCTGTAGATGCAGCTGGATAGCCGATCCAAACATAATTAGGATAAAGGCTAAGCTTAATGATTCATTGGCCGTTATCCAATGGAGGGTTCGATAAAGCCCTCTTATCTTTTTCAAGTGATAAAGTTACGTAAAAAGCATATTTAAGTCAAGCATCGATTTCAGCTGAGTGGATTGTCAGGGCCTCAGTCGTTTTATACCTCAAAGGGGAAAGAAATCGGGTCCCTTGTAGCATCACTTACGTGCCCGTCAACCTGTCCATTACAGGTGTTCTTGCAAAAGAAACAATCACTCTCCTTTAGTGCTTTATTGCTACACTAGCTGTACACGCGACATCATTCTCGCGGGAGTGGATATTACCTACGCGGTTTTTGCAGCGTAAATCTCGATCTCATCAGAATACCAGAAGAAAACGTAGGTGTAGGCCCATAACCTTCTCTATATTCCAGTGAAAGCCCCATTAAGTCGGTTCAGACGTGTCTGAAATTAGCCCGGATAAGCCGAAATATAGACAGACAAAAATAAAAAAGGTTCGTTTGTTTTTGAGTATCATTTAAATAAGTAATTATAATAATGATTATGTAACAGTTGAGAATTATTTTGAAATCACAGACAGGCACTATAATTTTATTTATATACCTATAGTATAGAAGAAGAGTATAGTAAATAATATCTGAGAAATTGTTATTTGTATCGCAGGTCACGATTTCAGATAGTATCCGAAGAATAAGTGATGTTTTGTCTGGCCAAACAACTCAGATTGAATTGGAATTGAAGCGCGTTGTTCTTAGCAATCTACAAATCAAATTATATATACACTAAGATAGCCTTTATTTAGCTCGACATTGCGTATGGTTGGATTATAATAATAGTAATCAATGTACCAAAATCTTCACTTAAACATAACCATGATGCTGTCAGATACATGGAAACATGTTGGTTCTGCCCTACAGGACAATTATTAAGGGTGTAGAAAAAATCAATTTGGTTAAGTTATACGTTTCTATTAATTATAAAATTAAAATAAAAGATATAAAAGTAGGTATATCTTATATAACATAACATAATCAGCCTATAACGTTATTTAGATATATAATAATTGTAAGTATATGAGCACCATGTCTACATTAAACCAATTAATTAATGTACCCTTTCTTTGTTATTACGCTCTTGTAGGTAACTTTTAGTATTATTATTATATGCCGTCATCGTCCTAATACCACTCTTTAATAAAAACATAATGTATACCTACGGAATATTGTAAAACTTATTTGAGAAGAGTGACTATGGATGTTCTTGCCTGTTCTCCATAAGAATCTTCCTTTCCGAATGCACGTTAGAGTCACTTTATCATTTCAATTGTCCTTCAAAACTTTAAATGTCAACGTTCAAAAGTACCTTTTAATGGTCCAAATGAAATGACTGAAAATGAAAGTAAAGCGCTCCGTGAACATTAACTCAAATTATAATTCTCTCCATCAGTTTCCAGCCCACGTCAGTTAAGAAAACGTGTTACCAAAAACCTTTTCGTAATTTTATTATAAATGAAAATATGAACTGGGGAGATTACAGCTGTAACATATCATTAAAATGAGGATCGTTTATATTCCTTGATAACGCTTCCGAACATATGGTAGCCTTGTCAAAAGCATGTGAAGGGAATGATTAAGAATGATGAATATGTGCATAAGAAATAAAGCGTTTATAGGATACTTACTGTAGATAAATGTTCCAAATAAAGTAGTACCAATATATTAAGAGGAAATCAAACAGCAACGTACATATATGTATGATTATGGGCTTTCCCTATAGGCAACCTTTTCCTATGTTGGGGTCGGGTTGTTTTACATTGTACGATTGCCTATCTGACCTCTAAAACCCAGTTAGATACTGGCTTTTTTTATTAAGAGGAGGCTCCCTAAATTGTATGTAACTTTGCATTAATATTCTGAAAAAATCACGCATACAATCAAAATGGAACTTTAAAAGTATATGATTTATTGGATCTTTTTCTTTACATGTTTAAGACTAGTTACGTAATTGGAACATTTTCGCTCGTTTATTTATCGAAAATCATGTCTTTTTTTAAAGATTACTCAAAATTTAATCAAGATTACTCGGCTTTTATGTCTAAAATTAGTATTGACAGTAAAAAATTACAGTTCACTATCCAAATATAAGATGTTTTTGCTCTAGATCAATTATTACTTTAGTTATGAACGAAATAAGAATTGAGACTTACATTTAGTTTCGAACCCGAACATGGTGAAAGAGCGCACGCGATATTCAACTTTATTACTGCTGCGTTAGCGTTTAGCATAAAACGGAAGTTTCGAACCCGAACATGGTGAAAGAGCGTACGCGATATTCAACTTTATTACTGCTGCATTAGCGTTTAGCATAGAACGGCCTAACCGGGGGTGCATGGGGGCGGAACTTGCGTGAAAATTATTTTAGAGTGCCTGGTCTTAACACGATACCCTTTGGCAAGACTGGTGTCAGATTTTTTGAATTTTGACTTCCCGTAACTACTGTTAGGCTACGTTTCCACCATCTCGTGCGATGGAAATGTGTCGTACGAGGATGTCTGGCTGTGCTGTGAAAATGTGTGGGGGTTTCCACCAAAGCTGTGCGATGAAAATGTGCCTACGAGGATGTGTAGCGGAGCTGTGAAAATGCGCATTAATGTGTGGTGCGAGGATGCACAAACCTCGCAACATATCCTTCTCAACACACATTCCTCGCAACACATCTCTCGCACACATCCCTCGCAACACATCTCTCGCACACATCCCTCGCTTGTTTTGTATTCGCAAAAATCTAGCTCCGCTGAGCCGTTTCCACCAGAGCTGTGCTGACCGAGGCGAGGTAAATGAAGCGATTCTATTGGTTCTTTACAAACACATCCCTCGCTACACATCCTCGCACATCTCTGGTGGAAACGCAGCCTTAATGGTGTATAGATGACAGCCGAGACTAACGACCTAAAGATTTTTTCCGAGGCACAGAGTAATCTTAATATATTAAGTTGCTTAACTTTGCAGATCCACCCTTACTACTGTTATTATTTAGCTACAAGCTCCTCACGCGCATATATACAGGGTAATTGGAAATATGTCCCGATCCTGTAAAGGGCGTGTAGATGAGGTCATTAACTAACAAATAAAATGTTCCGCCGTCAAAATAGATTAGTGATTTTTAGGAGAAAAAAGAATTATTTCATAAGACGTTGCAAAAATCATAAAAATAAAATAAGTATTGGATCTCTTTTTTCAAAAGTACGGAGGTTTTTAATTGTTTTGTTTTTTTTTTATTATGCGCAACTTAATTCTTTAGCTATTTAATAAATAAGAATGCTAAAAGATGTTTTAATTTTTTTTATAAGTTACACAATTGCGTTAATTTATTCCAACAAACCTAGAATATATTCAACCAATACATCTACATTATTCTCTCGTTCGAGATCTCTGTGGAAACAAATGAACAAAAGAACTGTTTTATATTCCATCTGAAATCAATAGCCTGCAGCATCTTAAAAGGACGCTGTGAACGGTAAAATACATCTGCGGATAGATATCGAGAGTAGCGCGGGTAGTGAACTAACAAGTAGAGAATAGTTAGAAATATCAGTAGCGAAGTTATTGAATGCTGGAGAAGATAAACTTATTATTATAGTAATGTGCGAGAGGTAGTTGGAAAGAAGGAAGGACTTTATCCTTTAGTGGCACTGCGACACTGACTTCTGTATATACTACGGTATACATATAAATAAAGTTGTGGTGTACTTCTGTGATTCCAAAATAACTTTTCTCGAGTGCTTTAAACAAACTTTTTTTTAAACTTATGTCTGTCTGTCTTTCTGTTTGTCCGGGCTAATCTCCGAAACGGTTCAAACAATTTTTATGGTACATTCATTGGAAGAAAGAGGAGGATTTAGGGAAGTATACATGCAGGCTTTTTATCCCGGAACTCCCATGGGATCAGCATTTAAGCAGGAAAAACCGCGTATGTAATTATCTACACGAAGTCTCGTGAACACTTACGCATAAATAAAGAGAGTTAGTAAAAGTGTAGGCAGACCAACAGCTATAGTGGATGACTTTCAAAGAATTGTAAGATCTGAGTGAAACTTTCACTGTCCTAAGACACACTAAAGCCGTATACTTAGTAAACAAAATGGAACGAGGCGTAACTTTGCGGAAGTACCGAAAAATAGCTACTATTAATTCAGACAAAACAATATTTTGGCGGCATTAATACAATTGTTTTCTGTAGTATTATATTGATGTAATATAGATCGTAATAGACCCATCACGCATAGATCAATCCGAAATCATACACGTTTATTGCAATCGTTACTTCCACGATTACACCTTCGCAGGAGCATTTTATACAGACACTAGTACTCTCGCGGGGCTTCGCTCCTGTGGATTCTATCACGGTAAAAACATAACTCTCCTTTTTTGCAGTCGGGTAAAAAGTAGCCTATAACCTTCCTCAAGCTTCAAGCTACTTCCATACCAAATTTCATCCAAATCCACCCAGTACTTTCGAAGATTAGCGCGTTCAAGCAAACAAACAAACAAACAAACAAACAAACTAACAAACTTTTCCGCTTTATAATATTAGTATAGA
Organism: Tholera decimalis; assembly: GCA_943138885.2. Taxonomy (NCBI): domain Eukaryota; kingdom Metazoa; phylum Arthropoda; class Insecta; order Lepidoptera; family Noctuidae; genus Tholera; species Tholera decimalis. The sequence continues at coordinate 33,034,632 of OW964565.2, forward strand.
TAAACAACTAGTACGCGCGCTTGTATAACTGACCATTAATTACTACAACTACTAACAATTACAAGGCATAGTGTAAACACAACAGATCTTGCCTAGGTTATACATAGCTCATTGTAGTCTGTTTACAATGAAGTTTAATTGGCGCACGCAATCGATATCGGCCAACTCAGCTAAGCTCTCGGTTAACGCACTCGGCTTGTTGTGTAATGTGCCAAGGACATAGGGGCAGAAGATCCACTCGATAACTGGTGAAAGAGGAGGCAATAAGCAGAGCTAATTTTTAACCGACTTCTAAAAAAGGAGGAGGTTCTCAATTTGGATGTTTGTTTGTTTTTTTTTTTATGTTTGTTCGGGCATAGCTCCGTCACCTGGCAACCGATTTGAAAAATTCTTTTTTTGTTGCAAAGGGCATACTTTCCAAATGGTCCCATAAAATTTTTATCGAAATAAGACAAGCCGTTTCTGAAAAATGGACAAAAGTCTGAAAAAAATATTTACATTGATGATCTTTTCGTTTACTCTGCTGGTGAAGGTGCTAAGTAGTTGACATTTTGGCTTTTGTAACTAGATTAATTACAAACTGAACCCACTGAAAAGCGCGAAAATAAAACTTTTTTGCAAAAAATAAAACCGACTTCCATATCAAAACACTACAAAGCCAAAAATAATTTTAATTTCGGAAGGCGGTGTGAAAAAAAAAAGAAAATAAAAAACCAATAACACCGACTACCGAAATTAAAATTATTTTTGGCTTTGTAGTGTTTTGATATGGAAGTCGGTTTTATTTTTTGCAAAAAAGTTTTTTATTGTACATAGCATGGATAAAGACACAGGGTTTGGGATGCCATGATGATATGAGTATCATCCTGGTGACCTGATCCTGATGACCTGCCGCAGTCCAGGCTTGTGATACGTCAGGTTTATGTTCTAAAGAAGTTCCTCGGCCCTGGAATACAAGGGCAACTGAAGTCTAGGGACGGGAGCTCTTCGAAAAAACAATTGCTTTAAATAAATCAGTACTAACATTAGATATTATTTTTGCGAAAGCGTTTTTGTTTGTTTCTTCTTCTTTCACGTCAAGCCAACTTTAGCTAAATTTCTAGAAATGCTACTCCAATATTACTTCTAGAATAGCGTGAATAAAACAGCACATGATTTAACTGGGCCGAAATATCGTTATTATTATTAATTCTTAAGTGACGGGTTGTGGGAATATTCTAACGAGATACCGCGGTCCCAGAACGGAGGGCAACTAAAGGAGCAGGGTGGGTTTTTAGTCAGTAGAAGTCTGGCACTCCCTCTCCCTTCTGCTCCACCTACAGCGGAAGGAGTCATTTGATGAAATTCCCACCAGGAAAAAAAAGCAGTACAAATCATTGTAGCTAACTTTTTAGGTAGGTACTTGAGCCTAATTCCTAGAAATTAATTTTACCAAGTCGTTAAGACTGAGTCTTCTGTCTCATCCCTAATATCTCGATTGATCGGGACGCCACAGTATCGATTATGTTCAACAATGGCGGTTGCCATGCGGGCCGGCTTCGCTCACGTAATTCACATAACACGATGTAGTCGATTCGCACGATGTCATTGTTTTGTTTTTTCTAATCGATTCGATTGGATAACTTGTGTCTGTCACGAACTAAAAGATGGTTGTAATGGAAGACTTTGCGGTGTTCGTGCCGGTTTCTCGGAATGTTTCAGAGTAATACGATCTACATTTTCTGCGGGCACCGAGTGGAATGATTGAGGTATCACTTTCGACTGGTTATTATACGAGACAAAATATTTTACGGCGTTGATCTATTTTAGCAAGTAACATTTTGACTACTGTTTGATTGACAATATTCAATTATTGCTGATTGAGAAGTGTGTTAATTATTTACTTATCACATTGCTAACTTATCAATTTGGATGTTTTATTACTATGGTTATTGATTTATTATAAATCTATCCCAGTTTGGTCCATAAACCTACCACTTCATACAAACTACTAGCATGGGACGAACTGCGAATGAGACCAAGTGCGAGTGGGACGAAGTGCTATCAGATTAATTTATTTCTCTCCACAAACTTATAAACAAACATACAAGCTGTTAATACTATGCTATGTTAACAAATTTGTAAGAGACTGGTGCCCATATTAAGCATGTACATTAATATGGTCTTCATGCGTTGATAAAACTAAGAAAGCAAGTTGTTTAGTAACATAATTTTATCTAAACAATTAATTATTATTGCTAATGTGCACTTCTGCGAATGCGGGTTGAAGTGTAACTAGTACGACGTGCGCAACCCTTCTGAATTGGCTACCGGATCGGACAAACTCCATCGGGATACCCGAGTATGTATATTTTACATGGCTTGTGAAAATAGGCTCGGCAACTATAAAATGTATATACAGGCGGACTATTGTTAATACTCCTTACATAAGTGAAAGTGGTTCTGCATGCTACGCAATAAACATCTCCCTAGTCCCTAATACGAGTAATATCCCAGTACAGACAATAGTGCCCTGGAGTTATATTAAGACTGAGTTGCTATAGGAATGAGCGTGTGGTTTGGTGAACGTGATTGTTATATTAGGACTAACAGTTCCGCAGGGCTTCGGCTTCGCTCCTGTGGATTTTATCACGATAAAAACATAACCCTCCTTTTTTGCAGTCGGGTAAAAAGTAACCTACAACCTTAAAGCTACTTTCATACCAATTTTAAAAGAAAAAAATCCAAATCCACCCAGTACTTTCGGATATTAGCGCGTTCAATCAAACAAACCAACAAACTTTTCTTTAACGAGTTACCGTGGACCCGAACCGCAAGAACAACTGAAGGACCAGGGTGAATTTTTATTCAGTAGAAGATTGACACTCCCTTTCAGTCCACCCGAACTGGTACAATCGGCCAAGAAAGTGGTGTACCACCCTAAGGTTGAATATCGCTTGCAGATTCATAGGTGATAAAGATTAGTTTCGCTTGCAGATCGATCTGACAACTTCTATTGCTGTCTTTATCTGATTATTGATAACGACTATTACTGTTTGTAACGTGACAGCTGTTCTTAGTTTGAACTTGATGGAACCAATGACGTCGTAAAATCAACGGCGGGGGGCTGTAGATTTTGATGACAAAATTGTATCTACAAATTCAGAATTGTAATCAACAAGTTACATAAAATTGTAAAGGCACAAGGCGAGTCCACAAACCTACAATTTCTGTAAACTTGTAATTACAATATCAATAAAAAACAAGCTAAAAATAGATTTATCCTTTTATTAAATTTCTACAATCAATTTTAAAATACTTATAACAAACAAAAACATAGCATATATAGTAATATTTAGAAGATATTGAAAATTTTTAAAAATTAGAAACGGGTGTAACCGCCGTTGGCCTCTATAACCTCTAAAAGACGAGACCTCATTGAACCAACAAGCCGTGAGCAAATATCGGTTCCCCGCATTTCCTCCCAGATATAATTACAGTGACTAATAAGAGCTTGTTTGGTTCTTTCATTTTGATGCGACCATCGTTGGACCATAAGGCCCAAAAGATTTTCTATCGGGTTGAGGTCCGGCGATCTTGAGGGCCACTGAATTACCCTTACGTCAGTGTGTGAACGAAACCAGGCTCTTACGATCCTCGCATTATGAATTGAACAATTATCTTGAACAAAATCAAATTGTGGCACTTCGTTCTCCGGGTAAACATTACGGACTGTCGGTAGCATTGCATTCTGAAGCACGTCGATATAATTTACAGCCGTCGCTCGAGGAGGTAGAGAACACAATTCTCCTACACCATCCGTACTCATCCAGCCCCAAATATTTACGGAAATTCGACCTGATTCTCTATTTGGGATTACATGATCATCTTTATACCGTGTTGAATTATATCGCCAAAGGTGAAGACGTCCATGCTGACTGGATTTAAACGTTTTTTCATCACAAAACACTGTATTAGACCAATCAAACTCTAAGTGCTCTCTGGCGAAGTTCAGACGAGCAAGTCTGTGAGCATCCGTCAAATATATTTTCTTGGCGTAATGCCTGTGGTGCAACCCCATGTAATGTAGATGATTCCTTATTGTTTGGGCACTCACATCGAACATCTCCGCAAAATGTTTTGTGGGCTTAAAACCATTGATTTCATATTCCCGTCTCATGAATTCTCTATCGTTATTGGAGAGTGCAGGCCGGCGACCACTTCTTCTGTGATCCAACAAACTTCCCTCCTCTCCTTCACGACGAATCCAAAAGCGGACAGAACGCCTCGATATATTCAAATTCCGGGATATCGCACTGATACTGCTTCCCTCATTAAATTGGGCAATTATTTGTGCTCTTTCGGCAATGGTCAAGTTGGCAGGCATTGAGATGATTTTATATGCAGTTGATTGAAAAATAACACGGAAAATATATCGATTTTTTGCATATATTTGACAAAATGTCAATTGTCAGTTTTCTTTTTCAAATGGAATTCGGTTGTCTAAATAGTTTTTATTACTTTTGTTTGGAAACATTTCAATTGCTTTGTAGAAACTAATGTCCTTTTCATTTATACTAAAGGTTAAAATGTCATGTACTTATATGTGACATATGACGTATGAATACTAAATACATAGGTTTACGTCATGATAATGTTGTCTCTTTCAGTAATATCTTTTTATAACGAACCTTGTTGTAATTTTCGATGACCGGGAAACTAAATCAAAACTGGTACACCACTTTCTTGGCCGACCGTACGAGTCGTTTGATGATTTTCCATCCAGAAAAGGACCTGGATTTTTTGCGAGTTAACAAGGCGATCCGCGCGTGAAAATAATCTCAGTCTTTAAAAGAAAATCACAAATTTTAATAGCACCGTCATCGTTGCACCGTCTAGCTTCCTTGCAAATCTCTAGTGGAAACTAGCCTCGCTATTGGGTAAGGTACTCGGCTGGATAATAATTACTAAATTAGAAAAACGAACTTAAAGAAATTTTAATGCAATTGTTGAATCGTGAAACAATTAGAATTTAAGTAAACTGGGTTGAGAATAAAAGGCTGTAGGCGATAATTGAAGAGGCCATTAATTGAATAGTTGAAAACGTGGTGTATTAATGAATTCCACAGATAACATACATATAAATTACAAAGTGACGGAGGTCACTTATGTGAAATATTAATTTTATTTCGTTTAAAAAGGGTGTCCAATATCTTCTGTATACAGACAGCATTTTGTTGATATATGCAGTAAAAATCCTTACTTATACGGTTGCCAATTACAAGATAAAACTTTCGCTACAATAAAGGGGTAGGGTAACATACGAAAAACATGCAATGCAGTTGATCCAAGCATCGCATTCTTTATAAAATATTAATTCATTCAAAAATACAAGAATATGACTTTTTTATTGATAATAGGCTCGCGTTTAATCACCATTTTGCCTGATGGTAAGTAATGATGTGGTCGAAGATGAAGCACGCTTAACTAGAAATAACTCCCCCAGGTTATAGCTTTCAGGAAACACAGACTCCGGCAGGAAATTCTAGTATTTATCCGTTTCCAAATGAAAATGACTGCAGCGATATTCATAGGAAATCGCTACACCATTAACGTAATTACTAACATGTATCACGTTCATACAAAATGAACAATCAGATTAAAAGCATTTCATTATATCAACCCTCGCCTTAATTAAAAACAAATATGTACATTTCCATTGAAAACGAGTACTAGGCTCACATGAGTTGGAAGAATTGAAATGACGTCATCGGATGTCTTGTCGGAATTCCTGTGCTACCGGTCGGTAATTATTATCGACGCATCGAGGGGTCACGCCTGATGGTTACAAGTAAGGATGTCCATTTTAGTACCGTCTATACTAATATTTCTTTGTAAGTTTGCATGTAGGGGTAATATCTAGCTAATGAACCGATTTGATTTTTTTTTAATTGGTAGTATTGTGCATTATCGGTGAGTTCTATAGGCTATAAATTATTTCGTAATACACGCGGACAAAGTCGCGGGCGAAGTGCTAGTACCTACATTATTACGATACTAAAATTTGTATGCTTGTATGATTGTGGGTTCAGGTGAAACGGTAATGTGTATAATTGAGAGAAAAACTACGGACAGAAAATAGTCCGGTAATAATATTGGTGAACATTGGAATGGATTTCCATTAATCCCGCCGTGTTAGATTAGAATAAACATATCGTTTTGGAAAATAAATAAAAACTTTTCCTTTCATTTCTTTGCTCTTTCCTTTTTCAACCGACGACAAAAAGAGGAGGTTATCAATTCGACGCGTATATTTTTTTTAATGTATGATCACCGATTACTCGAAGACGGCTGAACCGATTTGGAAAATTCTTTTTTGTTTGAAAGGGTTACATACTTCGAAATTGGTCCCATTGTCACCAGGTCAGGATCTGATGATGGGATCCTGGAGAAATCGAGGGAACTCTTCAAATATTATAGGTACACCTATGGCGTTTTGGGTATTTCTTATAGTAACTTGTGCAGTTGCTCTCAAAAAATACCATTTGGGGAAGTGGAACTGATGATGAAGACCACAGATGGCCGCCGAACCTACTCAATAATAAGTATTTCGTGGATTGCGATTTGATTACTTGAATATGGATGTTATGCACTTTATGTTCGTCACAATGCATATGGTGATGTAGAGCTGATGGTGAAGTACCAGGAGAACTCCTCAACAATTAACGGCCCAGCATTGGGAAAAGCAATATTTTGTAAAAGGTTATAAGTAGTTGACATTTAGGCTCTTTTAACTAGGTAAATTAAAAATCGACCGCCTAAAAAGAGTGAAATAAAAACTTTTTACCAAAACATTGAACCGACTCCCAAAAACACTGCAAAGTGAAAAATAACTTTAATTTCGGAAATCGGTGCCAAAAACGAAAATATAAAACTAAAGACACCGACTACCGAAATTAAAGTTATTTTTCACTTTGCAGTTTTTTTGGGAGTCGGTTTAATTTTTTGGTAAAGTTTTTATCTATACTTATAATAAATCTGTAGAGAGGTCAATTCTGTACATGAAATATATTTCCAAAATAACTATCAGGGGGTGATTAAGGATCGATACTCATGCCAAAAATGCAATCAGTTAAATTTTTGTCTGTCTGTCTGTCTGTCTGTCTGTCTGTATAACCGTTATAGAAACAAAAACTACTCGACGGATTTTAACGAAACTTGGTACGGTCGGCCAAGAAAGTGGTGTACCAGTTTTGATTTAGTTTCCCGGTCATCGAAAATTACAACAAGGTTCGTTATAAAAAGATATTACTGAAAGAGACAACATTATCATGACGTAAACCTATGTATTTAGTATTCATACGTCATATGTCACATATAAGTACATGACATTTTAACCTTTAGTATAAATGAAAAGGACATTAGTTTCTACAAAGCAATTGAAATGTTTCCAAACAAAAGTAATAAAAACTATTTAGACAACCGAATTCCATTTGAAAAAGAAAACTGACAATTGACATTTTGTCAAATATATGCAAAAAATCGATATATTTTCCGTGTTATTTTTCAATCAACTGCATATAAAATCATCTCAATGCCTGCCAACTTGACCATTGCCGAAAGAGCACAAATAATTGCCCAATTTAATGAGGGAAGCAGTATCAGTGCGATATCCCGGAATTTGAATATATCGAGGCGTTCTGTCCGCTTTTGGATTCGTCGTGAAGGAGAGGAGGGAAGTTTGTTGGATCACAGAAGAAGTGGTCGCCGGCCTGCACTCTCCAATAATGATAGAGAATTCATGAGACGGGAATATGAAATCAATGGTTTTAAGCCCACAAAACATTTTGCGGAGATGTTCGATGTGAGTGCCCAAACAATAAGGAATCATCTACATTACATGGGGTTGCACCACAGGCATTACGCCAAGAAAATATATTTGACGGATGCTCACAGACTTGCTCGTCTGAACTTCGCCAGAGAGCACTTAGAGTTTGATTGGTCTAATACAGTGTTTTGTGATGAAAAAACGTTTAAATCCAGTCAGCATGGACGTCTTCACCTTTGGCGATATAATTCAACACGGTATAAAGATGATCATGTAATCCCAAATAGAGAATCAGGTCGAATTTCCGTAAATATTTGGGGCTGGATGAGTACGGATGGTGTAGGAGAATTGTGTTCTCTACCTCCTCGAGCGACGGCTGTAAATTATATCGACGTGCTTCAGAATGCAATGCTACCGACAGTCCGTAATGTTTACCCGGAGAACGAAGTGCCACAATTTGATTTTGTTCAAGATAATTGTTCAATTCATAATGCGAGGATCGTAAGAGCCTGGTTTCGTTCACACACTGACGTAAGGGTAATTCAGTGGCCCTCAAGATCGCCGGACCTCAACCCGATAGAAAATCTTTGGGGCCTTATGGTCCAACGATGGTCGCATCAAAATGAAAGAACCAAACAAGCTCTTATTAGTCACTGTAATTATATCTGGGAGGAAATGCGGGGAACCGATATTTGCTCACGGCTTGTTGGTTCAATGAGGTCTCGTCTTTTAGAGGTTATAGAGGCCAACGGCGGTTACACCCGTTTCTAATTTTTAAAAATTTTCAATATCTTCTAAATATTACTATATATGCTATGTTTTTGTTTGTTATAAGTATTTTAAAATTGATTGTAGAAATTTAATAAAAGGATAAATCTATTTTTAGCTTGTTTTTTATTGATATTGTAATTACAAGTTTACAGAAATTGTAGGTTTGTGGACTCGCCTTGTGCCTTTACAATTTTATGTAACTTGTTGATTACAATTCTGAATTTGTAGATACAATTTTGTCATCAAAATCTACAGCCCCCCGCCGTTGATTTTACGACGTCATTGGTTCCATCAAGTTCAAACTAAGAACAGCTGTCACGTTACAAACAGTAATAGTCGTTATCAATAATCAGATAAAGACAGCAATAGAAGTTGTCAGATCGATCTGCAAGCGAAACTAATCTTTATCACCTATGAATCTGCAAGCGATATTCAACCTTAGGGTGGTACACCACTTTCTTGGCCGACTGTACAATTATTTTTCATACTCCTGAGCGGGTTATAGTATACTTTTCATCACGCTACAATCAATAGGAGCAGAGCAGTGAAGGGAAATGTTGGGAAAACGGGAGAAGTTACTCCATTTTTTAAGCTTCCGTCGCGTGTGCAACCTTAATGGTTAAAGCTACACAAATCATTTCATGACGGAAATGTTCTCCTTAAAATTATATAAAAAATATCCCACGACAGCATATGTCTAACTTTTATGGTTGACTCACAATAACACGTGTAACTCCCGATAGTTTAGCAGTTCGAAGCTTTCTGATTATAATATTAGTCTACTCTTACGTTTATAACACTCTCAGTCACCCCTAATTGAAAAAGTTAACATTATTAACTATTCCATAAAAAAATTGGCCAAGGGCGAGTCAGACTCGCCCATGAAGGGTTCCGTAGTAACTATAATATAATATGCAAATTTATTTGACAAAAAAAAACCTTACAAATTTCTTAAAACTAGCTTATTTACATTTTTTACAACTGCGCCAAATAAATTTGTTTTGAAAAAAGAAAACCTTACAAATTTCTTAAAACTGGCTTTTTTACATTTTTTACAACTGCGCCGAATAAATTTGTTTTTCATAGTGTTTGTATGAATTACAAAGTTATATTTGCGGTTTTTAAAAACTGCTGAACTGATTTCGTTCAAACTAATCAACCGACGACCAAAAGAGGAGGTTATCAATTCGACGCGTATATTTTTTTTTTTTTTTTTTTTTATGTATGATCACCGATTACTCGAAGACGGCTGAACCGATTTGGAAAATTCTTTTTTTGTTTAAAAGGGTATACTTCGAAATTGGTACCATTTATCACCAAGTCAGGATCTGATGATGGGATCCTGGAGAAATCGAGGGAACTCTTCAAATATTATAGGCACACCTATGGCGTTTTGGGTATTTCTTATAGTAACTTGTGCAGTTGCTCTCAAAAAATACCATTTGGGGAAGTGGAACTGATGATGAAGACCACAGATGGCCGCTGAACCTACTCAATAATAAGTATTTCGTGGTTTGAGATTCGAATACTTGAATATGGATGTTAAGCACTTTATGTTCGTCACAATGCATATGGTGATGTAGAGCTGATGGTGAAGTACCAGGAGAACTCCTTAAAAATTAACGGCCCAGCATTGGGAAAAGCAATATTTTGTAAAAGGTTATAAGTAGTTGACATTTAGGCTCTTTTAACTAGGTTAATTAAAAACCGACCAACTAAAAAGAGTGAAATAAAAACTTTTTACCAAAAAATTAAACCGACTCCCAAAAACACTGCAAAGTGAAAAATAACTTTAATTTCTGAAGTCGGTGCCAAAAACGAAAATACAAAACTAAAGACACCGACTACCGAAATTAAAGTTATTTTTCACTTTGCAGTGTTTTTGGGAGTCGGTTTAATTTTTTGGTAAAAAGTTTTTATTTTGGTTGAAAGTTTATATTAAGATCTACAGACATATATTTTTTTTAGATTTTTCACTCCATTATTATAGAAGTTAGAGGTTGTGTCCGCCACACACACATTTTACCACTTTGGAAGCTTATATCTTTTAAACGATTGACTTTATGGAAAAGTGGTTATAGAAACCCCGATGTCGTTTTTAAAGAACTGTCTATAGATACCACACATGCATAGATTTCATGAAAAAAAATATTTTCAGGTTTAGTTCCATGTATGGGGAGCCCCCCTTTATTTTAAATATTTTTTAATTTTTTTCTCAAAATCGGAAAGCGGTTCACAGAATACATCTACCTATCAAGTTTCACATGTATAGTCCTAATAGTTTCGGAATAAAATTGCTGTGACAGACGGACGGACGGACAGACAGACAGACAGACAGACAGACGGACAGACATGTCGAAACTATAAAGATTCCGTTTTTTGCCATTCGGCTACGAAACCGTAAAAAGAATCATATAAATCGGTATAGAAACACCAAAGTTATACATGAAATACGCTTATAATAATAAGCCATCGCGCGTGAATACTGAATCATGCTATAAGGATTATTTTTGAGAATCGGTCGCCGCGCTCGACGCGTCTCGCGGTCGAAGCGTTCTCTAGGTACTTAAGCCTCATGTGAACGTGATCTAAACAATATTACCAATACATTAACTTACGCTGACGGAGTCGCGGGCTATAATGTATCATTACGCTAAGGCCAATAGGAGCGGAGCGCCAATGAAGAATGCTTCAAAATCGGGGTTAAATTTAACGTTAGCCCAAAGTAACTATTCCACGCGGACGAAGTCGCGGGCAAAAGCTAGTTCATAAATAAATTGCACCGAGCGCTGTGCATTTTAAGCCCTACCTACCACTTTTCGCTGGAATTAATACTTAGCCTCGAAACAGTTTAATTTTCTCGGGGAAATTTCCTTTGTATAGCCTTACTCAAATATAACTGTAGGTAATTTGTGACGAATGAGTTTTCAAGTTTGATTTAATGTTCTACTGTGTTTGTTCTTATTGGTCTACTAATTCAATAAAGCAAAATTATTTTTCCAATTTTAAAACTTTGTTTTCTTTTCCTCCTGTGACGGTATAAATACTTAGTTAAAGTACGTACCTACCTTCCTAAGTAAGTTATCCACACAACTTAGTCTGATTAGTGGGTACTTCCGTCTAAGCTGGATTACCATATAATTTACTTAAAAAGGTAAAAAAAGCCTCATCTCTTATGCTTTACGTAATAAAACCTATACCTTGAAGACCTCAACAAGGTTAAGGAAACCTAATCCTTAAAATTATTGAAATGTCGAGCTCATTGTATTATGCACATTGCACGTGCATCATGTCAACACTAAACTAAAAAAAGTAATTAAAAATTTCAAGAAACCCCCGACAACCTTGAAACGCTTGTACAGATTTTGATAAATTGTAGCTAAGAACAATGTCGATCACGTCAGCTTTCTAACAAAAAAAAAACACGTCATAATCAGTCCATTTGTTTATGAGCTACGATGCCAGAGACACAGACACGTCAAACTTATATATAGCACCCCTCTTTTTGCGTCGGGGGTTAATAAGAATCAAATTTATCTTACCACGTAATCAGAAATGCTAATGAACGCAATATTATTTCCTTCTAAATAAATTCGGTTAGGGGCAGCCCTACCGTCAAGTCGTACAGACGTGCAGGCAGACTTTACCAATAAACATGACTCACAACGAAGAAGGCGCGGGCGCCCGCCACGGTCTACCTGCCGTGGGAACTTCTCTCATATTTGTGTCTTTGTCATAATTATAAGCCCTAGTTCTTCTGTAGGACGAAGATAATAACGGTGTAAATATGCTGAGGAGTATTTATCACTAGCTTCTGTTCGCGTGGGAGTTTTCTCGTCTATATCCCGATCCCGTGGGAATTCCGGGATAAAAAGTAGCCTATGTGTTATTCCAGAATGTGAACTATCTACTTACCAAATTTCATTCAGATCCGTTCAGTAGTTTTTGTGTGAAAGAGTAACAAACATCCATCCATCCTCACAAACTTTTGCATTTATAATATTAGTATATAGTATATATATAGTATATATATTAGTATAAGTATATAGTATATTAGTATAGTATTAGTACAGTATTAGTACAGTATTAGTATAGTAAGAATTAGTAAGAAGTAATACTAAATCGACCTGGCCGGGATAACATTACTTTCATGGGTGTTTTCTTTTTCTTTTGCTGATGGGCACAATCCTACACCCAAATTGAAGCGTCAATAGCCTAATGGATAAGTTGTCGGACTTATGATCGAGAGGTCGCGAGTTCTAACCCCACCCATTACACTATTGCCATGAACACACTCCAGACACAAGCATATTTAGCTTAGTTGGAGGGGTTAACAGGCTTGCTAGTAATGTGAATTCTACCCACATTGCTAGTAATCTTTAAAAAAAAATTACACTTGATAGATGGCATGTAATGTAGTCTGAATAAGCGACATACTTCATTCAACTGTATGTCATGATCTGCTTAGCTTTTTTTCAACTGTGTTGGGGTCGGCTTTTTTTTTTACGGGGGAAAATCCTCATGGACTACCTCCGCCTGGGGATTGGCGGAGGGGCGTACCGGATTCTTACCGGCTAAAACCACCCCGGTGTCTCCTCACACGTGCGCGGGGGGCCGCGGGAAACCTAATTCTTCCGCAGCCCCACACTAGTGCTGGCCGGGTCTGTCCCGGCCTCGCCTCCTGCACGGGGTAGTGAGGTGTTGAACTACCCCGTGCAACGCCTCAGAGGCGCGCGCCGGCACCCGCGCGCGCCTGCGACTCGGGTCCATCGAATAGGGGACAGGGGACTTCCCCAAGTCCCTCGCCCCTGGACCCGTTCATGGGAGCTGGAAAAGGGCGTTGTCCGCCCTTCCCCTGCGCCCGGTGCGCCTTCTGCGGCCCGGGAAGGGGGTCGAGATCTCCCTCTACCGTTCCGCAGTTTCCTTCTGCGACATCACGTCCTCGCAGAAGGACACCACCGCGTCCCAAGACTCTGCGCTGCCGACCATACTCTGCACTACGGCCGGCAGCGACAGATCGCCTCCTACTTCATTTGTAAGGACACGGCGCTGCTCCTCCCAAGATACGCACTCGGCGAGCGTGTGTTGCGCCGTGTCCTCCCCGCAATGGACGCAGTGGTGGCACCGAGCGTCCGGCTCCCTGTCTATGCGGCACAGGTACTTGCCGAAGCAGCCGTGTGGGGTCGGCTCCTAGTTTAAGTAGATACACGCTGAGAACAAAGGTATTACATAGAGCGACTGCCTGTCTGACCTCCACAACCCTACTGGGCAAGACTGGTGGCTAATTTTCTGGCTTCTGAATGCCCATAACGACTGTCAAAGATGTACAAACGACAGCTGGAATCAACGGCTTAACTAGCTTTTGGAGTCACAGAGGCATGTCGATATGTTTGGACGGTCACCCATCCAAGGACAGAGGCAAGAGTTGCTTTACCTTTAAAATCAGTCCGTGCGGCTGTTACTAATTTTATCGCCCTTTTTTCGCACTACCGGTCTACCAGACGCACGGCTGGGTACCACCCACACGTGGTTGATATACCGTCTTGTCGTACCAAGCGCTACTCCTCCACATTAATTGTGCGCACAGCCAAGCTGTGGAATTCTCTGCCGGCTTCTGTGTTCCCTGCCACTTATGACCTTTCAGCCTTTAAAGCACGAGTAAATAGGCATCTTCTGGGCTCGCTCGTCACATCGTAGACCTCATCTATCGCTTACCATTAGGCGAGATCGAGGTCAAGACCGGGCTCATCCGTAATAAAAAAAAAAAACACCATTTGGAGAAAATACAACTAAATATTTCCACTAAAATTGATCGAAGAGTTTAGTTTAGATCGTTAGTTTGTTTATCACCTCGTTGCTCTAAAAATGCCCGTATCGACTAAAAATAAAACGTGTGATAAAATAAACTAGAATGTTAAGTTTAACAGACGTACAGTCAGACGTTATGACGCTACAGTGACTCACGCTACTGCTGACGCTACCTGTGGTGGTTATTAGCTATTTTTGGAAGGTCTATTTTTAGCTCCGAAGGGTTGTAAAGAATTTACTTAATAGAATGACTTAACAGAATAAAGAAAGTGTAATTATTTAAGTTGATTTGAGTGTTGGGAATGTTAATAGAGGTAAATTATATACGTATTTTCTCTGTAAGTCAGTCTAAGGGAAAAACAGTGTTAGTTTATTAAAATATCTATATCATTTTTGGACTAGAACTTTTAAAAAATTAGTTTGTATAAAATCGTGCTCACATTAAACCTAAAAACTATGATAAAGATGAATATCTACATTAATATTATAAAGCGGAAAAGTTGGTTTGTTTGCTTGCTTGAACGCGCTAATCTTCAAAAGTACTCGGTGGATTTGGATGCAATTTGGTATGGAAGTAGCTTGAGGCTTGAGGAAGGTTATAGGCTACTTTTTACGCGACTGCAAAAAAGGAGAGTTATGTTTTTACCGTGATAGAATCCACGGGAGCGAAGCCCCGCGTGAATACTAGTTTTCAATATATATTGTCATTCATAAATATTGTACAAGTCACGAAGCCATTAATATAAAAAGTCACGCACGTCTGATACTACTTATTGATAATCAAATGATTTACGATTCTGGTCATCGAAGTTGCAACTATCGAATTTAACACATAGATACAAAAGTTGATCGCCCTTTTAACAGAATGTAATCAAACGTTTGGTACTTTGCGATTCATTTTCACTTAAATGTGTTCCACCTTATGTGGAATACCTCAAGTGCCATTCACTCAGCAGTTAAGCAGGTGCCCAATGCGGATTACCTACATCGTGTCAATATCCAATTTCAGCCTAATTCGAATAACCAAATTTTGACTTTGATCGCTTCTAAATAATTTTGTCGTTACGTATATGCTAATAAAATTGTATCACTGCAGGGTTAAAGCCTGTCTTTCTTCCTTCTTCTTCTCCCTGTCAACTGCCATATCTGGCCAATCATTCAGGTAGGAATCCAACTCGTCACGCCATCTCCTTCTGGCAACCACATCACAGTAGGCTCCGAGCTACAGGATAGATTGGAGCCCACCCAATCAGTGGCTACTTTTACTCAATTCTGTTGCAATATGCGGCAAATGTGGCCAGTCCAGTTCCATTTTAGCTTGACAGCTGTGATGCCTACGTCTACAATTTGTGTTTTGGAACGGAATATACCAACCTATAATACTGTTCCTAATTTGGTCCTTGATTTTCGACTCCGAAAATATTTCGCTCTATTCATCGCATTTGCTCGCGATTAACTATATCCAACGTGAATTAACAGTTCATATCTGAATATATATTTTAGCATAACTTTCCTAACTAGTCAATCTGAAATTTCGCTTTAAGCAAACATAACTTTTAATTAATCAATTTATGATAATAATTTTCTCTTCTAATGACAAAATAAAAACACATTATTTTTGTTAAAAGGTGAAAGCACAATTTTATTAAAATATAATGAGGCGGGCCATAAACAAAGGACCTCATTAGATGAACAATAGAACACTGCTGTACCAACCGACAAAGGACAGAATAATTTATAAGTTATGTTTTAGGAAAAGAAAAATATCGAATTACGAGCTTCGCTGCAATTAATTGACTAAAATAACACTTGTACGATTTTCTAAGAAAATTCAAAGGGTTGGTACCTCAAAGAGCAGTCAGCAGGATTGACGGGGTCCTAAAGGACTATTGCCCGCCGGTTTTGTGGGAATGTTCGAATAAAATACATGGTGGGTTTTTAGTCAGAAAAAGATTGATACAAAGATTTGCAATTAGAAAATGCCTAGCCGTCTACACACCAATACTGTAAAAAACTTATTACGTATATACGAAACACGTTGAAAGAGAACACCGCTTTACCACCAAACGAATACCCCGCAACTTCAATCCAAACACTATTTCAAAAACATACGCACAAAGTACCTCAGTAACGCATAAATTACGAAGAATAGTAAACACGCACGGAAACTTTATCGAATACGATCTACATAACAATACTTAAACAGAAATCGTAAAAATAACTGTGTTTATAAATATCTCAAGCGGTTAACGTAAAAGTATAATGGAACAAATCATGTGTGGTATAATTAAAAATAATATTCGGAAATTAGCATACCAGGTTTTGAAGCGAGCGACTTTGTACATGGTTTACACCACTATGTTCACCTGGTTGATATTACCCATGTGAATAAAGATTTTTGTTTATTTTTGTTTCCTCATTTCACCTTGAAAGCATTTGAAGTAGGTGATTTTTTCCAGGTGAAATAATACAACATATTATTATGAGTGGAAGCCCTTGCCTTTATCTTGATATTGATTTACCCGGATGAACAAAGGCGACATTTTTATTCATCATGTGGACTTTTATAATCCACGTATACGATGCTACTTCAGAAAAAGTTTAGTTGGATTAGACCCTGTACATATCCATATTTTATTTATTTCCAAAGGAACAAGAGCGATTGAGTTCCATCATGTTCATCATTCTATTACCTATTATTATTTAATCTCCTGCATGAAATATTATTTTATTTTGTTTCGAAGTTTGTAAAAGATTGGGGGGTTTCGGAATTCCATATTTAAATGAATTCAATAGTTGTGTGAACTGATAATCTAGTTGCAGCACTTGTAGCTAATTAGTTATAATTTTATTTGTATTGTTTATATATATTATTTGTATTTGTGTTGTATATATTTAAGAAACTAAGGCATAATAGTAAGTTCAACTCTGTTACTAACAAAATATAGATTTAATAAAATTTAGATTAATATTATTTATTCATTAAAAGAGTTTCTCAATTTGTTTTTTTTCTCTTTTACACATGCACCCGTAGACTATGTTTGCTTTGTTTTCTCAGCTTGTGGTGGAGCCCGATTGACATCCGGCCAAGAACGCGTAAGTTCCGGCCAATAGGGTGAGTACGTGCGTGTATTAATTAACCAAGATTGTATGTTTACGAGCTATTAAATAAAGTGTTGGAGTTCTTAGCTTCTATAAAAAGAATTCGGTTCAGTATTTTCGTCCAGGAAATGGTGTAAATCAACGATGAATAGGAAATAAATTGTAATGGTTTCTTTGAGTTAATTAGGTGAGTGCTTGGACGTTGGGATTACACGTCATGCGGAAGACAGTAGACATGTTGAGATTAGAGGTTTACAGTCGAAATGTACACTTGTGTTATAAAAAGATTGAATGAGGAGGAGGAGGAGGAGGAGGAGGAGGAGGAGGAGGAGGAGGAGGAGGTGGAGGAGGAGGAGCTCCTTGACCTGATTCCTCCATCTCACTTTCACTACCGGTCTACCAGACGCACGGCTGGGTACCACCCACACTTGGTTAATATACCGTCTTGTCGTACCAAGCGCTTCTCCTCCACATTTATTGTGCGCACAGCCAAGCTGTGGAATTCTCTGCCGGCTTCTGTGTTCTCTGCCACTTATGACCTTTCAGCCTTTAAAGCACGAGTAAATAGGCATCTTCTGGGCTCGCTCGTCCCATCTTAGACCTCATCTATCGCTTACCATCAGGCGAGACCGAGGTCAAGAGTGGGCCCATCGGTAATAAAAAAAAATCGTTTTTACAATACATACGACTAAACCTTTTTATAATACTAACCTATTCTGAATAGTCTTTCATTGATATAATCCTATTATAGTTACCTATAGCTGAGGCATAGGCTTTAAGAACTATCCCGAGTGAGCAAAGCCGAGGATAAATCGTCTATTTTTTGTACTAATAAGTGCAAAGCAATGATAAAGAGAGACGAGTGTTAATTTTTTTTGCTATATATTATTTAATATGCATAAACTTAAAATACAGTGTATTTACTTTAATACGACATAATATTATAATTCAGTGCAGTTAAGTTTTCTTTTTAATCACTATTGGCGCAGTGATTAAGCGTGGCTGTTGTGCTGGGTGTCGCGGGTTGCCGCATCGGAACAAATGTTTGTATGGTCTACAGAGAGTTGTTCCGGCTCTGGTGGCTTATGCAAGCGAAACGCACCCACGATACAGGTGAAATTTCTAGTTTGAGGCAACGTACTTCATAAAAATATAAATGTAATTTTTAATAATTATTATATTCTTATTTTGCTGTATTTGGGATATACAATATCATATTAAAAATATGAACTCGCACGACAGAAACTATCTACTCGCTTATGCCCGAATTCGATCCACCAAGCTCCTATCATTCCATCATTTCCCTAGCATGTATGAACAGCTGTTCCCCGCGAACGACAAGACATTTCGATAAGATATGCTCGTAAAGAATTCACATACGTACACCCGCCTACGACCCGAGAGTAGTTGATACTATTTCTGTTATCTGTCACTATACAAAATCTGAGGACAACTGCACGCCACGAACTTGTTTGCGTAGATTAATAACAGGGAAGTCGTTCAGTGTTAGTGAAACGTCGCGTATTTCACAATTTTGTCTTTGTCTGAAGTCAAGAGAGGTTTAAAGATAGAAGACATTGGTGACAAGGCCGTGTTGATCATAGAATTCGAGGATTTCACAACAGAATGGACATTTTTTTTTATCTGATGATTTAAAAGCGATATTTAACTAATATTTGTCACCACGTTAGAATGAAACGGGAATAGCCTGATGATTAAGTAAATTACCTACCACATTGCGGTTTTTTAACCCAAAGATTGGCTAGAGAATGCCTTGTTACATTAAATCCACCCACGTACCACATTGTACATAGTTTAAATATAAAAAAACTTTTTACCAAAAAATTAAACCGACTCCCAAAAAACACTGTAAAGTGAAAAATAACTTTAATTTCGGCAGTCGGTGTCTTTAGTTTTGTATTTTTGTTTTTGGCACCGACTTCCGAAATTAAAGTTATTTTTCACTTTACAGTGTTTTTTGGGAGTCGGTTTAATTTTTTGGTAAAAAGTTTTTATTTCACTCTTTTTAGTTGGTTGATTTTTAATTTACCTAGTTACAAGAGCCTAAATGTCAACTACTTATAACCTCTTACAAAATATTGCTTTTCCCAATGCTGGGCCGTTAATTTTTGAGGAGTTCTCCTGGTACTTCACCATCAGCTATACATCACCATATACATTTTGACGAGCATAAAGTGCTTAACATCCATATTCAAGTAATCGAATCGCAATCCACGAAATACTTATTATTGAGTAATTTCGGCAGCCATCTGTGGTCTTCATCATCAGTTCCACTTCCCCAAATGGTACTTTTTAAGAGCAACTGCACAAGTTACTATAAGAAATACCCAAAACGCCATAGGTGTGCCTATAATATTTGAAGAGTTCCCTCGATTTCTCCAGGATACCATCATCAGATCCTGGCTTTTATGAAAATGGGACCAATTTCGAAGTAATTAAGTATAAAAAAAGCCCTTTCAATCAAAAAAAAGAATTTTCCAAATCGGTTCAGCCGTCTTCGAGTAATCGGTGATAATACATTAAAAAAAAAAAGTATATACGCATCGAATTGATAACCTCCTCTTTTTGTCGTCGGTTGAAAATAGGAAACCCTACTTAAAAAGAAAGATAAAAATTTGCTAAGGAAAATGAGACAAGAAAACATAAAATAATTTTAATTAGAAGGAAAGTATGCGTCACATACACGCAAAACGGTCCTGGCTTAGCATAATGCTGTGCCACCATGCAGGACAATGACACAGCTTAAGCAAAGCTTCTGCTCTGCATCTCTGTCTCTCTGAATACCAGCGCTGCAATTTTTGTTTTAATATCCTAACATCGTGCTTTTTGGCCTCGCACAGGTCTTTGTTTTACACGTTTTTATTTTATTTATTCAGTAGATATTGTTTTATGTCATGTGTACGTACAACGACCAAGAGGACGCAGTCCCGGACGATGGGCTGATCACGTGTCCGAATTACGCAGATGCTGATGTCCCAGGCTCTCCTGCTCAAGCTGAAGACCGTAGAAAATGGAAAAGTCTTTGTAACGTTCCCATCATAACTGCGATCCTCAGCACTAAGTGACCGACTTGAGGAGGAGATGATTTCCTGTGCGCGTCATAAATATACGACTTTTCTTTAGAAGCACATACATAACCTGCCTGAAAATAGCAGCGACAGATGTTATACGAGCGTTCCATGCAGCCATAATGCATGCAGCGCTTCCCACTTTTCCTTTTGAAACGGAAAAGCACTTCACAATTAAACTGCAAATCGGATGTCAAGACGCAGAGACAGAGCCAAGTTTTGAAACGTAGCAAGCAGCCATTGAACCTGCCAGCTACGCTCAGTGCAAATTAACGAAGTTTCTTTACTGCCGCCAGCGCCCGCTAAGCTCGCGACCTTCACCTCTGTTACAATTTATAATTAACTACAATTAAATTTCGCAAACTAATTAATTAAGCACCTATTACCTGGCTGGTTATAAGAGATGAGTACACAGGGTGTTACTGACGTGTGGTCTGGTGGATATTTTAGGGTTATATTCTATAAACATAACCATTTTAACATAATTAGCGTCATTTCAAGCAGCAATATCCTAACGGCTAAGCACTGTTGCCGTCAACCCATTCCATGCACGAGCATATTTAGCTTAGTTGGAAGGGTTAACAATATTGCTAACTTATGTTAATTCTACCCACATTCTTTAGCGGTCTTAGGACATGCCAGTTTCTTCACGATGTTTTCCTTTATCGTACATAATAAGCAGAGGTCGGAATTAGGTAGAGTTATTTATGTACTTACACTGATTTCATACAATGAAAGAATAAAGTGGATATGCCCCAAATTCCGGGATTAATTTTGAAAAGCAGAAAAATCTCGTGAATTATTAAATAAAAAGTTATTTACTTTTACACAATTTAAACCACTGCACGCGCAACGTTGCCAACTTTACATAATATTGTTGGTCACACGGGATTGTCTATTAGAAATCCCTGGAAGATCCATATTAATATCAACATTTCGATGCAAGTACATAAATAACTCTACCTAATTCCGACCTCTGATAATGAGGGAACAATTTAAAAAAATAAACTCTACCGTAAACAACGACTCAATCAAATCAATTTTCAAGCAGTCTTACGCAGTTGGAAAATTTGAGTTATGCAAATTTGTGACTGAACGATTAAAAAAACATCGTAGTTGAGTTTCTTGAAATAAAACAATAGTTTTGCCAAATTAGATCAGTCGTGTCAAAACAGCAACATCATATATATTTCTTTCGTTAAGGTTATGAGTAGCTGTTGCATGTGTTTGATTAATGTATCCTAATCGAAATTATCGCCCATTGTTGTTACACCTCACCAAGGTTTTCAAGATTGTAAGATACTGCATTCATAATAACTTAATAATAAAACTAAGTAAACTGATTTCTAACTGGAAATCACAGCTCGCCATATGTAAAGTTATGTAAAGTCTACACGATACTAAAAACAAAAAAAACTTTTGTAAAAATTTTGTCGGTCTGTCATTATTAACAAGTACTGCCCAAATAGACGTAACTAAAAGAAGCTCTTATTCAGTATTAATTTCCCGAGAAAATTTACGTACATTTTCCGTGAGATACGATTTATCAAAATTTCTACGAGCGCGAGCGAAGGCGCGGGTAACAGCTAGTGTTGAAGTGTAGCAAATGAAGAACCTCGCAAGGTCACCACAAATTAGGTTGATATAACATGGCTGGATGCGTCGCCCGACCCCCATGAGCTCCATTTCACCCAACCCTCTAATTCACCACTATGAGCGTAGACAAAATATATGTTTGAAACCAAAAGCTGTTTGTCTTTCTTGCCCGTCAAAACGGTCATAGAGAAATCAATCAAACGAAATTGGACATCCACTGAGGTCTTTAAGATTATTTTTCGCTTTCTGATGCAGTATTTCTTTTTGTTTGTTTTGAGGTCGGTTAAATTTTTTGTTCTGAGTAAGTATCTGAACTAATACAAAGTAAGACACTTCCACATTTTATCCAGAAGTTAAAATATAAAAGCTGTTAACTGTGCCGTAAAATACGAATTTTTTATTATAATTCCAACAAAAACAGATTTTGGTGCGGAGATAGTTGCGAGGCTGGAGGGTGGCAAAACCATGTTTTTAATGATATGTAACACACTAGATGATAGAAATACACTACTTTACATTAATACAAACAACAGTTCTTTTTTGAATCTTATCATTAAGCTCACTTTAAAACCATGTCACTAATACTATTGAACATTTTTGACTAATATCAAGTCTAATACACAAGATTTGATATTGGGGAACAATGGAAACGCAGTTGTTATACTTATTTTTTTACGGATAAGCCCACTTCTGATCCCTATCACACCTGATGGTAAGCGTTAGATGAGGTCTACGATGAAACGAGCGAGCTCTGAAGATGTTAAGTCTTGCTTTACAGGCTGACGAGTCGTGGCAGGGAACACAGAAGCCTGCAAAGAGTTCCAAATCTTGGCTCAGCACACAATAAATATAGAGGAGAAGCGCTGAAAAGTATTTCGATCCTAAAACTTACAGTTGAAGTGGTTAAAAAACACTTATTATAAGATCGAACCCAAAAGCAAGCTTATAAAAGCGACGGTGAAAATAGAGAGCAATATGTAAGAGAATATAATTTCAAATTATTGAAATTCAACGAAGCGCTGACAGCTGTTCGGAGAAAATTAATCTTCCAAGTTCGGCTGGGGTTTGTACGAAGAAGCATTTAAGTAGAAAAGTTCTTTAACGAAACAGTTTATGGTTGGAAAGTTTTGATAAACAAGGACAGCTTTGGGATTTAGGTACTCGCTTTAGACGTGTCTCTTCACATACTTTATCCATACTAATAATATAAATGCGAAAGTGTCTTTGTTAGTGTTTTTTACGTCAAAACCGAGCAACAGATCGACATGATTTTTAACCGACTTCTAAAAAAGGAGGAGGTTCTCAATTCGGATGTTTGTATTTTTTTTTATGTTTGTCCGCGCTTAACTCCGTCGCTTGCCAACCGATTTGAAAAATTCTTATCTCGTTAGAAAGGGTATACTTCCCAAATGGTCAAATGGAAAATTTTATCGAAATCGGACAAGCCGTTTCTGTAAAATCAACAAAAGTCTAAAAAAATATCTATGTTGATAATCTTTTCGTTTACTCTGCATTGCGTTTTTTGTTCGCGCATAACTTCGTCATTTACGAACCGATTTGGAAAATTCACTGACCCACTAAAAAGCACGAAAATAAAAACTTTTTTGCAAAAAATAAAACCGACTTCCATATCAAAACACTACAAAGCCAAAAATAATTTTAATTTCGGAAGGCGGTGAAAAAACAAAGAAAATACAAAACCAATAACACCGACTACCGAAATTAAAATTATTTTTGGCTTTGTAGTGTTTTGATATGGAAGTCGGTTTTATTTTTTGCAAAAAAGTTTTTTCTAAGTGGTGATAGTGGATAGCTGAAAAGTGTCAAAAAATTGCGCGATCAAAGCCGTGGACAAAAACTAGTATTCAAAAACGAAAGAGTGTTTTTTAACTAGCAAAACGAAGCAACGGATCAATCTGATTTTCAATGCGGAGATAGTTAAATGGCTGTAGAGTGAACTACTTTTAATCGCTGTAAAATAACTTTTCCTGCAAGTAAAGCCGCGGGCAGAAGTTAGTTATTAAATATTCCATGTTGAAATTTATGTCTAGAAACATTATCTGGAACGTTAGGCATACCGCATACCTGCCTGAAAATATATATGTACATACATCAACCTTAATACTGAAATTGTCTGAAGTGCCGCCGTCTGAGTTAAGCTCAACGACTCGGTCCGGGGCTCCGGGCATCGCCCCACGGCGACACCTAGTCTATTATTAGCGGCGCCA
Source organism: Tholera decimalis (assembly GCA_943138885.2). Taxonomy (NCBI): domain Eukaryota; kingdom Metazoa; phylum Arthropoda; class Insecta; order Lepidoptera; family Noctuidae; genus Tholera; species Tholera decimalis. The sequence goes on from OW964565.2 coordinate 33,059,033, forward strand.
TACTTATCACAAGATAAATTCGGGTACACGGTCTAGGTCAAATGATACTGTTCATAGGTGCAAGGTTGCCCATGGGGGTCGCGATAAAACAAACCTTTACGAGGTAACGTAATTCTATCCAGAAGGTCGTGGCATTTCGGGAGACATAACTGTGAAAAGGTTTGATAGATGCATATACTCTTTATTATATGAAAATAACACAAAGTAATGTTGCCTTCCTGGGTTAGAACCCACGACCCACAAGTCGTAAGTCGTGCCTCTAACCACTGCACGGCCACTGCTTTTAAAATAACGAAATAAAAATAATCCAATTATCGCTTTCGGTACACACGAACTCAAGCCGCATAATGAAATTCTGGTCATGTCGGGCGTCGGCGATAGAATATTTTGCAGCCTTAAAATTTGATGTATAAAAGTATGAAGTTCTTTACACTACTTTTCTCGGAATCAACTGGATTATCTTGATTCACAATTCTTGAATACTCAAATAATCATTCCCTCTTGGAATTGATGACCCACCCATTTCTAAATCAGTACGCGATGACTAGTTTTTCGACGTGACTTTATCCTCGTGTCTCGCTGATGTGGTATATTAAAATAGCTAATTGTTCAGTACTTAGTCATATGTGCCATTGTAACATCAAACTTATTCACAACTGAAACGATTTCAGCAGAGTGAAAATCATCTGTATCCTGAATTATATTAATATCAATTAATCTGTGGTAGTGATTTATAAATTAGAAACCAAAAATCCATAGTACTATAATAATAATAAAATTATGAAAGTGTGTCTGTCTGTTTGCTTTACGCTATGCTTTACCTACGGCTTAACTGCTGATCCGATTTTGATGAAATTTTAAACGGAGGTTATTGAAGACCCGGTGTCAAACAGAGGCTACTTCTTTTTTCAAGCACAGACAGAAATAGGGGATGAAATATTGTGCGAATAAGTCGCGAGCTAGCCCAATATAAATTAACTCAACCTTCTTATGTATTGTTCTTGTTATCGTTTATGATCTACTGCTACAAAATTCTGACTAAAGAAATTTATGTATTTATTTTGGCGTCTGTACCTATACATTTTTACCTCACGACCTCTCTCTGACCTTTCGTCCTCACAGTTAACGTACTCGGATGTCCAACGGATATTTTTCCATCATAAATCTCAACTTTCTATTTCATTGTACTTTTTGCTAAAACGTCAGTTGATGCTAAAGAGGGTCCAACAAAAATAAATCATCCGTTCCTCTTTGGACACTTGACATTGCATGCCCTTCCGAAACAATATTACCAGACGTAGACCTATGTTAAGCCCCACGACATTATTCATTTATACTAAAACTGTTACTGAAGTGGATCCTAATAAAAATAAAAGATCCGAGTGATATAAAAGACTTGATGATAATCTCGCACTTGTATTGAACGCTGGTACGTAATCTTAGCTTTTGTTTGTACTGGTTTGTACCTTTCTTTTTTCGTGGAGCGAAAGAGAGTATTAGACTTATACTGACTAAAACACTCCCTGTTTCTTCCTACACTACACACTACCTATACAATCAATAAATTATAATGGACATAATATGATTTAACAACTATTAATTGAAAGATAATCCTTTAAAAACATATATGACAAAAATTTTGATCAATTAAAATTGTACAAATACCGTACAACATTCCGCGCTAGTTGCGCGCCAAGCCTTCACTTTTAAACCAATTAACACCTAAAAAAAAACCTGTCAAGTGCGTGTCGGGCCACGCGCAGTGTAGGGTTCCATAGTTTTTATAACAGCCAAGTGCGTGTCGTATTCGCTGACTGATCGTTTCGTACCATGCTCTAACTAAAAGCCAAACATGACTACCTAACTAATTTGACTTCCTATACAAATCCTCTCCTGATCCAACAATTTTGCACGAAAAGTTTTAATTTTTTTAGAGATTTGTATAAAACTTGTCATAGCCGGTGTTTTGAATTTAAATACGGACACAGAGCTACACTACTCAATCGTCACAAGAAGCTAGCACGATACAACTGGCGCTTAGCGCCATCTATCGACATTTCTGTAGAGTTGTTCGAAATTTTCGAGTCAAATACAATTGGTCGACTATTACTCGTAAACTTGTAAAGCCCACTTATGTGTGATAGTTTTCCTTTAAATTTCGTTATATATAGGTACTACTGCCGTGACATTTGAATATCTAACTACAACCGTTTAGTTGATAGAGGGGGTGGACACTTGACTCTAATGAAAATTGGTACTTTAAAGCTTGATAAGTCACGAAAGGTTTACTTAATCAAAAAACGGTCTTACCAAACCCCTAATATTTTTGAAAAACCTATCCAACAATATCCCACACTATGGGAAGAACGAAAAAAAAAAATTATCATCCCACTTTACATGTATGGGAGGTACCCTAAATAATTGTTTTTTTCAAAATTTTATTTTACCACTTTTTCGGCGTCAATAACGTGTATACTCATGCCAAAGTACAACTTTCTAGTACCAATAGTTTTTGAGCTAAACCGCGGACAGACGGACAGACAGACGGACATGGCGAAACTATAAGGGTTCCTTGTCGACTACGGAACCCTAAAAACGGTCCCTATGAGAATGTTTTCACGGCGCCATTTCTACACGAGTGGAATAAATAAATCGAGCAGAATCCGCTAAGGCGATTTGAATGTCAGGGACACGATACGGACCCTCGAATGGTGATTTGGGATCCGCAACTACTGCCGCAGAGGATAAACTTGACCCAATTTCGTAATAAGAGAACATTACTAATGAGTTTCTGAAAGCTTATGCAGCTGCGGATGCGGATCAAATGGATAAAACTCGATGCGTGATATTGTTCATCATACAAGAATAGATATCATATTTATTGCATGAATTAATGTACCGTTTACTGAAGGACTACTCCATTACATTTAAAAAAGAAAGAAAGGAAATATGTTTATTTAGCTCTCACGACACACTCAAAAGGAACCAAAAAATGAGACTTAATTTAGAGCCATTATATTGTATGCCTCGCGACTGCGCCAAACAGGTCCAGTTCACCAAATTATCACAAAACTGACGCTGGTTTTCAACCTTACGTTGAGGTAATATATTTTGATACATAATCTACAAAAGCCTTTTTCCGACTATATTGGGTTGGGTTTTCAGTGAAACTGGATGCAGCTGAATAATACTGATTTAGATTTAGCGACTGCCTATTCTCTCAAGCTCCACAACCCAGTAACTGGGTATTACGATACCCCTTGGTGTCTGGTGTACCCCTAACAGCTGTTAAAAATGTAATAACCCTTCCTTTGCAGTCGGGTAAAAATAGATGACAGTCGGGACGAACGACTCGAATCGAACTAATGCGCCTTGTATACTTTTATACATTTTGATTTTGACCTCACATATGTGACCGAATTCAGTTAGTTATTCTATTTGCCCCAAATTATTTGGTCTCGTTCGCTGCATCCATAAATAATATTGGTCTCGTCTGTAAAACAAATGTCAGGGGCAAAGAGACGCGTGATAGAACGAGGATACACGAACTTAATCTAATTTGATTTGGAGATACGTGTAACGGTCCCGATACTTTTAAAACTTTTTAATGTTAGAACCACGACGTTTTATTTTTAGTATCACATACATTATTGATAGGTTTTTATACTGTTGCTTACAGGAAGTAACTGTTCACCCTTGGCTGAACATGATATCTTCTTAAGTCGATGGAAAACATCTATACTAATATTAAAAAAAAGCCAAGTGCGTGTCGGGCCACGCGCAGTGAAGAGTTCAGTAGTTTACTACAATGCCAGGCAAGAAATAGAAATAGTTATAACGTTTTGTATGCATGACTCGCCCATGAACGGTTCTGTAGTAACTACGCCAAATAACTTTGTTTTTCATAGTGTTTTTACGAATTACAAAGTTATATATACGGTTTTAGAAAATAGGCTATATCTAAAAAACTGCTGACCCAAAACCCAAAATTTTAGGTCACACAGCATATTTTATTTTTTTTGATTTTTCTCTCCATTATTATAGAAGTTAGAGGGGACACACACGCATACACACATTTTAGCACTTTGGAAGCGTATATCTTTTAAACGACTGACTTTATGAAAAAGTGGTTTCAAAAACATCAATGCCATTTTTAAAGACCTGTCTATAGATACACGCATATGTTTCATGAAAAAAATATTGTCAGTTTCAGTTTAATGTATGGGAAGCTCCCCTTAATTTTAAATAGTTATTTATTTATTTTTTCTTAAAATCGGATATCGGTTTACAGAATTCACATTTATAGTCTCTTTAGTTTTGGAATAGAATGGCTGTGACATACGGACGGACGGATACACAGACATGACGAAACTATAAGGGCTCCGTTTTTTGCCATTCGGCTACGGAACCCTAAAAAGTGGAAAAGTTTGTAGTTTAAATGCATCTTCAAAAGTACTGGATGGAAAATAGCTTGAAACTTGAGGAAGGGGTTAAAAGTAGACCATACTACTTTTAAACCAACTGCAAAACCAGCAGGTTATGTGCGTATCGTGATAAAATCCACGGAAGCGAAGCCCAGCCCGACCACAAGTATTTTTTCTAAAATTTGGCCCAATAATCAGAAAGAACTTCTGTTTGCCATCGTGGTGAAAGGAGCGACAGGAGTCGATTGAGTGCACTGGACGTAACAGAAGACATTAAGATACGTCACTCGTAGAGGCTGACCTCTTCCACTTTCTTTCTTGAATACGCTATACAGAACGAGTATCGAACGAGTCATCAATGTAAACGAACGCACTCAATTTCTTGAAAATCAAAGACGCGACCTTGATCGATTCCTGATCATAATTTACAGTTACGAGGCCGTCACTATAATGTCACAACTAATATCGATCAAGAGACAGTCGGCACAATCAATCATGCAGCGAAGTAGTGAATTAAATATCAAGTTGGTGCCGAAACTAAAGCAACGTCAGAACCGAGAACTATTAATGAACCACGTATTACATAAAAGATTCTTAGATATTAATCATCCTTTTCCAACCCTGAGAGAAAGTGATTCGTAGGTCACCATCAATCATAGAAAATAGAACAATAGCAACATTATCATAGTACAGAAAGGTTAATGCCAGCGTTACTATTTGAAATTATCATGATAACACGCTGATTCGTTTACGATTCTCAACAATTTTCTGAAACATTTTATTTTCGACGGGGCCCGATAGGGCTTTTGCCAGCCGGGGTTGCGGGAATGTTCTAACGAGATTACGCGGCCCCGAAACGCAAAGGCAAGTGAAAGAACATGGTGGGTTTTTAGTCAGAAGAAGTCTGACATTCCCTTCCACTCCTCTCAGAGTCGTTTGATGATTCGGGATGTGTCATTTGATGATTAACCCCCGAAAAAAAGGCATTTTACTTTATTGTAGTAACTAAACATTGGAATGTAATACCAAATTGTGCTCATTACTCAGAGTAAATAAACTATCTACGGTGCTAAAAACAAAACATTACGTCTAGATAAAGTAACGTCATTAGCACGAAGTCCAACCTTAATAAACTAAATTTTTTGGCGGCCTTCTGTTGAATCCTAATCCTGTTTACTCCAGCTATCCTTTACTTTCTGAGTAGTTTCCTAACTTGGAGTTCCACATACGGATCGTGGCCCTTGAGTCGCAGAGATATCTAATTTAAACTTCATGTACGAAAACTTTACAACTTTGCTTTGGTGAAATAATGATCATATATGTCTAACTGTACCAACTCATGTTACCTAACAAAAAGATTAAATGTGTAGAAAACTCATTATTTTCAGGGTAAACATAATGAGACACCGGAGGAGAGTGTTCCCGGTGAGCTGTTATGTACATATTTGTTTTAATGACTTTTCTTTGGTGTTACACTCTTTGCTGAGCTGTCGTGGTCGTCACATCATTTTTTTTTTTAAATTTTATATTGGCTCGCGTTTGACCACCATCTCACCTAATGATAAGCGATGATTTGGTTGAAGATGAAGCACGCATGCCTAGAAGTAACCTATTCACTATTGGGTAGGGTATTCCACTCTTTAGCTGTACGCACAATGAAAGTATCCCCAAAAAGCTTAATGGCGTGCTATACAATGCGACGCCGCACTTCGCGAACTCTCGCTAGTTTCTTCATTTGAAGTGCCTCATGCTCATGCGATCTACCGCGTGGTCTGATGCCTTCAACATTGCCCTGCACTACTAAGCGCTCTATGGATCACCCGCGTCGAGTTATATGTCCGAAGAGACAGAGTTTGTATTCTGATTTACAGTCTATGTTTAAGGCTCTTGATGAGACGATACTGCGTTATTTCATTTTCGTAACTCTACTTAGGTAAAGTGTAAACTAAGACTCAAACATGAACATATGCTCGCCCGTTTGCGTTTCATGACGCTCTCGGGAATCGAGGGTATGTGTATGTCGAATTTCGACTATATATGTATCTCTTATAAAGAAGTTCCGGGCTTCGGGAGTCGCAGGGTGACTAAGATGTTTACAAGTCAATTAAGTGTGTCTATAACGAGACCCGGTAGTCATCACGATCTGTTTATCATTCGAAATTAAATTGTACTAAATGCATTCAAAAACGGAAGATGTCTTATAATTTGGATAATATCCAGTAGTTTTATTGCTACGGACGGGTAGATAGAGTTTGGCACAGCCCTCGTGTTTGTATGGCCCGCTAGGCAACATATTTGAATAGCGCAACACGATTTCTATTGCCAAACTGTACCATGACCTTTAACACTAGATATTAAGGTTCAAATTCGAAGAAATGCGGAAGATATGCTGGCATTTTAAGTTCAAGAGCGTGCCAAATTTGTTGAATGGACTCAACAGCTGTTGCCTTTCGATATAATATGTATGAACACTGTTATATAAACATAATGTCTCGTATTTTGGCAATGCAGTCATATTTTGTGAATATTCAAAACTAGTCAATATTCTAACAACTTTGAAATATCAGAACTTGGCAACCTTGTTAGTTTGCGATGTATTGTTTTGATATAATGGGTTAATATGATAGATGGTAATTTAACAGACCGCGTTCGAAACACTACATTGCGGTCCAGAACGCAAATCATTGATGTGGCTCTAGAGGTTGCCCAGCTTAAATGGGACTGGGCAGGATACGTATGCCGCATACCACATGCAGCAAGGAGATAGTGGGACGACCTGAATGGCCAGGACGAGGCGCAGGACCATCTTCGCTGGAATAAATGAGAGACGTCTTTGCCTAGCAGTGGTACAGTATGGGCAAGTTGTACTAATATAATACTGGGTTCAATGATAATGATTGTACTAACACGATGTTTTCACTAACACAGTGTTTACATGTAAGCGTTGATAAGCTAATCAGAAGTTTTCCACTTAAGAACTTGAGATCCAGACGAACTTTAGATTATTCCAATTAGCGAAAGGTCAACCGTGTCTTACGATACGGGGAGATCGATGATTACGTTGTAGGTTACGTCAAACAGTGCGGTGTAGACAGATACATACCGTGATGTTTGTGCTATAATAAGGAGAGCTACACGCACGCACTGTGTTGACTTACGCGAAATGGACAAGTCGTTGGAAAAGTGTTATACACAAAAAATTACATGTAAAATGTAAGATTACAAAATAACGTTGCAAAATAATTATTAACATAATGATATTTTTTGTATCTGTATTATATTTACTTTTCTGTTTTTATTTTTACTGTTTCTGCCCGCGGCTTTCAACGCGTTTTTTTTTTTTTTGGGAAGACCGTAGCTATAGCTAATCGTAACATTCGTCTATGTCACTGTCCAGCCTTTCAACTATCTCCACACCAAGAAATACATCGATCCGTTGCTCTTTTTTGAAATTCAAGAAAGTAAAAAAACAAAACATACACTGTCTCGTTTAAATAAGTAAGTTATAAAAAAACATAACCCTTCCTTTGCAGTCGGTTAAAAACAGTAAGAACATTAAACATAAATGTAATCAACGCTTAATCAATCCCGTTGCGTTGTACGCACCTTGGCCATAAACTCGGAAGCCCAAAATTATCGAAAAGTTTCAGCTGTCGAGCTTGAATTTAATAAAGCTGTATAAATTAATACGTTTACGTAAAAAATATCAGCACTTGACGACGGCCGTGCTAACGATGTTATCACAGCGAGTGTATAGTACACCTGCAACAGCTGAGCTTGGGCAGATGCGGCTGTTTCAATGCAGACAGCGTGAGTGATCTTACTTCTTACTATTAATATAAATGCAAAAGTTTAGATTGGATGTTTGTTACTCAATGTAAATGTGTGAACTATGTATGTTGTTATATTTAGGATAAACATGTAATTTTGCGGACCAACGAAACGTTCTTACTTTGGTATTGACCAACAAATCGTTGAGCCCTTTAAGTCCTAAGTTGAACTATAGTATACCTATCTGACGTGCACTGTTTAGACAGGCCCTCTCAAATCTGTGTGTATCATTCCTCAAACTATTATGGATATCATAATTATGAATTAACCTACATATTGTATGAACTTCAAAAGATACTTTGACCTCTGATTTTGTTTCAGTGTTTCTTGTCAGGGCCGTCAGTTAGGATTAGGAAACACCAACCCAACCTAAGTTTAAATTTATGAAAAAAAAAAAAAAAACATGTAGAAGTGTTATTTAATTACCAATGATATCTCTTGAACCAGGGTGAATAAATAAAAAATTGTTTATGATTATGAAAATAAAATGTTTTTACTATTATCTATACTTATAATAAATCTGTAGAGAGGTCAATTCTGTACATTAAATATATTTCCAAAATAACTATCAGGGGGTGATTAAGGATCGATACTGATGCCAAAAATGCAATCAGTTAAATTTTTGTCTGTCTGTCTGTCTGTCTGTCTGTCTGTATAACCGTTATAGAAACAAAAACTACTCGACGGATTTTAACGAAACTTGGTACAATTATTTTTCATACTTCTGAGCGGGTTATAGTATACTTTTCATCACGCTACAATCAATAGGAGCAGAGCAGTGAAGGGAAATGTTGGGAAAACGGGAGAAGTTACTCCATTTTTTAAGCTTCCGTCGCGTGTGCAACCTTAATGGTTAAAGCTACACAGAAATCATTTATGACGGAAATGTTCTCCTTAAAATTATATAAAAAATATCACACGACAGCATATATCTATCTTTTATGGTTGACTCACAATAACACGTGTAACTCCCGATAGCTTAGCAGTTCGAAGCTTTCTGATTATTATTCTGCTCCGAAATTTAAAACCACCACAACTTTGCAATGGAACTCGGCTAAAAGTAACCCAGTTGCAACGAAATATAATCGAGGCTCAAATTTTAACAGGTTGCGGTGCAGGAGAAATCGTCTTTATTCCTAGAATTCCCATAATACCAAATAATTTTCCATTCCAATTTAAAAGAACGCGATTCCCAGTATCGGTGTGTTATGCAATGACAATTAATAAGGCTCAAGGGCAGACTTTTCGTGTTGCTGGAGTAGATCTCGGTGTCAGTTGTTTCTCGCATGGTCAGTTGTACAACTTGTTGTACGTCGTTGTACGTCGCTCTTTCCCGGGTTAGCAGTTCTAGAAATCTTTATGTTCACCTGCCGGACGGGTCACCTTTCAACATAGTTTACCCGGAAGCTTTGCGCTGAAGTATTGTCGTTCTATAGGTACTTAAGCCTCATGTGAACGTGATCTAAACAATATTACCAATACATTCACTTAATAACACACAAGGAGTTACACGCTGACGGAGTCGCGGGCACAGCTATTAACAATAATATTGTGCGGTTCGGTATTGCGATATTTTTCAACAGTATTATAGATTGACATATTATATTTCCCTACTAAATTACGAAAGTTAATCTGTGTGTTACATCAAAATCAGTGAACCGTGAGGAAGGACATAGGCTACTTTTTTTTACGAAAAACGACGGAAACGTGGACGAAGTCGCGGGCAACAGCCTGCTATCTATGCTAATATATAAGGCTGAAGAGTTTGTTCGAATTGAAAAAATATTTTAATTAAATAGTCAATTTATAGAGAAAGGCTATAGGCTATATATCATTACGCTAAGGCCAATAGGAGCGGAGCACCAATGAAGAATGCTTCAAAATCGGGGTTAAATTTAACGTTAGCCCAAAGTAACTATTCCACGCGGACGAAGTCGCGGGCAAAAGCTAGTGTAAAATAAAACTCTTCAGGGCACAACAATTATCTGCTTTTGGTACCGTTTTAAGGACTAAGTACCGTAGCATAGGTATGCATAATATAATAAAGTTTCCATATTTATAGTTAAGTTGACTGTCCCAAATGACATGAAAGGACCTCAATTTTCGAATTGTGAAAATCTGCTTCATTAAGAAGGGCTTTAAAAGCAATTGCTTTTATTGAGGACTTTACAAACGGTCCGATCCGTTCTGATATTATCCCAAATTGGGATATTATTAGACCGGATTGGATCATTTGAGATTCCCAATCATTTGGTTCAATCAAACTAAGTACGTATTCACTTAGACATTTAAACTTTAGAGGTTTTTTTTAAAGCTTTAATTAAAAATGGTGCTTAATATAAAAGTGTGGAAATCTATAACAGTGCATCAAACAAGTTCAATGAAAAATCAGCTCACCACCTCATTACGGCAAAACAAGACGAAACGATATTAGTCGTCAATACTGAATCAATTTGTACCCGACTGTCCACATACAAGTGAGTCGCACGAATGGTATGCGAACTTGGTGCGTTGGTGTAGGTGCAGTGTGATACACATATAAATAACAAGCATTTACATAATAATGCACTAGAGTATATACGACACATGTCACACACAGTATACGAAAGTGTTTGCGTACGTTTATGAAAATTAGCAGTCGACATTACAAATGCAGGTATCGGTAATATGTAATGTTAGTAACGTCGCTCAGCGGCTAAAATTTGACCATTATTTTATTTATTTTTAAATGCATTGTTATATAAAATATTTGCTTTCCGCACTCCTTCTCCATATGAAATTTAACTGTGTAAAATTTCTTAATCCACAGGTTTGTTAAGCCTGCGCCGAGTAAAATAACTCAAAACGGTCTTCACAACTAAAGGAATATAACCTATAATAGTACTTTAATTACTATACAAAAATATGTAATGAACACTAGAATAAATGTGTTAGCAAACATAGTTGGCAAAATTTAAAAAAATTTTATAGTTTATTAAACAAAAATACATAAAGTTGGACAAAAATCCTTACAAAACATACTCGTGCGTCGCTGAATTATGATAGTAAACTGTTGAATTTTTTCATAAACTTCAATTCATATTATTCTCTAATTATCATACTATCATTTACAGCTTTAACATTTCAAAAATGTCGCTTGGTTGTTTTAATTTTAATTTTTTCTTCTAATTTGCGCGCTATTTTGAACCATACGCAACGTACACCGGTCGAAAATTCAGTCGTCCACGGGAGCTCAGAGAGGGGTCACGTCTCATCGTGGAGCGTTTCGCCGGTAACGATAATTCGCGATCTATTGTGTACGTATGTATTGCAGCAATCCGTTGAATAACATAAGTCATATTTTTTGTTTTTTTGAGTACGATTTATTATGCATACCCAACAATTACTTTTTATTGTTCAATATATATTTCTTTAACATTTTTTTCAATATTTGGTTTATTATGGGAAAATGTAAAAAAAAATATTATTACAAGAAAGTTGGCGCAAATTTTCGAAAAAAAAAGCCATTCTCATAAAAAGTACGTATTTCTATTTTGTGATGTTATTATTGCTTTTTAACCGACTTCAAAAAAAAGGAGAAGGTTCTCAGTTCGTCTTAAACTTTTTTTTATGTATGTAACCTCAAACTCGAAGACGGCTGGACCGATTTGGATTTTTTTTTTCGTTTGAAAGGGTATACTTTCTAGTTGGTTCCATTGTCATGAAATCAGCATCTGATGATGGGATCCTGGAGAAAGCGAGGGAACTCTTTAAATATTATAGGCACACCTATAGCGTTTTGGGTATTTCTAATAGTACCTTGTGCAGTTGCTCCCGAAAAGCACCATTTGAGGAAGTGAAAGTGATGATGAAGACTTTTTTCAAACATTCGATATAGGTATCGTGTAATGGGTTTTTGGGGGTGGTGATTGCAAATCTGGAATTTATTTTTAAATTCAAGATGGCGTATGCAACTTTTTCTCACAAATTCGATATGGGTACCGTGTAATGGGTTTTTGGGGGTGGTGATTGCAAATCTGGCATTTATTTTAAAATCCAAGATGGCGGATGCAACTTTTTCTCAAACATTCGATATAGGTATCGTGTAATGGGTTTTTGGGGGTGGTGATTGCAAATCTGGCATTCATTTTAAAATCCAAGATGGCGGATGCAACTTTTTCTCAAACATTCGATATAGGTATCGTGTAATGGGTTTTTGGGGGTGGTGATTGCAAATCTGGCATTCATTTTAAAATCCAAGATGGCGGATGCAACTTTTTCTCACAAATTCTATATGGGTACCGTGTAATGGGTTTTTGGGGCTGGTGATTGCAAATTTGACATTCATTTAAAAATCCAAGATGGCGGATGCAACTTTTTCTCACACATTCGATATGGGTATCGTGTAATGGGTTTTTGGGGGTGGTGATTGCAAATCTGGCTTTCATTTTGAAATCCAATTTAAAACACATACGATATCCATATTGAATGTTGAATCCACCAAGGATGCAACTTTTTCTCCAACATTCAATATGGATATCGTGTGTGTCTACTAAGTTAAATACACTGATAACCTTCAAGGGTTTATTGCTAAGTATAATTAACAAAGTAACGTAAGGGCTAAAATTATCGCTAAATGATGAAAATGTGTGCACCCGGTTGCTGTTCGAAATACACTAAGCTCGTGGCGAACTTAGTGCGATCGCATTATATCGCTTGCTCAGCAAACGTGGTCGATTGCAAAATATTGCATCAAACATCGTGTAATAGGTTTTTGGGCATACCGATTGCAATCCTGACATTCATTTTAGAATTTACGACGAAAGTTCATTGGCTACTTTGTTAGCTTACAATTTACACTGGGTTATTGACAATTTAACTGATCCTAGGTTATTGACTATTCAGTATTATCTAGGGTATCTAATAATACTGAAATTAATTGTTTAAACCCTTAGATGTGACAAAGGAGAGTTATAATAACACAATTTTACTATATCATCAGAATATAAATCGTTTCTCCGGCAAAATATTAGATGAGGAAATGTTAATAGATAAATATGATATAGATATCTTATGTTTTTGTGAAACCTGGCTAAAACCAGATAGAATGTTGTTTAAAATTAATATTTTTTCTGTTACTAGTGCATACAACAGGTCCTCAGTAGAAGGTGGTACTTTAATATTACGTAGTAATTCTCTTAGATATAAGGAACAAAAATATATCACCGCTTGCTCTGTTGATTGCTTGTGTGAGGTAGCATGTACAGAAGTTGAAGGCCAAACTTTCTTAAGTGTTTATAGACCACCAGCATCAAACTTGTCATCATTCTTAATGATAATGGGAGAAATTTTAAGTACCTAAGCTTATAAGAGATAATAAATTAGTTTTCGTTTGTGGTCACCTAAATATTGATTTGTTAGTAAATTCACCTGAACACTGCAAGCTTACTTCATTGTTTGGTTCATTTAACCTAAAATGCACATACAAGGAAGCAACAAGAATAACAGCAACATCAGCTCAATGCATAGATAATATTTATACTAATTGTGCCATACAATACTCGTCTCAAATTAGTGGAGTTAGGTCTGACCATACAGGTCAACTAGTATCCTTTGAGTTGGTTAAAAAGCGGCAATTAAATAAGACTATTAAGTTTAGGCCACTAACTAAAAAGAAATTAATGTTTTTGATGATAACATGTTAAGTAATCTTTCAATGGCCAATTTTGACTCCCATGACCCCAATGAAAATTACAGGATATTATTTTCTTCACTATGCCACGAATTTAGTAAGGCATGTCCAGTTAAAAAAATTCAAATGAGTAATAAATCTAAATTTAATGAATGGCCCACTACTGGATTTTTTTTTTTTTTTTGGAAAATTTGTCTTTGCATAATACACGGATTTACCAAAGTCAGCCGTCACCTTTCAAAAACGTGTCATGAATTACAGTGAAAAAATCAGAAAGCAAGTAACTGCAGAATTGAAACATTTGAAAAGTACAGGTGAAAGATTTAGTCTTTCTTTCGACAAGTGGACTTCAACATCCAATAAACCATACATGGCTGTCAACGTTCATTCATATAAAAAAAAATGGAATTTAGGACTTGTTCCTATTTATGGAAGTATGAAAGTATGGCTGAAAATTGTCTTCGTATATTGAAAGAGCGTCTAAGTATATTTGATATTTCCCTGGATACTGGCTTTATGAAAAACATAATTATTTGCAAGACAGCTCTACCTCAGATGATACTATAAATGAACCACCTGTGGCTGTTGATCATATGGACGACATCCATGATGATGAACATTTAGAAGACTTAGACAGTCCAGAATCAGCCTTAATCTTAATGTCACAAAATGACCTTGCGCTATAACACATACCAGAGTTAACACAAGATGAAAACATTAATCAGCTGATAAAGAAAATCCGCAAAGTTGTAGAGTGTATTTCAAAAGATCACCATTGAAAAATGAAACAGTACTTCAAAAATAAATGAAAATTGAACATGGAAAAGAGCTGTCACTTCTTTTGGACTGTAAAACCAGGTGGAATAGTCTTTTAACAATGCTGGAGCGATTTTATCTTTTAAAAACCTTCATTCAAAAAGCTCTTATAGATCTCAATCATCCAATTCGTTTGGAAGAAGTTGATTTTGAATTGGTAAATAAAATTGTTGATGTGCTGACCCCAATTAAATTGACAGTAGAAGCAATCTGTCGGCGAGATGCTAATTTATGCACAGCTGATTTCGATTTGAAATTTCATATAAAACAGCTATCTAGCATAATCATTTTTTGGCAAGTGCTGACACTTGCCAAAAAAATTAAAACATCCTTAGTGGAACGTATGAAGCAACGACGAAGTGATGATTTGACTGGTGTGTTGAATTAATTACAAAATCCATGAAAAGATGATGAAAATCAGTTATTATCGGATTTGGAATGGCATGACTTATTTCCAGTTTCTACACAAGCTTTAGTTTAGAAGCAAATAAAGTGTATTGTTAAAAAACTTAAAATTCGAGATGACACGGAAGAAGAAGAAGGAAGATCAGGATCACAAACAGATGATGAGTTAAGGCCACAAACCTCCCAATCCCAACCCCAATTGACACTAAAGGAAAAGTTATAGCTGGAAATTGATAAGAGTATGAAATCCCCAGATCGTGAAGTACAAATACAAAATTAATCGGGGTTGGCAAAATATAGTATTAGACGTGAAATAAGCCTGTTTGAAAATGGAGGAATTAGTGGATATCACTTAGAAACAGCATATAAGTATCTATTGTCTATTCCTCCAACCAGTGTAAAACCTAAACGAGCGTTTTCAGCTGCTGCTTATGTTGGTAATAAACGAAGCAGGCTTGGAAGTCAAACCTTGGATGCATTGATATTTCTACGATTGTATTTTCAAAATTCGAAATAAGTTTTATTGTCTTTTTATTTCTTACAAAGTATAGTATCTTTTTGTCATTTTTTCTTTTCTTACTATACTGTGATATGTGTAGTGTACCAAAATTAAAAATATATATTTTAAGAAATTACTCGTTTTTAGGGTTCCGTAGTCAACAAGGAACCCTTATAGTTTCGCCATGTCCGTCTGTCTGTCCGTCTGTCCGCGGTTTAGCTCAAAAACTATTGGTGCTAGAAAGTTGTACTTTGGCATGAGTATACACGTTAATGATGCCGAAGAAGTGGTAAAATAAAATTTTGAAAAAAACAATTATTTAGGGTACCTCCCATACATGTAAAGTGGGATGATAATTATTTTTTTTCGTTCTTCCCATAGTGTGGGATATTGTTGGATAGGTCTTTCAAAAATATTAGGGGTTTGGTAAGACCGTTTTTTGATTAAGTAAACCGTTCGTGACTTATCAAGCTTTAAAGTACCAATTTTCATTAGAGTCAAGTGTCCGCCCCTCTATCAACTAAACGGTTGTAGTTAGAAATTCAAATGTCACGGCAGTAGTACCTATATATAACGAAATTTAAAGGAAAACTATCACACATAAGTGGGCTTTACAAGTTTACGAGTAATAGTCGACCAATTGTATTTGACTCGAAAATTTCGAACAACTCTACAGAAATATTGATAGATGGCGCCTAAGCGCCAGTTGTATCGTGCTAGCTTCTTGTGACGATTGAGTAGTGTAGCTCTGTGTCCGTATTTAAATTCAAAACACCGGCTATGACAAGTTTTATACAAATCTCTAAAAAAAATTAAAACTTTTCGTGCAAAATTGTCGGATCAGATGAGGACCTTTCAGCCTTTAAAGCACGAGTAAATAGGCATCTTCTGGGCTCGCTCGTCCCATCTTTGACCTCATCTATCGCTTACCATCAGGCGAGATCGAGATCAAGAGTGGGCCCATCGGTAATAAAAAAAAAAAGGATTTGTATAGGAAGTCAAATTAGTTAGGTTGTCATGTTTGGCTTTTAGTTAGAGCATGGTACGAAACGATCAGTCAGCGAATACGACACGCACTTGGCTGTTATAAAAACTACGGAACCCTACACTGCGCGTGGCCCGACACGCACTTGACCGGTTTTTAGAGTTCAGTTGCCGAATGGCAAAAAACGGAACCCTTATAGTTTCGTCATGTCTGTCCGTCTGTCTGTCTGTCTGTCTGTCTGTCTGTCTGTCTGTCCGTCCATCCGTATGTCACAGCTATTTTATTCTATTAGTTACTACGGAACCCTTCATGGGCGAGTCTGACTCGCACTTAGCCTATTTTTGCAAAATGTTATAATAAGCAATATAACATTAGATTTATAGATTTCTTTTATTTATTTTTTTTCTTTTAATTTAAGTTACACTTGATACATATATTGTTATGAAATAAATTACGCTTATATTTTCTGCGAAATAAGTTCGCTAGACAGCATTAATGAAAAAATGTTATTTTGGAATGGCCCCACGTATATATAATAAAGTACTGAATGTTATTAAAAATATGACAGTACATCAGAATTTAAACGAGCACTAAATGAAATTTTAATAAACAAAACTTATTTCAGTCTGGTTTTATTATGACATTACATAATTATATTTTTTTTTATTTCATACTGGTTTTATTATTCAAATAAGTACTGCATACCCATCTACCCTAACTTGCTACTTACCCAGTTTCGAAGCGTCAATAGCCTAATGGATAAGGTGTCGGACTTGTGATCGAGAGGTCGCAGGTTCGAACCCCACCCATTACACTATTGACGTGAACCCACTCCAGACACAAGCATATTTAGCTTAGTTGAAGGGGTTAACAAGATTGCTAGTAATGTGAAATGTACCCACATTGCTAGTATTCTTAAAAAAAAAATCTGAGGAGTTTAATATATAAAATCAAAGTTTTATTGCAATAGGATGAATAGTGAGGGAACGGATAATGTATTACTACAGTTAGTACAAACGTTAAATTTTATATAATAGGTATAATTTATTAAATTTATTTTTGTGATTTATTTACGTACCTACTTGCTTCATTTAGATCCATCCAGCCGTTTGAGCGTGAAGAAGTAACAAACATGCAAACAGACACATTCATTCACAAACTTTCGCCTTTATAATATTAGTGTGATAAATAAAACCATCTAAATAATTAATATTCGTTTTTCAAGTTTATTCAACATAACGACAAAAAATAAAAAAATGCAAAGTTAGCAAACTTCGTCGTGCAACGGCAAGCGGGCCTCGAGCGAACTTGTCATTGTGTGTGTGACAACGCACACGACTAGCCCGCTGCAGTAAATACCTATTTTCCGCGCGTCTCGTAGGCTCGACACCCTCTTAATTTTCGTAATAATGGTTACATTTTTTCCTTCACGTACGTATTATTTTTTGTAAGTTCAGAGTATTCTGCAGAATCGAATATCAAAAACTGCTTTTATGTAAAATTTAATAAGGAATTAATCTACCTTCTCAAATCAAAATCCTCTCTCGCAATGGAATATAGGTATTACCTGAAACAGAAAACAAAGTAAAATTTAATACATAATAAATTTAGTAACAAAGTAATATACGCGTTAAATTTTAAGTAGGTCTCAACTAAATTGAAACACAGCAGTACGCTAAAGTTTTACCCCAAAAGCTCCATGTTTATGCGAATTCCTAAAACCGAAATTTGAGCAAATTAAAGGAGAAAGCATATTAAACGCGAACATACCGCAAGGCTACACCCGTCTTATAAGAACCAACAAAAAGCCGTACAGCGTGTGATCTCCCTTTTTTTTCGGGCAGAAAGTCATCAAACTACTCTTCCCGCACGAGGTGGAGCGGAACTGCGGAAGTGAGTGGTCAGACTTCTATTGATTAAAAACCCACTTATTCCTTCAGTTACCCTTTCGTTTCGGGGCCGCGGTATCTCGTCAGAAGAACACGACGTGAAGCTCCATACAGCTACGATAGTACCGGCGAGAATTACTGCGCGCAATTTGTACGGACTTTCAAATCCAAGTTTGGAATTGCGAGTCACAATCGGGCGCATGAACGGAACTAGCAAGCCCCATCAATGATGCTGATTATTGCTTTTTGAAGCGCGCGTGTAACCGGCAACGACTTGTGCCTGGTCCTTACCGGACGGTGAGCTAAAGTGTGTTGTCTCCCTTACACTTATGTAAGATTAGTCAAACGTTACATAGGTATTCACATCGAGTTCCCTTCTCAGGAGAACTGGATAACGTTAACATGCTTCAAATTCTAGCTCATACAACAATGTAAACTTCAAATATTCAGTATGAAGCTGTTGCTTAGTTGAAACACGTAATTAAGGCGAATAAATATGTATAGAATGATAGATAGAGTACATATGATAAAGAATATATGTATTATAACTATTATTTAAAACCGATCGTGCAAGCTTTTGAAATCAGTTGTTTGATTATTAAATCGACCAATTAAATTTCGAATGTTTTCGATTTGACTACAGTATTTTGTGAAAGCATCAAATTAAAGACATACCTAATAAATAAATAAAAAAAACCGGTCAAGTGCGTGTTGGGCCACGCGCAGTGTAGGGTTCCGTAGTTTTTATAACAGCCAAGTGCGTGTCGTATTCGCTGACTGATCGTTTCGTACCATAATCTAACTTTTTAGTGACTACCTAACTAATTTGACTTCCTATACAAATCCTCACCTGATCCGACAATTTTGCACGGAAAGTTTTAATTTATTTTAGAGATTTGTATAAAACTTGTCATAGCCGGTGTTTTGAATTTAAATACGGACACAGAGCTACACTACTCAATCGTCACAAGAAGCTAGCACGATACAACTGGCGCTTAGCGCCATCTATAGACATTTCTATAGAGTTGTTCGAAATTTTCGAGTCAAATACAATTGGTCGACTATTACTCGTAAACTTGTAAAGCCCACTTATGTGTGATAGTTTTCCTTTAAATTTCGTTATATATAGGTACTACTGCCGTGACATTTGAATTTCTAACTACAACCGTTTAGTTGATACAGGGGGGGGGGGGCACTTGACTCTAACGAAAATTGGTAATTTAAAGCTATTTAAACGGTTTACTTAATCAAAATACGGTCTTACCAAACCCCTAATATTTTTGAAAGACCTATCCAACGATATCCCACACTATGGGAAGAACGAAAAAAAATAATTATCATCCCACTTTATATGTATGGGAGGTACCCTAAATAATTGTTTTTTTCAAAATTTTATTTTACCACTTTTTCGGCGTCATTAACGTGTATACTCATGCCAAAGTACAACTTTCTAGTACCAATAGTTTTTGAGCTAAACCGCGGACAGACGGACAGACAGACGGACATGGCGAAACTATAAGGGTTCCTTGTTGACTACGGAACCCTAAAAATGGCCATTTGCGAGTCAGACTCGTCCATGAAGGGTTCCGTAGTATAGCTATAATAATATAATATAATATGTATATTTATTTGAAAAAGAAACCTTACAAATGTCTTAAAACATTTTTACAACTACGCCAAATAACTTTGTTTTTCATAGTGTTTGTATGAATTACAAAGTTATATTTGCGGTTTTAGAAAAAATGCTGTAAAACTGCTGACCTGATTTCGTTCAAACCAATTTTGGTTGAAAGTTTACATTACTACAGACATATCTTTTTTAGATTTTCCACTCCATTATTATAGAAGTTAGAGGGGGGGGGGCACATTTAACCACTTTGGAAGAGTATATTTTTTAAACGATTAACTTTATGAAAAAGTGGTTTTAGAAACCTCAATGTCATTTTTAAAGACCTGTCTCTAGATAATACACACGCATAGGTTTGATGAAAAATATATTTTCAGTTTTAGTTCGAAGTATGGGAAGCCCCCATTATTTTAAATATTAAAAAAAATCTTAATATCGGAAAGCGGTTTACACAATACATCTACCTACCAAGTTTCACATGTATAGTCCTAATAGTTTCGGAATAAAATTGCTGTGACATACGGACGGACGGACGGACAGACAGACAGACATAACGAAACTATAAAGAGTTCCATTTTTTGCCATTCGGCTACAGAACCCTAAAAAGCCTCGTATTCCATTCAACACAATTACATTATTTTTACATTGCAAATTATATGTAACAATTTAATTTTAAAGTATTAATTTAGCTTATTTCACTTGTTAATTATAATTAAAAAAAGATTATGCAGCGGGTTTCAATTGTTTAAAAGTAAATTACTGTTGTTAGTTACATTCATACATATATAGGCCAATATGGTTATTATGTGATTTAGCCACGTTTGAGCACAAACACGCTTTTGTGTAGAAATGAAGTTGCATATTCGATTTTTTTGTTACGGGTTTAAAACTTTCAAGTTGTAGTTTTCGAAAGATTTCAAATGAATAAATAATTCACAGTTACACTAACTAGTACATTAATTATTTTATTATAATTATCTTCCAAATTAATATGAAGAGCAAACTTGGCAACGCTATAAGTATTTCGGGACGATCTGAAACCAGTTTCAGGTTTCCCTAGCACATATCTGAACCAGATAACATTATCTACTCATGTTAGGGACTTTGACGGCCGGACAAATGGATTAACGCAATATACCACATAACAATAATGTGAGTCATACTAATACACGATCACAGGATATAAAAACATCGGAAGGGGAAATGTGACGGCATCGTACTTATCTTTATGGACGAGAGTTTTATAACTTACTAGCTTCCGCCCGCGACTTCGTCCGCGTGGAAAAAAAATCCCCCGATTTTGAAACATTCTTCATTAGTGCTCTGCTCCTATTGGTCTTAGCGTGATGATATATAGCCTATAGCCTTCCTCGATAAATGGGCTATCTAACACTGAAATAATTTTTCAAATCAGAACCGTAGTTCCTGAGATTAGCGCGTTCAAGCAAACAAACAAACAAACTCTTCAGCTTTATAATATTAGTATAGATGAGCTGTAATAATAATGTATGTATTATAACTTCGACAGTGAATGGGAAATACGCGTGACAAAAATATTAAATATACAACCAGTTCTACCCAAAGAGTAGTCGCATGATGAACTCTCTTAATTATGTCGTCTTTGTCTAAAACTAGTAACGTCTGCCTTGCGAAAAATCTTTTTTCTTTTTTCCATGCAGGTGTGTGTATGCATGAGCGTGATAGACTTTGAAGTCGAAGCTAGACGTCACATTCTAATTATGAACTTAAAAGCTTTATTACTTCGTTGCTGATGATAATATTTCACGCGGGGCTTCGCTCCCGTGGATTCTATCACGGTAAAAACATAACTCTCCTTTCTTGCAGTCGGGTAAAAAGTAGCCTATAACCTTCCTCAAGCTTCAAGCTACTTCCATACCAAATTTCATCCAAATCCACCCAGTACTTTCGAAGATTAGCGCGTTCAAGCAAACAAACAAACAAACAAACAAACAAACAAACTAACAAACTTTTCCGCTTTATAATATTAGTATAGATTTCTAGTAAGCGTAACTAGTGAAATGATAAATATTTTATACAGCAAATAAATAAAATCATGGTTCTACACGTCGATCTACTGCAACGGTACGACATTAATGTTAAACAGTAACGGACGGGTCCGTCGAACTGATTATATGATTCCTCTTTATTTACATATTTATCAAAGCCACAAGTTATTTACAATTGAAAACAATGTCACTTTTAAGGCTGCGTTTCCACCAGAGATGTGCGAGGATGCGTAGCGAGGGATGTGTTTGTAAAGAACCAATAGAATCGCTTCATTTACCTCGCCTCGTTCAGCACAGCTCTGGTGGAAACGGCTCAGCGGAGCTAAATTTTTGTACATACAAAACTAGCGAGGGATGTGTGCGAGAGATGTGTGCGTGAGATGTGTTGCGAGGGATGTGTTGCGAGGAATGTGTGTTGAGAAGGATATGTTGCGAGGTTTGCGCATCCTCGCACCACACATTAATGCGCATTTTCACAGCTCCGCTACACATCCTCGTAGGCACATTTTCATCGCACAGCTTTGGTGGAAACCCCCACACATTTTCACAGCACAGCTAGACATCCTCGCACGACACATTTCCATCGCACATCTCTGGTGGAAACGCAGCCTAAGTTTAGATCCTATGTAAAAGCTAGTAACAGGCATGCAAAATTCAAAATTTCAGAATACCCTCTCCTTGCAACACCGCTTCAAAATTCGACGACCTAAAACCGTCAATCAAAATGAAGGAAGGTGTTCCATTGAAATGAACGCACTCGGCGATTACGGAAGGCTTCCGATAGGCCGAGCCGATATCCAGCCCCACATAACGACACCACATTAATCTACGTAACCTTTTGCGGTATACTTCGGGCCGACAAATTAATACCTGTCTGCTTTGGTTTGGTGCACTAGTTAAAATCCCACCGGCTTGTGGATTCCGTAGATTTTACTTATTGTGAAACATCTTTGTTCTAATCTAATCCTTGTTCAAAATAATAAAAAGAATAATAAAATCACATTAATTAAATGTAATTTCTATCAATTTTATTTTAATTAATATGAATTTAATTCATCCACTCATATGTCATGAATGAAAAAGAAAACACTTACAAGTCTAATTTATCAATTTTAAAAGTTAAGTTCATAAGCACTTATTACTATGTAAGTTAGTTTAATTTTCGAATTTCTTGTGATAAGCATCTAGTGTTGACCTGTAAGTAGTTGTTACACTGTATTTTTAGTGAAGTACGTGTTCTTTGTCAGAAACCAGTGTATATATTAGTTGATAGATAGATATAATTAAATAAATAATCGAAAACACACAAATTTTATAGCATACATAAATTATCTACAGTTAGCAAGTCGAAACCCATCTCATTCAATAAATTACAACTCAATATCACACAAGTCAAAGGACACGACAAAATCAGATTGCGTACAAAAATAGACCATCCAATCTTATCACAAACATATTAAGGAAAAGCAGGACGAAACGACGTGACAAAGGCCGTGTTTCAGCTCCGTATCAAATAACTGGAGGAGGTATTAATCTTCCAAAATGCCTTCGCACCCTCTCACAGCCCAGCCTTCGAAAGGATAAAACTCAGAGAACTCAATATCAGATTTTCTTAGACTAATACGGTAGAGGCTACCCTTTTCCGTTGATGGTGCTCTTAATACCTTAGAAATTATGCATAGTCATGTTACAGGTCTTAACAATGTCGTGACGACAAAGTAGAGACTTGGCAACTTGTTTACGTAAATAAAGACATTTGGACGTTAAACTTGCGACGGCAACGCTAATTGCCTTGGCACCACTCATAAGCGTGTGTATTAGCTGTTTATTACAGCGCTAAATTATGATGTAGATTTTGGCTATGTTCATGTTCATATAAACCGACTTTAGGACGGTAGGTAACGGAGAATTTTCACTGTTACTATAATAATCATTTGACAAATGCTTGCACTGTATGGACAGGTTCCCATACAGTTAAACCAGTATAGATTGTATGGACTTTAAAAGAGACGGACCCCTGAGTTTGTTTCGGTGTTTCTTCTCAGGGTAGTCAGTTAGGAAACACCGGCCTGATCTAGTTAATATTTACGAAAAAAATGACGTGTAAAAGTGTTATTTAATAACCAATTTGCAAAATGAAGATCATTTATCATTATCCATGATACACATATGGGGAACTATTAAATAAAATACACTATCTTTACTAATGGATAAACTCACTACAGATCCGATTTCAAAAATTGTTAACCAATATACATTTTTTTCCGGGTGGGAAAATCATCATTTTCTCCCGCTCTGGGTGGAGCGGAAGGGAGTGTCAAAATAAAAACCCACCCTGTTCAAGCAGCTGCTCTTAAGTTCCTGGGGGTCGTTGCAAACACCTCAATACGTAGCCTTATAGAGTCGGCGATGTAACCAAACATACAGAATAAATCGACATAGCCATTGACTCACATAGACGGTCAATACATTACCCAAATAAGTCAACCCGCTCCATTGAGATAAGATCGACGCTTCGAAGCACCGGCAGAATTCTTTGGAGCGTTCATATGAAAGGGCACTCAGCGAAGAAACCGTTCGTTAAGGATTTAGTATGTATATCATGTGACAAAGTGGTGTCGCAGGAGTTTTTATATTCCTTTGTGCGTCCCTTTCTGAATTATATCGTCGTAATAAGTTGTGATGTTTGGAAAAGATATTCTTTCAACGCTGTAGGTTCGAATTTCAGGTACCTACGTTTAACTAAATAACATAGATTTTACGACGTTTAGGAAAGAAATTGACCTTCTAACCTGAATTAACTACACGATTGGCGCAGTGGTTGAGCGATTAGCTGCTGCACTGCGTGTAGTGGGTTCGGTACCCCGCAGGAATAAATGTTTGCATGGCCTACAAATACATAATTGTTTCGGGTGTTTGTAAAAATACGCTCACGATACATGAGAAATGGAGAGTCGGGCAAATAAAAAAAAAGTAATTATGCGATCGACATTTATGAGTTTTACACGCATTTTAAAACTAAGAAATGTGTCTCGATTTATGGAAAATATAATAATCCGAACAAAAACCTGTTAAACAAATAAATACATACATTTTTTTTGCCATCATAATTACACAGTTACATAAAACCTCTGCCTCCTGAATTAGTTCGCCTGTATCGCAGAAGACAGATCCCTACCCAACAGCTCAACTAAAAAACAAACATCTGCTTTTGGCAGAAACTGTTGTACCAAAGCAATTTACAGAATACGTTTACGTGTTACCAAAATCTCCTTTCAAGAAGCTAAGCAATCAAAGGCGAAAACATGACATTGTTGCAAATGGTTTAAACTTCTGAGCAACAATGAGAAGCCAGTGGGAGGGGCCAGACCAAAACAGCTTCCAAACTGAGACAAGCCAGGCAAACCAAAGACCTTAAGAGGATAGCTTTGGCTTGGCAACTCTGCCAAGTTGAATTAATTTATCTTCGAGGGATGTACGTAAGCTTCCTTGTTGCTTGTTTATTATTAAAATTAGGATCATAGATAAAACTATATTTTTGATTTCTGTGATTAGGATACATACACTGACTTTGTTTGGCTAAAAACTGGAAAAACAAAAAGTTAGCAGAAGAGCATTTATATTCGATAGCAGATACATAATTATGTACGGGTTGATAACTGGTTCTAGGAGATCCATAATATCGCACGCTTAATCCAATACTGTCACTATCCAAAATTTTGCCAAATCGACTTTTTAATGCCATCTGTTAGGAAACGTAGAACTACGCGTAATCGCGCTTACACTAGTCTAAAAGTAACAGAAATAACCGCTATACGGACAGTAGTCCGCTTCGTCACTAAACAAAAATGTTCCCATTCTCATTCCATTTTTCGCCTCTCCTGATTAGTTGACTTTTCGGGATAGTGACAGTATTGGAATAAGCGTGCGATATGTGTTCGCTCCTTTGGTCATCAAGGATAATACAATGATCTGTTGAGATAGCTGAGTCATCACGTAATTCAATTTTTGGTCGTATAACTAGGTGCAGGCTTTTTTATTGTTAATAGGCTTGCGTTTGACCACCATCTCAACTTGCAAAGCAATGATGTAGTCGAAGATGAAGAACAAGTTTTTTTTTTAAGACTACTGCAATGTGGGTTGAATTCAATTACTAGCAATCCTGCTAACCCCTCCAACTAAGCTAAATATTCTTGTGTCTGGTGTGGCTTCACGGCAATCGTGTAATGGGTGGGGTTAGAATTTGCGAACTCTCGATCACAAGTCCGTCACCTTAGCCATTAAGCTATTGACGCTTGCCTAGAAGTAATCTATTCACTCTTGACTTAAAGACTATAAAGCTTTGGTATCATATTTTTCGTTTTACTGATGTGACATATAAGACAGCAATAAAGTAAAAAAAGATTGATCATCAAAGCATTTCCTCAATAATTTAAACAATGAAATGAAAAAGTCGCTCCCATTGCAGAAAAGATGGTTGTGAGCCGGCTGAGATGGTTTGGCCATGTCATGAGGCGAGAAGAAGGACATCCTGTGAAAAAGGCACTGGCTATCCCAGAGACCAGAAAAAGCAGAGGAAGACCGCCAGCCACGTAGTGGACAACCGCTACCAAGGACATGGAGCGAGCTCAGCTGAAAGCACAGACAACCCAGGACAGAGTGTCCTGGCGCCTTAAAACGAGGAGAGCCGACCCTAAGTAAAGGAAGCAGGTGTGGTAGAAGAAGAAGAGAATGTTCATCTACAAGTCTGCCAAATGGAAGGCCGTTCTGACAAAACATCAAACAACTACCAAATCCAATTAATTATAATATAGTAGATATATTTACCAACTTAACAAGAATGTTAAGTACAAATACCGTCAAGCATGTAGGAGCTAAGCCAACACATAATAATCAAACAGGCGACATCATTAATATCCCGAACATGCGCGTCCCGAGTTTGATTAGAGCGTAAATACATATTTAAGCAGCACGTGGGTATGCGACCTTCGGAGGGCTACCGTGCCCTTAAAGGATCGCTTCTGTTTTTACTCGAACAGATACCTACATCAGAATCCAATGATGAATGTATTACGCAGTATGTAACATAGGTACTAAAGATTTCTTATTTTTTTGGCATCCCGCTAAAAAAGTTCATTTATTTTCTTTGACGTGACAACTTACTCTTTGTTCTATTATGTATCATGTTCGTATTTGCATCCCGTTTGTTAATGCATGTTGGAATTTCAACTAATGATCTGCGATCCCTTTGTTTTTATGTCAAGATATGTGAAGCTTGTGCATAATTTGGTAAGACTTTTGAAAGACAGGGCGTGCGTGTGTCCTTTACTTCTTTTTAGGGTTCCGTAACCGAATGGCAAAAAACGGAACCCTTATAGTTTCGACATGTCTGTCCGTCTGTCTGTCTGTCCGTCCGTCCGTATGTCACAGCCATTTTATTCCGAAACTATTAGGACTATACATGTAAAACTTGGTAGGTAGATGTATTCTGTGAACCGCTTTCCGATTTTAAGAGAAAATTTAATAAATATTTAAAATAAAGGGGGCTCCCCATACATGGAACTGAAACTGAAAATATTTTCTTTCATGAAACCTATATGTGTGTGGTATCTATAGACAGGTCTTTAAAAATGACATTAAGGTTTTTAAAATGACTTTTTCATAAAGTTAATCGTTTAAAAGATATACGCTTCCAAAGTTGTAAAATGTGTGTGTCCCCCCTCTAACTTCTATAATAATGAAGTGAAAACTCTAAAAAAACCACATGTTGTAGATCTCAATGTAGACTTTCAATCAAAATTGGTTTGAATGAGATCGAGTCAGCAGTTTTTGAGATAAAGTATATTTTCTAAAACCGCAAATATAACTTTGTAATTCATACAAATACTATTAAAAACAAAGTTATTTGGCGTAGTTGTAAAAATTGTAAATAAGCTAGTTTTAAGAAATTTGTAAGGTTTTCTGTTTTTTTTTTTCAAATATATCAAGTATATTATATTTATTATAGTTACTACGGAACCCTTCATGGGCGAGTCCGACTCGCACCTGGTCAATTTTTTTTTAAATAAGGATTTTATACCACGCATTTCTAATTTTATCATTGAGCCGACTTTCCTTATTCTTCTATTTCATGTTAGCAGGACTACCAGTGTTCCTGTTCGTACCGTGAACGTATGATCAGACTTGATCCGATCCAATAATACCTACTGCTTTTGTGCGATTCGACGTTTAAGATTTGAAGGAATTGGAAGACGCGATTCTATGTAGAAAACGTTATTTTATAACACATAATTTTGTCTGACTACTTTTCTGAAGCACACAGAAATATTGTTATTTTTCAGTGATCTAATTATGCTACCTTTTTCTAGCACGTGTCGGCATTTGACCTTTACGGATAGCCTTCGTTTTTAAGAACGATCAGTTTGAATCCCTACTTCTTTTTATCTCTTGGGATTTCTTGAAAAAATAGATAGATCTAGACACGCGGGAGCGTGTCAAGCGAAGAACTGGCGCGCAGCTCACCGTGTGTAATATTACACGAACCATTTGGAGCCACTTTTGAGCCCCTCATAACTCAAAAACTATTTCACCTAAACTTGTCAAATTTGGCTCATATATTGAGACTGGCGAGATACATATGTGTTCTAAATTTTATAAACATATCTCAAACGGTTATTTAGATATTAACGTCCAAAAATCGTCATTTTTATGACTGACCTATAGATTTAGATCAAAACTATAACCCAGTTCCAGATGACCTAGAAAGTTCAAATTTGGCATGAAGATAGGTAATTAGGTGAATACAAAAGAAAAAATCAGAAACTGGTAATTTTTTATCATTTTATTATAATTTTCACTTAACTTTTAATTAGAGCCTGTAAATCTCTATATGTGGATTTTAAGATCTTTATGTGGATATATAACGAGTTAAATACCTCCCTTAATTTTTTTTAATCCAAATATTTCCGGTTTTGTACTTATAAATAAGAATATAGTAAATTTTCGTATTTATTAAGCGTAACTAACCGTATTCTACAACCACTAGCGCTACCTATTATCTTAGAGGGTCACTACACCATGGAGGCAAAACGCGTAAAAAGAATTCCGGATACTGAATGGGCAATTCATTCGAACATTTCAAAGGTACAAGAAAATATAGAAAATAACACAAAAAGGACAATTATACCCCGTAAACGTAGGAAAATACAGTAGTTTAACAAAAAACCATTTAGTATTAATTTTGTTATAGTAAGTACCTACTACTAATTTATGTACAAAAAGTAATGATATCCCATGAAAAACATAAATGTGAAATGAGAGCCAAGTTCAATATTATCATAAATGCCTTGGTTGTTGACTTCAACGAAAAAGAACTGAAATCTAAATGAGTGCCAAGTTCAATGGTCAGTCCTGAAATTTATTTATAACAACATAAAATATAATTTATTCTTATAACTTAGGAGAATATATTGTAGCCTAAGGTCTGACTTGGCTTGGACAAATAACATTTTTATCATGCTTTTAAACTTTAAACTGCTCTGCTAGAAAGTTGCATATTTTCAGATCCGACATTGTTGATAGGGCGTGTCGAAATGTGTACGAATATTTGCCGGGACGACCAGCTTGAGGTGCTATCCCAGGTGCGCAGAAATCTTGATATGTTACGATAGCCACCGACCCTCGGACCGATCTCGGTAAGCCTTGCTTTACTTAGTCACGCTATTATCCCTTTTTTCTTCTTTGTATTTAACGTCTGAAGAGAGCATAATTATTTTGCTATTATAGGTTTCGAGGAATCACTGACTACAAAGTCACAGGAACTTACACCTAGTTTAGGAGTCAGGGTATTTCTATTTCTGTGGACCTCATAGAGGGTGCGTTCCCACCAGAGATGTGCGATGGAAATATGTCGTGCGAGGATGTCTAGCTGTGCTGTGAAAATGTGTGAGCGTTTCCACCAAAGCTGTGCGATGAAAATGTGCCTACGAGGATGTGTAGCGGAGCTGTGAAAATGCGCATTAATGTGTGGTGCGAGGATGCGCAAACCTCGCAACACATCCTTCTCAAAACACATTCCTCGCAACACATCCCTCGCAACACATCTCTCGCACACATCCCTTGCACACATCCCTCGCTTGTTTTGTATGCGCAAAAATCTAGCTCCGCTGAGCCGTTTCCACCAGAGCTGTGCTGACCGAGTCGAGGTAAATAAAGCGATTCTATTGGTTCTTTACAAACACATCCCTCGCTACGCATCCTCACACATCTCTGGTGGAAACGCAGCCTATGCCTTTCGTTCGAACTTTTTATGGTTATTTTAATAAAGGATTATTTATTTATTTATTATTTAGTCACGAGTTGTTGTGCACTAACTAATAGATTCCTCATCTTCTAGCACGTATCAACAATTGACCTTCGTAGGGCTTGTGTCTTTAAAGGGCATCCTTTGTCTTCACGTACGATCGTCATTAATTCAATGATCTCTGTTACCTTCGTGTTTATTCAGAACGGTAATTTAAGTTTTGGGCGTTGATTTTGAGGTCAGATTAGAATGTTTCTTTTTATGAGTAAGTGCTTTATTATTTTTAATTCAATATACCTTTTATAAACTATTTAACCTAAACTAAAATAAAACATAAAAAAATTCGTCCTTAACGCTGTCGGCTGATAACGCAATGGTCTTTAGCCAAAGTAATGACTATTACTTTCACGGAATTTGTCACTAAGCCTTCAAATATTTGAATTTTTGTTTGTTTTACTTTTCAAAAATGCATGAGGTATTTCCTCGTGTATTTGTGAAATTGAAATTGAAAAACATTTATTCTGACGAAGACACACACAAAAACATACAATACAAAATTACAAACATTATAAAAAAAGGAAAAATATATATATTTTATTTGTGTCCAATCAAACAACACAACAAGGTAGATAGACCACTTACTTTACAGGTAGAGAAGACTCAATATATAGATGTAAACTTAATAAGATAATATGATATCTATATTAGACAGGTAACAAGACAAGCCGGGGTTATAAAACATATATTACAATGTTAAAAACAAAAAACAAAATCCATGAAGTTCAGAAGTTGATTTATAAAAGAATATTCCCAAATGACACTTAATTAACCAGCCGTATTCTTACTAAACATACATTCTACTAACACATCAACATCTACTAAAGAAACCGCAACGCAATTACCAAAATAAGGTTATATGGCCCACTCATAATTATTGCGGCTCATGCCAATATGACCTTCACAGGGCCTGAGTGCTGGTGCCCTTAAAAGACTGCTTTTGTGTTCATGCACGAATAAATCGAATCCCTGATTCCATTGTGTTTATTCACAATTCGGCAATTTGAGCATCGCCCATCGATATTGACGGTAAATTATGATTCAATTAGAATTTTAATTCGAAGGATCTGCATTTGTGTATCTGATTTGTAATTAATTATTATTATAAGATATCCGTTTGATCTTCTTGAAAACAAGTTTTTTTTTTATTCTAGTAACATTTACACCCACACGCACGCGCTCACATTCCTAATCAGAACTATAATTGCAGAGAAAAAAAAATGTTGTCGTTATTATCTAAAATTAGAAGCATAAATGAGCATGTCTTCTCCCATTTCTAATCCAGTCGGTATATAAAACAGGAAATCTATAAACCCATCCTGTCGTAAACCCTAGCCTAGGCTATTTTACGACAAATAAAGCTCAGAGCAGCCAACCTAACGTACCGAGGTTTCATCAGACTGGATATCTGGGCTACGGTCACCGTATTAGTCGACGCGCATGATTGCCCATTGGGTTGCCACCCTAATAGAGGCACTCCATCAATATGGGACCGAAGCTAGGTAAACTACGGTCCCTAATAACACTGCCTCCAAGCTCATCTTCATGTTTTGGTATAAATCTTAATCAAGATCAAAGGAATTGCTGCAGATATATTGTGCTGGATTAACGAAGTCCTTAGATGTAATTGGACTAAGAAAACTAGAATTAGAGTTTAGGGCATAAAGCTCCAGATCAAGCTTTATGCCCCTTAATTTATTCAGGAGTAATGGACATAGAAAACGTCTTATTTAAAAATATTACATTTTCAGCCTGAGGAGCAAGTAATGAAATAAAATAATCAAATAACTTCGCTGTCATATTCCAAGTAAATGTTTACAACCCAGCTAGGTTCGCGAAAAAACGTTTTACGTTCTTCACATAATTCACGCGATTAAAAAGACTTGCTTAATTAAAATGAGAATTGATAGAATGGTGTCATGAAAACTGTTTTTTTTTTTCTGAATTATTTCTGTTCAATTTCGATGTTGTTTTCATGCTTTATTTTATTTAGAAAACATACAAAATTATCAAAGTTATACGTATAAAGAAACATTTCATCCTATAAGTAGCTTTATATCTCAGTTGATGCCTTTCTATTTGGACATCTATTAGTATCATAAGATTTTAAACAGACATGGTCACTTACGTACTTAAAACTTAAATCATTAGAAATTTCGTAGTTCATCCGTGATCATGACGCTTGCAACAGTGCCGAAATATCGGAAAACATAATTCATAATCATGGTAAATATCCCGTTAAGTTCTAATGATATTTATAACAGTCCTACTGATTCCTTAAACGTTGGTTCATAAGTATGAACCATTGATATATAAAAAGTATGAACTTATAAAAAAAAATTAACAAAAAATAGAACCGACTTCCATATCAAATCACTACAAAGCCAAAAATAACTTTAATTTCGGAAGTTATTTTTGGCTTTGTAGTGTTTTGATATGGAAGTCGGTTCTATTTTTTGTTAAAAAAATTTTTTCTCGCTTTTTTTGTGGGTCGGTTTGTAATTTATCTACTTACAAAAGCCATAATGTCAACAACTTATCAACTTTTACAAAATATTGCTTTTCCTGATGCATAGCCGTTAATTTTTGAGGTGTACTCCTGGTACTTGACCATCAGCTCTACATCACCATATGTATTGTGATGAGCATAAAGTGTTTAATATCCGTAATCAAGTAATCGAATCGCAATCCACGAAATACTTATTATTGAGGAGTTTCAGTGGCCATCTGTGGTCTTCATCATCAGTTCAACTTCCCCAAATGGTACTTTTCGGAAGCAACTGCTCAAGGTACTATAAGAAATACCCAAAACGCTATAGGTGTGCCTATAATATTTGAAGAGTTCCCTCGATTTCTCCAGGATCCCATCATCAGATCCTGATTCCGTAACAATGGGACCAACTAGAAAGTATACCCATTCAAACGCAAAAAGAATTTTTCAAATCGGTCCAGCCGTCTTCGAGTTATGGGGTAACATACATATAAAAAAAAAAGTTCAAGACGAATTGAGAACCTCCTTTTTTTGAAATCGGTTAAAAATAAATGAACCACCAATAACGTCGTACATTTTGGAGTCTAATATCAGTTATCAGACTTTACGGCGTCAACATTAATTTCGTCCGCCGTAACCTCCGAAGACGAGGCTTCCCAAATGCGTTAGCACCACCAAATAGAGGCAACACCGTCATAAAAACGCGTATGAAAGTTCACGGGCTATACGCACTTAGTTGATTAAAATTTATATAGGTAGGTTATAAGAGCTTATGGCGTATGGAGGAATGTATGCATCCAATTAGAGAATTTTAGACTCAGAAGTATACAACGAATAGGGTTTAACTGGTGGAGAAATTTTATCTATGCAGTTATAGGATTGTCCAAACTAAATACGAAGCGTTTTAGTTGGCCAGCTCTTATTCGACTCTACTTATTCAGTTCAAATAAACAGCAAAGTAAAACTTCATTAATAAGTTAGAATAATTAAAACAAATTAAAAGTTTAATTAGAAATTAAAAAGGGATATAATAATTTACACATGGTCCACACATTGGTATAACAATAAATGAACATCGTAAATATTCCGTTTTAAGTTCTAATGATACTGTTAGTGACCATGTTAGCTTAAAAAAGCTTTTTAACAAAAAATTAAACCGACTTCCAAAAAACACTGCATAGTGAAAAATAACTGATTTCGGTAGTCGGTGAAAAATAAAATATAATAAAATAAAATAATAATAATATAATATAATAAAATATAATACCGTTTCTTAACCCACCTCAATTATTATTTTTGTATAAAATTTAAATGTACAGACACAATTTTTTTACTGTTTTATTATATGTATGTATAGAATATAATAAGCCTTAACCATGACCATGCACTTATGGAACATACTAACTTATTGACACTCCCTAATTCTGTCAAGAAATGTGGCTAAGTTGTCGTGAATACTTAATACAAAAGATACTTCCTAGGAAC
This sequence comes from Tholera decimalis, assembly GCA_943138885.2. Taxonomy (NCBI): domain Eukaryota; kingdom Metazoa; phylum Arthropoda; class Insecta; order Lepidoptera; family Noctuidae; genus Tholera; species Tholera decimalis. The sequence continues at coordinate 33,093,542 of OW964565.2, forward strand.
AGAAATAGAGCTGCGTACGAGTCTGCGTCTGCTCTGAATATTTATTAGTTTCTCAACACTGCACTCTACGGTTATAGCGACCGGTTTCCTTAAAGATGTTGAATTATTCTCTGAACTGTTGCGATATTGAACTGAATGGCTTTAGAACGAGCTTATATTAAGGCTAACTATATATTGAACTATATTCAATTCAGTATCTTGAAACGTAAAACGGGGTATTTACGATATGTATTTATTGTTTCTAGTTTCCGATATTTCGTACTGTTGCAAGCGCCGTGATCACGGATTTTCATCCGTGTTATACTAAGCTAAGCTTAAAAAGTTATACATTTTATTCTACAAAAGGAGACGAGCTCGTGCTCGAACGAACGTAAAACGGGATATTTACCATGTGTATTTATTGTTTCTAGTTTCCGATATTTCGTACTGTTGCAAGCGCCGTGATCACGGATTTTCATCCGTGTTATACTAAGCTAAGCTTAAAACCTTATAGATTCAATTCTACAAAAGGAGACGAGCTCGAGCTCGGACGGATAATTTTCAAAGTTAAGCAATGCTGGCCGAGTATGGGCCGTAGATGGGTCACAGTCGTAACATATCGAAATTCCTTAGTGCCTCGGAAAGCGCGTAAACTGTTAGTTCCTGCTGTCAATTGTACATCTTTGACAGTCGCTACGGGTAGTAAGAAATCAGAAAATGTGACACCAGTGTTGCCAAGGAATATCTTGTTACCAAGATACTGGGTCGTGGAAGATATATAAAGTAAAGTCGTAATTGGAACAAGTTTTATCACGATGAAAGGAAAACAGTCATCAACATTTCAATTATCCTCAGCTCAAATTAAATAGTTGTAGCAACACGCCATTCGGCTTAGACGATACTTAATGTAATTACTTTCCAATCTATGTCTCAGTACTGATCTTATTAGATCATCATCATCATCTTGGTTGATATACCGTATTGTCGTACCAAGCGCTTCTCCTCCACATTTATTGTGAGAACAGACAAGCTGTGGAATTCTCTGCCGGCTTCTGTGTTTCAGCCTTCAAAGCACGAGTAAATAGGCATCTTCTGGGCTCGTTCGCCCTATCGTAGACCTCCTAACCTAACCATCAGGCGAGATAGAGGTAAATAGTGGGCTCATCGCTATTAAAAAAAACATCTTTCTTTCTGGATCCTGTTCCTCCGCTGACCACTTCTTCTTTAGTCCATCACCCCTCAACATGTTAAACATTCTAGCCGATCAAGTAAACATTCTACGTATGGAACTCACAAGGAATGGAAATACGCATTTAGATTTAATTACGCGCCTTATTTACATGGAGACTGAAACGGTGGGCACCTTAATTTGAATAGGAATTCCTATACAAGACTTAGGAAGTATTGTTTGTATGCGGTGCGGTTATATTAAACAATATTATAGTTTAGGATTTTCGGTAATGGTTGTGAATGATTATGCAAATTATTTCATTAGGATTTTTTGTGTACTTTTTTCTTTGAAATTTTGCAACGAAAATAATTTTGAATGGGTACGGCTTTATTAACGTTTAAAAAGTCCATTGTTTATATACCTCGTGTACCGAACTCAAACCCAAAATAATTTATTTCACATAGACCTACATGAGCACTTATAAAATTTCAGAAGCTAAAGCACAGTTCGAAATTGATCGTTTCCTATGGAGAAGAACCGACAACCACTCTACGGTCCAACTGCGTAATCTTAGTTCAAGAATGATCCATAATCCTGAAATAACCCATGTTTCCAATGAATCATCACTTACAAAATTCCTGAACCTACCACAAAGATCGCATTGATGTATAGTTTAGAACAATAAACAATACCAACATTCTAGGAAACTGAGCGCGTATTGGTTCCCATCAATTAAGAGATAGAGCACACTTGATTGATTCACTGGCGCAACAAAGGGTGCGTTTACGCAGTCAAGACCGATAACCTCTGCGTGTTTATCTCTGGTATAATTATAGTAACTTACGAGCTCGGGAGACTCCACTTATGCAAGCTTATCTGTAGACATAATAGGTTCAGTTTATTTATGCTTGTTTTCACTTTTGGGGGTCAGAAGAATCAAACTTTAACTCTTGTAACTAAAAAAAACCGGTCAGTCGTAAAATATGCTTTTCTTTGCACTGAGAATATACAGAATAGAAAAATAAATATTTGAATAATTTGTCGTTATTGCATTGAATTTTTATTGTTATTAAAAACAGGATAGAAGTGGAAGCACTGGCCTCCGCCAAGGAGTGGGACTGAAGAGACATAAAAATGATTTCATTCCTAATTTTAATTATATTCGTCATTTTAAATAATATCTATACTAATATTATAAAGCGGAAAATGTTGATTGTTAATTTGATTTGATTTCGATCCCGTGGACTTTCCACGGGAGTGAAACCCCGACTGCTATTATATACATAAATATATATAGTACTTAATGTGAATTATTTGTTGAATGAATCAGGCTCGTTGACCAGCGGACCAGAAATATATTTCATTCAAGCGACTCACAAGCTGCTTGGTCAAGATGGTAAGAAGCTTATGTCCCTTTTAGCAAAGCCTTTGTGTGCCACGAAGGGCCATTAATAAAATTATTATGTTTTTATCGTAATAAAGTCCACGGGAGCGAAGCACCGCTAGACTAATAATATATACAACGTGTAACGGAAACCCCATATCTATCCACAAGGGCTGAAGACAACATCTGATATGGAGTCTATGCACAGTTTCAGTTCAAAATAACTGACTCAAAGAATTGATACCAAATTATCGGTTTCATATGTTTCTTGAATATCAATCATAACAAACGTGTCACAGCACTACGAGGGTCAATAACATTCCACGTCACTTGCCAATAACACAATAATTCTCTTCGTACTTCTTAATTTAAAAAATTCGGCCTCTGGTATCAATGTATTGAAATTTCTAATAAGTTCCACACATGTATACTCAGGATTACAAAACCCTTGCCATATCGTTTGTTATCATCAGAGATCGGAATAGGTAGAGCTGTTTTATGTACTTGCCATAGGTTAGAATAATATGGATACCCCCCGAGTCCCGGGATTTGGTTTTTAAGTAGTAAAATCATAAAAAAAAAACTATTCTCGCCTTCGGGACTAATGAAAGATTACACTTCCTTTCCGATGGGTAAATATAAGAAGGACGGGATTAAGGATAGTATAATAAATAGATAAACATTAAACCACATATATGTTTTTACGTACCTATCAATTTCTTATTCAAGAATCAACAATCATTTAAACATTTTTATTCTGAAGTTGTACAAAAACATTTACAGTTGTAAAATTTACAACGTCGCTCATGCGCTTATTGGCATAAACATAAACCATTTTTATACATATTGACAAAAAGAATGAAATTCAATAAAATCCCGTAGTATCAGTCGGAATCTCGTGGAATATCCATATTAACATCAATGTTTGCGGTCAATGAACCTAAATAGCTCTACCTATTCCGATCACTGGTTATCATCCACAGAAGCCGTGCACTTGGCATGTATCCCTAATGCGCCTAAACCATATATACCCTTTAAATTACACATTATTTATAATAATAATAATATAATATTCCACAACTTTCACACAACGCCATCTAGTCCCAAACTAAGCAGAGCTTGTGCTATGAGTACTAGACAACTGATAAACATACATATATATTTCTAAATACATACATATTATAGATAAATTACACCCAGACATTAATTACCATTAATTACCCAGAATTATCGTATGAAGGCCACAACTATCTTGAATGAAACTGGCTAGTTGACCAGCGGACCAGAAATATATTTCATTCATGTGTCTCAAAAGCTGGTTGGTCAAGATTGTAAAAAGCTTATGTCTCTTTCATCAAAACCTTTGTGTGCCACGAAAAGCCATTCATAAAATGCCTATTTAATTTTGTGCATATTTTACATATAAAATAATCCTCATATATTATCATTGTAATGTCAGATAAAACCAGCATTTTAATTTCGTATCCATACTAATATTATAAATGCGAAAGTAACTCTGTCTGTCTGTTACCTTTTCACGCCTAAACCGCTGAACCGATTTAGATGAAATTTGACATAGGAATAGTTTAGGACCCTGGGAAGGACATATGAGTTTTTATCCCGGAATTTCCACGGAGTCGGGATTTACGCGAGAAAATCCTACCACGCGAACGAAGTCGCGAGCAAAAGCTAGTATTATATATCTAATTATTTGTTTCATTGTGGGAATAATTCACATTACTAGCAATCTAGTTAACCCTCCAACTAAGCTAAATATTCTTGTGTCTGGAGTGGGTGCACGGTAATATTATAGTGTAATGGGTGGGGTTCGAACCCGTGACCTCTCGATCACAAGTTCGATACCTTAGCCGTTAGCCTATTGACGTTACAAAATGTGGCAGACATACCATGACTGTATTTTTGAACACTCAGACGTGGGATAGAAAACGCAACGACAGCATCTAATTAACAGTTTTCGGCATATGTATTACGACGCGACCAAACTGCAAAGAGTGTGGAGCAAGAGAAGAATATGTATTTGTTCACCTACATTACCCATAAGTATCACTTCTATTAAATTTTATTGCTTTTTAATGTCGTCTAATGACCACAACCCCTCAGGACATTTCATGAACTATTTTTAGGGCACGCGGAAGACTACACTACTGAAAAAATGTGTGTCAGATTAATTACACTGACTACCGTATCGGATACAAATGAAAGGTTATCGATCCACAAGACCATTAAACAAATTAAATCGTAAATCGGAAGGAACTCGAATATCGGGCAAATGAAACTTTCAATAGTCACGGTCTATATTAGTTTTACAAACAAAGTGAGTTAGCTTAATAACGTTGAATCGATAGCCCAGTTTTAGTTTAACGCCTTAACCTACAATTGCGGGTTTCATTCATTGTTTGTTTGTGTTTATTGACAAAATGTTTGGCTTGTTTGGAAAACATAATTCTGTAGGGGATGTGGATGTTATACCTATATGTTGACATCGGTTTTAAACCGTGTGCTGGGTGGGTTGTTTATCAAACATTCTGTCACGCCCACAAATATTGAAGGGAAGGGTAGATGTACTCACGTGTACGGAGATGGTTTGTCTTAGAAGCAAAGAATGACGTAATCATTTATGTGAAGCCTCTTAGAAGAACTTTTAAAGAATTTCCTGTCTCAGTAAGAGATGATATTCTGAAAAGAATATTGTCCCACAATAAGAAATGATGTCCTTTTCCAGCATCGACAAATTTTATTACCAAAAATACCATATACAACATGTATCGTAATTAACGCACACCCTCAAACACCCCAATTAGAAAATTGTGTTATTATCATAATACATACTCTGAATTTTCAGTTTTACTTGTTTAAACAGTTTTTTTTTAATACTTTAACTTCTTTTAAATGAGTTTCATATTTCTGTAATGTGTACTGAATGACGGAATTTATATAAATCTGCATTTAAAAAGTTACTACTTTTACAGTCCATAGTTAGTTTGTTTTTACTAACAGCGAAAGTGTAATTCGTAATTTACGAAGATTTATTTGCTTTGGGGAAAAAAATTATCGGTATTAAAAACGATAAAAATCGATTCAGTAAACGATTCTGAACAAACTAATTCCAGGATGTGCATTAATTATGTTACATGTTGTAGTTAGTTATAGGCAGTTTTTTTATTGATAATAGGTTCGCGATTATGTAATCTGCCTATAGCTTCCTGCTGCTGATGCTGGGACACAGGCCTCTCTCTATGAGAAGGAATGTGCCGTAATCTACCACTAGGACCCAGTGCTAGTTGGTAGATGTCGCATGTCTTTGTATTTTTAGGTCCTAGGATATTATGATTAGTTTCCTCTTGATGTTTTCTTTTATTGTTTTGAGAGCAGAGGTGTTGATGAAAATTACACAAAGTAATATGTGACCTACAATTCGTAGGTCTTGTCTGGCTCAACGACAACTACTCAGAAAAATAAAAAAATAATCTGTCTATTAATTATTGATGGAATGTAATATTGATATACTGATAGAATGGTGATAACTAATATCAGCAACACTTGATTCATTAATTATTCGTTTTACAATTATTAAGGACCCTTTGAAAAGTATAGGCCTTCTCCATTCAGCTCCAGCTCAAAAATTAATTAAACAATTAATAAAATAATTACCAAGTCCGCGCCTTTTGACTTCTTAGAAAAGTATTTTAAAGAAACTAGAAGCCGGCTTATTAAATAAACAAACTTGTGCAATTAAACAAGTTGACAGTTTCCATACATTTCCAAAAGGAGAAACGTGTAATAATTTAAAGTGAAAGCCAGTTTCCAGAACAAATTAGAATGTTGGACTGTCTCCAACCTACCCTGTTAGTGACAGCTTATTGAATACCGTTCAGGAAACATATCTAGTTCAGGGTTACCGTAACACGAGGAAGATAAATTGAAATGGCACAAAACATCTTTTACGTCAAGGTTAGACGTAAAACAACGATTTAAATCAATGAGAAATACCTCGAGCATTGATCAAACTAAAGATAGATTCCTTCATGTCGTCAATTTTTGAAGCAGGCATATTCTTTGCATATAAACTTTAGTACTGCTATGCGCGTTTTTTCCGCATATATCCCAAACCCTGCAAATTCCGAGATAAAAAGCCAAATGTTGCCGATAACTTTCTATATCTTCCAGTGCAAGTCACATTAAAATCGATTCGACCGTTCCAGAGAGTAGCCCGGACATTTACGAACAGATTTTTTTTATTATAAGGTAAATAACTATGAGCATATACAACACAATTATTTTGGAATCACAGACAAACACTTCAATTTTATTTATATGAGATGGATTTATAAAGCCAGTGTGAGTTAAACAGAATCTATCAATAAAGAACATAACAATCTACAAATTCAATACGGCTCTAAACAAGGCCATGTTGAGTCTGACTTATCAAACTAACTTGAGACGCAACAGCCGTTAGTTTCAATATGCGGGTTATTCAATATACACGACTATAAACTGCTCTGGAACTTCACATCAAAGTAATAGCACCCACACATTGCCAAAGCTCTTTGGATGCACTTGAAACAAACATTAAAAGCAAGACCGAAGCTACTAAGAATGCAAAAGTCATTTAGACTTCACTTCAACGATTATTGCGAGACATTTGCGTCCCGTAGAGTAACTTAGTGTCCATTATGTGTTTTTTGCCACAGCACAGCTTTAGTGGGCTTATCCGAGGTGGAGCATTGATTTTTAGCGCTGAGCCAATGGGTTGAAAAAGTGCAATGGTGTAGAAAGGTAGTACAATAATGTTGTGGTTTTCTTTCTGATTTAGATAAAAGCTAAGCTATTTACTCAATTTGTGTGAGTGGATATGGATTTTGTAAGCGTAATCAGAGATTCTCCATTGTGACCTCTATGGAGCGCAGATATGGTCTTTGAATTAAATCCAAAAGTTCAATTTCAATTTTTTCAAGTTCAAGTTCAAATTTCAAGTTCAATTTTTCTTTTGGATCACGTCACTGTGCTCCAAAACGCGAATTGTGGCGCAAAAGGCTGCCCAACTTAAATGGCACTGAGCAGGACATGTCTGTCGCATCTCTGACACGCTGTAGATTCGGCAGGATTGGTGCTCTGAGATAGCAACTTGGAGCCGCGGCATACCGCGAAGGAGATAACGACAGGATGGCCTCTAGATCCTTAAGAATTTGAAGGAAGAAGCTCAGAACCGAGACCGCTGGTAGAATTCGAGGGACGCCTTTGCTCTGTTTGTAACGAATAACCTCAAAAACGACTGGACTACCACCATTAGAACGTTACGTAATCACAGTGTCATAAGCAAAATATTTTACTGAAAAATTTTTTACGCGATCGAAGTCGAGGGAAGAATTTAGTACCTTGTATATTGGCAATTCGATTACAGCAATCCCTGATAGAATGGCATCTATTTTGCCAATTCGCATAAACACAAACATTAGCCGCCATTTACAATAACACTAAATAAAGGAAAAAATATCTGGAACTTCTAAAGAAACTGAAACTGAATCAAGCTCCGTTTTAGCACGAAGTCTCGGATAAGTAACATTTTCTGACGAAACTAAACGGTAAGAAAATAAGAGTCTTCCTTATTTATTTCATCAATCTTAGGCATTCTATCGCTAGAGAATAAGGTATCTGTTAACATACCTTACTCTCTAGCTTAGCGGCATAAAATCATAATGCAAAACCAAGTTTCCATTAGAAAACTGTGCAGACCGACAGCAATTACTCGTAAGTACAAGCTAAGAACGCTTGCTTCAAAACGGATGCAAAGCCAGTTCATAAAACAAAGCCGGCTTCGGATTTATGATCAACAAAGTTCTACAAAGCATGATGAGTTCGTGGCTAAAAGATAATAGCCACACGGGTACCTTTCAAGGTGAAGCTACGATTGAAAAGTACGGTTCGTGAATCCTCTTCGCGTCGAGTTCCTTCCTCAATGCTGAGGGTCGTGAAGCCCCCGTGGAAATAGCTTCACCGTGATGTTGTTCCGCCATCTATGCCTGTTCTTGGCATCGCGTAGAGCGACGTGTGGTTGGACGGTTCGGGCATGTGTGCCTTAAAATTTCGAGATTCATTCTTGCTTAAGAAAGCATTTTAAGCGAAACGCGAATTCTGCCGTTGGCGTGCCACAAAGAGTGTCAGCAAAATTATCGGGGCCCACAAGAGGGCCGATGCCTGCGGGGATTGCGGAATTGTTCGAAAGAGTTACCGCGGTCTCGGAACACGAAGGGCATATGATGGAACACGGATGGCTTTTAGTCAGTAAAAGGCTGATACACCCTCCCGCTTCACCGAGATCGGGAGGCAGTCATTGGATGACTTCTCATCCTTAAAAAAAAAGAAAGGGTCCAGCTGTCATTAGTACATCGTCATTACGGATAGTCAGTCAGAAGCTAGAAAATATGACATCAGTCTTGCTTTCTTGGGTATGATGTTACCCAATTACCTATTTTTTGTTCCATGTAAAGTACTGATACTCAGCTGCATTTGGTTAGACTGGATGCCTACTCCAAAATAGATGGGTAAAGGCTAAGAATACGAGAGAGAGAGAGAGAAACAGAAAGAATCCACAAATCATAACTACGTCTTCCATGACGCAAATACAACCTAATGACGTCGATTCTAAGCTGAAATTATAAGTAGCGGCGGTTCAGTGTTTTAACTATAATTAAAACAATACCATTTTATTATTACGAATAATGAAATGGTAAATGATAATATTTTTATCATCCCCCTATCTCGGAAAGAGTATTTTTGCTCTTCGATATCTGAGTGCAAAAGCCGTTTTTATCCGCTAGAGGATAAAGTAAATTGAATTTACAGTACCTAACAAAATATTACATAATACACTTAATTTAAGTAACTGTAGCAACGTTACTTTCAATTTTTCTTAATTATACCTAAGTATTATCTATATCTATAAAAGAAAGTCGTGTTAGTTACACCACTTATAACTCGAGAACGGCTGAACCGATTTAGCTGAAAATTGGTAGGGAGGTAGCTTAAAACCAGGAGACGGATATAGGGTATTTTTTATCCCGGAATTCCCACGGGATCGGGATTTAAGCGGGAAAAACATCCCACGCGAACGAAGAAAAAATGGAGAGTAGGGTAGGGGTAGGGTTGGTGTAGGGTAGGGGTAGTGTAGGGGTAGGGGTAGGGTAGAGGTAGGGTAGGGGTAGGGTAGGGGTAGGGTAGGGGTAGGGTGGGGGTAGGGTAGTGGTAGGGTAGTGGTAGGGTAGTGGTAGGGTAGGGGTAGGGTAGGGTTGGGGTATGGTAGGGGTAGGGTAGGGGTAGGGTGGGGTAGGGTTAGGGTAGGATAGGGTAGGATAGGGGTAGGGTATCGGTTGGGTAGGGGTAGGATACCACGCGAACGAAGTCGTGGCGGGCCAGCTAGTTTGTTATAATTTAAAGATTATTCTGTAATACTTACTTAGCATAATGTAGTAGTTAATACCTAAACTGAAATAAAAGTATCTTGTGAATGTAAATGTTTTTTTTTTTGCATTTAGTCATTTCCTCGCTGAGGTGGGATGAAAAGTTACGTGTTGCACTCGAGTGCAAAGATTTTTCACCTCGTGCTCTTTTGATTCCCTCGCTAACGCTCAGGATTCTAATGTTTGAATCACTCGCTGCACTCGTGATTCAATTTTAGAATCTTTTGCTTGCTCGGTCATCAAAATTGAGCACGCGGTTAAAAAGCAACTTTGCAATCTCGTATAACAAATAACTATTTACGAACAAAAAAAATAACATAAGAAACAAGACCAGGAAATACCATCTTCTTGGAAAACCCAGTAGCCGCACATGCATTGCGCACAGGTGTCCCATCAAGTTGCCCTCGGTCTTAATTTCAAGTCTTACAATCACATACAGGACACTATAATATTAGAATAATTTCATGAAAATTAGTTCACGAAGTTCTATTAGAATAAGTTACAAGTATGCTAATGTTTCATTAATGCCGTATTTTAGTTCATGTTTTAGCTAATTAATGTATGTTTGTGGCTTCTTGTAGATATTTAAGCTACGTCGTATATGCAAGTTCAAGGTATAGTTTCTTTAATTAGTCATTATAATTTCTTACTGTCCTTGAAAGTGGCCTATTTATTCCACTTTTCCTCTTTCCTTTTTAAAAGGTATATTTTTCGATCGGTTAACGAAAGTATACATACAAGTAAAACTAAAGTGTCTATATATGATTTCAAAATAACTGTGTATTCTCAAATGCTTAGCTATATTTATTTACACGTTACTAAAATAAACTTTTTCAAATTTTTGGTTTGTCGGACAAACAAAAAATTTTAAGTAGTTTATTTTATCTTTATGATTATCCGGGGTAATCTCTGGAACGGCTAAACCGATTTAAATAAAACTTCCACTAGAAGATAGAGCCGATTATAGGGCAACATATAGGTATACTTTTGATCCCGGATATCTGCGGGAACTACCTCCCAGGCGGGCACAGCTAGTTGCGAAATAAAAATTAAAAACAGTTATACAAAATGTTGATCCAAATTTCACCCAGAAAACAAGCTAACCTGTAAATGAAAGCATATCTAATAGTTGCTCGGAAAACCACAAACGTATAACTGGGTTTAAGTAGCAAAGGTTTCTCCTGAAGTGAAATTCTGTGGCATTGCGAACTCGTCTTATAGGGGTGTCTGAAGAAGCAGAATTTAAGTTGTGTTCACAGAATTTAGAATTTTCTGGGTAATGTTCTTAAGTCTTGCCATGAAATCATTATCATTTTAGAAACAGACGCAATTACAGCTAAAATAAACAAAAATGAGTTTTGAAGAGACCGGATTATGTTTTATGTCTCACTTAAAAATAGGCAACTATTGCAAGTTTTACGATTTTCCGGAATTTCAACTGGGTTTTATTCTGTCCGTCAACCCTAATCTCTCGCCGCTTTCCTAGCCTTTAGCTTTTAGATCTAGCTCTGTCTGGTGCCACTTAAAAGCTGTGCAAAAGTCGACGTTTTTTTAACGGCTGTTGGATTGGATTGTATATAGACTGAATGGTGGTGTTTTTTAGATGGAAGGATTATTAAAGTAATAAACGAGGATGGATATATACCTATAATTACTAAGTTACTTATTAAGTTTGTCTTAGTTTAGTTTTTGGCAACTCTTACATAAACATATGCATCCTTAAAACCTATGCATATTGTAATATGCTTTTAATTTTACTGAACTGCTGAAGGTGCAAATAATCTATTTTATTTTCTTTATGTGTTCAATATTATCATTAACAGAATTTTTCTCATAGAAAGTACAAAAGAAAAACACCTAGGAAGCAACACATGATATGTCTGCTTACTTAACACTAAGCTTAATTTGTAAGAACTTAGAGAAACCTTATAAAAACTCTAGCCAAGAAAATGTGCGTCGAAGAAAAGGAATCGTACTAATTACTATCTAGTACCCTAGAGTAGAACGCTTAGAATAAGTAAACCAAGATCTTGTTACGTAGCAACTGTTAAATAATATATGCAACAGTAACAATAGAATAGAATATGTAATCTTTGTTAATTCACACCATAATACTGAAGCATCCGTTTTTAATGAAAATGACATAATACATATCATTAACGCACCTCTATTAAACCAATTAAGTAATGATACTAAAACCGATGAAGCCACAAATAATGAAGTAGTAACCACGCCATTCCCACGTCGGACACATACGCCGACCGCCAAACGACTAATATAAACATAATAGCGAATAAAAGGGTTACAAACAATCGTTTAAAATTAGAAAAAAAAACATTGTAAGAATACGATTGACAGTGAGAAAGAAATTAATGTTGATATGTGTCATGAAACAGATGGCAGACGTTCCGTTATACGATTCTTTGTGTTTGCTGATGAAAATTAGTACTTGAGACAAAAGAATTCATTTGTAAACAAAAGACAACAGCCAAGTGCCACAAAGCGGATCCCGTACAAAATGTAAGCATGAATGTTCAAAAGCTATATAGCTAACTACATATTTACGGTTTACAGATATTTTCCCTTACATTTGCTGTGAAAAACGCTCATTGTCCAATTTCATGATTCTAGGTCAACAGGATTTCCCCATAAGTTTGAATCCTTTGTAATATTTATTTCCCGTTCCAAAGAAAACGGGTCTTGGCAGACAGACGGACGGATGGACATTACAGTGATCTTAAAAATTACTGTTTTCTTACACCCTTAAACTATAAGAACCTTTAAAATATAAGACAGCTAAACAAGGTGTGGGATGAAATAAAAATTAGGGCAGGACGAAAGGGTCGTTAATTTTTTCAGCAAACATATGCGGCTAGCCATAACGTAACGTGTAAAAGGATCGCAATAAAAACTTTTACTGCTGCTACCATTTCAAACCCAACATCGGCCACAGAATATACCAAGGTACTAAGAAATACGTTGACAAGAAATAACAAGAACGTGTTAAGAGGTTAACCCAACATTGACGATTAATCCCTGCAGCAGCTTGCGTTTAATTGCTTAAAGCAATTAAAACAACTATAACCCTTAATTGCTGCAGACCGCAGACTGGATCAAGATCTGTGTAAACTGAGTTTGAGAAAATACTCTCTATCAGACGCGATTTAATGCAAATATTGTTCTTGGCACGAGTTTGATTTGAAACTGATTCTATAATCGCACTTATCGAGTGACATCGATGTTTACTCGTTCGGTATCGATTAAATCAGCGCTCGGTAAGATATACAAATTGTAGTTAAAATAAAATTCGGTTTGTTTTGATATGTCTCTGAGAAACTTGTTTTCTTGTTGAACTTTTTTTGCATTGTATGATTTCGGGAGCAAAACGCAGAACGATAGAGGAAAACAAGAAGAAATATCCTTGACTGAAAATCCGAAGACTTTCGACATCCACCAACCCGCTTGGTAGATTACGGCCCATTACCTTTCATAGAGAGTAGGCCTGTGTCCCACCATTGTTTACGTTATAGGTTGATTATGTTTTACGATTTCGTCAGAAATGTTCCTTGAGTTGAAGGCAAAAACCTCTCACCTACTGTCGTTGCTCAGAATAAATATTTTTCAATAGCAATTACTTTTCAAACATCGTAGTACTATAAACTACATAAAATTCAATATGAAACCACGCGCATAAAAGCTCTAACGTTCACATAGGGAAAATTTGTTTACTACTATAGTTCCAGAGAGCACATAAAACTCTCCAAACAGAATAATAAAAGCGATCATAAAAATAATACTTTGTGTTATATAATCCAGAGTAAAATGCCGAAATAAAGCTTAGAATAGACAAAATGATTTTGTTTAAAATTCGAGCTTCCATAGAGACAATGAATTTTGGAAAGAATGACCAGATTACGTAAAGCGAAAATTCCGCAGAGGATAGTGACTTGTGAGATCATTTCTGGCTCCATTACGTTAAACCCTCACATATGATATCGTTAGTAGAAGCTCTCTAGACCTACACTCGTACAGAATAACAATGAGAAGATCTAAGTAATAGTTTTAGTGCAGTTAAAGTACGCAGCATTATAATAGCTACATGTGCCTAACTTATACATTTACTGGTAATCACGTATTACCTTCTGACTTAGTTTCAGGCGTAACTGTTTAGAGATGAGGTACAAAAGCAATCCAAAAAGTTCGAATAGGTATGACATCCTTTTCATATGAAAATCTTTTCAGGCGACATTATATTGCTCATTCAAGGTCTATTAATGTAAAAAGTATCGTCCCACACATGGGTTCTCGTATATGTGGGTGTAACAGCGAATGTCGCTTCGCATTATTACAATTCCAATTTAGATTTCGTGTACCAACTATGTAACATGAAAAGGCCCTGCGAGGTTTCGTTGATGGAATTTGGATATACGCTTTGAGCCGAAGTAAATAGAGGCATTGGCCATCGAGAAATACATGCGGTATGAGATGAAAATAATTTACGAAGGAAAGACACCAGTTGACGTCATCACGTCAGCGCCGGCCATCGCTGATAATGATAACCAACGCATGATAGCACAGCATTATGCTAAGCGATTACCGTTTTGCGTGTATGTGACGCATAATTTTTCCCTAGTTAAAATTCAGCATCAGTGATACCACAGTGCAAATAAACTTATATTCCTTAATGCCAAGTAATAAAATGTGATGGTATTTTGTTTCCCGATTCAAACAAAAAACAAAATAAATTGCTATAGGTTTCCATCTCGGTTCAAACAAAGCTATATTCAACATCCAATATCTCTCGAAGCCCTCAATTAAGTATCCCGCAGATTGCAAGCCTCACGACGGAACGAGTGAGCCGTGCCGCCGCGAACACAATGTTATGATAACTGATTTTATAATAAGTCTTTGTTCTTCATTTACAATATGTTAACATGTATTGTTCCGTTTAGGGATGGTTTCATTGTAGGCCGAAATCGATAAACGCGTCGAAACGTCCATTTGTATGCAAAATTTTATATGTAAATATAAAAGCAGTTACAATGTCTTTATCGATATTATCATTAGTTGTGGGTACGAAAATACCCAATGCTTAACGATTCAGTTTATTACGTTTTGGAATTCAGTTTACCAAGACATCGATTTGTACAATCTTTTACACTGGTGTCAATTTACTCCTGCGCAGTTAATGTTTTGAACCAGCACATTAATCCCACACGTATACAGCTTCCAACCATGGTAATGCACATGGAACTGAATTCACTCGACTGAAGCGAAAGCGTATAAATCAACGGTAATGTGCCCGGACCGAAGCAATTTTTCAAATGTAAACATTTTTATATTCTGAGTGTGTCATCAGATGCACAGAGCGGAGTTAAATTCTGCATAAAGTTTGAAGAGTCCCATTCCGCTTAATGAAGATAATAAATATTTTATGTGTTTGGAGGAATCTGCCTTTTTCGCGCTTATAGCAGAAAAATGCGGGGAGATTTTTATAACAGTTTAGCATCCTAGCTTTCTTTGACATATCAAGATTCACTACGGTGTTGAATTATGTCAAATCTAACTTGTTTTAACGAAGTGTAGCAAAGCTATTCGTGTCCAAGAAGAAACCGTTGCATGAAAAAACTAACAAGAATTTAAATTAGTTCTACTAACTTTGGTGGCAAAAGCATGGACGATTTTAAATGCGTAACGTATGCATCTATAGTATTTCTACTAATTAGTCAAGGTGTTTTGGAGGTTGGAGTAATTTGCTCAAGCCATCCATAAAAGATTTTTATGGTATGTAGTAAGTAGCTGAAACGACTTCGCGCCATGTGCGTGTGACCGTTAATTTTACTACGTCAACGAATTCTTTAAATACTAATTGTGTTTTTTGTTTATTTTTACACACGACGCCGTCTCATTTGGAATTTGTGCAGTATTCAGGTATATTTTTACTATGTAAGAATAATTCAGAGTTCTATTTAATATTTCATTTATTCTTATCAAATACACAGTACCTAAGCTTTCCCACTGGAGTTCTATTATATCGTAACCCCAGATTTAAAGAAATATTACCAATTCGTCTTTGCGTGTAACCTTACGTCTAGACACCCTGAGACCCAAACGTCAATCAATTCTGACCATGAATTTGTAAGAAGACGTGTACAGCTGAACTTTCAAGTTCTTTTGCTTATGTTGAAAACTTCGTACACTGTCACGACTATTACATACGTAATAAAAAAAAATTGAGGTACACGATACATTTGGCTTGCACTGTCTGGAGAGTTCCACACAAATCTGAGTGCTTCTTTCCTCAAAAGAGCCCCACTGGCATAAACGTGGATCTCATATGGGTTTTAAAAGAGACGTTGCCATTTTAGTTTGTTTCTATGTTTTTTCTCAGGATAGTCAGAAAACACCAGCTTTATATGGTTTTCACGGTTAAAAATAACTTGCAAAAGATCATTTTATATAATTTCAAACAAAATTGCTGATTCTCATCCAATTAGCTGTGTGTGAATTCTAAGAATAGTCACGTCTTGAACTACAAAGAAAATTGAAACCGAAAACATTAAAAAGGTTGCGTATAAAAGAAAAAATTGTAGAGCGAAACCCGACCCACTATTTCTGCAGAATAAAGAAAAACTGCGAGGGTATGAAGAAATAGTGCGCAGTAGCTAACAGGAGGTACTCGCATCGTTAAAAGTTATCACATTAGCCTCTGACCTTTTAAAGAAGCAAACCATTACTTTAGTTACAAAAGCGAGTATTTTACTTGAACTTGGCATAATGGACGTAGCATTGAGTAAACGCGCAGCTGGCACGATAGAGGGCGCGGCGGAAAGGGGGACTACTCGAGGAATTGACACAATATAGTGCCCACTCCACTCTCTTGGCCCAGTTTAAGTTGCATACGTTCTCAGACAATGGGTTCACCTATTGTCACTGATTTCTTTATTTCTTTATTAGCATTTGATTAATATGAATTTATTTATACATATAAATACAAATTATAGTGTCTATCTGTATTTTTTTTTTCAAAATTACTGTGGTCTCTCAAATACTAAAACGCAAACAAGCGTTTTTTATTTTATTTTCAGTCTTGCTTTCTGTTTCCCGGGCTTATTTCGAGAACGACTGAACTGATTTTACAAGATGGAAGGTTATAGGGCAATAGATATATAGGCTACATGTTTACCAGGAATTCCTAAGGAATCAGGATAAACACGGGAAAAACTTCCTATGCAAACGCATGATAGCACAGCATTATGCTAAGCGATTACCGTTTTGCGTGTATGTGACGCATAATTTTTCCCTAGTTAAAATTCAGCATCAGTGATACCACAGTGCAAATAAACTTATATTCCTTAATGCCAAGTAATAAAATGTGATGGTATTTTGTTTCCCGATTCAAACAAAAAACAAAATAAATTGCTATAGGTTTCCATCTCGGTTCAAACAAAGCTATATTCAACATCCAATATCTCTCGAAGCCCTCAATTAAGTATCCCGCAGATTGCAAGCCTCACGACGGAACGAGTGAGCCGTGCCGCCGCGAACACAATGTTATGATAACTGATTTTATAATAAGTCTTTGTTCTTCATTTACAATATGTTAACATGTATTGTTCCGTTTAGGGATGGTTTCATTGTAGGCCGAAATCGATAAACGCGTCGAAACGTCCATTTGTATGCAAAATTTTATATGTAAATATAAAAGCAGTTACAATGTCTTTATCGATATTATCATTAGTTGTGGGTACGAAAATACCCAATGCTTAACGATTCAGTTTATTACGTTTTGGAATTCAGTTTACCAAGACATCGATTTGTACAATCTTTTACACTGGTGTCAATTTACTCCTGCGCAGTTAATGTTTTGAACCAGCACATTAATCCCACACGTATACAGCTTCCAACCATGGTAATGCACATGGAACTGAATTCACTCGACTGAAGCGAAAGCGTATAAATCAACGGTAATGTGCCCGGACCGAAGCAATTTTTCAAATGTAAACATTTTTATATTCTGAGTGTGTCATCAGATGCACAGAGCGGAGTTAAATTCTGCATAAAGTTTGAAGAGTCCCATTCCGCTTAATGAAGATAATAAATATTTTATGTGTTTGGAGGAATCTGCCTTTTTCGCGCTTATAGCAGAAAAATGCGGGGAGATTTTTATAACAGTTTAGCATCCTAGCTTTCTTTGACATATCAAGATTCACTACGGTGTTGAATTATGTCAAATCTAACTTGTTTTAACGAAGTGTAGCAAAGCTATTCGTGTCCAAGAAGAAACCGTTGCATGAAAAAACTAACAAGAATTTAAATTAGTTCTACTAACTTTGGTGGCAAAAGCATGGACGATTTTAAATGCGTAACGTATGCATCTATAGTATTTCTACTAATTAGTCAAGGTGTTTTGGAGGTTGGAGTAATTTGCTCAAGCCATCCATAAAAGATTTTTATGGTATGTAGTAAGTAGCTGAAACGACTTCGCGCCATGTGCGTGTGACCGTTAATTTTACTACGTCAACGAATTCTTTAAATACTAATTGTGTTTTTTGTTTATTTTTACACACGACGCCGTCTCATTTGGAATTTGTGCAGTATTCAGGTATATTTTTACTATGTAAGAATAATTCAGAGTTCTATTTAATATTTCATTTATTCTTATCAAATACACAGTACCTAAGCTTTCCCACTGGAGTTCTATTATATCGTAACCCCAGATTTAAAGAAATATTACCAATTCGTCTTTGCGTGTAACCTTACGTCTAGACACCCTGAGACCCAAACGTCAATCAATTCTGACCATGAATTTGTAAGAAGACGTGTACAGCTGAACTTTCAAGTTCTTTTGCTTATGTTGAAAACTTCGTACACTGTCACGACTATTACATACGTAATAAAAAAAAATTGAGGTACACGATACATTTGGCTTGCACTGTCTGGAGAGTTCCACACAAATCTGAGTGCTTCTTTCCTCAAAAGAGCCCCACAGGCATAAACGTGGATCTCATATGGGTTTTAAAAGAGACGTTGCCATTTTAGTTTGTTTCTATGTTTTTTCTCAGGATAGTCAGAAAACACCAGCTTTATATGGTTTTCACGGTTAAAAATAACTTGCAAAAGATCATTTTATATAATTTCAAACAAAATTGCTGATTCTCATCCAATTAGCTGTGTGTGAATTCTAAGAATAGTCACGTCTTGAACTACAAAGAAAATTGAAACCGAAAACATTAAAAAGGTTGCGTATAAAAGAAAAAATTGAAGAGCGAAACCCGACCCACTATTTCTGCAGAATAAAGAAAAACTGCGAGGGTATGAAGAAATAGTGCGCAGTAGCTAACAGGAGGTACTCGCATCGTTAAAAGTTATCACATTAGCCTCTGACCTTTTAAAGAAGCAAACCATTACTTTAGTTACAAAAGCGAGTATTTTACTTGAACTTGGCATAATGGACGTAGCATTGAGTAAACGCGCAGCTGGCACGATAGAGGGCGCGGCGGAAAGGGGGACTACTCGAGGAATTGACACAATATAGTGCCCACTCCACTCTCTTGGCCCAGTTTAAGTTGCATACGTTCTCAGACAATGGGTTCACCTATTGTCACTGATTTCTTTATTTCTTTATTAGCATTTGATTAATATGAATTTATTTATACATATAAATACAAATTATAGTGTCTATCTGTATTTTTTTTTTTTCAAAATTACTGTGGTCTCTCAAATACTAAAACGCAAACAAACGTTTTTTATTTTATTTTCAGTCTTGCTTTCTGTTTCCCGGGCTTATTTCGAGAACGACTGAACTGATTTTACAAGATGGAAGGTTCTAGGGCAATAGATATATAGGCTACATGTTTACCAGGAATTCCTAAGGAATCAGGATAAACACGGGAAAAACTTCCTATGCAAACGAAATCACAGGCAAAAAAGCATGAGGAAATAATCAACTCAACCTTATATGGACAAATTAGATGATCCATATAGGATCATCTAATTTGTATATCGCAAGTTTAACTTGAATGCGGTTAAAATACATACAGATATCAATCTTGTTTCAGTTAAAGAAAATTATTGTTATTGTAAAAAATTTGTGTGTATTGTTTTAACGATTTGTTTGGACATTGTGTGCAGTCCAAACAAATCTTTCAAAATGTAAGTAATTGTACTCAATCAAACTTGCAGGTATATTTGCATTGAAATTGGTTCTTTGGTTCGTTGCCCCGAGATAAGTAAACCAAAAAGAAACGCTTTAATAAAAACAAGTTTAAGAATTACTTGAAATTGTTTTAGTTAAATCAAGAAGATGCTCCTGGCTAAATAATAACAGATGCTCGGGTCTATCTTAAAATATCGAGATTCTTTCGTGCTTTGAAAAGCACGTTAAGTTTTTTTTTTTTATTGGTGATGAGCCCACTCTTGACCTCAATCTCGCCTAATGGTAAGCGACAGATGAGTTCTACGATGGAACGAGCGAGCCCAAATGCCTATTCACTAAGTGCCTATTCAATAAGTAGCAGGGAACACAGAAGCCGGCAGTGAGTTCCACAGTTTGGCTGTACGTACAACAATGTGGAAGAAAAGCGCTTGGTGCGACAAGACGGTATATCAACCAAGTGTGGATGGTATCCAGCAGCGCGTCTGGTAGTCCGGTAGTGAAAGGGAGATGGAGGGATCAGGTCATGGAGCTCCTGCACACACTCCCCGTAGTACAGTCTGTAGAAGACCGACAGGCAAGCAACGTTTCGCTTACTAGCAATGTGGGTAGAATTCACATTACTAGCAACCTTGTTAACCCCTCCAACTAAGCTAAATATGCTTGTGTTTGAAGTGGGTTCACGCCAATGGTGTAACGGGTGGGGTTCGAACCTGCGACCTCTCGATCGCAAGTTCGACACCTTAGCCATTAGGCTATTGACGCTATTGAAGTTTGATCCCGGCTGTCACTGTTGTTGACTACCCATAACGACTGTCATTTTTGACAGTCATAATGGGTAGACTGAAACCAAAAAATCTTACCAAAAGTTATAGTGTTACTCAGCTACTGCGTTGTGGGGTTCAGATAGGCAGTCTTCTGTTACTCAG
The DNA here is from genome assembly GCA_943138885.2 of Tholera decimalis. Classification (NCBI taxonomy): domain Eukaryota; kingdom Metazoa; phylum Arthropoda; class Insecta; order Lepidoptera; family Noctuidae; genus Tholera; species Tholera decimalis. Next base: position 33,114,639 of record OW964565.2, read on the forward strand.
CTGTTTCCGGTTGGACTAAGATGTTGATACCTCTACCAAAGAAAACAACCGTTGCGACTTTATTTAGATTAAAAAAAAAAACAACAAAAGAATCGTCTGCAACTTTCCACGATTCATTTCGATTCGATTCAGAGATACCGTTAAAGCAATTGTCAATAAGATTATTGCAATCTGCGAGCATGATACAGGATTCCATTGTATTCACATCAATGCTTTCAATGCTTATTGCTTTATACGAAATCTGATAAAGGACTGGGATTAAATTAAGCTTAACAATATTGATGATACTCATGTCTCTGATTATTCCATTCGATCGTAATGACCTCTTCAATGTTAGGTATAAGAGATTTACAGGGATTAAGTTTGGTAAATTCGTGTGTTTTTGGGCTCATCGTTTAAGTATTCTGAATTCAACTGAATCATGTATTATCATCTCTATTTTAAAAACTCATGTAGAATGCCATTAAATATTACTTTAAATGGATGCTTCTACTTTGCAAGTTCTTATCTGTTTTTGTCACAAATCTGAATATAATGTTATGAATTTGATGAAATTAATTTTTGTCAATGTCGCCTATATTTTTTGCTTTTAGTTTTTTTTTTACAATATATGTACTGACTGCTGAATCCATTATTATTAAATGTATGATCTGATCTAGACGGTATTATGCTTGTTATAAATTTTAATAGCTAGAGAGAAATTAGGATTAGGTAAAATAGAAGGATTTTATCTTAATTTTAAAGCTAAAGAAACCTCGAAAATTGCTTCACAGATTGCGTTTGACAAATCTCGTTACTAAACCCATTAAACTTTCTTCAACAAAAACATCTTTATCTCTTGTAATTTCCTTCAACCAACGGTCGCGTCGTTCAGTTTAACGACAAAAAGATGATATTTTAAATTAAAATCAACATTATACAACGTGTAATTTAAAGGGTATATACATACCAAGTGCACGGCTTCTTTGGATGATAATAATCGATATGGCAAGGGTTTTCTAATCCTATGTCTACATGTGTGGAGCATATTAGAAATTTCAATACATTGATACCAGAGACCGAATTTTTTAAATTAAGAAGAACGAAGAGAATTATCCTTTTATTGGCAAGTGACGTGGAAAGTGATGACCCTCATAGTGATGTGACACGTTTGTTATTACTGGTATTCAAGAAACATATGAAACCAATAATTTGGGGTCAATTCTGTGAGTCACTTATTTTGAGCTGAAACTTTGCATAGAGACTCCATACCAGATGTTGTCTTCAGTCCTTTTGGATAGATATGGGGTTTCTGTTACACGTTGTATACCAATTTATATTTTACTAATAGTCGCGCGGAGCTTCGCTTCCGTGAACTATGATATCACGATAAAGAAACAATCCTTCTTTTTGCTTAGGGCAAAAAGCTAAAAGTAGCGTACAACCTTCCTCAAGTTTCAAATTACGTTCATACCAAATTTCATCCCAATCCACCCAGTACTTTCGAAGATTAGCACGTTCCAACAAACAAACCAACATTTTCACATAATAATATTAGTATAGATTCGCTATCATCAGATGAAGAATAATAAGAAAACATCAATTTATTAATGCTGTCTTCTTGAAATGAAAGTTTTTTGAGATGTAAAAAGAAATAATTTCTTCAACACGAGGTTTAGAAAAATTTAATGCCAAATGAGTTGGCACGGCTGTGTGAGATAATATGTTTTTCTGCATTGCGTTTTGGGTTTCGTGCCAAGTGTCCACGTCCTTGACCATGGTAATCAGAAGCTGTTTTTCATGATTCATGAACTTCATGAGATTTAAGAGCGTGTACTTCTCACAATTGGTTGGTTTGGTTGGTCAATGTTTTTTAGGATAGTGAGTTTATAAAGACAACAATCTTAAGTTCTCTATAGAAAACCACCATATTTTTCGATCAATCTTGCGTACATACCAACCACGTTTCATTAAACCACATCAGTTTATTAATTTTGAAGAGACAGAGACTTGAAGGTTTAAATGAAAAACCGTAAAGAATACCGTTTTTAAGTTAGGTAAAATTAGTTAGTAAAACAGATATTTTAAACAGTCGTGGTTATTCGATGTTATCTAATCCTACGATATATTCATACATAGCCAATTAGCCACCTTCCTGCCAAGTTTTTTAGGGTCGGAGCAACGTATTGTTTTTATTTATTTATTAAAACTATGCAACACAAAAGGTACAAAGGCGGACTTAATGCCTTAGACATTCTCTACCACTCACCCAAACATATGTGTATTTATCTTTATTTTATTTCAAAATTATTCCTCGTCACATTCCTATTCTATGATAAACAATTCCATTTCCATTTTCTGTAGGCAAAAACATTACTTAAATATACAACACAATGATGAAATTAACTTAATATAACCATCGAAAACACACACAGTTTTCTATCGGTTACATTTCGGGGAGTGTGCGATGGAATTGCACATTCTAATTCCACCAAGCCCGTTCCATCATCGGACTACAAGAGAAACGGCGTTGCGCCATCGTTACATGGTGGACATCACACCCATACGCACAAAACATTTTGAGAATACTTTCATTGTGTGTGCGGCTAAGGAGTGGAATTCCCTGCCGGAGCTGTGTTTCCTGATAGCTATAACCTGGGAGTCCTTAAGTCAAGAGTGAATAGGTTACTTCTACTTCATCGCTTAACATCAGGTGAGGTTGTGGTAAAACGCAAATCCATCTACAATAAAAAAACAAAACATGAAAACGTATACACAAGCTATAATTCAATAGGACGTGTCCTTGTACCAGCGCGCAGCGGCGCTACACCGCACGGAGAACTAATAAGTTCTCCGTTCAAACAACACTATGAAATAGAAATTGCATACTTCGCATATTTGTTTTGGAAAACTATCTTTATTTTAATAGATGGTAATGACCATGGCATTCTCAGGACAGCTGTAAAGGTTACAATAACACCAGCCTTGGTTCCGGCTGCAGTGTCCTTGTCGTGTCGCTTCGCATTTTATCCAGCGGTGCAGCGAAGTCGTAAAACATAAAGCACTTTAATTTCGTCTATATTTACTGCATTGTCGACGTCATTACTAATAAATTAGCTTGATATTGGAGCCGCTGCAAATTCCATCCGACACTAACTAGCCATGTAATTTATTACAGACACGTTAGTCTTTTGAAATTGTTTTTTTTTTATGAGATTAGATTGGATTGGATTTCTACGCTGACAGCTATCGGAAGCAGCTAATGTTGCATTGAACAAATTAATCTTAACAAGAACTTGGCGGTTCAGGAAATGGTGATAGATGTCAGCTTTGTGGGAACCCTTACAATCTATATCCATACTCCATACAAATAAAATTGTAGTGTGTGTCTGTGATTTCAAAATAACTGTGTTTTGTCAAGTGCTTATAGTTATTTACACGTTACTAGAACACAAACAAACTCTCTCTTATTTTTGTCCGTCACTTTGACTTACGGCTGACCGATTTAAATGAGATTTCACTCAAATGTAGCAATATACGATACGGTAACATATAGGCTACGGTATAATATAAAAAGTGTTCATCCTAGGATTCACATGGAATCGGGATTTACGATGGCAAATCCTCCGCAGCGGTCGAAGTCACACAGCTAGTTTCAAAATAAAATTAGGAATTCTGTTTGAAATTAAACATACCATTAATCTTAGAACAGCTATTTTTAACCGACTTCTAAAAAAGGAGGAGGTTCTCAATTCGGATGTTTGTATTTTTTTTTTTTTTATGTTTGTCCACGCATAACTCCGTCGTTTGCCAAACGATTTGAAAAATTCTGATCTTGTTAGAAAGGGTATACTTCCCAAATGGTCCCATGAAAATTTTATCGAAATCGGACAAGCCGTTTCTGAAAAATCAACAAAAGTCTAAAAAAATGTTTACGTTGATGATCTTTTCGTTTACGCTGCATTGCGTTTTTTGTTCGCGCATAACTCCGTCATTTACGAACCGATTTGGAAAATTCACTGACCCACTAAAAAGCACGAAAATAAAAACTTTTTTGCAAAAAATAAAACCGACTTCCATATCAAAACACTACAAAGCCAAAAATAATTTTAATTTCGGAAGGCGGTGTGAAAAAAAAAGAAAATACAAAACCAATAACACCGACTACCGAAATTAAAATTATTTTTGGCTTTGTAGTGTTTTGATATGGAAGTCGGTTTTATTTTTTGCAAAAAAGTTTTTATTTGATCAAAACTGTTTTACAACAAGGCAGATAACCGCACTTATAATGTTCGTTTTTACGACCTGTTCCCTCATATTAGTCTTTTACGATCTACGAGTACGTAGGACGAAGTACAACTGACAGCAGTAATTCAACTATGTGGGTAGGTTACATATTTATTACCGACCACAATTTTTACCGGCTCCATTCATAACTGGCTAAACGTATCCGATAGAATAGACGGGCGGTCTGCACAATTGTGCGGTCAAGTGTACTCAGCCACGATATTAGTACAATGTGAGGAATTTTAATGAGCTGAAAACTGGTGAATCCAGGTCACATGGACGCTGGGATCCATTGAATGGAGAGCTAAATAAACGCATCTATGTTGCAAAAGGGCGCGAGACTGCGAAGTTTTCGTAAAATGTTCGTGCTTTGTTGACGTTGGCAGTGTTTTGTGTACAAGCAAATTGGGTTTCTTTGATAAAATGCTGCTGGTTGTAAAGCAGCGCGGCAAAGAATTATACATTCATACTTTTTCTTCGCCGTGAAATAGTTTTAATAATAACACAACATAATCAGCCTATAGAGGTCCCACTGCTGAGAAACAGGCCCACTCTCTATGACCGAGAATTAGCAGTTACCTACTACGCGGGCCTAGTGCGGGATAGTCGATGTCACGTCTTCGAATTTTCGGTCCTGATACATGCCGCACGATGATTGCCTTTATCATTTTGAGAGCAGTGTTGTTGATGAAAATTACACACAAGTAATTAAACTGAAGGGTTCGAACCCACGTAAGTCGCATCTGAAAGCACTGGGCCACCACAGAGTATCACAATCACTATTAACTTGTCAAACCAAACCAGATAATTAGAATCACTGTAATGTACTGGAACCCAAGCGTAGAGTAGTTGTCTAAAGCCCTTTCTCTATTTTATTTTAAATTCAAGCTTATTTTCCGTTCCAGTATCCGTAGCCGGATAAACTAAGGAAACAAGGGTCCAATTAATTCGGTTAGATTTGGGGAGTCGTGTCTTCTGTCTGTCGGTGGTTTAGACACTACGCAGCCCATAATCTAATCTTAACTAGGTAGTCTTTATGTGGTCGAACATTTGTTTCGTTACATAATTTATCTTATATTAGCTAACCCAAGAGACTGTGTCGTTGTGACCTTTTCAGCCTTCATAAAAAGGACTCTTCTTCTCCCTATTCTGGACTATGCTGATGCCAGCTATCTCGACTTGACCCAAGACCAATTGGACAAACTAGAGCGACTTCAAAATCTCTGTATCAGGTTTATATTTGGCTTGCGCAAGTATGAACACGTTTCTGATTTCCGTGCTCAGCTCAAATGGCTTCCTATTAGATTTCGCCGGAATCTTCACTTACTTTCTTTACTTTATAATGTGCTCTTTAATCCTTTTACTCCTTTTTATCTTAAGGAACGTTTTCAGTTCCTCTGTGACACACATTCTAGGTCCTTGAGATCATCGGAAAATCTAGAGTTAAGTATTCGTATGCATTCCACTTCTTTCTTTGATAAATCTTTTACCATACAAGCAGCTCGTTTGTGGAATGCATTACCCATAGAAGTGAGGCGTGCTCAAACGCTACCAGCGTTCAAAAGAATGGTGAAGGAGCATTACCTCTCCCTATAACTGGTCCCCTTCTTTCTCAATTATACATATAATATTTATTAGTATATGATTTTCGTATTGTATGTATTTTATATTATTATGTTCAGTTAAAATTATGATGTTTGTACACTGACAGCCCTTAAACTGTCTCCTTTAAGTTTGTCCATCCAAAGGTTGTCTGTAAGAGATCGCCCTGTGCGATAAGACCGCCCATTGTACACTAATTTATTTTTTTTGTATCCATAGTAATATTGTAAGGTGTACAATAAAGTATATATAATAACTAGTATTTGCGTGTTGCGCGAGGTGCAAGCACCTCGCGTGCTTGTGAAAAAAACTAAAGCATTGCCCCTCTAAATCAAGTATTTGCGTGTTGCGCGAGGTGCAAGCACCTCGCGTGCTTGTGAAAAAAAAAAAGTGGGGGGGGCGGGGGTGATGGGGGGGGTTTAGTATTTGCGTGTTGCGCGAGGTGCAAGCACCTCGCGAGCTTGTGAAAAAAAAAAAAAAAAAAGAGGGTGGGGGGTGATGGGGGGGGGTTGCACAAGTATTTCGACTAAAGCATTGCCCCTCTAAATGAATCTGAAAAAAAAATGTTCCAAGTCTCTTAGATTCCGAGATCCGCCTAAAGGGGGGGAGAAGGGGGGCGGGGGGGGGACTTTGAAAAATGGTTTTTACTTTACCGAGCCTCCTCTATACGAATCCGTAAAAAACAAAAAATACGGGTCTCGTAGTTTCCGAGATACGATAGGGAGGGGGGAGAGGGGGGGTGAAAAGGGGAGGTTTGGCACTTTTCCCGTAGGTTTGAGAGTTACTTGTTTACGAATCTGTCAAAATATACCCACCTCCCCATCCACCATCTGGGAGAACAATTATGTCAATGAGTCAGTCAGTCAGTGAGTGAGTGGTAATCGAGCTTTATATTATATAACAAGTATTTGCGTGTTGCGCGAGGTGCAAGCACCTCGCGTGCTTGTGAAAAAAAAAGTATTTGCGTGTTGCGCGAGGTGCAAGCACCTCGCGTGCTTGTGAAAAAAAAAATGGGGGGGTTTAGTATTTGCGTGTTGCGCGAGGTGCAAGCACCTCGCGTGCTTGTGAAAAAAAAAAAAAAAGGGGGGGGGGGGAAATGGGGGGGGGTGGGTTGCACAATTATTTCAACTAAAGCATTGCCCCTCTAAATGAATCTGAAAAAAAAAATGTTCCAAGTCTCTTAGATTCCGAGATCCGCCTAAAGGGGGAGAGAAGGGGGGCGGGGGGGGGACTTTGAAAAATGGTTTTTACTTTACCGAGCCTCCTCTATACGAATCCGTAAAAAGAAAAAAATACGGGTCTCGTAGTTTCCGAGATACGATAGGGGGGGGTGAGAAGGGGGGTGAAAAGGGGAGGTTTGGCACTTTTCCCGTAGGTTTGAGAGTTACTTGTTTACGAATCTGTCAAAATATACCCACCTCCCCATCCACCATCTGGGAGAACAATTATGTCAATGAGTGAGTCAGTGAGTGGTAATCTAGCTTTATATAGTATAACTAGTATTTGCGTGTTGCGCGAGGTGCAAGCACCTCGCGTGCTTGTGAAAAAAACTAAAGCATTGCCCCTCTAAATCAAGTATTTGCGTGTTGCGCGAGGTGCAAGCACCTCGCGAGCTTGTGAAAAAAAAAAAGAGGGGGGGGGTGATGGGTTGCACAAGTATTTCGACTAAAGCATTGGCCCTCTAAATGAATCTGAAAAAAAAAATGTTCCAAGTCTCTTAGATTCCGAGATCCGCCTAAAGGGGGGAGAAGGGGGGCGGGGGGGGGACTTTGAAAAATGGTTTTTACTTTACCGAGCCTCCTCTATACGAATCCGTAAAAAGAAAAAAATACGGGTCTCGTAGTTTCCGAGATACGATAGGGGGGGGGAGAAGGGGGGGGAAAAGGGGAGGTTTGGCACTTTTCCCGTAGGTTTGAGAGTTACTTGTTTACGAATCTGTCAAAATATACCCACCTCCCCATCCACCATCTGGGAGAACAATTCTGTCAATGAGTGAGTCAGTGAGTGGTAATCTAGCTTTATATAATATAACTAGTATTTGCGTGTTGCGCGAGGTGCAAGCACCTCGCGTGCTTGTGAAAAAAACTAAAGCATTGCCCCTCTAAATCAAGTATTTGCGTGTTGCGCGAGGTGCAAGCACCTCGCGTGCTTGTGAAAAAAAAAAAAAAAATGGGGGGGGCGTGATGGGGGGGGTTTAGTATTTGCGTGTTGCGCGAGGTGCAAGCACCTCGCGTGCTTGTGAAAAAAAAAGGGGGGGGGTGATGGGGGGGTTCAGTATTTGCGTGTTGCGCGAGGTGCAAGCACCTCGCGTGCTTGTGAAAAAAACTAAAGCATTGCCCCTCTAAATCAAGTATTTGCGTGTTGCGCGAGGTGCAAGCACCTCGCGTGCTTGTGAAACAAAAAAAAAAAAAGGGGGGGTGTGATGGGGGGGGGGTTGCACAAGTATTTCGACTAAAGCATTGCCCCTCTAAATGAATCTGAAAAAAAAAATGTTCCAAGTCTCTTAGATTCCGAGATCCGCCTAAAGGGGGGGAGAAGGGGGGCGGGGGGGGGACTTTGAAAAATGGTTTTTACTTTACCGAGCCTCCTCTATACGAATCCGTAAAAAGAAAAAAATACGGGTCTCGTAGTTTCCGAGATACGATAGGGGGGGGGGAGAAGGGGGGGGAAAAGGGGGGGTTTGGCACTTTTCCCGTAGGTTTGAGAGTTACTTGTTTACGAATCTGTCAAAATATACCCACCTCCCCATCCACCATCTGGGAGAACAATTATGTCAATGAGTGAGTCAGTGAGTGGTAATCTAGCTTTATATAATATAATATAACTAGTATTTGCGTGTTGCGCGAGGTGCAAGCACCTCGCGTGTTTGTGAAAAAAACTAAAGCATTGCCCCTCTAAATCAAGTATTTGCGTGTTGCGCGAGGTGCAAGCACCTCGCGTGCTTGTGAAAAAAAAAAAAGTGGGGGGGTGATGGGGGGAGATGGGGGGGTTTAGTATTTGCGTGTTGCGCGAGGTGCAAGCACCTCGCGTGCTTGTGAAAAAAAAAAAAAAAGGCGGGGGTTGATGGAGGGGTTTAGTATTTGCGTGTTGCGCGAGGTGCAAGCACCTCGCGAGCTTGTGAAAAAAAAATAAAAAAAAAAAGAGGGGGGGGGGGGGGTGATGGGGGGGGGGTTGCACAAGTATTTCGACTTAAGCATTGCCCCTCTAAATGAATCTGAAAAAAAAAATGTTCCAAGTCTCTTAGATTCCGAGATCCGCCTAAAGGGGGGGAGAAGGGGGGCGGGGAGGGGGGACTTTGAAAAATGGTTTTTACTTTACCGAGCCTCCTCTATACGAATCCGTAAAAAGAAAAAATACGGGTCTCGTAGTTTCCGAGATACGATAGGGGGGGGGGAGAAGGGGGGGGAAAGGGGGGGTTTGGCACTTTTCCCGTAGGTTTGAGAGTTACTTGTTTACGAATCTGTCAAAATATACCCACCTCCCCATCCACCATCTGGGAGAACAATTCTGTCAGTGAGTCAGTGAGTGGTAATTTAGCTTTATATAGTATAACTAGTATTTGCGTGTTGCGCGAGGTGCAAGCACCTCGCGTGCTTGTGAAAAAAACTAAAGCATTGCCCCTCTAAATCAAGTATTTGCGTGTTGCGCGAGGTGCAAGCACCTCGCGTGCTTGTGAAAAAACTAAAGCATTGCCCCTCTAAATCAAGTATTTGCGTGTTGCGCGAGGTGCAAGCACCTCGCGTGCTTGTGAAAAATAAAAAAAAAGAGGGGGGGGTGTGATGGGGGGGGGGGGGGTTGCACAAGTATTTCGACTAAAGCATTGCCCCTCTAAATGAATCTGAAAAAAAAAATGTTCCAAGTCTCTTAGATTCCGAGATCCGCCTAAAGGGAGGGGAGAAGGGGGGCGGGGGGGGGACTTTGAAAAATGGTTTTTACTTTACCGAGCCTCCTCTATACGAATCCGTAAAAAAAAAAAATACGGGTCTCGTAGTTTCCGAGATACGATAGGGAGGGGGGAGAAGGGGGGGGGAAAAGGGGAGGTTTGGCACTTTTCCCGTAGGTTTCAGAGTTACTTGTTTACGAATCTGTCAAAATATACCCACCTCCCCATCCACCATCTGGGAGAACAATTATGTCAGTGAGTCAGTGAGTGGTAATTTAGCTTTATATAGTATAATAATAAAAAGGAACAAAAATTCGAACCGTTTTATATAGTCGAAGAGCTATCAATCATTAAAAACTACGCAACGAATTTTCAAATAAAAGAATAGACAACCATCGAAATGTCATGATGACTCATGTTTTGAAAGAAAAAAGGAACGCCGCCATTCTAATCAATTCAAATTTATTCGAATTTCGATCGTAATCAGCCGTTCGTGGAGGCTCGTCACTGTTTTTCATATTAAAAAGATTTTTCTCCGTCATTCAAAGTCGAGTACGCTAATGTATTTACCCGCAAGCGAACATCCCATTTTCCATTAGATAGCTTGACGCAATTTATTAGGTTAACATTCAATATGATTACGTCAAGAATATTTTTATCAACAAGCCCCTTGTTTCACATTTCTAAAAGCTTTTTATTTTATTAATTAACTTTTGTTTGTCTACATCAGCACGGCATTATTTGGTAATTGTTTTTAATGGAAGTCTGGTCATTTGGTATAGTTATTTCAGTTTTGTTGATTTAGCGAATTCTTAAAAGCATTTATTCTCACAGAAAACGAGCTGCCTTTGCCTATTTTCTAAAAGAAATACGAACGTGCAGAGGTGATCATTAGTACACGATACTGTGAGTAATGATACGTTGGAATAGTGATATAATCTCGTTCTGTGGGAATCGATAATTAGAAAATAAAACAGTGCAGATGCAATCTAAGCTTACTGACTACACTCGATGCTGTACCGTGTAAATCCAAAACACTGTATCTTTCTTTTAGCCTATTCTATCGTCCTGCATTCACACATTTTTTACTTTGTATGGAAAGTTCTGAGATATGACTATGCTAATAACACTGTATTTACTTAAAAATACAGTTTTAATATAACAAAACACGGCAACTTAAGATACCGTGTACTGCCAAAATAATATTCGCGCGTTGCAAGATACAGTGTTTTGTCAAAACAAAGTAGCATGCTTGCGCGTTGCGGGCGCGCCAATCAGGAGCAAGAACCGGCGGCAATCTCAATGGTTATTGGATGATTTGACAGAGAACGAACGGACGACTGCCGGGAGCGGGGATCAGCTATAATATTTTTTTTTTATAGAGACAGAGACTGTTTCCTTTATTTTACAAGACTTTAAAGTTATTGTGTAGAAGAATATATGAAACCGTGTAGTTGATCTCATTTCCATAAGATGGTTAAAGAAATGAAATTTTTTTCTGCAGAGCTAGTTCATGACATGTAGGTACAAAATGTAAAAATTATTACGTATTAGCTCATAAGTCAATGCCACTTCCTTATAATTCTTTCGATTTTGTACAATATATAAAGACGTAGCTACAAAACACGGAAGTGGCTGTGACTTACTCAAAAAGATATGATCTTCATTTCAAAACCTTGTCTTTTGCTTTGAATATATAATCTACTTACACAGTTTATTTTTTATGCACCTGCCATGTTATCTCTTTATCACCCATGGCTGACTGGTAGAGAATGCCTAAGGCATTAAGTCCACCTTTATACATTTTGTGTTGCATAAAGTTTTAATAAATAAATAAATCCTTGCCTTGCCTTGAAACCTTCTAGGTTTCCATATTTGCTAATGATTATGGAAGGAGAATATAAACAAATACATTTCTTGAAAAGAAAGGATGCACAAAACCTTTTAGTGAAATTACAAATGGCAAACCAATCTACTCATTCATTACCTATTAATTTTGGTGTTCTTGTCGCTAAATTAATTTTGATGATTAATTATTATGTAAGTTCATAAAATTTTATTGTCCTATTAGTTTTCTATTATCTTCCAGTTTTTATATGAAACTGTAAGACTGATGTTGCCATAGTAGTTACAAAATATTTTACAAACTTTTTGTAAAATACCTATATACCTAATTGTACACCTACGAGTCTTTTTAACTCGATATTTTATTTTTAAATACATATGATAGACTCCATCTAATAAAAATTCCGACTGCAAATTCCTATGATATATATCTAGGCCCTGTTTTATCAAGTCAATACACTGTAACTCTAACACATACAGTGTATTGTCATAACAATTTCTTCATTTGCTTCTGACGACTATTATCGCTATACAAGTTATTCACGATTATTTGTTGTGTATATTCTACTTGTATATGAAACCTAGTGGGCTAGATTACTTATAAAATTACCTTTAATTTGATACCAAACACTGAATACTTTCCAAAGTAACTTTTGGAGTAATCTTCGAAAAACAGAAAAAAACTATTTTGCTCAATTTCTCAAATTTTGTTTTTTGTAGTTACAGTGTTTTGGATTGACACGGTACTGCTGTTCTCGCTCAAAGCCATATCATATCTCAAAATAATAAGTAAAAAAAACTTATTTAAAAAATCTAAAAAAAAAAAACCCGACTGCTCAACTGAAGTGTAAGAAACATGCCCATTTTTATTTTTAAAAGTGACAAGCAGGCGGGACCCAATTGAACATATTTTTTTAAAATGGGATGGGTCCGCCTGCTTGTCACTTTTAAAAATAAAAATGTGCATGTTTCTTACACTTCAGTTGAGCAGTCGGGTTTTTTTTTTAGATTTTTTAAATAAGTTTTTCTTTTCAAGTTTTTAGTTCAAATATTAATTAACATTTTTTTAGTTTTCCTAGTCGTGTCACATTGGCACTCCACTGGATTCAGAAAGTGAGTCCATATTTTTAAACTTAATCATGTGTTATTTTGCTAGTATTACACTAATGATAAACATGATACACCTTTTTGAAATTGTTATGTTAAGCCCTTTAATTTGATACCCATATTGTAGTATATGAAAAAAAAAAAAAATTTTTCACCGTGTATTATGGCTTCGCACAGCCGCCATGTTTAATTTTTTTAAATGTCACCTATCTAAGAACACTCGGGCTGTTAAGACAAATCTAAAAATACCTCAATTGTGCGAATCATTTCAGCGGTTCTGGAGATATGAGGTAATAAAGAATATTACAAACATACATACATACATACATACATACATACAAGATACGCGCGAAAAACATAACCCTTCCTTTGCAGTCGTGTAAAAAGCGTGCATAAACACGCATATTTAAAAGAAGTTTACGACGTAGAAAAAGCTTTACAGCTACATAAACAACGTGTTATCGTGTTAAGATCGTATAATTTATACTAAAGTGACCGCGGTCAGCGCTAATCACGTTAATCTACCTCATTTATTTTCACAAGGCATAAGTTGAATATCATTTAGTATTCAAAATCTAAATTCAAACTTACATAATTATGCTAAAATATTGTGATCTGTTTAGCTTTTTTCAATAATGTTGGGGTTTTTTTTTATTAAAAATAGGTTCGCGTTTGACCACCATCTCACCTGAAGTGATAATGAGGTCGAAGATGGAGCACGCTTACCTAAAAGTAACCTATTCACTCTTGACTTAATGACCCCTAGGTTATAGCTATCGGGAAACACAGACTCCGGCAGGGAATTCCCCTCCTTAGCCGTACGCACAATGAAGGTATTCCCAAAACGTTTTGTGCGTATGGGTGGGATGTCCACCATGTAACTTACCTACCTAGAAGTAACCTATTCACTCTTGACTTAATGACCCCTAGGTTATAGTTATCGGGAAACACAGTCTCCGGCAGGGAATTCCCCTCCTTAGCCGTACGCACAATGAAGGTATTCCCAAAACGTTTTGTGCGTATGGGTGGGATGTCCACCATGTAACGATGGCGCTTCGCCGTGTGTCTCGTAGTCCTAACCAGATGCAGCTGAGTACTAGTGATTTACAAGGAACCACTGCCAATCTGACCCATTGGCAATACTGGTGACAGATTAGTTAGCTTTTGACTAACCGTAACGAATGTCAAATATTTGAAGATGACAGCCGGGACTAACGGTTTACCATGCTTTGCCAGGCACGCAGGAATCTCGATCCGTTATAATGCTCACCCATCCAAAACCCGACCTCAGTAAGTGTTGCTTAACCTTGAAGATCAACCTGTACGGAATTTATTATTAGCCACGAGCTTTTGCGTAAAATACCTTGATAAAGATTTAATTTTTTTTTTTTAATAATTTTCAAGACTACAAGAAGCCAGCCAACGGTAACTGGACGGTCTGAACTGTCCACGGTTCGTGGAGCCCTAAACGTTGCTTACAACCAATGGCCTTAGGCCAATCAGTACATAAAATTACCACTTACCTTCTGAGCTGGGACGCCAGGCTTCGACATTCCTGAGGCCACGTCCGTGTGTGTGTGTGTGTGTGTAGGTAATGAGTAATTGAACGTATAGTGAAAGTCAAGTGTGGATGGACGAAGGTTCTCAAAGATACAGGTCCTCCCAACGCGGTCCATCAGCAATCACAGCACAAACTTCGCACCAGATTGAAGCAGCTATTTATCACCAATTAACCATTACTTTTACTTTTCTATATGTTTATTTTCATTAATATGTTTACAAAGATGGCAAGTACAATGTAGGTACACATAATATGCATAAATTATATACTGGCTCCCAAACTAGGTTTATAGCCTGTGTCTTGGGGACCAGTGATTCCAATACAATCTTAGTAGATCAAAAATCAGTTTCCACCAGTAACTAGAAATTTAGTATTAATATTAAGATGGTAAGTATAAAAAACCTTTTTACCAAAAAATTAAACCGACTCCCAAAAAACACTGCAAAGTGAAAAATAACTTTAATTTCGGTAGTCGGGGTCTTTAGTTTTGTTTTTTCGTTTTTGGCACCGACTTCCGAAATTAAAGTTATTTTTCACTTTGCAGTGTTTTTTGGGAGTCGGTTTATTTTTTTGGTAAAAAGTTTTTATTTCACTCTTTTTAGTTGGATGATTTTTAATTTACCTAGTTACAAGAGCCTAAATGTCAACTACTTATAACCTTTTACAAAATATTGATTTTCCCAATGCTGGGCCGTTAATTGTTGAGGAGTTCTCCTGGTACTTCACCATCAGCTCTACATCACCATATGCATTGTGACGAGCATAAAGTGCTTAACATCCATATTCAAGTAATCGAATCGCAATCCACTCAATACTTTTATTGAGTAGTTTCGGCGGCCATCTGTGGTCTTCATCATCAGTTCCACTTCCCCAAATGGTACTTTTTGAGAGCAACTGCACAAGTTACTATAAGAAATACCCAAAACGCCATAGGTGTGCCTATAATATTTGAAGAGTTCCCTCGATTTCTCCAAGATCCCATCATCAGATCCTGACTTTGGTGATAATGGTACCAATTTCGAAGTATACCCATTCGAACAAAAAAAGAATTTTCCAAATCGGTTCAGCCGTCTTCGAGTACTCGATGATCATACATTAAAAAAAAAAAAAAAAATATACGCGTCGAATTGATAACCTCCTTTTTTGGTCGTCGGTTGAAAAATAAATAATGTAAAAAGCCTTATAAAGGAAAAGCATTTTCGGAATCTATTAAGAACTTCCAGGGACGTTAATGAAATTGCCTAGTAATATTAATATAAAAACGTTTCCTTCAGAACTTTAGCAGGCATGGCAAGACCGAAACATTTATTAAGCTAACAAATTTTAAATTAAATTGGGGCCTTTATTTGAGCCAATAGAATTATAGTCTATAGAAACTCCTTTTAGTAGTAATAAAGTCTTAATATTGCAAAGAGTAATGCCTAACTGGTAGTTATATATAATATTAATATAGAATGTGCTTTTAGTTAATACTGCTATTCATAAAATAAGTTAATTTTGAATGAATTGGTAAATAGGTACTCGGTTAAAATCTTAAATCGACTTTGGTACCGTAATAAGTGTAGTTCAAAATCTGTGAATAATCCTTGGCACTCGAAAATATTTACTTAGAAATCTGGTCTTTCATATCAAAAAACTATGTTGGCTATTGGGGAACTTAACTTTATGACTATTTAAATATTAAAATTGCAGATGTGGTTGAAAATACTGTGTGCTCGGTGCATTCGTTGCTTTATACAATAGTGTTATTAGTGACACTGACAGTTAAAAATTAGACAATATTTTATGCATATAGCCTCTAGGCCTTTGTGCCCTACAAATAATCAAACTAAATGTTGTGTTGCCAACACGGCTTGCAGTGTAAGAGAATTCAGTTAGACTGAAAATTTTAAATTAAATCTATAACTATAACAAGAAAACTTATTTAAAAAAATCTAAAAAAAACCCGACTGCTCAACTGAAGTGTAAGAAACAAGTACGTTTTTATTTTTAAAAGTGACAAGCAGGCGGGACCCAATTGATCATATTTTTTAAATTAAAATGAGATGGGTCCGCCTGCTTGTCACTTTTAAAAATAAAAACGTACTTGTTTCTTACACTTCAGTTGAGCAGTCGGGTTTTTTTTAGATTTTTTTAAATAAGTTTTTTTTTTTCAACTTTTTAGTTAAAATATTAATTAACAATTTTTTAGTTTTCCCGGTCGTGTCACATTGGCACTCCACCGGATTCAGAAAGAGAGTCCATATTTTTAAACTTTCTCATTGTGTTATTTTGCTAGTATTACACTAATGATAAAAATTATATACCATTTTGAAATCCTTATGTTAAGCCCTTTAATTTGATACCCATATTGAAGTATTTGAAAAAATATTTTTTTTTTTTCACCATGTATAATGGCTTCGCACAGCCGCCATGTTTAATTTTTTTAAATGTCACGTATCTAAGAACACTCGGGCTGTTAAGACAAATCTAACGATACCTCAATTGTGTGAATCCGTTCAGCGGTTCTGGAGATATGAGGTAATAAAGAATATTACATACATACATACATACATACAAGATACGCGCGAAAAACATAACCCTTCCTTTGCAGTCGGGTAAAAAGAACCAAAATGACAAAATTTAAAACGAGGACCTTTAACATTTTGAAATTAAATCAACGTAAATAATATACCTAATATTTTTAATCTGACAATCTACCTCGTGTGGATTAATGATAAAGTACCCGAGGCTTTACGATGCGATGATAAATTGCTGTGAGCCTCTCCATTACCTACTGTTGGTACATTACCGCAGCCTTAATTCAATCTAGCTCCTAGCCTATGTTTATAATATATTGCACACTTTTAAACTATTCGTCATTAATGAGTTAGTATAGGTTATCTAGAATATACCGAATAGTTCGAATTATTATTTTTGACGTCAAAGGAAAATACCTTTTTTATACCTACTAAGTCTCAGGGTATCCCAGTGTAGGTTCTAGGATGACTTTATTCTGCAGGGGTCGCGGGAATGTCTGCCCGGGTTGCGGGGATGTTCCAATGGGATAAAATGGCCCCGGAACGTGAGGGCAGTTGCAGGAACAGGGTGGGTTTTCAGTCAGTAGAAGTCTGATACTCTCTTGCGTAAGTATATAAATTTTTTATTGTCTGTAAAAAGAATACCTAACTGTTCATATATCTCAATAATATTGCATTGAATACAAGATGGAACATATCTATGTTCTTTGTCAAGTTAACATGTCCTAGGCTAAAACTCAGGCGAGAAAGATCTCACGCCTACTCTGAAGTCTGAACACGCTGCCAATGTTCCATCAAAATCTGATTGATGCTTTAAGAACGCATACAGGGCAAACATTGATCTTTATCTTGTAGATAGATAGATTTAGAAATCATAGTGATCATTCTGATATCAATGACTCACTTAGGAGTGGGTTTTATTAATCTATGCTATGCATTTGATTAACATTAATTAGCTAGCTATATATTCGTACATAACCATAAAAGGATTTTTACGTATGTTATTGGTTTCAGAAACAAAGTTATAAAAAGAGACTATAGCGAAAGCGAAATGAGCGTGACAAATGATATTATGTAAGTCAAGGATTCGTCAAGGAAACAAAAACTTACTTTCACTCCGTGTTCCGCTAATACCTGTTCATTTCTTCCTACAAAGCACCTATTTATAGTCAGACCCGTTTTAAGACCAAGCGTAATTTAAAACTACATTAATATTCATAGAACTTCGGAAACTCTTCGAGCCAATTTGCCTTGTTAAACTAGAATAAGAATCGATTCTTGAAAGCTCCCACTCGATTACCAATAATAGTGATGTGCCTTCACTGCCTTTACAGGAACACCAGTTAGGGTCAATAAATAGTAAGTCGCTATCAATAGAAGATATGAACCAATTGACGCCAATTGACATGCCCTTAGTTCACCGACACCGTACCTTACCTCATTCATATTCAATCGAGCATTTTGTAGCGATTGAATGCGATGTGTACAATTGTCAGATATGCGATACGGAGCGGCTTCAAACGCATTCCTGACTTTGTTACCGACACACGGATGGACAGACAATGCATATTAGATTATATTATCATCGTATATTGCGTGTCAGATTTTACCGACAAACTTTTAATTAAATGGTGAAATGATATTTACTTTTGTAAATTGGTTAATAATTTTTTTTCGTACACTAGATGAGGGTGGTGTTTCCTTACTGAAAAGAAACACCGAAACCAATTCAGAGGTCAAAAAGCACAGTCTCTTTAGAAGTTCATACAATATGTACTGATTATACCATATGAGGACCATGTAGGCTTTTGAAGAAATAAGCACAGAGATTGTGGTGTTTTATCTTAAGATAAACAATTTATGACTCAAAGGGATACGTTGTGTCGTTCGCCCGAATGTGATTTCCGCTTCGGAAAAAAGATGATATCGAAATGAACGGCGTCGAATACACCAATATTTAGACAAATCATATACATAGGTACAGCTTTAGATTATCGACTTCCTACGAAATACCCGTAATCGCAAGCGTTCCCGAATTCCAGTAAAGCACCTGAAAACGGGCTAAGGACCAAATCTGTATGCGCAGTAAAACGCAAGAGGGCATTATGCCTTCATGCGATATAAAACTAACATCGCAGAACCACACAGTAAATTTATTAACTTATTTAAGACCTTTATGGATCTGCATACCGAGCACGAGGCACAGATGTCAGGTCAATAAACTACGTTGGTTTGCAAGAGGACCACGTCTGGGCTCTCTATTAAAATGAAGAAAAATAAGCGAATCGCCCACTAACAGCGATATGGACTTTTGAAATGCGTAGGCGGAGGACTGCAGACCGCAAACGTGATAAAACGAATATGGCTGAGTGCTAGCAAAAGTATTCACATTAGAGACAGGCGATGTTTTAAAGCCGGTAAACAACGATGCTTTCGAAAGCTAACATTAAATTACGAATATACCTAAATTACCAATAGCCTATGTATAAAGTTCAGCACCAATGTTACCTTGACCACACAGCAATATAGCTCCTTAGACGTAATTACCTGAAACAAGATATAAAATAAAATTACACAAACATAAGCGTTAATAACTCCTCTGAAATGTCTCTCTCCTTGCATTTTTATTAGTAGTAGTTGTTTTTAGTATATGTATTGACTATGTAGTTAATTACTTATGTATCCATGGACTACCTGAGTATTTATCTATCTATTTAGTTCCTCCTTCTATGTCAAATCCATCCAAAGGTTGAATGTCTAAGATCGATTTTAACGCCGCCATTATATCACCCTATTTAGTTGCCAAGACCTTATATTTTGCGATGTTTTACAATAAATATATCTATCTATCCATAACAAACCAATCGAAATGTACCTACTTTAATATTAGCTCCCTCCGTATTGCAGCAGTTCAATTCCCACGGCAGTCGAGACATAGGAAATCAAATAATCTGGGGCAAGCGAACTATTCCGGTATCTATAATGTCTTTGATATCACAAGTGGCTGTGAACACTGGAATAAAGCATACGGGATGGGAGCTCCCTGATAACTACTTAGTGCTCCAGTATTAATGTCAAGAACAACCTTGAAACTTAATAATTATAATTATTGTGGACTCGGCTATCATAGTGCTGAATGTCGTATCCGCCAATGGGCTGATAGCTAAAAGCTTCGACGACCATCTATCGGAGTTGGTTTTACATGGCTGGATAAAGTGCCTAACATAGAAGGCAGTACTCATCCATACGGCTCAAATTATGAGATCTTTTTCTCTTGATCCAATGATCCCTATCCACCGGTAGCTTGGACCCCGCTCCCGATACCAGTTGACTACCGGTTCTTATAAACAATAAATTGAAATTATTTGAATACAAATACCTTAACCTAAGTATAGAAATAAAACAGTTGTATTAGTAAATAAAACTTAAAACTATGTTATTATCATTAAATTGCACGTTGCAGCAACGTTGAAGAGTATTTCATTCTTTTTAGTTGATCTATTATATTTTAATTTACATAGTTACAAGAGCCTAAATGTCAACTACTTATAACCTTTTACAAAATATTGCTTTTCCCAATGCTGGGCCGTTAATTGTTGAGGAGTTCTGCTGGTGCTTCACCATCAGCTCTACATCACCATATGCATTGTGACGAGCATAAAGTGCTTAACATCCATATTCAAGTAATCGAATCGCAATCCACTCAATAATTATTATTGAGTAGTTTCGGCGGCCATCTGTGGTCTTCACCATCAGTTCCACTTCCTCAAATGGTACTTTTTGAGAGCAACTGCACAAGTTACTATAATAAATACCCAAAACGTCATAGGTGTGCCTATAATATTTGAAGAGTTCCCTCGATTTCTCCAGGATCCCATCATCAGATCCTGACGTTTATGAAAATGGGACCAATTTCGAAGTATACCCTTTCAATCAAAAAAAGAATTTTCCAAATCGGTTCAGCCGTCTTCGAGTAATCGATGATCATACATTAAAAAATATATATATATATATACGCCTCGAATTGATAACCTCCTCTTTTTGTCGTCGGTTGAAAAATAAGATGTATTTTAATTTAAAAACATCTGCGATTTAAAAGAAAATGTGACACTAGTGTGACCACAGTGTGACCAAGAGGTACCAGTCGTGTTACCCAGTAACAGGGGTGTAGAGGTCAGGTCGGCAGTCGCGCCATTTAAAACAGGTTGCATCTGCATCTTCTGTTAGACTGGAAAAACTGTTCGAATACGTATAATACGCGTTTCATTGCTAGTCACCGTCTCGAGCTAAAAACTTCAGTCGTTTTATGTAAATTCACATATAAGGTAGACATGTTTTAGGGACCGCTTTTTATAGGAGCAAAACTTTCACGCTGTGTTTGAAGTTTATTTATTGGTTTGAGTACATATTCGATTCAATCAAATGTGGAAACATAATATAAGTCAACAGTGGTCACATAATCGAAACATATTTTCAGCACGGCTCGCAAACAGGGCGGGGGGATTCGAATGTAGGTCCAAAGAATATGAAAACCTTCATCATAAAATATAAAGCTTATTGGAAATAGCGAGGCAATATCGCTGTCCATAAAATATTTATCAAAGTTACATAAAACATTTAAAATTTCAATTGCTTCTTGGAAGCACTACGTCGGACGATGCAATAAGTCAAATATAAGATTTAAAATCTATATATGCTTTGGGCATGATGCAAAGGACATTTTTCCTACAACAAAATTTATAGCTAACCGGGATGGCGAGCCGATTACTCACGACCCCTCGCAATTGTGCCGCTATTTTAGGGCTAGGAGTTGCGCGTGAGTCATCCTCAGATCTACTACTGCCGGACGGACAATACCAACTAAAGCATCGTTATGCAATTTGTGAATGCGTCCACAATTTGTTGTTCAGTTTTCACACGATTGTCTTTCGTTGATAAAAATTATTGGGATTGTAGATGATTGCAATCAATCATCTACAATCCCAATCATTTTTAATTCCAATGAATTAAGGTGCGGTATTTTAGCTGATGCGGACGACTAGCAGGGGTAGCTAACAGTTAGGTAAGGCCCGAGCCGACGGTGCATCGTGTAAACGTGTGCGGGCCATTGTCTACCAGGGTTGCGGTATTTTTCTATATAGGTACCGCAGCACCGACACGTAAGGGAAACTGGAGCAATATGATTTCCCACCAAACCAAAAAAGAACAATCAGCTCATCTAAAATCATCCTTCCATTCCTTTAACAGCCCTTACGTTCCGGGGCCAAGGAAACTCGTAAGAACATTCCCACAACCCCGTAAATTGTAACCATCTTTAAATCAATAAAACATAGGTACCGGATATTAGACTAACAACTTAATTACAACAACCCATCATACTAAATCACATCATCATCAAACAAAAAATAAAACCAAACCGAACCAAACCCGAATAAAACGGATCATAAATTGAATCAAAATAAACTGAATAAATTGCTTTCCACCATATCACGATTTAATTACGATAAAACCTCATAAAACATGGTGAGTAAAAAAGCGCGTAGTCTCCACGTGAGTAAGATAAGTAACGTGCTGGCTATACCGACACTGTTACACAATCAAATTAATCTAATTGATTTTATTGATTATGTTCCGAGAGCTCTGGTGGCCTCGTACTTATGTGGCGGTAAAATGAGAAAGTGATTAAAACTTGTTGATTGGATAATTACTTAGAAGAGCATAGTTTTGATCTAGCGGTCGATATATTTCGGAAAGATTTTTTTCTATTACCGGTAAGTTAGCCACATAACACGCATTCTATAGTTAGACTTACTGTGCTCATTTATGCGCATACTGAGAAGAACCCACAAATCAAGTATTTTTGTAAATAAAAAAAAAACGTCCTTCACGGCTTCTGGTTGTGTGGGTACCCAAGCGAGTGGCGGCATTACTACGTTGTACTGCAATGCTTCGCATTTGGTCAAAGTAATAGACAGCCCTTGGGTCCGTTCTTCTTCTTGGGTTTGGTTTCCGCACTTAGTCCCTGCACGGGACCATTGTGCGTGAGCCGTGTCGTCCGTTTCAAGGCATGTTTCAAACAGCCTTTTTGACATTTCTTTGAAAAGACTGTGAGCAAATCAGCCTTACAGTTCGATTTGGGCCTCAAACAGATAAAAATATAGTTGACCAGTGAGTTTACTATTATATGTATTTAGGCCGCTAGAAGTTTTCCGCCGCAGCGAGAACGTCAGCACGACATGATGAACTAGAAGATGAGATGGCACAAAGTAATGACATAAGTTACGTCCCACACTAAAGTTCAACCGCAAAACGACCCGCACTGCGGCTGCAAGAGAGGGCATGGTTCCTGGGACTTATTATAGTATAGTCATAAATCATCATTTTAATTATATTAATTTATTTTTTAATTAGATAAACCGAAAATCAAAAAAAAACTCACCACGTCTAATTACTTCAAACGCCTAAACACACCGTGAGACCACCGCAGGTTCCCAAGGGTGTCATTTTAATAGCAAAATACGTAAAACAAGTAAAAATTGCTGAATAAAATATTATCCACCTCTTTCGAGGGAGTTCAATTATAGGTTCGAAGTTTCGAACCAAAATTAAATTTCGTTAAACTTTTTCAAATCGTCTACAAGGTTTTGATGTTACACCAAATCGGAACACGAGGTTATTTTTGGAGGAAGTTTCGAGTTCCAATATTGAAACTCAATAAATACCTACTTCCCGAAGTACAAATTAAACTTCTCTTACAAAAAAAACTGAAAAGTTTCAATAACACTCTGAAATTCCAATAAGTTATTTATACACGAGTGTTTACTGGGACGTCACTAATAGTCACATAAGGTATCCATATCGTTTGTTTTTCCTTCATTCACGTCAAAACGGGGCAACGGATCGATGTGATTTTAGTGTAGAGATAGTTAAAGGGCTGGAGAGTGATATAGACAAATGATGTTTATTTCAAAATTATAAATAACACTTTTACACGACATTTTTATTAGGAAATTCGTAGGTACTAGATGAACCCGGTGTTTTCTAGCTGACTATATTTATTACTTACGATCTTCGTGAGTCGTAACTTGAAATAAATTAATTGTATTTTATTCTATGTTCCAGATAACGTACTTTTTGCTGATAAAACCGGGCAAGGCCGCGGGAAAAAACTAGTATTATATATAACAATAAAGGAATTGTATCGAGTAGGTACTAATGTCGTTCTTAGTGGCTAACTATTACAAGGTGTTTACGATAAGCTACACACATCAAAAGTGTCTAGGGATCAAGCATTTTTATGCGGATTTCTTGAGATTGAGATGTGGCTTTGTAATAAATTTATGATTTTATAAATTTATATGGATCCTTTTTGGTGCATTTCATAATTTGAAACAGGAACTGTTAATCAAATTCGAGTAAAAGATGAAAATCAGCTGTCAATATTTTCCCTATAAAAACATACAACGCATTGAAGACATTATTAGTGCTACTGTTTCCCTACTACGGATTAAAACCAACGTTATTATGGAGCGGCGACGTCATTTAAGCAGGGAAGAAATGCTCAGAGCCGTGGGAATGATAGAAGCTGGTTCCCGGCAACGTACTGTGGCTTTAGCTCTGAATACAAGTCAGAGTGTTATCAGTCGACTTTGGACACGTTACCGAAGCACTGGTACCGTGGCTGAGTGCCATGGAGGACGGTATCGCTGCACCACACGGAGACAAGACCGATACATTCAAATCTTAACTCGAAGAGCTCCAACAATAACCGCCATGATGTTAGCCGTGAGGCTTCATCACTCTTCAGGGAACTTAATTAGCGACCAAACAGTCAGAAACCGCTTGCATGAAGTGAACCTTCATTCCCGAAGACCGCTACGGGTACCACCTATAGCAATGCACAATCGTAGGATTCGATATCAATGGGCTCTTGAACACAGAAATTGGGCAGAAGAACAATGGCGTTTCGTGTGCTTTTCTGATGAGTCTCGTTTTGGTATGAGACCGGATACAAGACGTATACGACACTGGAGAACCCCTGGACGCCAACAGCGATTAAAATCCTGCCAGGAAGTCCATCCTTATAGTGGTGGAACCATCATGGTATGGGCGGGTATTTGGATCGGCGGAAGAACTGAGTTGATTTGGATCAGAGGCAACCTCAACGCTCAAATTTATGCTGAGACGATTGTATCTGACGTCATCGTTCCTCTACAAGTGCAAATCGGTCCCTTATTTCAGTTAATGCATGATAATGCACGACCGCACACCGCAAGAGTTGTAAGACAGACTCTCGCCGCAGCTAACATCAATGTCCTGCTCTGGCCTGCTCAGTCGCCAGACTTGAACCCGATTGAGCATGCATGGGATATGCTACAGAGAAGAGCTCTGCCGAATATGGAGGGTATCCAGTCGCAAGAAGTCCTTTTTTTGTTGTTGCAACGAACATGGGCGGCCATTCCACAGCGTGATTTGGATGAACTCATTTTGAGTATGCCAAACCGATGTTCTTGTGTTGTTAGTGTTCGCGGTAGAAACACGGATTATTAATTGTTTAAGTTACCCAATAAAATTTTAAAGAAAACTGTTATTTCAGTCTTTTTGTCGAACTTTAATGTTAGTGGTTCAAATGTCAAAAATACCTTTATTAGGAAAATGGCAAATTTCTTTATTAATGCAAAGGTGACTTGGTTTATCGTTACTGTGACAAACGAAAACACTTTATTTGATGAATCCTTAAAGAAAATTTTAATTAATATCAATCAGGAGAAAAGTTATTGCAAAAATATATGTTGATCCCTAGACACTTTTGATGTGTGTATTTACAGTCGGAGCCATATACGAACTACTAAAACAATCCATATTCAACTAACATCTATAGATTAACATGAATATTCATTAACTACGTAGGAGACAAGATCTGCATATGACAAACATACCGTAACTGATTCATGTCTGTTTTCGGTATGTTACGACACCTGGAACGCTACTCAATCAATCACTTTGTCGCACCATCACGGTAATATAAGTAGGGGCCACCATAACTTCGCAGTTTCGCACAAATACGGTATAGGTAAGATAACCGATCATATTGAGCTTCTTGGGGTGACTTTAATTTCCACACTCAATTTTGGCCCGTATATCGAGGCTAAGGCTCAGTTAGCATCAAAAAAGTTGGGAATCCTAGCCAAGGTTAAACGGTACTTCACACCAGAACAGCTGCTCAATTTGTATCAAGCCCAGGTTCGGTCGTGTATGGAATACTGCTCTCATCTTTGGGATGGATCTGCGAAATACCAACTGGAAGCGCTTGAGTCTATCGAGAAGCGGGCCAAGAGACTCATTGGCAACGATGCACTGGTCGAGTCAAAGCTCCAGAGCCTTGAACACCGACGACGAGTTGCAAGTCTATCGGTTTTCTATCGGTTACATTTCGGGGAGTGTGCGATGGAATTACACAATCTAATTCCGCCAAGCCCGTTCCATCATCGGACTACGAGACAAACGGCGAAGCGCCATCGTTACATGGTGGACATCCCACCCATACGCACAAAACGTTTTAGGAATACTTTCATTGTGTGGACGGCTAAGGAGTGGAATTCCCTGCCGGAGTCTGTGTTTCCCGACAGCTACAACCTAGGAGTCTTTAAGTCCAGAGTGAATAGGTTACTTTTAGGTAAGCGTGCTCCATCTTCGATCACATCATCACTTACCAATGGTAAGTGATGATGTGATCGAAGATGGAGCACGCTGGTAAGTTACCATCAGGTGAGATAGTGGTCAAACGCGAACCTATTTTCAATAAAAAAAAAATCGTTACTAATATTTGAATATTATAAAGCGGAAAAGTTAGATTGTTTGTTTAGACGCGCTAATCTTAGAAAATACTGGGTGGATTTGAATAAAATTTGCTATGAAAGTAGCTCGAAGCTTGAGGAAGTTGTGGGCTACTTTTTACCCGACTGTGAAAGAAACAGGTTTATGTTTTTATCGTGATAAAGTCCACGGAAGCAAAGCCCCGCGTGGCTCCCAGTGTGCAATAAATGAAAACACTGGCGATGATAAGTCATAATTAACCACTTTTTGTATGAGACCAACCATGAAACCGCCAAATACCGACTGCCCCATAAATATGTGTGTGCATAAATGTACTAAACACCTGAATTTTTCGGTTCTAAGCAATGTCTTACAGCATTGCTTCTTGTCAAATTTCATGGTTGTAGTTTAAGGGAAAATACCCTATAAGTTTCGATTTCCTTGTAAAATCGAAGAGACTTACAAGTTTCCAAGCTTTTTCGCCAGCTGAAACAGACTGTAATCCCCGTTCTTGAGAAAACTGATCCTATAAGTTTGCTGCTTTTCCCTAGTCGACGGTGCGCCGTATTCCACATTCGCCGCTAAGTGCATTTAGCAACAACGACTGGATTGATAGGGCTATGGTCTGCAATGTGTTTGAGATAATGTTCTTACACTATAACGCGGCTGAGGAGCAAGGGCAACAGAGGGAACCGGTGGTATTTTAGTCAATAGGAGTCTGACACTCCCCTCCGCTCAATCCAGAGGAATCATTTGCTAATTATCCAACAGGAAAAAAATATACGGAACTCTAAAAGTGAAGCAACTTCACACTAAAAACACGAATGAAACGTGTCGCAACAAAACGCTTACGTATGAGGCGAGGAGGGGAATGAAACGAAATAGAAATATAAGTGAAGTTGAAAAAGTAAACGTAACTCCTCCAGGTCGTGTCCTGCTCTGATAATCCGAGTAACCGATCAACGTTCCAAGAGCAGAACACAAAAGTACTGTGGGTTCCTTTGAATATTTAGTGTTACGTATAAGAAATTGGGTTGACAATGAGCTGTGAGCATTGTAGTCTGGTTAGTGGGAATCTGTGCATTTTGAAAGGCAAAAGGTGAGTAGTGTATTGAGTAGGAAGATTCTTCAATCACTGGAAATATCAACCCTATATTCATATTACGTCGAATTACTGTGTGTATGATTTCAATATAACTGTGCTTTTTGTTTTCACAAGTGTTGTTAGCTACAACAGCTGTTATTTACTTAAACACAAACAATTATCTTTTTTTTTATTTTGTCTGTTCTCTGTCAGTTTGTCCGGCCTTATCTCTGGAACGGCTAAATACATATAATGGGACATTAACTGGGTAATAATATCAAAAGTAGCGTATATGTTGCTTTATAACCTCCTGTTGTCACAGAGTAGGATAAAGGCTACTTTTATGCCGGCATTCCCACGGGGCCGAGATTTACGGAAACTGCCGCATCTTAACTGACACCACCTAGATTTAACAAAGTATACTGACTAGGTAATATCGACTCCTACACGAACGAAGTCGCGGGAACCGCTATTTAGCAATATAATTCCTGGTAAACATAACAAATGTATTTCACAAATCTTAGTAGACGCGCTAGAAACTAACCAAGCGGGAAAAGTAAAACATATTAGGTCAATTAATTATCGCGCAGCGCACATTGCATCCCTTGGCAGACAGATATTCGCGAATTTATTATACTCGGGTGGGAAGACCACGTCCTTCTATAATAATAAAGATCATGAATTCCAATTTATTTTTAATTATAAAATGTATTTTTTACACACACGTGTGATACGTATATAACTAAGTATTAACAACATACATACGTAATAACAGTATTTGGGTGTAACAGTATCTGCATTTATGCATCTCACGCTAAGTCGAGCAAAAAAAGTGACGGTTGTACCATCCGTTTCTCGATTTTTTACCAGAGCTTGAATTAAAACAAAATAGAAATATGAATGTCGTTGTTTCCAGACGTGACATAAAAATAAATAAATGCAGTTATTTATTATGAAACAAAACACATCAAGAAGTGTGTCGGATTACAAAAGCCGGGTCCGATCATTAAATAATCAAAGATGATATTAACGATATTATTAGAAGCTAAATAAAGTGAAAAATCACCGGATGAACATTAATAGACAAATCAATCGTCGAATTAAAATAATTGTTTAATTCCACACTCATAAACAGTTATGTGCTATATTAAGAAAACATTATTTTATATATAACATTGTTTTAGGAAATGAGAAAGAAATCACAGGTGTTTTTATAAAAGTTGTTATAGTGAGTATGTTGAATGGTAAGACAAAATGCCGCAGGTGGCGTCTGGCACGAAAATGTATAATGTTACGCAATTTTCGCTAAAAGCTCAAACATTGTTTTAGAGGACACGGCAGGTCAGGTAGAAGTAATAATTCAAGAAGCGTTAACATTTTAAAGCACCTATATTTTATTGAATCGTGCAGGATGTCAAAACAATTATATAGGTAGGTATGCAAGCTTGTCACGTCTTTAACCCAGGAGCCTCATAGAATTATAGATTAGCTAAAGGTTCAATTTTAGATAGGTATTGCCAATATATCAATCACATATAGTATGCTAAATATTAGCACTACTTCCTCAACTTCCATATTTATAGCACGTTAGAGTAAATTGTAGTTATTTCACGATTCATTTGCGCCATTTTATTAGCACAACAATAAGACTACAGAGGCTTACGTTTAGTACCATGTAAATCTAGAAATGACAACAGTTTGAATGTATTTTTACAACATTGTTGATAAGGATAGAATAGGAAACGTTTAGATAATTGGACGTAGTTATGCAAAAAGGATCCAATCCACACTTTTACCGCCCATAAGACCACCCATTGTAACACCCTTTGTAGTTTTTTAAGTCCTTATTTAATTCTGTTATGGTGTACAATAAAGAGTATATCTATCTATCTATCTTTTCCGAAATTGAGTTATATATACCAAACGCATCTTCAGGGATATATTAAAGATATCAATATAACTCAATTTCGGAAAAAGTGTGGAATGGATCCTTTTTGCGTAACTACGTCCAATTATCGATGACGTCATGACTCTTGGACCCCTCCCATGAGTCAAACTTCTACAGACTAAAAACCCACTATGTTCTTTCAGTTGTCCTCCCATTCCAGGACCACGGTATCACTTTTTTTCTAAACTTTAATCTTTGCTGCTGACTGCTCTTTGAGGAGCACGTAGAATATGACACGCAGCTGACCTCTGCCTGTTGTCCTTACAGGACGGTGATCTACCGGTGGCCTAAGATCGGCTACCGATAAAAATAAAGCGCTTAAGGGCAGAACAGATCTAAGCCTTCCGAACATTTTGTAGAACCGAGAGAGATTTAGAATTACAAAATAAAATAAACGTAGAGCTAAAATCATTCGCATATCATCTAAAATAAAATATCACAGAACAAACTAGGCACCGAAAATAAATAATATTGTAACGGTAAAAGCAAACAACCTCCGAAATTAAATTAAGCATTTTTTCACTACGCGAATCATCAATTAGAGCTTACTTTGCACGTAAATCTAAAAGCAAAACACATTTCAATTTGATGTAAATCCAAACATCCTTGTTTTTTCTTGGCGCGTATATTTTCCATAAAAGGCGACGTTTAATTTATTTGTGACTTGTTTCTGTCCGCGGCTTCGCTACCGTGAAATGTGTTCTTCAGGGAAGTGTATTTGAAGATTACCTACTTCCTACATACAAACTCACAATCACTACCCCTTTATTATATTAATTTGTGAAACTCACTATGTATTTGTACCACTTTTTACGAAAATTACGCGTAATTTGGTATGGAGAAGGAGTTCAGAGAGCTAATATTTTTAACACACTTTTATTAGGTCGACCTGTATGTAACTATGTATGGAGTACTGCTCTCATCTTTGGGATGGATCTGCTAAATACCAACTGGACGCGCTTGAGTCTATCGAGAAGCGGGCCAAAAGACTCATTGGCAACGATGCACTGGGCGAATCAAAGCTCCAGAGCCTTGAACATCGACGACGTGTTGCAAGTCTATCGGTTTTCTATCGGTTACATTTCGGGGAGTGTGCGATGGAATTACACAATCTAATTCCACCAAGCCCGTTCCATCATCGGACTACGAGACAAACGGCGAAGCGCCATCGTTACATGGTGGACATCCCACCCTACCTTCATTGTGCGTACGGCTAAGGAGTGGAATTCCCTGCCGGAGTCTGTGTTTCCCGATAGCTATAACCTAGGAGTCTTTAAGTCAAGAGTGAATAGGTTACTTTTAGGTAAGCGTGCTCCATCTTCGACCACATCATCACTTACCATCAGGTGAGATGGTGGTCAAACGCGAACCTATTCTAAATTAAAAAAAAAAAACTAACTATGTAATGGAATCTAAGGTAAAAAATTTAACCATCTTCCAAGGGTCATAGCGTAATGAAAATTGGCAGCTGTATGTAGTTCTGATGACAATACAATAATATGGTACTGTCGAACTGATCTGATGATGGAGCCGGAAGATATGAACTGGAACTTCATGATGGAAAATCGTATCATAGCTGTTTTGAATTTCTTAGAAAAGTCTTGTAATGAACTTTCACCACGATAAGGTTTCAAGGTCTGATGATGAAGCCGGAAGATAGGCACTTGAATACCATGATGGAATATCGTATCATGGTCGTATTTGCACTTGTGAGAAAGGCCACGTAATGGATTTAACACGATCAGTTTTCAAGGTTATAACAAACCTAAAGAAAATGCGTTATCGGTTTTCTTAACATTTTTTTGTTTTTACGTGCATTTATAAAAGCGTGTTTTTCTAGTGTTTTTTAAACTATGAATTTATTATTTATAATATAGCTCAAACTTCAATGTAAATTATAGTCCTATTTCGACTACTAGGCATCCTTAAGTATTATTTAATATTAGTCAATTAATAATAGTAGAGAAATCTAGCCTTTTTTTTTTAGGTGGGAAAATCTTCCCCCGCTCTGGGTGGAGTGGAAGGGAGTGTCACTTCTACTTTTATTATGTTCCGGGGCCACGGTATCTCGTTAGGACATTCCTACAATATAGAAAGCCTAAGCTTAGGAATAGAATAATAAACCTGAATTCGAGAATAAAAATTAAATTTTGATCCAGGTCGTAAGGTACAAAATGCCTAGGCAATGTATCAAGCCGATTTGGAAAATGCCAGCCACTGTACACTCTCTCTCTACTCTACACTTTTGCCCAACTCAATAAAAGTCATTAACAAGCATGCAATATGCAGCATCTTATTGTATATTTATTACTGATAACTAAACATTTGTCCTGAAACCTGTAAAACTTACGGTTTTCGTTTAAAAATAAAAACAATAATGACATTGATTTATAGGTTAGGTGGTGTAGCTACATAATTGTTAAAATAAATTATTATACATACTTGTTGCAACAACCCACGAACAATTTACACCGCAACATCGTTCACCAAATCACTAACAATAATCGGAATCCGTCCTAACTAGCATAAACACAAAGTTAGTGTCAGATGAATGATATTTTCATAGATATCGGAATTCTATATCTATGGATATTTTATTGCTGACACTGACAGCTGACTTGAGTGCTTCAAAACGTTTCGTTACACCAAATTCAGAACTATGATTGTAATAATTTTTTGATTTTCATAATTATTTGCGATTTCATCTGTAACGATTTAAACAACGAATAAATGTTACGCGTAATTATAATCTTGATATAATATTTTATGTAAAATGATATTTGTTTTACAGTTACATACTTATTTTTTTTTAGTTTTGTACATGCGTTTTATGTAACGCAGATGGTTATCAGAAAATAGGAAATGGCAAAAAATAAATTACGGGATTGAATTCCTTTTTTCATAAAATTGTAAACGTCGACTTTTAAAGAAAAACTATTTATTATGAAAAGGTTCTTTATTCGTCACAATTTTTTTCATAATTTTACTTTTTCTGTAAAAGATAACCATGACTGGGTCATGATCGGGCATTGTCATTTCCATAGTCAGTAGCTACACCAATCAGAAGATAGACGATTCGCTAATTTTACCTGTTACGGCTGAAACATTCGAAAGCGCTTTCTGCAATTGAATTTTGCTCAGCCCAGTGATTATGAAGAGAGACCATTTACATCGACTATTACTTCCATTCCAAATGTATCTGTTATGGACCAAGTGATAAATCCGGGCATTATTCATAATGTGCGAGCAATATGAATAATGTCTAGCTCTATCGGGCCAAGTGATTAATTACTATCTAAACTTCATTATTTATTGAAAGACCCAAATATCGAAGTACAGAGTATCGAATGTCCTAGGTTAGGTTAGAACAGTGTAAATTAACGCCACATCCCCAATATTGTTCGTGAATCATTTGGTTTAGATGAGGTCAAACTCAACCAAATTGTCATAAATAATGAGCGAATAATTTAAATCGTTTAACATTTAGTTAATTTTAAGTTAAATGACAATAACAATAAAAAAAATAGTTATTCATTATGTTTTTATTACTCTGCCCAAAAGGTGATGGACAATATGTATAATGCCAGGTCAATTTGATTATTTGAATAATTACTATCAAATTACACTCTCATATTGGGCATTTTTCATAATGACCGGGCATTATGTATAATGCTCAATTTATTACTTGGTCCATAACATATCTACATGATGTCGATGTTATGCTGCGTTTAGATTAGAAAACTTTCCTGATTTTTCAACATTTTGGTTTCAGTGGTAGTAACTAGTGCATCCATCACCATCTGCTCAGCCTTTTTCCAACTATGTCGGGGTCAGCTTCCAGTCTAAGGCTGCGTTTCCAACAGAGATGTGCGATGGAAATGTGTCGTGCGAGGATGTGTAGCGGAGCTGTGAAAATGTGTGGTGCGAGGATGCACAAACCTCGCAACATATCCTTCTTAACACACATTCCTCGCAACACATCTCTCGCACAAATCCCTCGCACACATCCCTCGCTTGTTTTGTATGCGCAAAAATCTAGCTCCGCTGAGCCGTTTCCACCAGAGCTGTGCTGACCGAGGCGAGGTAAATGAGGCGATTCTATTGGTTCTTTACAAACACATCCCTCGCTACGCATCCTCGCACATCTCTGGTGGAAACGCAGCCTAACTGGATGCAGCTGAGTACTAGTGTTTTACATGGAGCGACTGCCTATCTGACCTGCACAACCCAGTAACTGGGTAGCACGATACCCCTTGGTCAGACTAGTATCAGATTTTCTGGCTTCTGACTACTCGTAACGACTGTCAAAGATGTTCAATTGACAGCTGGGACCCACGGGTTAACGTGCTTTCCGAGGCACAGGGGTATCAAACTCCGGGCTACTACTGAGAAATCTCTTATAGATAAACAACTAGAAACATTAGGAATTTTAACCCGACCTGAGACCTTATGCTCGACAGTCGCGCTTGCGAGCACTAGACCAACGAGGCGCCGAGGCAGCGGTAACTGGCACATGACTTATTGACTTAATGTCCTAAGTCCCCTTAGTGGGGCAGAGGGCGTCTACAGTGCTCCGCCATCGCGTTGTCTTGGGCTACGCTTCACCTCGGGCCACGTTAACCCAATTTTCTTCAACTCCGCCGCTACTGAACGCTTCCAAGTAAGCGTGGGGTCCACTCTAGACTTTGTCTAGAAATGTGGCTGGGGTCCCTTCGGAGAGTGTGGCCAATCCAAGACCAAATGCGACGAGCGAGTCTGCTCTTCGATCGGTATCTCATGGCAGACTTCCAGTAAGTATTCGTTAACAACAACAACTGGCACATACTCTGTGTAATTTCCAATATCAAAGCTGTTCTCAAAACGGTGAAGAAAATCATCGTGAGGGGACCGGTATGTCCTAAGACCGAATAACCCGAAGACATGCGATATTCAACAACCCCCACAGGGAGTTGTGGTTTACGGCCCATTCCTACTCATAGAGAGAATAGACAGAGGCCTGTGTCCCTGCAGTAGCAACATTATAGGTTTTCTTTAATAACGTTGGGAAATCATCCAATGACTGCCTCTCGATCTGGGCGAAGAGGTGTGTCTAGGGTTACCATATGACAGGCGTTTGCCGCATTTGACAGGCATTTTAAGGTTTAGACAGGCGTGCGGCCGGCATTGGTCTGAGACAGGCATTTTTAAATTTCGCGCCCGCGCGCGATTCGCTCTTGCATTTGAATGACACCTGCGGGCGGCGCGCGGCGGCGGTGAGCGTATCTTGTGAAGATTTTTACGTTTATGTATTAGAAAAGAAATGTCCTCTGACAAATATCAGTAATAAATATCCTTCTTCATTATTATCTGTTGGCTTTTACTTATTACCTACAGCGTTTTGCTTTACACAGGCATTTTTTTGAAAATTCAGACATTTTAGGTACCATAGACAGGCATCCCTCCATTTACATATGGTAACCCTAGGTGTGTCAGACTTTTACTGACTAAAACTAGTGTTGCCCAAACGAGAGTCTCGCAAGAGTCTTGCAATTAGCGATTATCCTATTGCTATTTATTAGTAGTAACAGACACTGTTACATTGTTCTGAGATCTCAACTACCGTTTAATAAATAGCAATAGGATAATCGCTAATTGCAAGACTCTTGCGAGACTCTCGTTTGGGCAACACTAACTAAAACTCATCCGTGTTCCGTCTTTGCCCTTCGTGTTCCGAGGCCGCAGTAACTATTTCGAACAATCCTCCAACCCCGGCAGGCAACGTTTTAGCTTGATTATGTTATTTTATACCTATATTGAAGTAAATCAATGTGTGTTATCGTGTACTGAGCTGTGTTTGTTTTATATAGTATATGTTAAAGGATGTTGACATAAAGTAATTGATTAAACAGTCGTTCTAATTATAAGCTTTTATCTCTCTATTCGTTCCAATTCCAGTATGTTGTAGGCATCGAGCGAATCATATCAACCGAATGCAGGACTATTGAACTGACGGTTATCCGACAATTTAAATAGATTTTGGGAACATTTAATTTATTAAATCTCGTGTCACGGTGTTTGTGATCGCACTCCTCCGAAATGGCTCGACCGAAACTTGTTATTTTTTTGTGTGTATGTTTGGTAGGTAGGTGTCATAATATTTAAATCTAAGGAGAGAAAAAACTTTAAGGTGCCATTGCAGAGTATGGTACAACAAAGTTTGTACGTTATACCCTTATGCGTTTAAAACCGTAGAACAGATTGTGATGAAACTTTGGTAGAGATGATTGCCACATCAGCTTATTTTGATATGTTTTGTTTAAAAAACCAGACACCTCATTATTTTAAGTGGCAGTGAAACGCAAAAAAAAAACAAATACATAGTAACAAATGGTACACCTTAAAACGTATCAGTGTCACTTAACCCAAACTAGTGACAACAAAATCCTAACACAGACCATCGAATTAGGAATTATAACACAGACTAAACAAAAGAATATCTTTGTCTAAAAATCTACAACTTACAAACACGAGAACCATGAATGGCGGCGAAACATACCAACAGCTAGCTAACCGTACGTACGGTGCGTAACTCAACTATGCACCGAGTAGAGCGCCAAACTTCGGACACATTCACCTCAAAGTGTGTCACAAGTTCAAGGATCATGATGACGACTGTGTCCTTATACACCGACCGGTATTTGCACTGCCGGTAAATGACCTGCAGTACTTACTAACGGC
The DNA here is from genome assembly GCA_943138885.2 of Tholera decimalis. Lineage (NCBI taxonomy): Eukaryota > Metazoa > Arthropoda > Insecta > Lepidoptera > Noctuidae > Tholera > Tholera decimalis. Next base: position 33,150,987 of record OW964565.2, read on the forward strand.
GATGAGGTATTTATTTTTTTATTAAAACTTTACGCAATACAAAAAGTACAAAGGCGGACTTAATGCCATAGCTATTCTCTACCAGTCAACCATGGGTGGTGATAACATGGCAGGTGCATAAAAAAATAAACTAAGTAGACAATATATTCAAAGTAAAAGCCTTATATACATACATAAAGGAGAAGGAGCATTCCTCTCCCTATAACTTTTCCCCTTCTTTCTCAATTATACATGTAATATTTATTAGTATATGATTTTGATATTGCATGTATTTTATATTATTATGTTCAATTAATATTATGATGTTTGTACACTGACAGCCCCTTAAGCTGTCTCCTTTAAGTTTGTCCATCCAAAGGTTGTCTAGAGATCGCCCTGTGCGATAACACCGCCCATCCTACTAATATCCTACTAATATTATAATCCTACTAATATCCTATCCTACTAATCCTACTAATATTATAAATGCGAAAGTTTGTGAGGATGGATGGATGTTTGTTACTCTTTCACGCAAAAACTACTGAACGGATCTGAATGAAATTTGGTAAATAGATAGTTGGCAGCCTGGAATAACACATAGGCTACTTTTTATCCCAAAATTCCAACGGGATCGGGATTTGCGCGAGAAAACCTTCCCACGCGTACGAAGTCGCGGGTAGAAGCTAGTTGTACATAGTTTAATTTTTTTGTATCCATTAGAAATATTGTAAGGTGTACAATAAAGTATATAATAAATAATAATAAATAAATAGTTGGGTAAAGGCTAATCAGATGATGATTTATATGTTCAATAAATGATATAGAACAATTAAATTATTTCGATGGAGCAGATATTCCTAATTATAAAGGAAACCCTTGTAACTTGATAATATGGGTTAATATTATTAAATTATAAGGATCCATGCTAATGTTGATTGATATGGTTCCTTAGTCCATTTTACGAGAGATTCAATTTAATTTTAAGGGAGAATGGTTTATGCTATAATATTAAATGTTTCTGTATAGGTTCATTGAACAGTGTTGGGCCATTGGTTAGGACGCGACATATGTTTGTGTAATAGGTCATGTGTTCACACCCAGGCAAAGCCATTATTACCCGACTGCGGCGAAGCAAGGAGGAGGGTTATGTTTTTACCACGTATGTATGTATGTCTGTTCCTTTGTTCCCTCGTAACTATTAAACCAGTGAACGGATTTGGAGAAATGATATGTGGTTAGATTTGTCTTGATGTCGCGAGTGTCATAGGATATATTAAAATAAAACCAAATCACCACAACGACAATCAGGCGCCATATTGTCATAAATAAAAATTCAATAATCGACAAACTATGTCAAATGTTATTATATTATAGAAAAAATAAAAAAATCGTAGTTGTATGTCATGCCGTTTGAGACAGCAATTTGCTAAACGTTACCCCAGCGGCATCTTGAATAACTCTGAAACCTCAAGACGCACAAATTTAATTTCTTGGGCACATTTAGGCACAAATGTGATCTATCTAAGTAGCTAGTTTGTACTCAGCTACGACCACCGGTTAAAAAACATGCCGCTGGGGTAACGTTACTCCAGCGGAATCTGTTTTTTGTGAATATCTTTGAATCGGCTGGATGCACAAATTCTAAATTTCGGGCACAAATTCTAAATTTCGGGCACATTTACACGAGATGAGGTACTAATTATCTTTCAAGCCGAAATCCTGAAAAGCGACAACATTCCGCAGGTGTAACGCACACCATAGAGAGAAGACCTATGTCACAGCAGTGGAAACATTACAGGCTGGTTATGTACAAGTTCATTGGCACCAGGAACAAAACGTTTGATAGAATTTGTTTTAGCTATCTGAAATCTTTTCGCGGCTTGTCCGACCCATTCTCGGATCAAAGAGCAAACTAAACGAATAATAAATTATGAAAGCGATGTGAGTACTTATAGATATCACGCACCAAACCAATATTTCTTCAACTTATTGTAACCGCTTCGAAAAGTATGCATCTACACTACTAGTGTTTATGCGACCTAAATTTCCAAAATCATCTTCTAGTGCATAACTATCAAATATTAGTAATCAGAGCTAGATTCTACCACTGATTATCTAGATTTTATCCGTGTTAACAAAACAGGTTTATAGCTTTATTAGACTCTATTTTAAGCTTGTCTAGCTAAAATGAAGATGGTATCATAAATAATATCAATTCAAAACTCGTTTATCTTGGCATATAAATACAACTGAAGTATCTATCTTTGATTTAAAAATAACTGTGTCTAATCAAATGTTTTATACACTTGAGAGCAATAAAATCGCACACCTTGACTTTTTTTTGTTAAGGCAGTTTTTTTTTCATGAACATCAATAAATATTTAAAAAAACACACACTAATTGAAAGACTACCTCATTACCTTTCTAATGATATAAAAATACAGTGTAAAAAATACCCATAAGAGGTTTTACGGCACAAAACCCAACAAACGGGTAAAATTAACCGATTTCGCTTAAGAAATAATGAAAATCAAACTCAAAATTCTTGATCAAATTGTTTATTAATAAGGTGTATTTCCTCCCCTAGCCTTAATTACAGCTATTAATTGGTTTTTCATGGACCGTATTAATTTTACCATGAAATCTTGTGGTATAGCGTTCCACTCCTCTTCAATGGCAAGTTGAAGCTCTCGGAGGCGCGTAGGAGCAAGGCTTCTTGCTCAAACTCTTCTTTTTAGCTCATCCCAGACATGCTCAATCGGATTGAGATAAGGACTACGAGCTGGCCACTCCATCGCGGTGATTCCAACGTCTTCCGTGTAGTCGCAAACTGTTCTAGCGACATGCGGTCTCGCGTTGTCGTACATTAGGAGAAAATCTTCTCCCATAAGCCACGCAAGCGGCCTCACATGTCCTTCGAGCACTTCTTCGACGTATCGTGTAGCCGTCAAACCTCTCGATCTCGGGCCGGTATTCGCTCCAGTGATGTTCCGATGTTGATGATGTTCCGACGCTCCAATGTCAGTTTTAGTGTCCAACATTATGCCACCCCAAAACATACATGATCCACTGCCAAAAGCCACACGTTCGCTTATGCAGCATTGTGAAAATCGCTCTGATGACCTTCTGTAGACCCTAGAGCGTCCATCATGACCATGTAATGTCATTCTGCACTCATCAGAGAACATAACAGACCGCCATTGGTCATACGTCCAATTTAAATGTTCCCTGGCAAATTGTAGTCGGGCTTGTCGGTGAGCTGTGGTCAATTTAGGACCATTTGCTGGGTGATGTGAAGTCAGTCCTGCTTCATCCAGTCTTCTTCTGACTGTCCACCGACTTATACTGACATTGCGAACTTCTCGAAGCTCTTGTCCCAGTTGAACCGCATTCAGTTGCCGATTTCTTAAAGACCTCGACACAAGAAAGCGGTCATCACGCTCTGATGTTCTTCATCGCCGGCCAGATCCTGGTCGCCGCATGTAGCCACTGGTCTCTTGAAACCTCTGGTACACACGACGAACAGAGTAGCGGCTCAAATTTAGTCGTCGAGCAACTTCACTTTGATTAAGGCCTGCTTCGAGCAAGGCAATAACTTGAGCGGCTTCTGCGGGCGTGGTATCCATATTTTTCCGTATGCTTTCAGTAGAGATGTTATCAAGTTGACCTTCGGTTTGCAACTGATTAGAATTCCAAAAAAACCGACCGTATATACCTGCGGGTAAGGGGTGCAAGTAGTGACAATGCTAACGGGTGAATTTGGGGAATTTGGTGTACGGCTGGTTTCTGTAAGTTACGTGAAGGTCAATGATTTTAATTTTGTGTTTTTTTTAAAGCTAAGCTTGTATTCTTTATTTTGCCTAATGATTTGTACCCAATATCTTTAGATTTAAGAAATAAAAACAGTTATAAACCAAATTACAAGAGGTGTGCGATTTTATTGCTCTCAAGTGTAGTTAGTTGTTTACACGATCCTAGAACACCAATAACCTTTTGTCTGTCTTTCCTCTCTGGAACGGCTGAACCGATTTTAATGGGAATTTCACTGGAAGATGATGCAACGTATAAGCCATTTTAATCCCGAAATTCCCACGGGATGGGATTACGTGGGAAGTTTCCCACGCAAACGAAGTCGCGAGCACAGCTAGTTTATAAATTTAGGTTAGGTAATATAATAACAACTGCAGCAAAAACACTACTTGCTACGCTTGAAAGTAAGTCAGTCCAAAACACAATGTTTGCAAATTCTTACTGGGTGAAGGTCAATGTGGAAATTATTTGTTTTAAATAAACGTATAAACACTCGACTTAAACTGTACATTGTCTAACGTATTTAAATAAGTTTCTCTTACCACTTTCCTTGTTATACGATTGTACGATTTGAATATTGTAATTAGTAGTGCATCGATTTCTAGCGTTCAAGTTCATTGGATAACGTTTTTATATCTAATTTGCTTTTTTAATGATGACTTCATAATGAACACATTTCAATTAATTTGAATTATAATACTGGCATAGTTAAGTACCTACATCGGTTTTTATATTTCATGTTATTTTTTTATCTATATTATAATTTCATTGTGAGTTTGTATCTTCAAAATTATATATGCCAGTAATTGAGTGTGCATGAATTTATAATGTATTAGCATCTGCCTTGTTAGCGTATTTCTAAGTGACATATTATTATGCTATATGAATCTAGCACTTTCTACCGATGAAATTATTTTCAAAATCGATTCATTAGATCCTAAAATAACTTCTTACAACTTTACCTCCTTAAGTATATAATATATCAATACATATAATAAAACAGTTAAAAGAGTGTGTCTGTACATTAAATATATTTACAAAAAAATATTGAGAGGGCTTAGAAACAGGAATAGAGCAAAATCAAAAAAAAATCTGTATGTATATCCGTTTGTACCCGCTAACCTCCGGAAATATTAGACGGATTTGATCGAAACTTTTTTGTTATATAGCTATTAGATTGAGGCTACATATAGGCTATAACTATTTATTTTGGAAACTGGAACATCTGAGTCAGAACTTTACACGCAAGCGAAGCCATAAGCAAAACCCAGTTAATAATAAACTTCCCTGTTGCAGTGTCTATGTGTGTGACATGAACGAGATAAATTAATTTTTGATAGACTTCGTATCCCTCTGAAAGCTTTTTCTGCTTCACCAGCTTTGTTTCAAATTGGCAATGAACGCATTTTTCTAGTCTATTCTCGACTATTTCATAACTAACCTATTCGTTACATTATAATTTTAAAACATTTGCTTTTACAATCAACAACAAAAACTAAACACAATTATCATTAAGGTGGCAAACAAAATGTTTTCGTGTATTTTTCCACGGTTTTACCATTTTTGTCTTTCTAGACGTAATTTAATTTATTTATGTCAAGCATCAAAGGCCCTATCAAAAATAATAACTCAAAGCGAATAATAAATCTATACCATTATTATAAAGAGGAAAGAATTTTTGTTTGTTAGTACCGAATAGGCTCTGAAACTTTAGACCGATTATATAAATTTTTTCATCAATGGAAAGCTACATAACGAAAAGAAACAATAATTTAACCCCAAGTAGCAATATTTTCTTTGTAAAATTAATTATTTGGCGTGCGCTGGGAAAATTATTGATGCTACGTAACAATTATATGTACTACATGATTAAAGTACTCATTATTACCTACAAAAAGTTAGCGAGAGAATGTATCTAACTATCATATAATAGGTTAAATTCGTATCGTAGAATTAATTGCTATTCAAATAAATAGTTTTATCATCAAGGGTATTTATGTAGCGACGAATCAGAAATTTAATTACGAAGTCATCATTTGTGTACAGGTTGTGCAGGGCTGGATAGTGATATTAGTACTTTAAATTGGCACAAAAAACCCTTTTCATGCGAGCGAAGTCGCAGGCTGCAGCTAGTTAAATATCTAAGTAATGTTTTGATAAATTACCTCAAGAAATATTAAAATGTTGGAATTTTTTTACAATGTTACGATCTCATTAATCGAATGGAAACAACAACAACTAAGGAGTGGAATTCCCTGCCGGAGTCTGTTTTCGCGTTTTCTGATAGTTTTAACCTGGGCGTCTATGGAACTCAAGAGTGAATAGGTTCTAGATAAGTGTCTTTAACCCACTTGTTACTAGCGTCCTTTTAAAAGGTCCGCTCATAAACAAAAAAACTTTTTTGCAAAAAAATAAAACCGACTTCCATATCAAAACACTACAAAGCCAAAAATAATTTTAATTTCGGTAGTCGGTGTTATTGGTTTTGTATTTTCTTTTTTTTTCACACCGCCTTCCGAAATTAAAATTATTTTTGGCTTTGTAGTGTTTTGATATGGAAGTCGGTTTTATTTTTTTGCAAAAAAGTTTTTATTTACGCGCTTTTTAGTGGGTCAATTTGTAATTAATCTAGTTATAAAAGCCAAAATGTCAACTACAAAAAACTAAAAACGCGCGAACAAAAAACACAATATAGAGTAACCGAAAAGATCATCAATGTAAATATTTTTTTTAGACTTTTGTTGATTTTTCAGAAACGGCTTGTTCGATGTCGATTAAATTTTCATGGGACCATTTGGAAAGTATACCCTTTCCAACAAAAAAAGAATTTTTCAAATCGGTTGGCGAGCGACGGAGCTATGCCCGAACAAACATAAAAAAAAAAAAAAAAAAAAAAAAAAACAAACAAACATCCGAATTGAGAACCTCCTCCTTTTTCAGAAGTCGGTTAAAAATCGTGTGATTTATGTGGTTAGTATAAACAATTTTTGTTGATGCAATTTCAAAGCTGAGATATGTTGCAGTATAATACAAGTATTGTCAGTGAAATATCATTATATTATAAATAAGTTTTTTAGCACTTATTTTACGTAAAAATTACCCTAAGTAACATTAGGTGAATTATTTTATTATTATTACATTTTCAAACTATTTGACAGTGTATAATCAAAGCTCAAACCGTCTTTTAAGTGATAACAAAAACAAAATTAACTATTTTATAATATTTCTTACTTTATTTGGCGATTTTATGTGGTGTTCTTTATAAAGCCCAGTAGTAATATCGACTGCTACTTCTTATAAATTTTATATTTATATTATTAGAAAAATATTTGGAAAATCATGAGAATCTCAACTCCATGAAATCATCGAATACTTTGAACTTGATTATGAAGCACTTTTCCCTGATAGTATCACATTTTACCACCTGAAAACTGTAATGCTGATGTCACTGACAAGGATTCCGGGACGAAAATCAAGTACAAAAGTCAAAAATTATACCTGGCAGTCAACTAAGGACATTAGTTACGACGGCAAACACTACCCAACGAGCACATTAGTGGAAATAGCAGCCTATTTTGTTACTTTGGGTTGTAAAATAGCGGTTTAAGGGTTCAAAAAGCAGTTCAAAGTTGCATATCTGCATCCGTAAACGTCTATAGCTATAAAAGATACTTAAGGTGCTATAAGCTGAATCAAATACTACCCTAGCCTTCACAGTAGTTCACGGTAGAACTCATTTACCACTCACACCTTTATATGAGAGTTACGAAGGTCATTCTGCCACTCACAGCTGCACAGTGGTTTCCATTGTAACTTTTATAGGTTATAGTTATAGTAACCACTATTATTATACTATATAAAGCTAAATTACCACTCACTGACTCACTGACAGAATTGTTCTCCCAGATGGTGGATGGGGAGGTGGGTATATTTTGACAGATTCGTAAACAAGTAAATCTCAAACCTACGGGAAAAGTGCCAAACCCCCGCTTTTCCCCCCCCTTCTCCCCCCCCCCTATCGTATCTCGGAAACTACGAGACCCGTATTTTTTCTTTTTACGGATTCGTATAGAGGAGGCTCGTTAAAGTAAAAACCATTTTTCAAAGTCCCCCCTCCCCGCCCCCCTTCTCCCCCCCTTTAGGCGGATCTCGGAATCTAAGAGACTTGGAACATTTTTTTTTTCAGATTCATTTAGAGGGGCAATGCTTAAGTCGAAATACTTGTGCAACCCCCCCCCATCACCCCCCCCCCTCTTTTTTTTTTTATTTTTTTTTCACAAGCTCGCGAGGTGCTTGCACCTCGCGCAACACGCAAATACTTGATTTAGAGGGGCAATGCTTTAGCTTTTTTCACAAGCACGCGAGGTGCTTGCACCTCGCGCAACACGCAAATACTAGTACTACTATAAGCTTCATTATAGAAATAATAGAAACTCTTATGCATACTATAGTTACAAAAAAATCATCAGTGTAACTAAGGCCTTTAGTAGCAATATTCATTCCTTGCAGGCTCAATCCATTCGCCATTTTACAGCCGCTTTTGTAACTATTTATATTCGTTTAGCATCCATTTTTATTAAATGTTTTATACATTTAATAAAAGTGGATGCTAAACGAATAAGTACGTAACTAGATCTTATAACCTCAAAAACAGGAAAATAGGAGCTTTTTGTGGCTGTGAGTTGCACTAGGGTAACAAAAATCACTGGAAGCGTTAGAAGGGTGAAAATTAGCGCTATGATTCTCAAAAGGGAGTTATTAGGACTAAAACTGCAGGTTATGACTACATTACAATGACGCCATGATGTTTTAAGAAAACTTATAATTCACTTGCAAAATTGAGTTGATATACATTGGTTTTTCAGTTAAATGTGCATTAAATGTAGCGGTAAACAATCGGCCACTTGCGAATAGTAAGTTATCGACACGTAAAAATACGGAAATAAAATTTATTCTGTATAACAAATAAAAAATATCACATATCTTTTGTTAATTTTTTAAATATCATAAAAGCGCGTTAAAATTACTCGAAAATCTATACTAATATTATAAAGCTGAAAAGTTTGTTTGTTTGTTTGCTTGAACGCGCTAATCTTCGAAAGTACAGGGTGGATTTGGATGAAATTTGGTATGGAAGTAGCTTGAAGCTTGAGGAAGGTTATAGGCTACTTTTTACGCGACTGCAAAAAAGGAGGGTTATGTTTTTACCGTGATAAAATCCACGGGAGCGAAGCCCCGCGTGAGTACTAGTACTATAATCTTCTATATTATAAAGCGGAAAAGTTTGTTAGTTTGTTTGTTTGTTTGCTTGAACGCGCTAATCATAGAATCCACGGGAGCGAAGCCCCGCGTGAGTACTAGTTATCTTATATATCTACAGTAAACTGGACAGCGTTTTAAGTATCATTATATATCTTGCTAATACAGAATACAAACTTTTACTTCTTTTTGTTTTATTTTCATGATGGCGACGAAAACACTTTACCAAAATATTACAAATAATGTCAACTGAAGATATACAATAAAGAACTATAATCAATTCATTCGTTCAAAGTAGTTCAAAATCATTCAAAAGTAGCGCTACGAGAGCTTTAGTATAGCGTTAATAAATCGTTATAGCTATTAAGGAACCTTTATGCAAATGTTGTGCAGGTTAAATGGAACTTTAGGTTGCATAAAATGGCGCCCAAATAGCGCTAAAGCGGCTGCTTTAAGTCTGTAGTAGACGCTCTAGCGCTTACGTCTATTACCATAAGTAATAATCGGATACGCTCCAAAGCCCTAATGCAGCCCATTTGTGCTAGTTGGGTAGTTACGACTTTTTGTCATTAGATGATAGCGCCAGTGATGATCAAATGATGCCTGCTGAAGTTGCCAAACGAAGACGTATTAGTAATAACTCGTCTTTACCTTCAACTTCAAAAATTGTGGTCATACCAAAAACTTCAACTGGACCACACGAGATATACGCCCTACGTTGGTCTGTGGAAGAATATGCATCAAGTGGGAAGAACAAAGTGCACTATATTATTTTGAACAATTGTTTGACGATAGCATAATAGATTTGCTTGCAGAACATACAAACAAGTACATAAACCAAAGAAATAAAATAGAACATCTGATGAAATAAAGTGTTTCATAGGAATTCTTTTATTCAGTGGTTATGTTGCAGATGCAGCAGATTATGGAATGCCCTTATAAGTTTACAGAATATGTCCACTACCAACAAACAAAAAATTCAAGAAAACGGATCGTGATTCCCATAAGTGAAAATCCACAAGAGCTGAAGAAATTATTGTGTGTAAATGGAACGATAATAGTGTACCCGTCATGTAAATAAAATAAGACACTTTTTACAACAACAAAAGAAGTTTGCACATTCTTATAAGGTGACCAACTAGCCACCATAAAAAGTTGTAATGAAAATATGGGAGGTGTAGATAGATCAGATCAAAATATTGATCTTTATCGCACATCGATAAGAGCGAAAAATTGTATTTCCCATTGATTTGTCACTGTTTGGATATGGCAGTCCAAAATGCTTGGCAACTATTTCATAGCGATGAGGGAGAACTTGATCATTTACAATTCCGGAAGAATACTGCAACTTCACTTCTTAAAACAGCTGAGGTGTGTTATTTGCCATAAAAAAAAAACGAATTAGTCTCTTAAATCCAAAGGATTGTTTTGAATTATACCACACTAAATAACCTTTTTTAGTAAGGTTTTCTTTTTACTTTATTTTATGCATAAATAAACGCCAATAGAGGTACTTCGTTATTTTTTTTATGTACACTACATTAGTAGCATATATTACTAGCGTCCTTTTAAAAGGACACCATTTTCCTGATTGTCCAATAGCCGAATATTTTTTTTTTGTATTTTTCTTTAATATATTATCATGTAAGGATAAACATATCTGAATTTCGTTACAATCTGACACAAAAAGTACATTCAGTAACAAGTGGGTTAAGTAATATTCGACTACATCATCGCTTACCACCAGGTGATAGTCATCAAAACCGTCAAAATTATTATTAATTGCCTTCCAACAGGTAAGACTTCAAAGCGTTTTAATAGAAAAACCACGTTAACGAAGCTGACCTACCTACATACATCAAAAGCTTTTGTTAACATTAATTTAATAAGAAAATACAAACAATAAAAATCTAGTACATAAAAGAAATAAACAGTTGTTCACACATGACGTATGTTAAAACAATTAACATAATACAAGAAACGATTAACAAATGCATCGTAATTATTATATTAGCGTATTAAACTGACTATTTGCTAGTAAGAACAGTTAATAATGTCTTTAATCTTAAGTAATCATAAGTCTTAGGATATACCGGTTTTATATTTTCATTCACCATTAGTAATGTGGCTGCCTTGAATCGAACCCACAACCTATAAGTCGTGCCTGAAACCTAAAGACCACCACACAAACGAACTTTACTCTCAATATTAATAAGTTTTAGTGTACAACAATAAAGAGTTAACTAAGAATCGTATATTTCATATTTACTTATTTTTGTTACCAGAATATACATACTTTAAGTACATTAAATTTGATCTCAGTGACACAAATTTGATCATTAAAGTAATGATGGAGATTGGTGCTAAAACTAGACGGCTTACTAAAAGATGCCGCCGAGCTGACGATGTCACCGTTTTAGGAGTAATGGTGGTGATGTAAAATAAAACCCAATGACCGTCGTAAGGCATAAGGACCTAGTGGTTTAGTAACCACCACAGTTCACTATAAAGCATAAAAGGAACAAAATTATGGCGACAAACCGACGCCGCTTTAGTTTCCTTAACTTCCCTTGCAAGTTTAAAGCAGACAAAAGATTCAGTGAATGGGACTGAAGTAGAAACTTTGAAACCGTTTGGACAACTCGATTGGTTTTGGGAGTTGGACATCCAAGTTTCATTCACAACAATTCAATTACAATTACAAAGACAATTATGAAGATACCATTCAAGTTACGACACCCTTCAACTTAAATCTTAAAACGATTAGTTCTATGTTGTTGAAAACTTAGATGAAATCGACATATTTCCCAAAAATTAAAAACAAATGACAAAAAAACAGACTTACTATTTGTTGCCCGTGAATTTGTTCGCATGATTTTTTCCCCTAGCCCCTAGTGAAAGACTTTCAAAAAAGTACTCATTGTTCGACCTAACTAAACCCATGCCAAATTTCATCAAGTCTGTTCCTCGGTTTAGCCATGAAATCGTAACCGACAGAAGTTCCGCCTTAAAGTACATTAGTATGGGTTACTTCTAATAAATTTAAATATAGACTTCTATATGAGAAGTTGAAAAATGTGTCTTAATAATAATGATCTACTTTATTTCTTATTAAATACTAGCTTCTGCCCGCGACTTCGTTCGCGTGGGAAGGGTTTCCCGCTTAAATCCTGATCCCGTAGGAATTTCGAGATAAAAACTATCCTATGTCCTTCCCAGGGTCCTAAAATATTCCCGTGCCAAATTTCATCTAAATCGGTTCAGTGGTTTAGGCGTGAAAAGGTAACAGACAGACTGACAGACAGACAGTTACTTTCGCATTTATAATATTAGTATAGAAGTATGAATATACCAAGTTTTCATATTAAGTCTCTCAAACAATTAAGGCTCCCTAACAAATTGAAATGATCAAAAGATTACAAATTGCTCTTTAATCAGACGCCAGACAGACAGCCAAATATTCGTAAAATGAACTAAAAGAGTTTCTCAGCATTTATAAAAACACTTGTAGCTCGAAAGGCGCTGAGTTAAATGAAGAGGTAGAAATACACGACAATGGCGCGAAGAGCAAAAACTTCTCAGAATTTCAGAAAGTCGTGGTTGGATAATTCGTAAACATCGGCGAAGACGACCATTAACGTTAAAAGCTTTATTGATTTGGCGAACGAACTGAGTCTAAGAGAAATATAGCAATACGTGGGTAAGTTGGACGACCAAATTGTATTCGGAGCAGCGAATTTACCGACCACTCAGCCAATTCTTCTTCGATAAATTACGTACTCTATATGTATGCAATGTAATTTTTGTGTTCTTTAAATAAACATATTTTACGAAAATAATCGAGGTAAATAAGGCAGAATAATAATCATATTATTATACTGCATTATTATAAATACTAATTTAACCACGGAAATGAGTAAAAAAATAGCGAGTACGTCTGAGCTAGGCTGAGCCTGTATCTCAAGACGCAGTGAATAAAAATGAAAAATGTTCGAAATGACGGGCTAGTATCACTATAATTGAGTTTTAAGTTTAGTACAATAAATTATGATGTTTAAATATCGGTAACTCGAAACAAAAAAAAATATATTCCGTTTTAAGTTCTAATGATACTGATAGTGACCATGTTAGCTTAAAAACTTTGTATAGTGTGCCTAGTTTTGAATGCGTTTGTGAGTATAATTATCTTAAACTTTAGGAAGCTCTCCTGTATTATCAATATCATCAATGTTAGTAAAATATTAGTGGTCTTGTTCAGAATTATTGTTTAGTAAGTGTAATTCAGTGATATAGATATAGTATTAAGTTTATTGTATGGATAGGGACCGGTGAAGCAGAAGAACCTATACGAAATAAAAGTTTGAATGAAAAATAGCATACACATTATGAAAATTGTAAGCGTAATGACAAGGGGATGGAGATTTGGCGTATCCTAAGACAAACCTTAATACATATTAATGAAATGAATACTTAAATAACCAAACTATCAACTTTATTGGTCAATACTATTTTATTACCAATATGATCATTACATAGTAGATCACCTGAAAGACCAATCCTAACAATACCATCATCTTCGTCCATTCCACTATCAGTTCGCTTACGTTATTAGGTAAAACGCTGGACGGTGGCTTTCTGCCAGCATTAGTAATGCTCTTACATAAACAAAATTACTTTAATTCTGGACCATATTCCTTTGTAATAGAGGCTACAACATTGTTTGCTTAACATTTCATAAGCAATTATCTTTGGTTTTCCAAGCCGGTAGGGCAAACATAGCCAGTTCACCGACCCCGGTAAACGCGAAAGTGAAATCCGTCACTTGTTGCTACGATACGAATTGGACGGAAACGTGTTATGGGTTAGAATAAGTGGTTCTACATGAAATAAGGTCGGAATTTGTATGCCAGTATTGCTTGTGGGACCTAATTTAGAATTTGATTAGCTATGCCAATAGGAATTTAGATTGGAATCTGATTAGGATTGCGGTCCCCTGTCATAGGCTTCATTGTTTAACAGGCAGGGCGAGAAGTCACGCATATCAAAATCCAAAAGCAGACACTATATTATAATAAGCAAATATAGTAGATTCCGATTATAATGATCTCGAAGGGAAGTGACAATATCGTCGTAATATTATTTGCCAGACTTAATTTCCGTACATCATATTTTTAAGGCAACCACTGAAAATCAGCGCCGTGCTATGAGCACGCCCATGGCATAGCATTATGCTGAGTGGGAGCCTTGTTGCCACGGCTGCGACATGCATTTGCTTCGTTTTTTGTTGTTTCCTTTTTTTCTTAAATTGTTAATATATCAATCTTTGTCTTTACCTACTAACATAATTATAAGATCCAATCTACTAACTCTATTCTAAGTTTTTAATATTGTTAGCATGTCGTTTGTCTGTTGGCAATAACTACTTTTTATTTCTTTCTTCTTTCATAAACACAAATAAGCATTCGGTTTTTAGATGTTTAGAGAGATATATAACAAATTTGCATTGCATTAATATCAGTAATAATCTAGAAAAATACGAAATAAATCAAAATAAAAACTAGTTACACGCCACGACACACCAAATGTCATCATTGCAGACAGCCACGAAAACGAGTCAAACTGTAATACAGCAGCTAGACTCGAAGCTAATTTCTAAAAAACAGTCATTGTAACCGAACTTTTTATAGACAATTTTATAATATAAAATCTCAACTTCGTATTGCAATTGCATCATAATAAGCGGTGTCACAATACAAGAATTTCGCTGTACCAACCGGTGTCCCCCAAGGAAACACACTAAGTCCACTTCTATTTAGTAAAACTAAAACTCTTTTTCCGCAAAACAATGATTACCTGAAACAAAAAAAATCTAAATGAGTGTCAGACGTCATAACATTTACAAACACGATGATGTTATAATACGATAAGATGTTTAAGACCTGACATAACTTGATGAGCAACATAAACAAAGAAAGACATTGAACTGAATTTAACTAGTCGCCGGAGATTAAAAATACTTTCACGAAGAAAGAAAAATACGGAATATTAATGTCACACCATTAAGCATTGTTACAAGATCCTTCTGTTTTAGGCCGTCATCGTCTCATATTTTTGTCTATGTCATGTAAAGCACTATTAGATTTGCGGGTGGGTGTATAGACCTTTGGGAAACATACTACACGTACCTAATTCATTGCAAATTTTGTACAAATAAAGCTGCCAATCCTTATCATTTCTTTATATATTTACTACTAATGACCCAGCCCGGCTTCACACGATCCCAATGTGCTAATTCCTACGAAATTTTAATAAAGTGTCTATTATATTAACACTAAAACCATTTCATGAATCACTCTATCTATAGGTGAAGACACATCCCTAGAAAATTTGAGTTTTAAATACCTTTGACCAAACATAAATATCATAAACTTCATTAAAATAATTAGAACTCAAAAGTAATGACCGCCGCCCACATCGATTACCGTGTAGCCAACCACAAATATGCAAATCGTGGACTTTAAACCCACGCTGTAGCTTAAAGGGCTAAAGCGTCAAAGTAATGATACAAAATGCTCTGAATTCCAAGAATTGTGAACATTAGCAGTCTTCAAACAATGAGGGCGACATATGTGCGAATGCTGCCAGCACGCTATAATTCGCACAGCGATAATTATTTCATATCAAAACATAATTAAGCACAGCTGGATAACGCTACTTATGGGACAAGCGATCAAGCAGATGCGATCTAAATACAGTTGCAGAATCGTCAGACGATGTATATTCATAGATTAAGATTTGATCTCTTGGCTGCTCCAGATGATTTGTTAGAGATAAAATAAATTGTGGAGATACCATCATGTTTCAAATAGTAAGCAAGCTACAAATTGAGGTACTATTATAATGTCATTATACCCATAACGAGTCAATCTACACCTTCGCGCTTGTTGCCGTTGAGGAGTTCCATTGTGTGCTTTTGCGCTCCAACTCTAGTCCAAATTGTAGTTAAATATCTATATTCTAAGCTTTGGTTATGTCATAACAATGTCTCAATCACTTTACATCTGTTATTAGAAAAACAATGGTATCATCGAAGTTCCATAATTTTCTTTCTTAAGGTCTGATTCCGAACTCGGCAACAAGCAGCAGTGCTGTTGCCGCAGTGCTACCGCTAAGGTGCTGCCCAGCAGTGCTGCCTGCCGCGCTGATTCTGAGCAAGTCAGTGGCAGTGTCGCTCTTTTCGTGGTGATGCGTTGTTGTGTATTCGCTAGTTTATTTTGAGTTGACAAGATGTCAATTGATGACCAACTTTTATTTATACTGTTGGAAGAGGCAGAAGATGACGATGATTTGTTGTTGCTTTATGCCAATAGTAAAAGAAAAGCAACAGATTCGTTTTATAAAAGCAGACAACGGAAAGGATGTTAAAAGACGCTGATTAAAAACCATTTGATAAGTGATGAAGAAAAATTCAGAGAGTACTGTCGTTTAAATAAAAAACAGTTCAGTTTTATTCATTAGTATGACTGCTATCGTAAAGGGCTGGATATAAAGTCACAAAGTTAATTAACTGTTCCTCTTCTAAATCAGAGAAATTCATCCTTTTGTTGTCAATTCACATGTCAACATTCACGTAGGTACTCTTGCTGCAGCGGCAGACGCGTAACTATTGGTCTGTCGCGGCGGCAGGGTGACACTGACGCGCAGCAGTGCTGCCGCTACATTGCTGCCGCGACATTGCCGCCTAGTTCGGAATGTAATCTCATATAAGCTTATAGAGATTGTATGGGGACCAGTAGTGTCGCGGCAGCACGGCTGCGGCAGCACTGCTGCGTGCAGCGTGGTACGGAATCATACCTTTATATATCAAAAATAATAGCTGTCTATTACCCTCACTAACACTAAAGAACGGACCTATTTCATCAATTCTTTTTTTGTATTATGTGTGAAGGTCAGAAAAATATCGCCTTTCGGATCAGCGATGAGATGTAAAAAAGGAAAATAAATTAATAACTTTGATAATCGGTCAAAATTGACGCAGACATATACAAATATATAAAGTCAAACATAAAACCGCCCTCTTCATGAGAAGTCGGTTAAGACTAGTGACTACGCTTATACTTATTGGCCCACATAGAGTGCTTTACCAATCAACAGTGGAGTAATTTTGGAAATCCGAAATCGCTTCACTTGTACAGAATACTCGACATACTAATCTTGTTTACTTGACAAAATCCGTTACATTTAAAATGAAGCATCTGCAGATCAACAAATAGCTATCAAAATAGAAGGGGTCACAACATGAGTTCAAGATATCTTAATCGCAAATAGGGCGCAACGATACTTTAGTATAACCGACTTTAGTATATCGAAAAAACTATGACAAAAACGTAAAATTCTTTCGTAGGTTTTCGAAGAAAGGTATCACAAAAATCTGGATGGATTGCTGGCAGTAACGAGATACCGCGACCCCAAAAGTAAGAACAACTGAAGGAACAGGATAAAGTTTTTAGTCAGTAGTCTGACTCAATAGCACTCCCTTCCACTCTGCCCAGAGCGAGAGGTGTCATTTGACGATTTTCCCCGGAAAAAAGCACAACATACTAATCTGCTACGCTTACAATGGGGGTAAACGTATAGTGTTTTTTTTTAACCAATTTAATGAAATAATTGCTTCAATCTTTATTTGATTATGAATGTAAGGTAATAAAAGGTACTTGCAAAATTCTAAGTTATTGTGAGCACTAATCCGGAGTATCATTGGCTCCTGAAGCACAGACTCTTGGTCTAGTTTAGTAGGGAGCAGACATTTTGTTTGAAATTAAGTATTTATGTTATGGATCTAAATGTATAATAAATCAATTATTTTTATTGATTAGCGAAATAAACACCATTCATTCATGATTTACAAACATCTAAGATATCTTACATTTTGGCAGACGGATCTACTGTCAGATGATTTTGTTAGAAGATAATGTTTCAAAGCGGCCGTCGCTTCTACATAATTTATAACGTTGGTCTTTGAAGCGATGCAGTCACAACACAACACCACATGGCGTTTCCATTAATGGCTCTTGTTTAATATGAAAACAAATATTTTGCGTCGTGAATACGAACCGACCAATCTCCAAACACGTGTACCAGTTCAGTGCAAGCGGAATATTTACGACACTTGATCTATATTGTTTATATTCTGTGCAATGTTTGCAATGAATTTTTCGGTACAATAGCTTTTATACCCCCGGAATTTTGTTGGCCAAATAACCCGCGGCGAATGGTTGGACGAAACAAATACGATCATAAGTAGCATACGTATTTATTTTACCCGAAATGGAAAACATAAAATCACGCAACAAAAAGAATTTATTATATCACAAACAGAGTCATATTACCCCTAAAGCCGGGTCCGCTGCGACGTGTTTTCGTGTTTGCAAACAGTATAACATTGTTTGCTAACAGAATATAGGCGTGGCCTAACAGTTTTGTTAGCAAAAACACAATAACATGTTTGCCGAGACGAATGGATAACATCCCCCGCGTTCGCCTGCGGGGAGGGGGAATGTGACGCATTTTGTGTTCGCGCTCACTATCCCTATTTTTTAATCTCAGAGACAGAATTGCCACACCTAATCTCATGTCAGGAGGAATCACATCGTTCCTCCACGTTGTTTTCTTCTCTATATCTGGTAAAATTAATGATAACAGCTCTTGATAATCACTTTCTGAACATCTAAAACTAAACAAAAACATTACAACAATAGGCGCAATGGACGGGCCGTTGTACTAACATGTTTTGATATCATATTTTGTTAGAAAATTGGCGCAGCGGACCCGGCTTAACAAAAAGGTCCTTTATACATGCAAAATAACTGTGTTTTCTCAAGTGATTATAGTTATTTACACGATACTAAAACACAAACAAATTTAATTTTCTTCCGTCTTTTTGTTTGTCCGGGTTAATTTTCATGAGGCTTTCACTGAAAGATAGAGGAGGTTATATAATAATTATTATTATTATTATTTTATCGCAGATTAACACAGGAAGAACCTCTCAGGCAAATGAAGTCAATGGCACAGCTAGTGAAACATAAAATTCCAGACAAAAATTATTTGTTATATCTCAAACAGAGTCCTATTATCCCTAACCTAGTACTCACGCGGGGCTTCACTCCCGTGGATTCTATCACGGTAAAAACATAACTCTCCTTTTTTGCAGTCGCGTAAAAAGTAGCCTATAACCTTCCTCAAGCTTCAAGCTACTTCCATACCAAATTTCATCCAAATCCACCCAGTACTTTCGAAGATTAGCGCGTTCAAGCAAACAAACAAACAAACTTTTCCGCTTTATAATATTAGTATAGATCAAAAAGGTCCTGATTCTACAATAACGCTCACCCTACTTACAGATAGACTAGGTCAGATTGCAGAGGGCACGCCGTCGCTTTCTGATAAGGCCCCAACTGCGGGGGATACTGAATACCAGATAGCAGAAATGTGTCTGATGCGAGACCTACAAGCGTCGGCGAATATAAATGGATGCTCTGTAGCAACACGATAAAGCTAACTCTAATCCACATAAATGCGACTATTGCTGTATAAAGTGAAATTGTTATAGTAGACGTTTTTATTATTTGACTTCAGTAGTAGGTAAGTCTTATGCGTACGAGTCTTATAAATTCAGATAAGAAAATAAAATAAGATGTATTTTAAACGCTATCCATCACAGTCTTTCAATTTCATTGAATATTCTTTGAAGCTTTATTACGTTGTTTGCTGTCCAGCGGGGGTGGTTTAACCCGCGTAAATCCCGATCCCGTGAGAATTAAGGGACCAAAGTAACCTATATGTTGCCTTATAATCTTCTATAAAAGTCCTATTCAAATCGAATCAGGCGTTCCAGAGATTCATCTCAGACAAGCAGAAAGACAAAAGAGGAACAACTTTGTTTGTGTTTTAGTATCGTATAAAAAACTATAAGCACTTGAGAAAACATATTTATTTTAGATAACAGAGAGACACTTCAATTTTATTTATATGTATGTATAGTAAAGTCAAGATAATATATTGATACAACAGAAAAATAATACACATTACTTATTGCACAGCTATAAATATTCCCGATGGCTTAATGCAACAAACTGCACTATTAAAAACCATTTGGCAAAATAAACAGCGAGAGAAAATACGAGGTTTTCCGTCCCGCGCTACTGAAGATAACGGCCAGTTTCAAACGATAGGTCACGTTCGTATTCTATTATTGTATTTTTGTTATTCTGTAGATAGTATAAATAGCCACGCCTCCGTGGTCGAGTGGTTTAGTTGTTTCCAGTTTGGCTAAGTCATTGCAGGCCTGAATCTCCTGATTGTTTGATAAAAAGATGGTTCCGTGCTTCGGAAGGCACGTATAAGCCGGTGGTCCCGGTCGCCAAATAGCGGTCGTCAAAATAGACCACGTCAGGGGCCCTTGAGACGGTCTAGAAACTCTGACACTAGGGTGTATGGGGTTGCCGGGGTTTGCGGGAAAGTTCTACCGAGTTACCGCGGCCCCGGAAATTTAGGACAGCCGAAGGAACAGGATGAGTTTTTAGTCAGTAGAAATGTGACACACCCTTCCGCTTGACCCAGTGCGGGAAGAAGTCATTCGATGATTTGAGATTTGATAGATGGTGTACACGATAAGAAGAAGAAGAATACCCACTTTCAAAGAAGGCAACATAATCACTGTTGTAATCGTTGAGTTCCGTATAATTCAAGTTGATCTACACGATAC
Source organism: Tholera decimalis (assembly GCA_943138885.2). Taxonomy (NCBI): domain Eukaryota; kingdom Metazoa; phylum Arthropoda; class Insecta; order Lepidoptera; family Noctuidae; genus Tholera; species Tholera decimalis. The sequence continues at coordinate 33,171,802 of OW964565.2, forward strand.
CTGACCAATGCTTGCACTACAAGTCAACCATAGGTGACTAAGAACTAAGTAGAAGATAATATACTTCAGGTAAATAAATGGATATAATTGTATAAATAAAATAAACTTACATACATATTTGTCATAACACATACTAATGTGTAAATCATATATTTAAAAAATATAAAGAGAGGGAGCGCAGGGCGTTGGCTGTTCGCGGGAACATGTTGGCTCGCAGATTTTATCGTTGTAGCGAGGAGGTCAAAATAACCTTATTTAAAGCGTACTGTCAAGGCCTGTACACGGGAAGTCTGTGGTTCAACTGTTCACGGGGGGCGCTAAATGCCCTGCGCGTCCAATACAACAATGTTTTCAGGATGATGTTGAAACTCCCTCGTTTCTGTAGTGCCTCGGGGATGTTTGCCCGATTACGTACAGATGGTTTCCATGCTATCATCAGGAAAAAGGTGGCATCGCTGGTGACGAGGATGCGGGGGAGTGGCAATAGCATCCTGAAAGCCTTGGCTGAGGACCCGAGAGCTCCTGTGCTGAGGCATCTCATGCGGAATCATTGTCCGCATGAAATGCCTCGTAAGTACATGACTCAATAATGTTTATTTTGTATTTGTATTTGTATGTGTTACTAACCCTAGTGTATAAGTTGTAGTATTTAAGGTGTGTACTAACAAAAATGGTTCCTATGTTGTTCCAAATTAAAACAATAATAATAATAATAATTTATGAGACAACTCTCCTGCTGTCTATTTGTTCAGAAAATAATTCCTCAACTTTCGCTTAAATGCATACTGACTGACCTCCCACGATTCATCATTTATTTACTTACTGTATTTTTTCAATCGTGGAATGTAACACTGCTTATATCAGAATCCAGACATCTAGTAGGAGTGTGTATTTCAAGCTGACATACAGACAAACACCATGTCTAATACAAGCAACGTCGTTTAGACAGAGATCATTATGTCAGTCAAATGGATTAGTTTGTTAGTGTGGTTGTAACAGAGGTACTTTTCTGGAAATGAATCATGCTACAGTTTGCTTGAAGATTGCCAGGATACTGAATCATTCTTGACAAGGGGACTACGTTTTTGCAGTTTTCAAGGGATTCATACATAACTTCTTTTTCATTATGATTTCATTATGAGCCATATTATGTAACAATGTAAATTAATAGAATATAATCAGGCGTTACCTTGCGGAAATCTATATGATCAGTCTTGCATGCAGCACCGCCCCCTCCTGCCCGCAAAATATGCACATGCATAAAAAACCTACCACATGCAAACATACCACACTCGACACGTGATTCGATCATCAGGACATGCTGACTCGTCGACTGCATGCATTTGCGGCACAGCAGTCGACGAATCAACAAGACTGATAAGTTTTAGCGGGATTAAAACTATTTATTTTTCTGAAGTATTACAATGGAAATTGTTTAAGGGTTTGATTTATTAAATCTCGATCGCATGCATACTCATTGTAAAGACAGTGTTGCTCAGCGTAATAGTTTAAGTTTATTAGCAAAGGAAGGAACAAGGATCAGGGTGCGTTTTTAGCCCGTAGATTTTTTTCTACAGGCTAAAAACTCACCATGATCTACTCCCTTCCACTCAGAGCCGGAGAAGTCATTTGATGATTTTCCCCTGAACAAAACAAAAGAAAAATGCGATAACAAAAAGCTGCCAGCACAAAGGAAGCTGCCGACAAACCGTTTATAAATATGGCAGCAAAAAAAATACATAGTTCCGAGAATACAATCATCCGCATTCCCATCAGTTCTTATAACATTATAACATACAAGATTGCAATATCACGAAGTCTGAATACATCTCAGACCATTTCCATTAAAGTCTAGATCGTATCTCCATATCGAAGCGGCTCAGCTCTCAAAGCAATCTGATCGAACTAGTCCACTTTACCGTCATCTTACACCATTCAACATAGGTTTCCCGGGCTGTGAGATTATCCTATACATAACATAACTAAGTGAACACGAACTTTATTCTGAATTGCTATGTATAAATCAATCGCTTCAAATTGCGAGGCAGTATAAGTTCGCGGTTAATAATCTATCTTCGTCTACATAACTAAAAATCAACTAGTAATTCATACAAAACTTTAATAAATTATACTCTAAAACCTTACTCACGAATCACTCATATTATTATCATTGGTGAAAACCGCACGAAAATCTATTCAGTAGTTTTTGAGTATATCGCTACCGTACAGACGGACCAATCGCGGCGGCAGACTTCATTTTATCTATACAAATATTATAAAGAGGTAAAATTTCTTTGTAAGTTTGTATCTCCGTAAAATATATTTTTTTCTGTACTACGCTCATTAGCAACCTTACTGAAGTTTCTCATGTAAGTGAATATACCCTTGTAATTCTTATGAGAAACTAGCTTGTGCAAGCGGCTTCACCCGCGTGGGGAAGTTTTTCCCGTGTAAATCCCGATCCCGTGGGAATTTCGCAAAATCCTTTCTTAGCAGATGCCTACGTCATAACATCTACCTGCATGCCAAATTTCAGCCCGATCCGTCTAGTGGTTTGGGCTGTGCGTTGATAGATCACTATGTCAGTCAGTCAGTCACCTTTGAGTTCCATCAAACATCTTTAACCGTATAATAAAATAGGATTATTATTTTAAATAAATGTTTATTAGTGCTATAGGCTATAATTTTTTTTTAAATCCACGATGGCGAAGTCACAGGCGAAGTGTTAGTAATACATTTGTAAGGAGGTTTGTATATTTTCTCCTGTTCTCTTTATGCATTCTTTAACTATCGATCAGATTGTGATGAACTTCTGACGAGACGCGAGAAGATTTCTGCATATAAAAAAAACAGTAATAAACAGGGAAATTGAATTGCCACATACACACATTTTGATTTGGTTGCTTGAAAACACCAAACACTATTACTTTACGGTGGCATTGCAATGCATGCAGATGCTACTAATATAATAATTTACGCAATTAATTAAAGAATACCACCAAATCACTGCACAGAGGTAAACCTAGTTTTCGTGATAGCGTTAATAGGTACAATCAGAGGCACGCATTGTGCAACAGTATCAAACAAATCTCGTTACTGGTAGGCTGGTGGTCACGCAACATACCACGCACAATATACATACATACAATATGTGCTCACGTGCCGCTGAATCGCTAATTGAATAAACTAAACTAATCCTAGCATAAATTGCCATGCGTCACAACGCCGCGAACAATAAAAATTGCACGCATTTTACTAACAACAATGTTACTGCGTACTTTTTAATGGAACTGCCGCGTTTATTAATTAGAGTAATTAAAATTACAAGCTTGTTATGCTCGTCACGTCGGAAAAGTAAATTGATGGAATGTCATTTTCGCGCCGAGGAGTGGTAGGGACGCTGAGATAAAGAAACATGCAAGCTCATAAAAATAATTATATCATGACACAGAAGGGAAATTAATACTTGTCGTAGGTAAGTATTTTTTTCATTCACAATCCTTATTAAAATTATAAATGCGAAAGTGTCTGTCTGTCTGTCCGTTACACTTTAACGGCTAAACCACTTAACCGATTTTGATGAAATTTGGTACAGATATACATGATATATGAACAATTTCAAAAAAATTTGTACCCCCGGATTTTGCCAGATTCCTCGACTTTAATAATTTATTTTGTTGAGATGAATGACTTCTAGGAGATTATATTGATATAAGTGAAATAAACATATGTTAAAATATACAAATAAACTGTAGTTTTGTCGTTACTTTAATAAATATAAAACTTACGAAGATTTTAAAATACTGAAGGACATCGAAATTACCTGTCCCCTTTCCAACTAGCGTCAGACAACCTTTAATTAAAAAAAAAATCCGTGTATTGAGAGTGGTTTATAAATATATTTGAATTCTCAAAAGTTGAATTTATCAGTTAAAAGTATAAATAATATATTTTCTTACATATTTTCTATAAAAAATAAGTTTAAATTAAAATCGTAAATTTTGGCCAACCGGAACATTCAGTTTTGTGACCGCTCGTTTTCATAAAAATTCTTCCTAATCGTGGAAAGTATTTGGCACAATAGCAGCTCAACATATTGTACTTCATTGAGAAACGCTATTTTGCTTTCATTGTAAAAAGAATTAGCTAGCAGTGCGGACTTGTTGTTGAAGTGTTCCGTGTTTCAATTTCTTGTCTCGGGTATGTGACCAAGTTTTACTATTATAAATCACTTTTATATAAACATTGTTATTGTTGACACATTGCAAAAGTTGTATAGTATTTGATCCCGATAAGTTAATACTGCTAAGTACGATGAGTAATTTATAAAGAATTTAAAACTACCAGAAGGTTGTATTATGTGACCTCCGTTTTGTGACTTATTCTACGGTCACATTTAACGGAACGGCAAGTCACAACAGGGCGGAATGCATAAAACTTAGTTTACATTGCTATCCTTGCTGACCGAATTAATGTGATTTTAAAGTTTTAAATTAAATAAGTTCTTTTTTAAATTTATATTTCAAATTTATAGATCATTGAAGTTTGCTGACGACATTTTTGTTAGGTAAGCTTTTCTTAACTTTGGTGGATATTGCAATGCCGCTTACTGGCGCGGAGAAAACTAGAAGATACAGAGAGAGATTAAAAACTTAATACCCGGATGCTGCCCAATGCAAAAAGAAATTTAGATCGACTGAAATCAAAATGTTCAATTAGGAAAGTTTGAGATAGCTCGATCTGCTGGCGTCTATACAATTTGTAACAAACCTAACCCAACCATACAATAAACACAATTATTTTATTGTATGTAAAGTACACCAGTAGGTACCTACATTATAATAATTGGGTTTGAGGTTTCTCTTGTGATTTCACTAATTATAGTAAGGTAAAAATATAAGAATACTTAAAATTATTGTTTTATTTCTTACCTACTCGATTCTTCAAAATTTTCAGTTCCAATTTGAAAAGTAGAGCTGATAATGTTTAAATCATCATTTGATATCAAAATTTGTTAATTTGTTTAATATTCTACTTACTATGTAGGTCCGTATTATTTTGGCAATTAATAAATCATGTGAGCACAGCCTTATGATTTTAAGACTTCCATTTTGTCACTGTCCCTTCAAATTGTTGGAGTTAAATCTATGAAATTTGATGAATTTTCACCTTTTATTTCCATGCAATCACAAATATGTATAGCGGCATTATCTATTGCTTTTAGAAAATGTACGCATATTGAGTAAAATATTATGTATTTGGAGGAAAATAAAAAAAATGCCAGGTAAAAAGCGACATAGTCACAAAACAGAATAAAAAACAATATTTGTGTGTTAATCCTTAAAGCTGTGGCTATTTTCTTTGATTAACCAATTAAGTGCATGTATTAATTGTTTAAATAAATATGAAAATTGCTTATTAATTTCATACTTTCCGTAAAATTTGCTTTTAAATCTAGTCACACAATGGAACCAGTTCCGCCACCAAGTCAGTTTTGTTTCGATATTTCAGGATAAATGCCTCGAATTCAGCGTTCATTTTTGTTTTCCTGCATATTAAACTATATCACCTATTACATTTTGGTGAAATAAAAAAGAAAAAAAATATATTAAAAATATAATCGAATTTTAGAGCAGGGTACACTTTATTTTGAAATTGCTCATATGATCTTTATTTTGCAAATTGGTTATTAAATAATACTTTTACATGTAATTTTTTTCGTAAATGTTAACTAGACGAGGCCGGTGTATACATTTATGTAGATTAGACTTTGGAGAAACGTAGCGAAGTATTAAATTAAATTATTTTTTTCAGCCGATTCAGTAAAAGCTCGCTTTGAGAAATAATATGTATTAGAATCGTAAACTTATTATCAATATTTTAGTCAGAAAATATAAAAAAAAACAGTGTAATTTTATAACACTACGCAATTTTTCATTCTAATTGGTATACCAATATTAATGTAGCATAACATTTGGAAGACGTGATCTGCGGATTAGAACGGTGGGAAAAATATTGACATACGCCTATAGAAAACATTATTGCTAATGGAATGTCACATAATTATGTACATACATTCATGTCAAAGCATGGACAATCCAACTAAACACGATGATAGTGTATAAAAAATTATTTACAAAATCTAAAAAACCCGACTGCTCAACTGAAATGCAAGAAAACAAGTACAACAACAGTAACAAAGAAACAAGCAGATTTTTATTTTAAAAAGTGATAAGCAGGCGGGACCCAACTGAACCTTTTTTTTTTAATGGGATGGGTCCGCCTGCTTATCACTTTTTAAAATAAATATCTGCTTGTTTCTTGCATTTCAGTTGAGCAGTCGGGTTTTTTAGATTTTGTAAATAATTTTTTTTTCGACTTTTTAGTTAATATATTAATTAACAATTTTTTAGTTTTCCCGGTCGTGTCACATTGGCACTCCACTGGATTCAGAAAGTAAAGTCCATATTTTAAATTTTCTCATTGTATTATTTTGCTAGTATTACACTAATGATAAACATGATATACATTTTTGAAATCCTTGTATTAAGCCCTTTAATTTGATACCCATATTGTAGTATTCGAAAAAAAATTTTTTTTTTTCACTGTGTGTAATGGCTTCGCACAGCCGCCATGTTTAATTTTTTCAAATGTCACCTATCTAAGAACACTTGGGCTGCTAAGACAAATCTAACGATATCTCAATTGTGTGAATCCGTTCAGCGTTCTGGAGATATGAGGTAATAAAGAATATTACATACATACATACATACAAGATACGCGCGAAAAACATAACCCTTCCTTTGCAGTCGGGAAAAACAACATAAAGGAACTAATACACGATAGAGCAAACCATGTTCAACATTTACGGTAAGTCACAATTAGTTATTAAATTATTAAATCTGTATCTTCTATGACATATCTTACCTTACTTCTTACTAATCTTATCTTACTATCTTACTAATATCTTATCTTTCTTACTAATATTATAAATGCGAAAGTTTGTGAGGATAGATGGATGATGTTTGTTACTCTTTCCCGCAAAAACTGCAGAACGGATCTGAATGAAATTTGGTAAGTAGATAGTTGACATTCTGGAATAACACATAGGCTACTTTTTATCCCGAAATTCCCACGGGATCGAGATTTGCGCGGGAAAACCTTCCTACGCGTACGAAGTAGCGGCAGAAGCTAGTTAAATAATATTTAATGGCCTGTGTGTGATTTCAAAATAAATTTTTTTTCAAGTGCTTTTATTTATTTCCTCCTCCTCCTCAAGTCTGTCCCTCAGTGCTGAGGATCGTGGCTACGACGGAAACGTTGCAACAGGCTCCTCCATCTACTACGGTCTTTGTCTTGACGGAGAGCCTAGGACATCGCCATCTACAATATTTCGGACACCTGATCAGCCCAGTCTGGGACTTCAGCCTCTTGGTCGTTTTCTATCTATATCTATACACAATGCTAAAAGACAAACGACTTTTTAAACTTTTTGTGCGACTATCTTTAAACAGCTGAACTAGTTTTAATTGGGCTTTCACTAAAAGATAAAGCAGGTTGTAGGGTAAGATATAAGCATACATTTTATCTCGGAATCGAGTTTTACCTGGGAAAAAACACGTAAGTAATATCTGTACCCATGAATTCAGCACAGCTAGTTCATATTAATTATAATACAATTGAAAACAATTTTTCTACATAACTCACAATCATGAGATTATTTTAAACCTCCAAAGAATGAAGAACTATCTCACTAAGCACAAGAAGCTACATATTGTTTAAATTCTCCCACGATATTCGATAAGGTGAATCAAATGAATGGCCATAAGCCGACTGCTTTATTGTTTAAAAGATGTTGAATATAGAAATATGGAAATTTGATTATCGCACTCATAACTCAACCGTGTTTTTTTTAATAACTGGTAAGTGTTTCAACGATGCTAATCTTCCAGATATTGTTTTAAAAGAAGTTTTCGATGAACTGATTGACCGTATGATGTAATCGATAACGTTTGTTAAAATCTTTTTTTGTGTATAAAATGCAAGCAGCAACTCTTGAAAAATGTGCATCTAAATCATTCTCCACTGTCAAAACACTGCGCTTTTCTGGGAGACGCTTATTATTAATTATCCGAAGTCGTCTGCACAATATCCAATTAACAGAACATCATCCGAACATTGGAGCTCGTGGCTACATAGCAACACTCGCACAGGTCGATTTTCAACCGACGACAAAAAAGGAGGTTATCAATTCGACGCGTATATTTTTTTATGTATTATCACCGATTACTCGAAGACGGCTGAACCAATTTGGAAACCTATTTTTTTGTTTGAAAGGGTCCCATTGTCACCAAGTCAGGATCTGATGATGGGTTCCTGGTGAAATCGAGGGAACTCTTCAAATATTATATGCACACCTATGGCGTTTTGAGTATTTCTTATAGTAACTTGTGCAGTTGCTCTCACAAAGTACCATTTGGGGAAGTGGAACTGATGATGAAGACCACAGATGGCCGCCGATACTACTAATACTAAGTATTGAGTGGATTGTGAGATGTTAAGCACTTTATGCTCTTCACAATGCATATGGTGATGTAGAGCTGATGGTGAAGTACCAGGAGAACTCCTCAACAATTAACGGCCCAGCATTGGGAAAAGCAATATTTTGTAAAAGGTTAAGTATAAGTAGTTGACATTAAGGCTCTTGTAACTAGGTAAATTAAAAATCGACCAACTAAAAAGAGTGAAATAAAAACTTTTTACCAAAAAATTAAACCGACTCCCAAAAAACACTACAAAGTGAAAAATAACTTTAGTTTCGGAAGTCGGTGCCAAAAATGAAAATACAAAACTAAAGACGCCGACTACCGAAATTAAAGTTATTTTTCACTTTGCAGTGTTTTTGGGAGTCGGTTTAATTTTTTGGTAAAAAGTTTTTCAAGGTAAAGTACAAACGCAACGTACGCCAAGTTTTGTCATAACGAGAATCGCTGCGTGATTCGGACAAAACATTAAGCCGTTGGACCCGGTTGTCACATGTACATCTTTGACAGTCATCACGGGTAGTCAGAAGCCAGAAATGCTGACCCCAATCTTGATATGGGTCGTTACCCAGCTACTGAGTTGTGGAGATTAGATACGCAGTCGCTACATGAAAAACACTAGAACTCAGATGCATCCAGCTAGATTGGAAGCCGACACAGATATAATAAAGGAAAAGACTAAGCAAATGATGATTGCTTGCGCAAGTTATTTGATTTGTAACTTTCTACTGACATATATCCGAACGTAACACATATTAGAATACAAATTCATATTTTGCTGCGGTTTTTGAGTTGACCAATCATCCCTTCCTAGCTTCCTGTTCCCACAAATCAGAGAAGAAATGCTCATCGCACGCGCCGCTTATAGGCGGATTCAACGCCGACCAATCACCGTACAGATACGGTGGTTCGAGGGTATAATTACCTCTGCAATATGGTGTCTGAGAGCATTCCAGAAGAAACTATCGTGAAGAAACCATCCACGCGACTTGCCCGTTAAGCAAGTTATCACCCGCGTCTAGCCGAGATTAACTAAATACCGCTATATATCTAAAACTATCAAAATATCCGTATTGGACACACACGTGTGACAAAATAAAGACTACAGTGAAGTGCTTAAACATTCGAAGAAGAAAGTGATTCAATCCACGTGCGTCTTCTACTCAAACTAATCAGCTCCAGAATATCCAAGTAAGTCCATCAACCTTTCTTCCTACTCCTGGTCAACTCATTACTGTGTGTTCAATACTTCACTGCCCGCAAATTATTTCCCCGCCACGGTCCTTCGAGTCTTTCCACAACAATGATGACTGTATGACTGGTGTTTCTTATAATTTAACATCGATACCTTGGGGTAGATAGGTCGTAAAAACCATAATGTGTTTATGGCTTTTACGACCTCTCTACCCCAAGATAAGGTCGTAAAAGTCATAATGTGTTTATGGCTTTTACGACCTTTCTACCCCAAGGTATCGATGTCTTCAAGTAATGTAAATGGCCTTCGGCCGTGTTATTTTGAAGTAAATCTATACTAATATTATAAAGCGGAAAAGTTTGTTTGTTTGTTTGCTTGAACGCGCTAATCTTCGAAAGTACTGGGTGGATTTGGATGCAATTTGGTATGGAAGTAGCTTGAAGCTTGAGGAAGGTTATAGGCTACTTTTTACGCGACTGCAAAAAAGGAGAGTTATGTTTTTACCGTGATAGAATCCACGGGAGCGAAGCCCCGCGTGAGTACTAGTAAATCTATATACAAGATGGGCAAGATGATACGACCATAAATGAAAACACCGATTATACTAATCCCGAGGAAACCATAGTGAGGATAAAATAAAATGAGACATCAAAATAAGTAAAAAAATATATTTTCAAATAACCGCAATAACACAAGTAAAAGTATGAAATTACCGTTTTGTAGTGAAAGATGCTTTGAATTGACTTAAAACCTTCATGTTGTGGGAGTTTTTTGTGCTTAAACGCAGGATATTTGACCCTGCGTTGAAGCACAGTAGCTAAATAGAGCCTGTGGAAAAATATGAAAATAGAAAAAATATCCTGAATATTTTTTGTACAGATTAAGTAGATCATTATTTAGGCTATGGTAAATTTATGGTCGTATTGTCTTCTCCACTGTATATAAAAGCGAAATATCACTCACTGATTAATCACGAAATCTCAGAAACTACAAGTAGTAGGGCTCTCAAATTTTGCATGGGGGTTACTTTTAGTACGTAGATGCTCGCTAAGACGGGATTTTGCGAAATTCCCACGGGATCGGGATTTCCACGGGAAAAACTTTCCACGCGAACGAAGTCGCGAGCAACTGCTAGTAAATGAATAAAATAAATAAATGATGATCCGTCATTTCGAAATTTCTAGACGTTAAAGGCGATTAAGCAAACCGTTCATCATCCATCTCAGTGAAACAATGACCAGAAGTTGGCCAGACGCGGTCATCCGAATGAACCGATATAACTAGAGTAATGAACGATGACAGAAACATAATAGAGAAAGTGACTGCTCGTACCAATGTACGCTACCGTGTGTTTATAAACTGCCGTGCACGCGAGTTCGATGATCGGAATCGATTCATCGGCTCGAATACTAATATCGATTGAATTGTACATGTAAGTGAATGGAATATCTGCAAATTGATTGGTCTAGTTAGAATCTTATTCTAATATTATAAAACGGTCAATTTTATTTGTTTGAACGTGCTAATCTTCGAAAACACTGGGTGAAGATAGTAAAAATAAAAAGGCTATTGTTTGCCCAACTTTAAAAGAGAGGTTCTGTTTTTATCGTCATAAAGTCCACGGCAGCGAAGTCACAGACAACTGCTAGTTATAAATAAAATAACAGTTTTTTATTTTTTATTTTACCAAATTTAGGTGAGAAATTGGTGTCTGAATTAGACTTATAATGGCCTTTTTTATATCGGGGGAAACCTCCATAAGATGCCTGGAATTTTGGGTAAAAGACGAGGGAGTGTATTCGTATCTCACTAAAACCATCAACAAAGAACGGGCCCCGTTACCTCTTAAAAGACCACTCCGATGCCACCAGAAAAAGAAATAATCAAAGGTGAAACAGCTTTAACCCTAGTTATATGTATACAACGTGTAATTTAAAGGGTAGGTCTAGGTATATACACACCGAGTGCACGGCTTCTTTGGATGATAACAAACGATATGGCAAGGGCTCAGACCAATAAAAAAGTACTTTTTAAAACGTACTTTTTTATTGGTATGAGGGCAAGGGTTTTCTAATCTTACGTCTACATGTGTGGAGCATATTAGAAATTTCAATACAATGATACCAGAGGCCGAATTTTTCAAATTAAGAAGAACGAAGAGAATTATCGTTTTATTGGCAAGTGACGTGGAAAGTGATGACCCTCATAGTGCTGTGACACGTTTGTTATTACTGGTATTCAAGAAACATTTGAAACCAAAATAATTTGGGGTCAATTCTGTGAGTCACTTATTTTGAGCTGAAACTTTGCATAGAGACTCCATACCAGATGTTGTCTTCAGTCCTTTTGGATAGATATGGGGTTTCCGTTACACGTTGTATATGGCTGTTAGGGTTGTTACTAGTATGAAAAGTGAGCATGTGTGTGTGGTTTTTTGAATCAACACATTTCATATAATATGGTGTCAATAAGATATTATTGTGATTATCTTGATTAGGTTATCAAATTCCGCTTTTTTATCATGTTTAGTAAATAACAAAGAACAGGATAAAAGGCTTTAATGAGGTGTCTCATTTGTCAACATTCAATCTAGTTACTTACTTATCTTCTTAGGGAAGGAAAATGAAAATTATATACAAATACCTAAGCACAATCCAATTCATGGTATTAATTAGTGATTTACAGCCCAGCTCTATTGTATTACAGTGGTTCATTGTAATACTGAAGCTAAGGGATCCACAAAACCATAGTAGGTAACAATTGCCATAAAATAACTTGCTAACTCATTTATTTCTAACATTATTTTGTACTTACAGCACCCTTTAATCCAATATAGCAACGCGTTTAAGGTGGTGATGGGGTTGCCCCGTTTCATTAGAGCTTTAAGGATATTTGCAGAGGCCCACGTAGATTGCTTTTATATGTATATCTTTTATAAATGACTCTTCCCGCTCTGATTTGAGCGGAAGGGAGTGTCAGACTTCTATTGACTAAAACTTGTTCCGAGGCCGCGGTATCTCGTTTGAACATTCCCGCAACCCGGCCCTGGATGGCTTCCTTAAGAATTGGAAACCAGCTGATCGGTGTCAGTTGATAGAAATGGAGGGGTCTTTTATTATTATTATTAATTTATTTAAAAATCCATGCAAGGTTTGTTAGTAAAACACCTTACATTCTATGTTAGTAGGTAATAAAAAAATAAAAAAATAAAATAATAAACTAAAAACTAATTTGCTCAACAGTGGGAAAGTAATAAGATAAATTTTGTATACTCTCTATTTTTAACCGACTTCAAAAAAAAAGGAGGAGGTTCTCAATTCGTCTTGAACTTTTTTTGTTATGTATCTCGCAGATGGCTGGACCGATTTGGAAAATTCTTTTTTTGTTTGAAAGGGTATACTTTCTAGTTGGTCCCATTGTCGTCATGTGGACCTGATGATGTAATCATGGAGAAATCGAGGGAAGTCTTCAAATATTATAGGCACACCTATGGCGTTTAGGGTATTTCTTATAGTAACTTGTGCAGTTGCTCTCAAAAAGTACCATTTGGGGAAGTGGAACTGATGATGAAGACCCCAAATGGCCAGCGAAACTACTCAATAATAAGTATTTCGTAGATTGCGATTAGATTACTTGAATATAGATGTTAAGCACTCTATGCTCGTCACAATGCATATGAAGAAGTAGAGCTGATGGTGATGTACCAGGAGAACTCCTCAAAAATTAACGGTTCTGCACCGGTAAAAGCAATATTTTGTAAAAGGTGATAGATAAGTAGTTGACATTTTGGCTTTTTAAACCAGATAAATTACAAACCGACCCACTAAAAAGCGTGAAAAAAAACTTTTTAGCAAAAATACTTTTTAGCAAAAAATAGAACCGACTTCCATATAAAAACACGACAAAGGCAAAAATAACTTTAATTTCGGTAGTTGGTGTCATTTGTTTTGTATTTCCTTTTTTGTTGACACCGCCTTCCGAAATTAAAGTTATTTTTGCCTTTGTAGTGTTTTTATATGGAAGTCGGTTCTATTTTTTGCTAAAAAGTATTTTTTCACCATCTAATCTGTTAATAATCACGACTCAAAGTTACTTGATAAGGAGAATAACGAAAGCGTAAATCGTGTTCAAAATTACTTTTACTTTAGATTTATCCATGCTCAAAACTTTAACGATAAATCAAGAGGCATAGATGACAATTTAATGTCCACATATAATCTTATAACGATGATAGCGGGTGTAAGTACAACATATAAGTATAGCGATTGTAACTTAAACAGGGCGTAAATCGATTAGACAGCGGCAATTTTACATATACATTTTCTTTGAAATCAGAAGACAGTTCCCTAGACCATAGATTGACTCAATAACCCATCATTTATGATTTTATACACATCATAAACACTTTTAACGTTGCAGCCTCTTATTACGGAGATATTGTTATTCCCAACGCGCGGAACCATTATTATTCTTGGTTCCCCACGGATTTCATCATGATGATGTGCCGTAAGCAAATCTTATTTTCTATAATAGAGGCGTGGCGAACCCTCGGCAAAAAATATCATAAATAAATCTCTTGACTATTGCTTGCTTTGTAGACATTTCAAACAAAATATAACGCTGTGAATGGGTATACTTACATAGCTCTACTAATTGGAAAATGTTACCTTCACTTTTGACCAAAGTTGTTGCAACGACAATACAAACAGGTCCGTTTTTTATTTAAACCAAATCATCATCATCATCATCCACAGCCTGACTTCACTCACTGCTGGGTATAGGCCCCTCTTCGCTTGTGCCAAGCTCCACGTTCATGTACCAAATACATAACTATAATTTTCTTACGTTTCCCTGACATGGCTCGAGCACAAAGGACTGTTTAAAAAGATCGACCGATCCGTTGCATTTTGACATAATTTGAGCTCATTATCTAAAAATATATAACTTAACACGTGACTCGCGGATATTCATTGCTTTCATTTAAGGTTTAATCCACCTCTGTAGTAAATTTTATCAATATCGAGCGATCAAGCCTCACACTACAGTAAAGTGGTTTCGACCAGAAAGTGTAAGAGACAGACATACAAAGTTATTTTAGCATTTATAATATTAGTAGGAAAGTAATAATTAACAACTTGTAATGTAGATAACAATTTAGCCTTTTATATTCATAGTAAATTGCAAATCGTGGTAAGTCAACAATTATTGTCTTTATAAAATGTTCGGCGCAATCAATAGAAACAATGAATTCCCATATAACATTTTCCGCATACTGCAAGCTGAACCGCCGTTCAACTTAGTTGCCATGACATACGATACTCGATAGTCCATATTGTTTTGTTACTCGTTCACATGAAGGGGCAAGTTTGCGATTGCAGCCAGTCACCCGCTCGATTGAGCAATCGACCAAGTCGAGCGTATCGGAGAAAGTGTCGTGCTCCATGCCCGATTTTATTACTACCATCCTACGTTCAGAGAAACTCAGGATGTGAGTGAACGGTACCAAAAGTGACTCGAATATCGAAACATTTAAATTGCACTACGTAAAATCGATCTTGGGTACAGTCTGAATTTTGTATGTCTACTTTATTGAGAAGCTTTGGCGCTTTCGTTTATGCAAACAGCTGGGTCTGCAGTAAATACTTGAGTGTAACAATTTGTTGATCACTGTGAAAATAAAGGTCATTTTTGTTTGCTGTCTAGTAAATTTACGCTTCTAGAACAGTCTATTTCTTTAGATAATGAATGACAGGGATATCTTGCCATTGAAAACATATCTTTAGAATATAACACCTATGCCTATAGGTTGCATGTTTAAATGCAAGTTTACTCACTATAACCTTATCGGAACACACACAATCAGAACGATAAACATAAAAGTGTGTCGACAACTACAGCCACTATCTTTGATTTAATAAAGTATGAATCACCAGACGATAAAGAATAAAGTTTACAACAATGCTATCATTTAGGAAATACAAATATTAGCTATGGTACACAGAACAATATTATCAGGCAGGTAAGGATAAAGAGAGCAAGCGTAGAATGTGCATTGTATTGAAGTCGATAAGGTTTTAGCATTTACAACGATTGATAACGCAGTTGATAGCGTTTCTTGGCATATGAAAGAGGAAAATACTACGTCATTTATAAAACAAACATCGAAATCAAAAGTTAAACTTTTCTAACTGACAATCAGCTTTTTTGTACGTAAAATATCTTTTAAACACTCAACAGATATATAGAACAATTAACTTTACAGAAACAAAGAAAGATTTATGAAAGTACTTAGACACTTTGATGGAAACACGAAATGGATTGATGAGAGAAGAAAACTAGTGTACCCATTGTACACCAGTTTTATTATGTGTATAAGTAAATATTGTAAGGTGAAAGTAAAAAAAATGAAAGAAAGAAAGTATATCTACATAAAAACCTTTGTAACTACCCCTTTTCACGAACGCGATTACGCAATCAGAGAAGTATGAAATTTGGCACAGTTATAGTTTCAGAAAGCTAATATTTTTATTTAATAATGCATTCAAAATTATTTAAATTATGGTCGAATGTCGACTTCTGTGCGAGCACTAGTAATAATTATTAGAGGCTTTCCATTCATATACTCATCAATATCATCCGGCCGATAGGTCTAGGTATGTTTATTATCAATCCCTCTATCTTAAAAGCATTAATTGCCAACATAAATAAAAAACAATCAAGTTTCCGAAGACGCTATAACTCATGTCACCCAGTACTTGTACGGTTATCAGATGTACATTTATTTACGACAAACTCTCACGAAAGCTGTAATGTGGGTTTATTTGTTACTTTCTAAAGTACCCATATATAACATAAGTGCATAGGAGCCAGACTTGGCTACATTAAAAACGATGGTATGACTGCAGACTTGCCAAGACTCGTACTGCAGACGTATTTGCAGATAGATGAGTAGTGATGTGATAATGATGTAGGTAGAATTCATATCACTAGCAATCTGGTTAACCCCTCCAACTAAGCTAAATATGATTCTGTCTGGAATGGGTTCACGCAAATAGTGTAATAGATCATTAGATATTGACACTTGAAATTCACCCATGATATGAATCTAGTCGACGATCCTAACGACGATCGAATTTTCAGAGGTCTAATCAGATCGTCTTACTATATTGACTGTGCAACTGTAACCCTATTAAACACTCTCAATGATCTTGGTTATAACTTAATGGAAGCAGAAAGGTCATAGAGGGGTAATAGAGGGAAGATAGGAGACCACGAGCTTTGAAGCCCGAATATTTAACATACATAGTCTTCTTCGTAGCGTGTCGATGGAAAATAAGTAAATGAAGTCTGTCCAGAACTGGGTAACAAGTTTGGCACCGTCGGAAGCTTCCATAAAGTCCTGCAGTGAACAGTTGGCAGAACACGCAGGACAGGAAATTAAGTGTGCGATGGTTTGTGGAGCAGAACCACATATACACTCCAAGGCAGAGTCGTCAATAAATCTCCACCTAACAGGTTTTCTTTGCTACGACCAACCTGGATCTGGAGTCTAATTAAAGGTCAGCCAGTTAGTAATCGTCTTTCTCAATAATCT
The DNA here is from genome assembly GCA_943138885.2 of Tholera decimalis. NCBI lineage: Eukaryota > Metazoa > Arthropoda > Insecta > Lepidoptera > Noctuidae > Tholera > Tholera decimalis. The sequence goes on from OW964565.2 coordinate 33,189,134, forward strand.
GTCTTCTCAATTCGCCATCCACCTATTCAATGACAACATAATTAGCTTCGTCTATCATCGACCAATAAATAACACTTCAACCTTCCAATAACCACGGTCATTGTCCGAACTAGCACGTTACGTAAACCAAACGCACGCGGTTACGTAAACGTTAACGTACTATCATCGAGTGCGTTTGCTCAAAGTGTTAACCGCTCAAGTCCCGTAGCATGTGAAGCGGTATTTTATGGGTTCGAACGTTTGCGTTCTATAGATTGACAGCTAAGGTTACGAAGATGGTAACTATTTATGTCAAGGTTGTCTAAGGGGAGTGCCCTTTATTTACGCGCGATACAGTATTCTTATTATTCACATATAAATATTGAGAACAGAATACCTATTCTTTGCAAAAAAAATAATAATAAGATTTTACGTATTCAAATTAAATCATTTCAAGGTTAATTCAACTTGGTGATCGATAATATCAATAAAAATCGGTGCAACGGTTTGAAAGAAATCTTACACTGCAGTTTTACTTTTAACAATAATGCTTCTATACAACTCGGAGTGCTCACCAAAAGATTAGATAAATTGATAAACAAGGTAAGTACAAGCTAGATAAAATATAGTGATCTATTGAACATAGAAATGCTGACAAAAGCGAAGATATTGTCTGGGAAACGAAATAAAAACAGGAGTATAAAAAGACGCATTTACAACACTGAAATGTCCCAAATCAATCAATCAATTAATTGGCTTTTTTTTTTAAAGATAACTATCAATGTGGGGAGATTTCACATTACCAGCAATTATGTTAACTCCTCCCACTAATCCACAATGGTGTAATGCGTAGGGTTCGAAGCCGCGACCTGAGGCATTAAGAGAGACATAAAGAAAGTCCCCCAAAAAGCCCACCCGTCACCACTTCTTTATATTTTAGCTTGGAAGAAGTGGCGCAACAAGCTTCCTAGCAAAACATTTATATTTGCTCAATTTTAAGAACTCGAAGTAATACAATATTATGCAAAGTAATGAACATAACAAGACACAGAAAAATAATATATACACTATTGTTAATTAGAAATTTAAATTTTACATATGCCAATTGTTAGCTAGCACACTCTATTATGTCTTCATAAACAGACACAGACAGAATTTAATACAATAAAATTAATTTTAAATGTGAACCAAACTGTATGAGTAATTTCCCCCTCGCCATATTTGAGGGAAGGAGGTTACCGGGTCGGGGTGCCTCCTTGCAACGTTAGGTACTGCAAGTAGTGACATCTAGTTGGTCAAAATTGTATGTAGGGGTTAATCTCGAAAACGAATGATCCAATTCTGAAAAATATTTCATTGGCAGTAGTAAGCTGCAGTATTTGTATAGGCTATAAATCATTTAGAAATCCACGACGATGAGTCGCGAGCGAAGTACTAGTAATCAATAAGAATGTTTTCCTGAATAAATTCTAAAAATAATATCATTGAATATCCTGTTGGCCTAACACACATACTTAATTACTTTTCTGCAAAAGAAATCCTGGGACTTTGAAGACTCGAGAAAGACCCAAGTTTCTCTTAACATGACTGGAATAATTTTTACTTCAGAATACGTAACTTTGGCTTAGGGGCTTATTAAGTTCGCGCATAAGTAAAATATTTGCATATTATATATTTTCTCGCCTTACTCAAAAATATACAACAGCTAGAAATATTGAAGCTTAATAAGCAAAATAACGGTCCCTATAAATTTGTCGAAATTGCAATTTTTCAGCAAGAAAGCTGGTAGGGAAACATAATTTTCAAAAAAACTTAAGCGTCAATAGCCTAATGGCTAAGGTATCGGCCTTGTGATCGAGAGGTCCCGAGTTCGAACCCCACGCATTACACTATTGCCATGAACCCACTCCAGACACAAGCATATTTAACTTAGTTGGGGGAGCTAACAAAATTGTTAGTAATCTGAATTCTACCCACATTCCTATTTCTCTAAGGCCGGCCGCAGACGTTCGGTTTCCGAATTAGATTTCCTGATCAGGAATTCGGATTCGGAAACCAAAATTTTCAACAAGGCGAACGATTCCGAACGGAAAAAATAAGAATAATGTGCGCCTCGTTGAATATTTTGTATGTAAGCAGAGCATTCAGGTTTCCGAATCTGAATTCCTGATCAGGAAACCTAATTCGGAAACCAAACGTCTGCGGCCGGCCTAAATAAAATTATATCAATCTACACTAATATTATTAAACGAGAAACATTGCCCCACACTAAGAATTTCTCATGTCGTCACGCATCGTGAGTGCATTTTTACAAACACCCAGAATCGGAACAACTGTTTGTAAGCCATATAAACACATTTTGTTCCGCTGCGGGAATCGGATAGGCAACAAGCAGCGTACCAGCCAATAGCTAAACCACTGCACCAACCGTATCGTTAAGATGGATGCAATGCATGGATGTACATATCGCACCTTTAATAATAAACCGCAATAATTCAAAATTCATAGATTTTGGGAAATGACGTTTAAAGTTTTGCAATTACGACTTCTTCCACATAAAAATTTAAATAAAAATATACAGACTCTACAGGAAGGCAATAGTAATCTATACTAATATTATAAAGCGGAAAAGTTTGTTAGTTTGTTTGTTTGTTTGCTTGAACGCGCTAATCTTCGAAAGTACTGGGTGGATTTGGATGAAATTTGGTATGGAAGTAGCTTGAAGCTTGAGGAAGGTTATAGGCTACTTTTTACCCGACTGCAAAAAAGGAGAGTTATGTTTTTACCGTGATAGAATCCACGGGAGCGAAGCCCCGCGTGAGTACTAGTCTTTGTATATTTTCAAAAGATTTATCTTTCGTAAGATGTTTTTAAATGTTTTCTATTATTGCCAGATTAGAAAATATACCACTTTAAAAATTATGTAAAGAATTAGTGCATTTTATGATTAAAATGTGAAATATTATTCAAAATGACACATGGTAAAAAAATTATTAGTTCAATTTATTATTAAATATATGGGTTTATTTATTGCTGTTATATGGTATGATGCTATTTTCAAACAATAAACTTATAAAATTGTTGTCCTATTCTATAAAATTTCTATATTTTATCAAAATAGAGAAGGAATTGCAAAGAAACAACCTATTTCATTATGACTTTAATCAACAATGAGATCGAATGCAAAATCATAAAATTAATATTAACTAAAATCAGTAGGTACTCTACAATACACAAGACTAATCATACAACCAGAGAGACAATTAGGTAACTTTTAAAATAACCCATTATAGTATTGTGCATAATAAAAAAGAATTAATAACCCTTTAGTGAGGAGCTCCTTCAAATCCTTCTTCTTATTGACACTCAATGGCTGTTTTTCGGTATACGCTTGTTTTAGCGGAATTTCACCTTCGTTCTTCATTTTCTTTCTTGTATTTCGTTCATATACCTCTTTGTATGACTGGTCTTCATATGAATTCTTATAACAAAAATTGAAAGGGCTTCCTTTATGCATACTTAATTGTTTTATCTCGTTCTAGTTTACTGATTCTCCATCACAATTGGAATTAAAGTTGTAAAGGTGGTTAAATTTTAAGGGCCGATGTTGATTTTGAATAAAACACAAATTATTTAGGAAATTATTGTCATTTCTTTTTATTATGACATTATGGTATGGTTCAATTACGTATGGAACAAAATATCGGCCAAATAGCCGCCGCGACCTCGGCGGCACACCTGCATCCGATGGTTCAAACTTTCGATGACGCTGAGGCATAATTGAGGTTCTATGCCATTAATGTGCCGAATTATCTCATCCTTTAGCTCCTGTTTTGTTGCTGGCTTATCGACGTACACCTTTTCTTTCAAATAACCCCAAAGAAAGAAGTCCAACGGTGTCAAATCACATGATCTTGGCGGCTATTGACTTTGTCGCGCAAAAGAGCCATTGTTTCGTTAGCTGTGTGGCAAGTGGCACCGTCCTGTTGAAACCACATATCGTCCACATCCATATCTTCCAATTTGGGCCATAAAAAGTTCGTTATCATCTCACGATAGCGAACGCCATTCACAGTAACTGCAGTACAGTAACTACAGTAAGTGCATTTTGATTTGAACGCCCATTTTCATAATAAGCCTGAATAACTTTAACGCGTTGCTCGGTTGTGTATCTTTCCATGGTTCAAATTGAGTTATTCTGAAATTGAGAAATGTCAAATGAAATACAGAAAAAAACTTGACGTTTAGGTGTGGTTCACATTCAACATCGGCCCTTAAAATTTAACCACCCGTTATATCATTTAATTTTTCTTTTCTACTTAGTTAACTCTTCCTCTTTTAAATGTGTTTGATACTTATTTTCGATAAGTAACTTTTGCTCACTAGTAGAGTTCTCATAAATTACACATAGGTCACATTGGTCTTTCTTAGGGCGGTGAAAACTTAAATTAAAGTCTCCATTAAAAATCTTGTAATAGGTAATGTAAGTTTCGGGTTCTTTACCGTTTTCCCTTTGGGTGTCTACAAAGTCTTTGTAGAGGTCTTTAATTGTTTTGCCACCTTCTATGTATTCTCGAGCCGTATTTACTCTCACATAATGCGATTCCATGCGAGGAATGGACTCTATGTGTTTTTTAATTCGGGAGATATTTTTTTATTGTATCCGTGTTTTTCACGCCTCTCTTCTATTAAAAATCCGCTTTCATTGGTGTTTGTTCTAACAGTATGTATCATGCGGTCTGTGATATCTAAGGTACTTTTGAAAAACGTCTTACAGACTCTGACTTTTGCGTCGTTGATTTTTTTTTAATTGATAATAGGCTCGCGTTTGACCACCATCTCACCTGATGGTAAGTGATGATGTTGTCGAAGATGGAGCACGCTTACCTAAAAGTAACCTATTCACTCTTGACTTAAAGACCCTAGGTTATAGCTATCGGGAAACACAGACTCCGGCAGGGAATTCCACTCCTTAGCCGTACGCACAATGAAGGTATTCCCAAAACGTTTAATGCGTATAGGTGGAATGTCCACCATGTAACGATGGCGCATCGCCGTTTGTCTTGTAGTCCGATGATGGAACGGGCTTGGCGGAATTAGATTGTGTAATTCCATCGCACACTCCCCGAAATGTAACCGATAGAAAACCGATAGACTAGCAACTCGTCGCCAATGTTCAAGGCTCTGAAGCTTAAAAAAAAAGCCTTATTGGGACGACGCGGATTTCTTGCATTTGTGTATTTGTACTTTGGCTGAACGTCAACCGTGCATGAGTTGATAAATGATCGCTATTGACTTAGGTGTTCTAATTTCCAAAATTGATCAAAAGTAACATACCTGGCTAATTTATCAATGTACTGATTACAGTTTAACTTGCAATTTGAGCATGGAATTTTTAGGCATCGAGTTGGGACCTTTTTTGACCCGGTCGTGATGCGAGTCGGAGTCCGGACTTGGAAAGAAATAATTTCTACGGCCAGAAAAGCAACTTGTTTTTGGAAATCAAACGTAGGGTCACCAACGTCGCTATTTGCATCGCTTTCGTCCGTGTATTGGGGACAAATGGCAAATTGAATCTTTTTTGCACTCAGTCCGCTTTCGTAGTTTACTACTATTAATCTGAAAATTGAAGTAAATTTATTTACTACTGTCTTACCTAATTAATCTGAAAACTCTACGTAATTATGATCAAAGTATATAATATTATACCTCAGATATTACATCATTTTGTGAGGTATATCTATATGGGGCAGATCAATTTGTGCTTTGGAGCATACACAAGCTTATTTGTTAGTATTAAGAGACACTGAACAGTCGGAGTCCGAAGATGATGATGAAGAACTTAAAGGAGCTAGATGAAGAGGGACTTGAAGACGATTGTGGTGTTAGGTTTGTGTTTACTGGTGTTAGTACTTTTCTATTTTCAGATAGATAGACTTTCGTTTAAAATTTTAGTATAGATGTAATATTAAAAAGCTTACGTCATCATTTGGACAGACTGATTCAAGATAATCTTGTGTAAAAACCAAACTCAAAATGTTTTTACTTCTATGAGACGTCGTTATAATTATAATTTTATTATTTGAACACTGAATATCTGACAATAAAAAAGAAATAACTTCAAAAATAATAAACCAATGTAACTGCTAAATAAATCATAAACAGATACAATTTCTAATATTAACTTCTATTGCAAATTCATTTCTTCATGAAAGGAAATATCATTGAATATTGTTATAAGAATCACAAAATTTTAATAACAAATTGCAAGAACTTGCAAAAATTCTTACGATTAACGTAATGTTTAATTATAAATTGAACTAAGTCTAGCTTTTCACATAGAAATAACAACATTTTAAAAATAAAACGAAATATTTCAAAATAGTTCATTTTATAAATACATATTAAAGTAAAGTAAGCCCTTACCTTTTCAAATTAAAACGGATTATTTAGTTTTATGACGAGTGCACTTACAGGAACATAAGTCAGTCTTTTGCCACCGTCAGCGCAATACTAAATCGTGCCGTTTTGTGACTATTCATTGGCCCGCGGCGCGAATCAAAAAGAGACAGAAAGTTTGCTATCTTGCTAGTTTTCGTCCGAATTAGACGATTGTGAGACTGTATGCAATCTTTACGGGTATTTAATTCGGTTTATGATTAAAACTCAAAAAATTGTATTTTTAAATTATTACGGTTTATTATTAAACGTGCGATATGTTACTCAATCACGCCAAAATGGCAGAACGGATGTGGTTGAAATTTGGCACAGAGATATATAATATTGTTACGCCAGTCGCTTAGCGAAGTACGTCGAGAAACTTCGACAGGAATCTAATACGTTCGAGACACTAACGCCATCTAGCGGCGAGTAGGAGTACAGAGTATATCGAGAAAGTTCGACTGACTTCTAATACGTTTGAGACATTAACACCATCTAGCGGCGAGTAGCAGTACTGAGTATCTCGAGTAGCTTCTGGAATATTCTTGGCAATATAGGCAGTGAGTCGATTTTACAAGAATGTTCTAGAACTCATAGACCGGGGTATAAATATGTAGATCGCAGAAGGAGTCTTATTACAAGATACGAGGCGATATAATCGGAACTCTATAAGTGAATTTCAGTGCGATTTAAGTGTTAAGTGACAAGTGTTGTAGTGTGAATAACTGTGTTAATTTTTATTTTGTGTTTACTTAATTAAAGTGTTAATTTTGGATTAATTGGCGTTAATTATTTCTATCCCGAACCCCAGCTCGTAATAATATAATAGTCTGGTATATCACACAGGCTTTTTATCTCGAGACAATGTGAGAAAATTCCACTCGAACGAACTCGCAAGCAGCAGCTAGTAACAACATATATATAAATATACTAGTTAAGGATAATTCTGCCACAGCCCACAAGCGACTGTTGAGACCAGACACACTCAGGTCTTATGTTTATCTATAGCTAAGGACGTGTGCACCACAACAGGAAAACCGCTTTCCGGCTGTATCAATAATACAAATAATGTTTAGAATAATAACATGTGTTTTGTTTACACAGGTCGCTCGTCTCGGTTCCATCGTTCCTATCTGACTTTGAACTTTAAAATAAGCGGTGTTATTCTGAAGTTGGATATCAACACCATGTGTTGAATCGTAGATTGAATGTTAAATATATGTATTTATGTTACTCAAATTAGCCTTCCATCTTTACATAGTATAAAACACAGAAATCAAAAATACATTTTATCTATGGTATAAAACAACGTCGCTCCCGCTGTCTGTACGCTTAGATCTTTTAAACTACGCAATGAATTTTAATGGAGTTTTCAGCAATAGATAGAATTGATTTAAGAGGATGGTTTATGTGTATAATACATACATATCATAGCAGAGAAAAGCCAAGAAATACAAAGATTTATAATGTGATGTCGTAACAAACATTTTTTGTGCGCGTACATTGCAAACGCTGCCTAAACCTTACTAGATAGATCAAATGAATGTACTACGGACTTGTGTATCTTAAAAAGATCGATAAAAAATCATAATATTATTAGGAATTCCACACTGCCCCACATTAGGACATTGCACTCGTGCGAAGCCGGGCAGGGTCGCTAGTTAAGAATAAAAAAGACGATGATTCTAATACAAACGTATGATAGACCAACAACAAGTGACCGCAGTTTTGGATTACCTTAAATTTAATTCAAGCCTTGTATTCATTCCATCTCTACAAGGAAATAAGGCTGGCGATGAGCAAATACAATTTTGCGATTTTAATGACACAAATAAACTTGTAGAAATCTAATCTACATCCATTGGATCTGTAAATAGCTTACTTGTTGTACCAGAAACCACATCATCAATATCATGTTTAACTATTGGCTAGCATAGTTTGCATAAGTAAATCAAATAACTTTTGCAACTTCAACAGCTTTCAACTAATAAATTAATATGCGTGTATTTTAAGATGTTTATTTTGTAAATTGATTATAAATAACACTTCTACACGTCATTTTTTTAATGTAAAGAAAAGATGTTAAGGGAAAAGAGTGTATGGAAGGATTTGGGGGACGCCTTTGCAAAGCAACGGGACAATTTAGGCAAATAACAAAAAACTAAATGATCAAAAATATCCTTACATGACATGACATATTATAAACTAAGACACCCGCCGCATCTGACTGTCTTTATGTTAGCGATAAACTCAAAAACTACTGAACAGATTTTCATGCAGATTCCACACATGGATATAGTGATTCATGAGGAAGGTTTTAGCGTATAATTTATTAAGGTTTTGTGTGAATTAGCAGAACGAGACCGATCGAAGCCGGGCCGGGACGCTAGTACCTAATAAGAAACCTTGCCGTAAAAAAACTTCTAAAACTTGCAAGAAAGTGTCCAAAACCTTCAAAGCCATCCCAAAACTTTCCCCCTGGACCCCAGTCCGAAAAGTATATAAGCTGAAAACTTTCCATCTTTGACTAAAAAGGACAAGTTCTTTCCAAAAGGAATATTAAATGGCAATTTGCTATCAACGAAAGTTAGTTTACATGAAACTGTGCCAGGCAAATAATCAAGGGAGTTGGCAGGAGCGGACTTCGGCACAAGCCTTACTAATAAAGCCTTTGACTTGGGAGTCACTACGGAGTTACGCTTCAGGTGTCAGGATTAATCACTACAGTTCCAAATTAAGCTAACTAGATCAATTTTTACAGGATCAAACTGATATATTTTTGGTTGGTGGGTTTGGTCAACTAGTTTAATTTCCAGCTTCTGGAAGGGGGACTGTCCTCATATAAATATTTGACGTTAAAAATCTAAACGTTTTGTTTAGATTTTGTTCTAAACTTTTTGTTTAGATTTTGTTGTGACCTACCCAAACGTCATTTCTTTGTCAGATCGTTGAGCTCTTTAAATTTATAAAGTACACGGTACCTGATAGGAACACAGGGCAGATTTAGCCAGTTAGAGTCTGATCGACCATAACTGGCTAAAACTATCCCTAGATGCTCAGGGCTGCGGATTTACACCTCTAGAGAAAAAGAAAAGGAGTAGTAATTTAGGAAACACCAGTCATCTAGTTTAAATTTACAAAAAAAAACATGTGCAAACTTGTTATTTAATAACCGGTTTTCAAAATAAATATCATTTATCATTTAATAACACCCGCCATACAAGGTCATGTAGAATTAACTTCTTATCTGTTAATTTTAATACATAACTTTCTTTATATTATACCTTATAAGAACGGGTTTCTGATTGAAAGGGAAAGCGAAGGCACCAAAAACTGCATATTGATGATACAATGGATTAAAACTTCCATTGTGTTGTCATTTATATTTGGATGAAAGCTTTCGATACGTAATTATGCAAGCGGGTATTAAGTTCGTGTGATGACGAATCATGAAGGCTTTAGCACTTTCACCCGGAGTGGTCTTGTGTCCTTTAAAAGCAGGTCGCAGTAATAAGTAACTTCCTTATTTAGATGTGGCAGCGTTCCTAGTTGTGATCGTAAAAAGCTTGTGATTATTGTAGTTGTAGATAGTGCAAAAATCCGTCCATTGTTTACATTCAAGTTATTACTTTATTTTCCAATTTCATTTAAAATAAATCCTCGTTACGCACTAGGAAATTTCTCTTGTATATTAGAGAGTGTATTTTTACAAACACTCAGACACGATTCTTCTATTTGTAGACCATACAAACATGTGCCGGGGTTGCGTGAATGTTCTAAGGAGATACCGTAGCCCCAGAAAGCGAGGGCAACTAAAGAAACAGGGTGGGTTTTTAGTCAGTAGAAGTCTGACACTCCCTTCCACTTCACCCAAAGTGGGAGGAGTCATCTGATGATTTTCCGACCGAAAAAAATGGAATCGAACCCGCGGCATGTACCGCAGCAGCCAATTACTCAACCACTGTACCAAAAGTGTCGTCAACATCAAGAAATTCTAACGTTTAATCGAAATAAACGACCCTTGTCACCATGAAGCTGAGTTAATGAAAGTTTAGCTTTTCCTTTCCGCCTATACGTGCCTTGAATTGACCTAGATCCAAATTCTTTTCAATACTGTTCGGAGGAGAGTACCTAAAAAGATTCAAGTAAGTAAAAGTACATGTTCCACATTTAGAACGCGTGGAAATAACTAAAATAAAATTGCAATTCAATGAAGTTTAGAAACTTGCAATTCAAGATCTAGTCAGTACCTACACAGTACTAGTAGTATGAATATGGACGTCTTGGTAGATTTCTCCCACCGTTCGTAAAAGCTAGTATTCTAGACTTCACTTTACTGCAGCTTAAAGTTTATCACGAGTTTATTTTCGTGTCACACGGAAAGAGGATATGGCGGCAATATGGGCCAATTCAAATCAGTCTTACAGCTCCTGGCAGAGTTAGTCGCTTTTAATCTTTATGTGTTGCAATCTGCAATCATTGCAAGCCGGTTATCTAACTTAGGCTGTCTTTAAAAGATCGATTATAGAGATATTTGTCCTCTCATACGAAGGATGCCTGTGTTCTAACAGTGCGAATGGCTGATGTTTTTCTTTATTAGGGGACACTACGCATTTCTTCTGTACCATGAGTCCATTTACTTTTTTTTTATTACTGATGGGCCCACTCTTGTCCTCGATTTCGCCTGATGGTAAGCGATAGATGAGGTCTAAGATGGGACGAGCGAGCCCAGAAGATGCCTATTTACTCGTGCTTTAAAGGCTGAAAGGTCATAAGTGCGAGGGAACACAGAAGCCGGCAGAGAATTCCACAGCTTGGCTGTGCGCACAATGAATATGGAGGAGAAGCGCTTGGTACGACAATACGGTATATCAACCAAGTGTGGGTAGTACCCAGCCGTGCGTCTGGTAGACCGGTAGTGAAAGGGAGACACATATAAATTCGCTTGCACAAACACCCAGAGCCGGGAATAATATATGTACCTACACCATACAAAGATTTGTTCCGACGCGACCATCAAATCTGCAACACGCAGCACAGCAGCCAATCACTCAATCACTGCGCCAACTGTGTGGACGTGAGACAAGAAAAAAGGGTTGACAGACTCGCGTTCAACCATTTTCTCACCTAATGGTAAGCAATTATGTGGTCGAATATAAAGCACGATTGCCTAGAAGTAACCTATTCACTCGACTTAAAAGCCCCTACGTTAGCAAGAACCACAGACTCCGGCAGGCAATTCCACTCCTTAAAGTATTCCCAAAACGTTTTGTACGTATGTGCGGGATGTCCACCTTGTAACGATGGCGCATCGCCGCGCCGTTCGTCTTATAGTCCGATGATGGAACAGGCAAGGCAATTCACATATAGCGAAGACACAAAACATTACCATTGTTTAAACTTCCACGTCTGTTCAATGTTATATTCGTAATTGTTATGCTATTATGTTTCCGGTAGAACAACGACTTGAATAGTAAATGATAGTAATTTGGACGTATAGTCCGTGTTGCGTCCCAAATGTATTTTTGAACGATCTTTTTGGTGTGGCAACATTCTATTGTCTTTTTGATGTTGACACTTGACATAACTTTTTTACTTGACAGATAGACTTTGGTTCCTTGTTGAAAAACGTCCGCGTCGGACCTGTTGATTTAATTATAATTGGTAAAATATCGTTTGGAATCGCGTGTTGAAACCGATAATTGGGTCGCGAGTTAACTATTGTTTGAAGTTGTAATCCCCATTTGACGAAAACCCCGGGATATTTTTGGATTTATCGCCGGGTTGTTGCCACCTCGTGGCACGCGCATTTGTTGGAAATAAGTAGTGATAAATAGCTTCAATCCGGTGTGAGTTTGGGCTGTGATGCTATTTGGACCGCGCCATCTGGAGACTGGCGCCTTGTGAACGTTCTACAACACTTGACTTACATCACACTTTTCAATTACTCACCTCATATTTACATACATACCACACTTGGGCGTGACCTAGGAAGGTCGAAACTTGGCGAACCCAGCACAGAAAGTTAGTGGTTAGAACTGTTATTTGTATGGTTTGTAGGCCGAAGAGCCTTTTGTTTATTATTGTTTGAGAGCAACGTTAAGCTCCACGAACCGTGGACAGTTCGGACACACCAGTATCGTTGCGCTGGCCTATTGTAGTCCTGATCAGTCCGTATAGTATAGTAATGTTTGAAAATTTACGTGATAATGGGGAAGTGATGGTGGCAATTGCTTGCGTGCTTAGTATTGTTCATTTGTTTATTTACGCAAGGCAATTATTTACCTATTAGCGTTTCCCGCGACTTTATTTGTACAACTTTTAAGACAACTTTCATCCCCTTTTCAATTCCTTACGAATTTGAGTTTGAGTCACACTTCACTATCCCAGAAGAATACCTACCGCCCGGACACAAACTGCAGTGGCCAATCTGGAAATAACTTAACCGATTGCGGGCGCAGGTTGGCCGCTGCAAGTACAATCTATCCAAATGGGTCAAGGTTTCCTTGACCCATCAATGGCAGTGCCAGTGTGGAGCCCCTTTACAAGAAATGGGCCACCTCTCGTCATGTCCATCGTGCAGGCCACCTGCACTATTCAGAATTAGAACGAGGCCAATGAATGAGCTGTCCAGGTAGTTGCATATTTTTGAGCATCTAGTCTAGCAGACGAGAAAAATGTTCCTTACGTGTTGATTTATGAAAACCGGTTCAATGTTTGAACGAACTATCTTCAAGCTAAATTTTATCACAACTAATTTAGCGGTTTAGCCGTGAAAGCGACCAAGCCAGACAGACTTCTGTATTTAAGAATAATTTAAGCATCATTTAATCTTTCCGAGACTCATTATTACTAGTCATATAGATACATGTCCAAAATAAAAAACCAAACGTGACCTTATAAGAAATTTAATTATAATAAACTGAATAATAATAGCATATTATGTGTAATATAATAATATCTATGGTAGGCGATATTGCAAAGGTCATACAAGAAGATACAGGATACTGAATACGTGATTAATCCATAAGCACAACAAAAAAAAATTATAAAAATTAAAAACACTCGCCGTTGAAATCTAACAACTCTTAACATTATGGCGATGACATGAAAACAATGTGTTAACAGGAAACATGGCGTCCGTCCACAAATAACAAGTGACAATACGCACGGAATTGCTGGAATCGTCCATTGTTCGTACATTAAGGTGGGTGTCCCAATAAACGCGACAATTCGACTTAAATGTTGCGACTCTTGCTACTTGTCACGCAGGCGATCCCCGGTAGCTCCAATCGGCACTTTGAAATGTCTCTTCCATATTTATTACTTGTAACCTCTGTCCGGCCGAGATATTTGCTGCTGCATTAGGGCCATTAAGAACCTTATTGTTGTCAATAAGATTAGGTTCAAATGGTTTCTGGCTTGCTGTCTTTAGTAATGAAGTAAGTTTTAATTAATTTATATGGCATAGGCGTGAGTAATGCATATGATTTTATCCTACTCTCTACTGGTATCATAAATGCGAAAGTTTGTGAAGATGGATGACATAGGTTATAAATCTTTCACGAAAATCTACTGAACGGATCTGAATAAAACTTGGTATCTAGATAGCTGAAATCTTGGGATAACACACACGAAATGTCAACTAACAAATTCGCGGGCAACAGCTTAGTCGTCTAAATTGAAAATTTTGTCAATATAATCCAACAACCCGATACAATAAATATCAATAAAGCTTAGGCAAACCCTAAAGCAATCATTGCGAATGATCGCACGTTTATCGCATTATATGCACGACGATCACATACAACGTCGGCACCCCAATGTCAGAGTTGAACAAACTATCACTTTGAGTCATGGTTATTAGCAGTCACTGCCAATTAACACGATGTATTGACCTCTGTATGATTTATAAAGCATACGTAATACAGAATTAAATAAAACTTGCTGATGGACGAGGCAGAAGTTAAATTGGCAGGAACAAACTTATTAAAAATGCAATTGCATATGATGTATCCGACGTGGCTTGAAAAGATGTCACAGTTTACTCGATGGTTGTCTGTCTATACTTTCTCTTATTAGAGATATATGACTCATGCTGATAATGTAACTTTTATATGGCAAATATAAGACTTAAATAATGATTCGATTTAAACCCTGAATCGAATGACCTAGTATATCTTCAAATCTCCCAGAAATTACGACACATGAAATAGCAGTTGCGTTTGAACTTTGAAATGAAGAAATACAGTACGTAGAGCCGTTTCCAGCCAACCATTAATGAACACAACAGTTAACTTCAAAAAGGGAACAATTCATGACAAAGGAACACTAATTGCAGCATTGCAGAATCACAGCCAGGTATACAAAAAGCGGTTTCACAATGTTTTCGGATGTGTCACGTAGAGAAAATTACCTGAAGTAAATAATAGTAGAGTAGGCACTGTTGTGACATCAACAAATTGCGCGACAATGCTCATCGCGGCGAGGACGCGATGGTTGTGAAAAATTAAATTATGGTGCTTGAGTTTAAACTGGAAAAAACTGGGACACGACAAGCACGATTGGTAAAATCGAACTGCCTACGAGTAAGTGGAAATAAACTGAACATTATCTATAGACAAGGAATTATACAACTATAGTTAGAGATGCAGAAAATAACTAATTTGTACAAGATGATTGTAATCTCCAAACTGCAAGAAACAATTGAGCAGTTATAATCATTGTACATACAATATTAAGTCATTAAAGAATTCATTCAATTAGCGGATTCTTTAAAAAAATATAGCATAAGAAGATGAAAGAATACATCGTCACAATATGTTTATTATTCGTTTCGCGTTATTATTGTATTTTTATACCAACAAGCCAACAACCACTCATGCGCAGTTAAATAGCGTCTTATGTTTTGATCACAACAAACAAGATGAATCAATATTATTACTCAGATATTGATGAAATCATTAAAGTTAAGGAAACATTCGCCCACGCTTCAATAAAATACAAAACAGTGTAGATATCACCTTGTTCGATTCTGTCTTCCTTACATATTATAAAACAAAGTCTGTCTGTCTGTTCGCGATAAACTCAATAACTACAGAACAGATTTTCATGCGGTTTTCACTAATGGATAGAGGGAGATTCATTAAGAAGGTTTTAGATTTTAATTTATTAAGGTTTTGTGTGAATAAGTAGAATGAGACCGTACGAATCCGGGGCGGGTCGCTAGTTTACAATGATACAAGAAATATTGTTTCTACCTAGCCGAAAATCGCACCGTGAAAAGATTGAATTTCAAAATCCATCAGCCGTAAAACTGTCGTTGTTAACGAGCGTCAAGCCATCAAAACTGACTGACTCCGACATTCGATTTACTCAGCGTAATTACAAGAGATCTATTCCGGTCACGATGGCAAATTTTATTCCAATATCCCGAAAATTGATTACTTTCGTGCGTTCAAATTAGCAGCCATTGGATCCAAACTGACGCCCAGCTAACTGTTTCATTAGACGATAATAAATGAACAAAAATCGTTGTTATAAAATCTTAATGGCGGAGACTGCGAAATTCTTCACAAATGAGTCAATCGTATCGTAAGTGTTAACGGCATATAATTAAACATTTAAAAGGTTGACGGATACTTGATAGAGAACGCGCAAGGCATTAAGTCCGTCACTGCCTTTGTCCACAAAGTTTTAAATAGATAAATAAATCTAAAACAGTCTAGCAACCGCCAAAACTAAAATCACCAAAGATTAGGAAAACTGTAACGCTTCAAACAATTGTAATTTCAAGTTGTATTCAAGCAAAAAATACTGCAATAAGGAACGAAAAAATATCGTCCATTGTTCACCTGTATTAAAAACCTAGACAAGACTGGGATGTGGAAATAAAACACGTAGAATTGATGCTGTCTTTTGATGATGAAATTTTATCAGGCGACCACTACAAAAAATAACTGCTTTTGAGCACTAAATGAGAGGACTGAAATCACAGGTACACTTTGTAATACTTTCTCGGCGGACAGAAAGGAAAATAACTATATATTTTCACAAACAATAAAAATGCTTTTAAGATAAAACGGTACCTACTATCTGATTAAAGTTTTTGTAATTGCGTAGTTCTCAGAAAACACTGAAAATAAGAATCGTTACACTCCGTCTGGGAATTGTCGGATATCATGATTCTTAGCATAACTCTGAACAGAAATCTAGATCACGGTTTTTAATAAATGAAAAATTTATTTGTTTTAAACAGGCCTGTTCACGTATAAAGGTAAGGTATAAAGTTGTATAGAGTGTAGAGTTGTATAAGTGGTATAGAGTTTAGCGTTCATTCCACTCCCTAAACTCTTAATCAAAGCGGCCGTTTAGAGTAATAAGACAAATATTAAGAACCTCCCGATTAGATGGAGCGTGAGGTAGACGGGTCATCGACCAGTTCACAAAAAGTGTACCGATCTGAGCTGTTCACACTCATTGCAGTTAACGGTATCAAGATATGGGGCCGACGCGAAATTACTGTCTAGATTTACCGAGCCAATTGTAAGTGTAGAGTAATTGTGTTTTACAAGCATTGTATCGAATTAATGTTGGTAGTAATGTGAGCCCTGGCAGTTAGGAAGTGGGCCAGCGATGTATCACAGGTACGCAATATACTCGCTCCGTGCAGGTTTGTAATTCTATCGCTGGACAAATTGCTATCACGACAGGCGGTCCTGATTTGCACGTGTTTTCCTGCGACTGTTGTGTCGAAAAATCTGTTGTTACGAGCGATTGTCGTAAGTACTATCCTATCGTACTACTATTTGAAGTTGGGGGTCACCGTATACAAACCAACCACGATAAATTCACATATAGACTCTAGCGTTCTTAATGGAAGCGACTGCCTTTTAAAGCCGGCTCTTCACGTTGGCCAACACAGTGGCGAATGTAGTAGCCAATGCCTATTGGCCAACGTGTAGACGGGGTGTTTGTGCATGTTGGGTGCACAAACACCCCCTCTACACGTTGGCGAATAGTCATTGGCCACTACATTCGCCACTGTGTTGGCCAACGTGAAGAGCCGGCTTTAAACAGTATAGGTTACAAAGTCATTAAAGAATGTTTTGTATTAGTACTTAAAAGTTTGTTTACTTTAGAATAAGATTAGAATTTATATTATTAAAAATTAAACTTCCCAATTGGAAATGCTGATAGAATGGGAGCAGTAAGTGTAATTCGGATTATTTGGTATATAAACAATCTATGAACTTCAAAGAAATATCTGTATCCTAATACAGTTTCATAATACATCGAACAAACATAGTTAATATACCGCCAGAATTCCAGAACTAATAAGAGACAGAACGGGCTCTATTGGAAAACTTGTCCATTGATCTCCAAGACAAGGCTCAAAGGAGTCAAAGGACCCGCTGTGTTAACGCTTCGGGGCGTAGCCTATTGTGTCCACAACTAAGTAACAGCTCCGTGAAACAATGGAGCTTATCAATAAATATTGTACGTAAACCGGTAGAAAACATGTGGTCGACATCTGGGGAATAAAATGTTCTACTGCGATTTATAGGTAAATATCTGAAGTATCAATATTGGATAATGGATTGTCGATAACCCGATTCTTTCCAAGTTTATCGAAGGCTTTTGCTTCCTTATTACATGCCCGTTGTGTCTCTTTTTTCGAGGGGAAAATCATCAAATGAGTCGTCTTGCTGGGTGAAGCGGAAGGGAGGGATAAGGCATTATAGGGCCCCGTCAAAAATACGGACAGCTCTTGGAGGCGCGCGTGGATCACAACGCACCAAAGACTAACCACTACGCCACCCATTGGGTGTTCAATCACGATGTGATACGGAATGACGTACATTAAAAAACTTTTTAACAAAAAATAGAACCGACTTTTTTTTCACGCTTTTTAGTGCGTCGGTTTGTAATTTATCTAGTTGCAAAAGCCAAAATGTCAACTACTTATCACCTTTTACAAAATATTGCTTTTCCCGGTGCAGAGCCGTTATTTTTCGAGGAGTTCTCCTCATACATCACCATCAGTTTTACTTCACCATATGCATTGTGATGAGCATAATGTGCTTAATATCCATATTCAAGTAATCTAATCGCAATCCACGAAATACTTATTATTGAGTAGTTTCGGTGGCCATCTGGGGTCTTCATCATCAGTTCCACTTCCTCAAATGGTGCTTTTCGAGAGCAACTGCACAAGGTACTAAATAATAAAAAAAAGTTCAAGACGAATTGAGAACCTCCTCCTTTTTAACACGCTTTTGTTAGGTCGACCTGTATGTAATTAAGTATGTAATGGAATCTAAGGTAACTAATTTAACCATCTTCCAAGGGTCGTAGCGTAATGAAAATTGGCAGCTGTATGTAGTTCTGATGACAATACAATAATATGGTCCTGTCAAACTGATCTGATCATGAAGCCGGAAGATATGAACTGGAACTTCATGATGGAAAATCGTATCATAGCTGTTTTGGATTTCTTAGAAAAGTCTTGTAATGAACTTTGACCACGATTACGTTTCAAGGTCTGATGATGAAGCCGGAAGATAGACACTGGCATTCCATGATGGAATGTCGTATCATATTCGTGTTTGCACTTGTGAGAAAGGCCACGTAATGGACTTTGAACACGGTCAGGTTTCAAGGTTATAACAAACCTAAAGAAAATCCGTTATCGGTTTTCTTAACCTTTTTGAATTACCGCGTAATCCATAGATTTATTATTAGGTCGATCTGTAACGAACTAAATATGCAATAAAATCTAAGAATCGAATTAAAAGTACTTCTAATTGTTGTATCATCAATTCATCACGAAACTTGGCAATTATGTGTAGATTAGACGACAATACAATATTATGGTACCATCGAGCTGGTCTGACGATGGAATTGGAAAGGTGGCTGATGGAACCTTGGACTGCCTACTAGTAAACATTTCTAATTTCTGCTCATTACATTAGTCTTCAAAGCGTGTTTTTGGTTTTTTAAACTATTAATTTATTTTTGAAGTCGGTTGCTAGGAAATAGGCCTCCTTCTTATGAGAGGGAATGGGGCGTAATCCACCACGCGTGCCTAGTAGTTAATATCGTTGAATATTTTTAACCCCCGACGCAGAGGGGTGTTATAAGTTTGACGTGTCTGTGTGTCTGTCTGTCTGTGGCATCATAGCTCCCGAACGGATGTAGCGATTTCAATTTAGTTTTTTTTTTTTGTATTCAAGGTGACTTATGTGCGAGTGTTCTTCGACATGTTTGATGAAAATTGGTTGAGCCGTTTAAAAGTTGTGGGGGGTGAAAGTGGGGGAGAATAACCGAATGTCTGTAAATATACTCAAGTGAGGTATCAAATGAAAGAACACGACGGTTATATTACAATCAGACATGTTTTATCAAAATCCGTTCAGCCATTTACTAGATATGGAGAGTGAAAGTGGGGATGAATAATTGAATATTGTCAAATATACCCAAGTGGCGTATCAAATGAAACGGAACGACGTGTACTATATTGCAAAAACTGTCAATTCCATGAAATTCGTCGAAGTGACAAAAACTATGGTAACTAGGTGAAAGTTTAAAAAGCATTCAGAATCGATATTTAATATTGTTACATAGCCGCCACTATCATTTTTTTACTTTTTAAGGAATGTTTCTTAAATTTCTTCTAAATATTTTTGCGTAGGGGGTTTTTTAAATTTTTAATTTAAGTTTTTTATTAAAAAAAAATACCTCCTCTGTGAATTTCCTTCATGGAGGTAATTATATACCTAAATAAAAAAAAATAACATTGGAATATTCTATTACTACGTGGACTCTTAACATAATTATAAAATTCAGGTTTTCCTCAATATCTTTATGACATTTACCTAATATTGCTTTTCCTTTAGAAAATGTTTATAAATGTACTCGTTCATATTTGAGGGTCGTAAGAAGTTGCTTATAGAAACTTTGGCAGCATTTAGTATCATTGAAAGAGATATGTTAGTCGCGTTAAATGATTGGTCTCTCTAATAAACTCGGTGACTCGGTCACGAATGAGCGGTTACTATGGCGAAGAATTTGGGACATGCATTGTACCGGGAAACAAGGTCAAATACTCATCTTTCAGAGTTTAGTTCACCTTCAGCGCCAAGCATGATTTCCAAAATCACACTGTTTTTTGTATTTTTTGTTTATATGGTTTTATTTATGTATTAATATGTTTTAAGCTTTCATCTTCCTTTTCCCTTCTTTTTTCAGGTTTTTCAGAGTGTGTATCATAAATGATACACTGGCCTACCAAATAGTTTTGTGTGTTCTCATATCTCCAGGGCCATGTGTATCATTTATGATACATATAACATTTAAGCTTTTTCAGATACATTTCTCACGAAATCCACGGAGGAGCTTAGGAAAAACAATAACAAGAATATTGTAATTGTTTTTCCTAAATTCCATTTTGATTTGTTACAGAATATTTAATAAAATAAATACAGTGAACTTAACTATAAAACATGTACTTCGATAGTGACGATTCCCAGTATGATTCGACTATCATCCGGATAACGAAGATGGCAATGGGATGGATAGTTCCGAAAGTGACAGTGCTGATAAGATTTCCAATTGGAATCCACCTCTTTCTTCTAGACGAGTCTCAACTCTTTCCGAGAGTGAGATTCCTCTATTACCAGAAATACAGAGGCGCACTTCTGCACGAAGGATGAATAGTAATATACAATTGGATAACAACAGTAGACCAAGTACGTCAGCTCCTGATAATGTTCCAAGTACATCTGGTACCACATCTTCTGAAATAAGTGAATCTGAATGGCTAAAGCAGAAACTAGACTCTATTGAATGGGAAATGCCAACTCAAGAAGGTCCATCGCATATTGAAGTTCCATTTTCAGACATGAAAGACATGTGCTCTGGAATTATTTGTTGTACGAAATGGTACTGAAAACTGGCATTTGAAATCATATGGGGCACAAGTCTAGTAAACGCACATTTCTTGTATAACGAGTACTCTACTAAAAAGACATTGACAATAATCGAGTTTCGTGAACAAGTAATTCAAGATTTATTGGAGAGAAATTCTTCAACAGATAATGCCAACCTTCAAGCTTCCACATCAAGACAAATAGATAATAAACATCATTTGATTCAAAAAATTGTAGAGGGAAAGAAGGTTCGTGGACGCTGCACCGAATGTTATAAAATTTACGGGAGAAAGGGTACAAAAATAGCGGGAAAAAATAAAACGGCACCTCAAATCTATACCATATGTTCAACCTGTACGACTTTCTTGTGTCGCAAGTATTTCAACAATACACATTGACGTCTATCTTTTTTTTCTTTTTTGAATATTTACTCAAGGAACTTGTACCTAAACTGGAATGCGGACGCGAAGCTCAAATCCGTTCCGAAGAGTATACCCTCGAAGGACCTAGCTATCTCTTTCTAGTAGTGTGGATATCAATTCGCGATAAACGTAAGGACAATTTTATTTGATGCAATATTTGCAGGTTTTTTTAAGACACTTATTATTAACCTTACAAATGATGTATTTCTGTTACCGCTATAACAAAAAATACTAAAAATTAATTAAAATAAATATTTAAGGGAGACTCCCATACAACAGTTGTGATATTTTTGGCGCTTTTTATAGGTAATGGTTCCGTACCATTCATTACCTACCTATAAAAATACCCATCATGCGCGAGTCCGACTCGTACTTGGCCGGTTTTTTTCTTAATAACGTATTACATAGAAAGAAAGAAATAAATACAATTATAAATAAAAAAAATTGCTCGGTAGCGCGATATAACAGAATTCCATGTGGGTGAAAAGCTAGTTCTCAATATATATCTGAGGAACTTATATTGAGCGCGCTAATTTCTATAATAAACCCTTCCTTATACGGGCTAAACGCAAAATTGGTTTTGTTAAGTAGACTTTATTGCGTGGAATTATAAACTTTCAAAGTGGTTAAGACCCGTGATACAAATACAATTATTGCAGATACAGAATTAATAACAGAATCACCAGCTGGCAATTCTTCGAAGGCTTGGCCTTGATAGGCAGTGGTATAGACGTCCATACAAACGTGTATTAATTGGTAATCTACGTTTATTCGACACTTGTACGGTCAGAACCAGTAGACTAAAAATAAAATGATGCAATGTTTATATATAATTAAAACTACTAAAACCCTTCATGAAAAACGATGATTATAAATAGAAAGAATAACAGAAGAGATATAATTTATTTATGTATATATTTATTTAGGTTAGTTAACCTACAATTGTTTACACTATACATTTGTATGAAACAGTCATATTACATTTATAAGTGTAACAATTAATTACAGGCTAACACCACATGTGCTATTTAAGGTTAGAAATCAATATTATTCACATACATAATTCTAAACATGAAGGAGGCAGATCGAATGACAATTATAAGGTTATTATTATTAGGTTGGTTCTATATTTTCTAGTTCCTCATATGTTGCAGCTGCAGGTTTGTTACAAGATTGGCTTGACACACAACCCTAAAAAATGTGTTACACTATTATTAGTTAAAAGTATGGAAATAATCTTTAAATTATGAATTATTATTATTATTTGTCGACATTAACTAACTGCAGTGGATAAAAGTTAAGTAATTAAGTTATAAGTAATT
The DNA here is from genome assembly GCA_943138885.2 of Tholera decimalis. NCBI lineage: Eukaryota > Metazoa > Arthropoda > Insecta > Lepidoptera > Noctuidae > Tholera > Tholera decimalis. The sequence goes on from OW964565.2 coordinate 33,212,228, forward strand.
ATTAATATAATAAACTACACTTGTAAGCAAGTTTGCGTAGCTGAGTTTTTGGCCAAAATGATATAAAATATTTTTGCCATCAATTTGCTAAGCAAAAGTAAATAAATCAATAAAAATGTCGACTTTTATGCTTATTAATTTGACTCCTTTCATAACTTTCACTTACTGATCTTTGAATGTGCCCAGTACAAGTTGTATATTCTTTTTTTAGTGGGTTTCAATATTATAGTACTTAAAACATTTATTTGTTTCGCTTTAACAGGAATCTAAAATAATAATAGATTGATGAGAACAAAATTTTAGTATTTATGGTTAAGATAGATTCAAAATGAAAATTCATCTTGCTATGCTCATATTCTATTTCAAACCGTTATCTTCATGTCATTTGTAAAGACTGATAACTTACTTTAGGGAAAATGGATGGAATTGCATCATATGATCTTGTTTCGAAATGCAATATTTCTTCGGGCTTGAAATGGTGGCTACAAATTTTAGAACCGTTTCTGACCCTTTTCTGTGTAGAACACTGAGCCACCGGTCTCGAAGATCATCATTTTTAGGAAAGCTTAAAATAACAAAAAATAATATATAATGAGAAGAAAGAAAAATAATAAATAAGAAGAATAAAGAGAAGAACATCCACTTTTACATTGAAAACATAGTCACCCTAAATGCAATTTGTAAACAAAGTCACAAAACTTACTTAAAAAAAGAAATTCCAGACCCGGGGTACACTTTTCACTCTTGCAATTAACCACAAAACACGTTCTTACCATGGTTACAATAACTTGCACTTTAATATTACGAAAACTCACAAAATTAAATATAATTCAAATTTACAAACATACAGATGTCAAGTAAACGTCAGACGGCAATGTAGTAATTGCCAGGTATAGCATAATATATCACTACTAATTCTTACAAATTCTTTTTTTTTTTTTGGTTTAAACATCTTGTGTTTGCATGGTAAAATAACTTTAATTTTCATTAATATGCATACAGTAATAATGGTAATTCATTTTAAAGATAGAATTCCAAAGAAGTTTAAAACTAGGTGTTATTACTACAACAGACAGGACGAAAAAATTACCATTGAAATAAATATTTTTAATCTGCCACAGAAGAAAGGGACACAGTCCACACACGGCACTGTCTCGCTCGGAACGAAAAGTTCCTTCAGTTTTATGCGTGCAAGTTTATACTCTATTATTTAACAGTTAAGAAAGACTTTCTGTATTCTTTGAATCATTCGTAAGCAATCCAGTTAGTAGGTAGAAGATCCTTGTATTTACTATAGTAAAATGTCATAAGAAGTAGTTATTTGTTTTATTTTTAGTTGCATTTAGACTCAAAGGCTTATATTTCCTAAAGCATAAGTCGTACCCCAAACCCAAGTACACCAAAAGATTCGTCCAGGCCAGCGTTTGATTTTTCCTTAAAGAAATGTATGAAAAACATGTGCATTAGTGATACACAACGCCTTGAACGCGATGGGCCAGGTGTATCATTTTTGATACACATTGTATTAACAAGTGTGTGCAAAAATGATACACTGGCGCCGAAGGTGTTAAAACTATTCTGCAAACGCGACGAGTCCCGAAACTGATCGAACAAGGCGATAATATCATTAATGTAACTTATGTCAGGGGTTGCGGGAATGTTCTAACGAGATACCGCGGCCCCCCGGTAGATTTTTTGTCAGTAGAAGTCTGACACTCCCTTCCGCTCCTCCCTGAGCGAGAGAAGTCATTCGATGATTTTCCCACCCGGAAAAAAATGTATACTGTTTTGCTAAATCGATTTCAGCGTTTTAAAAGCAGACACATTCTACATTCAAATTCCAATTGCTTAGTGACGTGAATCTTGAAATAGTAAATACAACCGTTTTTACTTTCTAAGTGTTATCTATCCGTTTATCTGAATCGGATCAGTCTTAGATATGGCTAAACATAGACGGATAACTGTAATGGTAATTTTAGATCCGTTTCTTTTTATATCGTATTTATTTTTGTACATTTTGTTTAAACTATCTTTGGCAGCTTTCCTTCAGAAACTAGACGTGGTTTCAACTGCAGAGCTATTAATATTATGAATGCGAAAGTTTGTGAGGATGTATGTATGTTTGTTGCTCTTACACGCAAAAACTACTGAACGAATCTCAATGAAATTTGGTAAGTAGATAGTTGATATCCTGGAATAACACATAGGCTACTTTTTATCCCGGAATTCCCACGGGATCGGGATTTTCGCGGGAAAAACCTCACACGCGAACGAAGTTGAATGCAAAAGCTAGTAATACATAAATTACATTGCACGTCCAGAGGTGGAAAGACGGAGTTCGACTTGTGACAAAGGGTTGGAGGGCTCCTAATTTTCGTGACGTCATATTTATCTATACAAATATATCTTAGTAGGTACTAGAACACGAAATTTGGACTACCTATTCACGAATGCTGGATGTCTAAAAATCTTCAGAGTGTAATAAATAAGTAAATAATGAACAAAACAATAGATTATATCATTATCGTGTCATATTTCCCAGTATTAGTTCCACCTATAATTGACATTGAAAACGACTTAGGTAACGCGTAGATGGCCAGTTTTGACAAGCGTATAAAAGTACAATGTTTAGTTGGATATAGGTACTACTTATGGACATACACGACCAATATCGTTTTAGAATGATTCATTATGGAAAACATATTAGAGATAAGGAACAGGGTATGTACTTGTTTCGTTCGATTTGTTTGTTACATCGTAGGTTCTCTTATGGTTTTATGGTTCTTATAATGCGGTTCCTTACCTTGAGTTTTACAAACCAACAATACGATGAATGACACAATAACATAATGTATGCAAATTAATATTGTGTAATGCATTAAATTATGTTGAATAAACTCATTTGTTACCACGAGGTGCGTTGCATAGAGTAAGGTCGTCTTTCAAGCATAAGTCTATGGTGTAGTTTGTTGAAGAAGACCAAATCAATTTTCTCTATTGCCATCTCTTTTAGAGACTGTTCCATATTTAAATCATACTTTCAAAACTTCATGCGTTTTTTTTTGTTAGTCTGTGGTCTATACAATCCGCGAGTTGACAGTATGTTTAAAAATTTAAAATAACTATTTAATTATGTAAATCTATTGATATGAAGCACAAAATAGTACAAATGAAGAAAAGATTATTAATTATTTAATTTATTTTCCCTTGAGAAAAATGAGACTTTTTATCTGTGAGTCACGTGATTAGAAACACCAATCAGAAAACGAGACGTCATCGTTCAATATTATGACAGCTGACTAGTTATCTTTGGTTTTGGTTGGTGCGTAAGACAAAATAAGAAAAGAATAACTAACTAACTGCTTGCACTGTCTGGACAGGTCCGCTCAAATTTGCGTGGTTATTTCCTCAAAAGAATACCAAAGACATGAACCTACATGCTTCTCATATACAAATACAAATTGTCTGGACTTTAAAAGAGACGTTGACGACAAACTCAGAGGGAGTTTGTTTCGGTGTTTCTTCTCAGAGTAGTCAGTTGGGAAATACCGGCCTCATCTAGCTAAACTAAACACGCAAAAGAACATGACGTGTAAAAGTGTTATTTATAACCAATTTACAATTAAATATTTCATTTCATTTCATAACTAACTCTTTCTCTTCTGGTTCATTTGTATTATGGTCCTGTAATAGTTGTTCGATGAGTTCCTTTTTTTGTCTTTTTAAAAAAGCAGATAGATAGGTATATTCTTTATTGTATACCATAACAGTAAAACAAATATGGACTTAACAACTAAAAAGGGTGATACAATGGGCGGTCTTATCGCTAAAAGCGATTTTTTACAGACAACCTTTGAATGGATTTGACACAGAAGTTCTAACCACTTCTTGCGAATATCTCTTTTTAAAGGGACATGAATAAATAGTTTCGTCGGCATTTTTATAGTAGTATTCCCACAACAAGGTACTGCACAGCACTGATAATAATTTTTCACGTTCATAATAGAGTAAAATATCATAAAATACCCGAAGTACATTTATGTGCCAAGTGCCAAGGAAAGTTGTTTTTTGAACGATGACGTCATACGTAGTCACGTGACCACAATGCCACGATTTAGGCCATAGTTTTTTAATAAATTAAAAAATTACTTATATTTTAATTGAAAGGTTAAGTGATGAATAAAATATTATTTTACAAGTACACATGAAGCGCTTCGAAGCGTTTCAAACAATTTTTACAAAGTTGTCAACTCGCGGATTCTTTGAGTTCTTACAATGTCACGAATTCACGATGTTCACTTGTTTTCTTTTTGTATGTTTTATGTAAGTAGGTAGCTTAGTTTATAATAGAACTGTAATGTTAAGAAACAAAGTTCTAGTCTTTTATAGGACTGTAGGGACACAGCTGCTATCGTCACTTAGTAGGACCCTACATAAGAATAAAATTAGCTTTCTACATGTTTTGGCGAATTTAATCCTCGTGCATATTCCGCTTTCAAGGTTAGACGATCACATCAAGCATTTCAACAAAAAATACACACAAAGCATTTTTTATAGAGCATGATTCATAGACAATAATAAAACACAGATCATAAACAATACGTCCAGAATGCAATATGCAGTATTTAGTAAGGCGTTGCACTCGCTTCAAAAACCGACGACCTTGCCAGACAAGCAACAAACGTGCTAATTAGTAATTATGTAAAGTAGACTGATACAGCCCTGACCTCGATGCTTTCGTTAATTACCGTTTTCCTTTATATTTTATCCATTGCTGATGCGTTTCAGGGTTTTGAATTTTAATTACTGGGAAAACTAGTATTTTTATAATATTAATATCTTTATTCTTCAAGTAACATAACTAACACTCCATTCTGCTACACCCAGAGTGGAAGTCATCCTGTTCTGGATGTAGCAAAACGATTTGATCATTTTCCCCCGAAAAAAATAGTACTTAACAGGATTCACTGTGTAAAGCCGGGTCCGCTGCGCCAATTTTCTAACATAACATGCTATCAAAACATGTTAGCAAAACATGTTAGCTAAACCGCCCGTCCGCTGCGCCTATTGTTGTAATGTTTTTGTTTAGTTTTAGATGTTCAGAAAGTGATTATCAAGAGCTGTTATCATTAATTTTACCAGATACAGAGAAGAAAACAACTTGGGAGGAACGATGTAATTCCTCCTGACATGAGATTAGGTGTGGCAATTGTGTCTCTGAGATTAAAAAATAGGGATAGTGAGCGCGAACACAAAATGCGTCACTTTCCCCCTCCCCGCAGGCGAACGCGGGGGATGTTATCCATTCGTCTCGGCAAACATGTTATTGTGTTTTTGCTAACAAAACTGTTAGGCTACGCCTATATTCTGTTAGCAAACAATGTTATACTGTTTGCAAACACGAAAACACGTCGCAGCGGACTCGGCTTAAGTAAAAATATTGTAAATAACAAAATAATACATAAAAACTATGAATACCCAATTATATTCATCACATTTGCAGCAGCGAGTCACAATAGTTTTGCAAGATCTGCAGTAGATTACTCATTTATAGTTAGGTACTATTGCAGATTTTTTGTCGATCTCGACCGCTCTTTAAAGGTGTTTAAGAAATTCAACTAAACTACTTATGCAGAGAAACAGTATAGAAGAAACGACTGAATCTCAAGTTCAATTAACCGTTCGTACAACGGGACACTGTATGAAAACACGACGCTCCAAATCGACATTCATCACGAAAAACGGCATCCGTGCGAAACCGGGGACCGCTAATTGTTAATAAAAACACTAAACAAAGGAGTACCGTAGCCTGAGTCTGTAACACCGTACCAAAGCGTTGTCATCATCGAGCTCAAGAAAGGTTTGAGTGACATACAAGCCTCTCTGCAAAGCCGAACTTTTCTAAAAATGCTTGTTCTAATATCATTTGGAGCCCATGTTTTTTCGGGTGGGAAATCATCGAATGACTTCTCCCGCAACGGGCTAGAGCGGAAGGGAGTGTCAGACTTCTATTGACTAAAAACCCACCCAGTTTCTTCAACTGCCCTTGCGTTCCGAGGCCGCATTATCTCGTTAGAATGTTCCCGCAAACCCGGATCATTTGTAGCCCTGAAGTTTGATCACTAGTCTTTTTATCGAGGTATCGTTAGTTGGTTGTTGAAATGAGGTAGACATTCATTCAGCTGCAGCCAGCTAGACTAACTTAGTTGGTCAGATAAATTGACATCTCACTGCTGAGACACCGGCCTCCTCTCTACGAGCGAGAATAGGTCGTAATCCACAACGCTGACTCAGTGCGGGTTCATATCGCATGTCTTCGGATTTTGGGTCATACGACATGCCGATGTCCCCGCGATGTTTTCCATCACCGATTTTAGAGCGGTGGTATTGAAGATGGTGGGTTCCAACGCAATCAGTCACAACACTTAGCAATGTCTTATTCCTATATAAATTACTAGATTCTGCCCGCTGCTTGCTGCAGCGAAAAAAAGTTAACTAACACCCTTCCCCAAGCTCTAATCTATCTCTGCCCCAAAGCGGTTACTCAAGTGGTTTAGACGTCAAAGTGTAACAAATGTACAAACAGACAGAGTTACTGTCGCATTTATAATATAAGTACTTAGGGATTTATAGCAGTTACTGTATTTCTAGCTCACGGGACCTTGTACAAGATCTCGAATATCATTGTAAGATGAGTCACAAGAAGGCACGGACCACAGTGATTCAATCGATCGCTCGCTCGGTGTGTCACCCCCCGGTAACGCCGACCTTGTGGTCACCCTCAGCGTCGCAAGCGCATCAATTACTGCGCGTGGACATGCCATCGGCGAGGAGCGTTGTTTCATGTTCTTTATTCGAATTTAAAAATGGAAAAATGGAATAAGACCTTAATGATTACATGACATAAAGAACTTATGGGAGTTATTTCTGGAAAACTGGCGTATTTACAGACTCATATGCTCTTGGAATTGATTATTAATTAGGTTTAGAACATGGAGAATTCTATTAGAGATACTCTTCCAGAAAATAACTATTTGATTGTTTTGTATACAACAACCTACAAGGAATGCAATATACCATCCACCAAAACCACCGGTTTTACCTACATAAGTATTTATGTGTTGGTGTGTATGTTAATATTGAAGTGTAATTTAGTAACTGTATCTCTAATAAAAACTAATAACTGACACGATTTACCGCCCACATTTATCGCTTATTTTTACCCGACTGCAAAGGAAGGGTTATGTTTTTCGCGCGTATCTTGTATGTATGTATGTATGTATGTATGTATGTTTGTAATATTCTTTATTACCTCATATCTCCAGAACCACTGAACGGATTCACATAATTGAGGTATCGTTAGATTTGTCTTAGCAGCCCAAGTGTTCTTAGATAGGTGACATTTGAAAAAATCAAACATGGCGGCTGTGCGAAGTCATTATACATATACAGTGAAAAAAAAAATTTTTTTTTTCGAATACCACATTATGGGTATCAAATTAAAGGGTATCACAAGGATATCAAAAAGGTATATCATATTTATCATTAGTGTAATACTAGCAAAAATAATACAAAGAGAAAGTTTAAAAATATGGACTTGAGCTCTTTCACTTTCTGAATCCGTTTGGGTGCCAATGTGACACGACCGGGAAAATCAAAAAATTGTTACCTAATTAATATTTTAACTGAAAAGTTGAAAAAAAAAGTTATTTAAAAAATCTAAAAAACCTGACTGCTCAACTGAAATGCAAGGAACAAGCACATTTTTATTTTAAAAAGTGACAAGCAGGGTGACCCGTCAAATTTAAAAAAAAAATACGTTCTATTGGGTCCCGCCTGCTTGTCACTTTTTAAAATAAAAATGTGCTTGTTCCTTGCATTTCAGTTGAGCAGTCGGGTTTTTTAGATTATTTAAATAACTTTTTTTAACCTATGAACCTTTCTCTATGGCCGTAGTAACGTAAGGGCAGTAGAGGAACATAGTGGGTTTTTAGTCTGTAGAAGTCTAACACTCCCTTCCGCCCCAGAACGGGAAAAGTCATTAGATGAACGATGACGACAAAAAAATGATGCAGGATAAAGAAAAAAAAATGGCAGGTCAGAACTCTGCCATTCGCTTTTTCAAATAACAGACGTTTTCAGACTGTATTCTGTAAAGGTTTCTCTAGTCAATAATATTGAATTTATTTTGACTCAATACAACTTGTGAAGAGGAGGCTCGTATATATCGCACTATGGGCCAATGTCAATACGTCCATTTGCATAACTAGTATTTGCATATGAATGAGTCACAAGCTCTCACTCTTTGTGCAAAAACTTCTACAACATTATATTTTCTCGAAAACATCTATTCAACAAGACGGACTGACTGGGACACGGTTCGCTAGTCATTTCCTAAAATAATCACGCGTATTAACAGCTTTTCTTCTGAGTTTCCATTGCTTATTAGCTAAGGACAAGGCATACTGTAATTACATAACAATAGGAATGAGTTATAATCATAAACGAAAGACTTTTTGCTGTAAACTAGGTTGAAATCTACGCGTCTTCAATATATTGTACATTCAATAAAAAACGAAAAATCTTATTGAATAGAAAGGAGCGGTAGGCATTCTAAGTATTTGCAAATTAAATAATTTTTCCGGAGACAAATAACGAATAAGTACTATTATGAAATAAATCTACCAAAGAAAAATACGCACAAAGAAGAAATTGGATCAAACGAAATGCCAAAAATATTTGATATACAAAAGTAATACTGAGAGGCTTTTATCTAGTGGAATCATAGACGAAAAATCAGTCATAACAACAACATGCCGGGCAAACGAGTATATGTATAGGCAACTACTTAATTAGTCTATGGCATGTAAGAGTGTCCCCGACTGTGGCAGCTGTACATTCAATCGTTACGTAACATTTCGTTAATTATTACATCTTGTTTACTATAACTTCAAAATGAGGTTTTACTCCATTAAATAAAACCTCATTTGAAAGATTTGGCGGGAAAAGGCAAGAAACATTAGGTTACTTTTTTTTATTCGTGGTAGGCTCGCGTTTGGCCGCCATCTCACCTGATGGTAAGTGATGATGTGGTCGAAGGTGGAACACGCTTGCCTAGAAGTAACCTATTCACTCTTGACTTAAAGACCCCTAGATTATAGCTATCAGGAAACGGGTGTGATACGTGATTTCGAAAATGAAGCACCGAAGACTAGAGATTTAGTTATTCGAGATCCCATGGCTACGGCGTTGGGTATTTCGTGGTAGCGTACATTCGTTGTTAAGTGTTTCGTATTCGTGAACTTACGGGGACGTGTTCTTCGGTGCTTCATTTTCGAAATCACGTATCACACCCTCAGGAAACACAGACTCCGGCAGGGAAATCCACTCCTTAGCTGTATGCACATTGCACAATGAGAGTATTCCCAAAACGTTTTGTGCGTATGTTTTGTACTTTTTCCCGCCAATTTTTCTTCAAAAAAGATTCCAACCTGCCTGTTTGGAATCTTTTATGCGCAATAAAAAAAATCTAATAAAAAGACCATTTCTTAATACCTTTGCCTAAGACAGTTTCTTACAAACAATAATAATATTCTGAAATGCGGGGATAAGCGGGTGTTAGGTAAACTTTGTATTCAGGCCTTGAAAACATTCTTAGACGAAGTTGCTTAAAGTAAATTGGCTAGAAGCGAAGGTAAGAATTAGATATCTCCTAAAAAAAAACCAGTTGCAAAAGTGTGGAAAGTTTGTGTTTGTTTACTAGGTAGTTATTACGTTTTATGTACTTGATACTACTTACTAGTTATATCACAAGTATGTATTACTTACATATAATTAATATTACATAACTCATGTTTACAGCTCTGATTACACTAGAGTGGAGAAGTGTCGACAATCGATATCATTACGATGCGAAAACTAGGTAGAAAAGGTTAAATGGACGGAACGTGACACGCGACGACAGTGCAACAACGATGCGGCAAAGCTTTTTTCCCAGAAATAATTCTATACGTTGACCTGTTTTAAAATTATGTATATGAAAACACGTCGTCACATAGACGAGTTGCACTAATTTGCAGTTAAATGCAGAGAAGTTTTTATATTAGCTTTACCAGCGACTTCGTTCGCACGGGATACTTTTACCGAGTAAATCGCGATCCCGCAGAAATCCTTTGAAAAAACTAAGCCTTCATGTTGCCCTAAAACCTCCTCTATCTTTCAGTGAAAGTCCCATGAAAATCGGTTCAGTCGTTCCAGAGATTAGCCCGGACGAACAGATGGACAGACAAAAAATTTCGTAGTAAATTTTAACTCACATACTGACACTTCAATTTTATTTATATGTATTTTTACCCTACTTAGTATTAACTTAGGTCTAGTTACTAGTTTTTGTATCCAATTGGAATTTAACCGCGCGCCGTGCTCACGACCTTACGAGAAACGGGTTCGTGCAACACTTCCTTGATCAACACACGACCTTAGACTTAACTAAGTAGTTATTCAAATGTAAATAACGAACGCTGCTGCTTCAATTAAACAAACAATATGTAATTAACTAGTAAAAATAGAGACGTAGGGCCGTCCAAACTCGTTCGCTATACAAGAAGAACGGCATGTAGGGTATATATAATTATATAAGATAGCCGTATTAGTGTGTGAGTTCGCTTCGGTTTAGTTTGGGATACGTTGGGCCTAATGGTGGCCTAATAATGGCCCAATGGTGTTGAAAATGAGACAGAAGTATCCCTTTTTAGTTACATATGTCTAAAGCAGTTGCTGTGTATCCAATCCCTACTATACCTACCAATATTATAAATGCGAAAGTAACTCTGTGTCTGTTACACTTCACGTCTAAACCACTAACAACTATGATGAAATGGGGTACAGAGATATGGACCTTGGAGTAGTACATAGGCTCCTATGTTTCTCCGCTGAAAACAAACTTTTCACGCGAGCGATGCCGCGGGCAGAAGCTTGTTTCTTATACCAGCTCTTGCGTCATACAAGACGAAGCGATCCCTAACCAGAGCACACAAAGCAAATATGCGGACACAGCTAAGACTGGGAATAAAAATTTCAATTGAATAATACCGTCGGCCTTGCGTTAAAAACGTAATCAAACAGTCACAATTTATTGTGTACCAACGGCATCCTGAGCTCGACACCCACATGCCAATCATTCGTATCGGTGCCGTTTCCTATGGGACGGCGACATGTGAATGGAGGGGGCCCTTCAGTACCAGCGGAGTAATTGCGTACCACCAAATGAAAAATGCTTTTCGTTTTGATAATAATTGTACAGGCGAAAATAAAAGGAAATTATAGGGCATCGAAAAATTGATCAACATCGCTATCAATGGGAAAAGTGCCCAGAACACTAGCCGCATTGCCACGTTTAATGGCAATGCTGATTCTCTGTCGAAAGAAAAGGCCAGCCCTCTGGTCACTTGTGGAGTCGACTAATCGTTTGCTGATGTCACGAAAGAGTCGATGCGCACTCGGACCCCATGGTCCTAACGTTTCAACCCCAAACGGCTCAAACATATAGCACCCAATTAGGTTGTTGTAAATTTGTATTGAGCTGCTGAGAGACCCAGCTGAGTCCTATGAATGGAGGAAGCTGGACTGGCGAAAGATAGAACTGCATACGCAACTTCGGAACGGCTTATACATGCTGAGTGAACATGTTTGCCAGAATGGGCATAGAACAGATTTGCCTGTATTGTTTTGTTGGAAATTAAACACTACTCTATTTGAACATGCATACCATTGATATTTTTATTCTGTTTCGGTGTTTCTTCTCAGGGTAGTCACATAAGGAAACACCAGCCTCATCTAGTTTACATTTACGAAATAAATGATGTGTAAAATTTTTATTAAATAACCAATTTGCTAAATAAAGATCATTTATCGGATATAAACATCTGCTTGACAAGCAATAGCTTGAGTTAAATTAAAAAAGTTAGCCCCTTTAAGCACCACCTTTAGGAACTAAGTCATTGAAGAAATGTGAGGTCATAATTTACCCTCTCAGGCAATAGGTATATACTAATATTATAAAGCGGAAAACTTTGTTTGTTTGCTTGAACGCGCTAATCTTCGAAAGTACTGGGTGGATTTGGATGCAATTTGGTATGGAAGTAGCTTGAAGCTTGAGGAAGGTTATATGCTACTTTTTACGCGACTGCAAAAAACGAGTTATGTTTTTACCGTGATAGAATCCACGGGAGCGAAGCCCCGCGTGAGTACTAGTACAATAATAATAAAGGTTTATTTAATTTCATAAATAAGTTGTTTCAATTACAAATAAGTAATGGTTATTATTTAAAAAGTTTTGTTAATGTATCTCTACTGGGTAGAATCTGCATTAATTTTTTTCAAATTTTCTCTGTCCTAGGCAGCACTACTTATTCCCGTTAGACCTTTCATCATTATTTATTGATTATATAATTATTTTGGTTCAATACGCTTATTTTTTCCATTTTCTGCATATAAGTAAATATGAGATTAAAAAATGTACAAGAGCAATGTCTAACTAATAATAAAACCTTTATCCAAACATTACAAAATTATTGCTTTTTATAACAGAGTTCACAGTATATCGCTCTGCTTGATCTGCCTTTCAGCATGACCCTTCCAACATCTTCCGATACTTCCAATCAGCCATCACTTTTAGTCAAAGGGTTCTAGAGCTTTGTCTATCGTCTGATGTTGAAGTTTTTCAACCTCGACTCCTAGAGTAGTCACTATCCAGGGACAAGTCTGTCACCCTTTTACTCTACTTTTACATTTTTTAATTGATAATAGGCTTGCGTTTGACCACCAATTTCAATTTGTAGTAACGAAAGAATCTAGCTTCTGTAAATTAAACTAGGCAGTGCCTGATTTTTATTAATTATTGGTGCCAATCGTCACCTAATATTATAAGCCCTAAGCCATCATAATAAGATATATTTAAGAAATTAATATTTTAAATTTAAACTAATAAAGGACCTAATTAGTTGATGTGACTCCTTGCAGACTGACTAGTTTTTATGGATATTTAAGTAAATGGCAAAGAATACCACATGGCATGAAGACTGCACATTTAATAGCTTTGTTAATAAAGTAAAACAAATAAGTAATAATCCTTAACATACTTATCTTCAAACAAACAATCCATTGTTTCTCGATTAATTACTTACTTAATGAGGTATAATAAATAGATGACTAAAAATTAATTTACTTTAAGTAATCATATTGTAAACATGTTATTGAACTTAATTAGGTATTCAGCAATAAAGTAGTTAGTTAATTGTTTTGTTTTATGTACAACATTAGGCCAAAGTGAGGTAAATCTTAAAAACAACCTAATCTACTTTCATATTAATAATTACTTAATAGATTAATGAAAGTAGATGGATAGTTATTGCATACCAATAATTTAAACCCTTTTGGTTAAATGGTATTATGGTTAAAATGTGGTCTTATCGCTGATAGCGATATCTTCCAGACAACATCTGGAATCAGCATCTATGAACATAACACAAAGAGGGGAGGGGAAAGTCCGTGTACTTTAAGTATATAACAAAATATGATTATGTTGTTCTTAAGATTTACCTCATTTTGGCCTAACATTGTACATAAAACAAAAAAAATAATTAACTAGGTAGTTTATTTTTTAGTTGTTACTAGTTGTTTTTTTAATGTTGGTGACTGATTTAACCAAATAGATTTGTACTGCATGTAATGTTTCTAAGAATGTTTAAACCAGGTTTGTAGTAATCATACAGTCAAATACACATACAAATAAGGAAATATAAAACTGGGACAGTCCAAGTAAAAATGGGAGCACCATTGTGTATCAGATTATAATTTGTAACTAATCCAGTTAGATTAGAAAAAAAATAACCTTCAGTCATACTACACGGTCTTATTGAGACCACACACAAGTACATATAACAAATCAATAAAAAAAAACAATTAAAAATTATGATGATTATTCCAATAAGTAAGTATACTACTCGAATGTAGACCATTTCGGCCATAGACTATAACAAGCCGTAAAAGTACGTAAAACAACCTATATTAACTCCTAGTTTTAAACGAACGAAACGATGTGGCATCGCGCCGATAAGCCGGCGAGCCGATTAGGAGCGACGCCCCACGAAAACATCGTTATAAACAACATAATACTACAGACACGCACCGAACGTTACAATCTCCAACCAATACAAAGGCATGCAAATCGTGGTCAGCGTAATGATTGACGGAATGTTAAACTGAAAACTTAACATAAACAACATAGTTTTTTATATTAAACAAAAATCAAATAACCTGGGAATGCAGTTGGAAGGCGTCCTGTCCACTTCCCAGGCCGCAAAAAGTTTCATGGGAACAGGTTTCGATGCATTAGTCATCTTTTCCGATTTATTTTTCTCGGTCATCTTAAACAGCACCAAACAACGGTTTCACAGCACAACACTAATGTACATTACAATTGGCATTGTTATTTAATCACTAAACACGACACTGTATTCATTATAAAACACAGTTCATACACGAAGCCGATTCCGATGCAATCACAACAATACTCAGTAATTTTATAACACGGTCGACTGGAGAATCGCAGCGGGCTAACCGAGGGCGTTCGATACGTTTGACAGCGAACTGTCCAGTGTTGCCTCTCTTGGAAAATTTACCCCTAAATATCTATTTACTTACTTTTTTCATATTTTGAAACATTATACTTCAACTATCATATTCACATGAAGAATTATCACTGCGACATAAATATTTAAAAATAAATACTATTGACCGTAAAGAAGTTGCGGTAAGACACGTATCACACTTGTTCAAACCTTCATTAGTTACACGCTTACCACCGCAGTTCTTGCTAACCCAGTAAAGCGCTGAGAGTGGCGAGTATTATTCTTGCACGTCACACTATGCTGAACAATCGTCAGTAGTCAGTTTCAGGAAACCTGAATTTACGTCTATTAGATGATAAGTTGTATACAATATTATGAAATTAAATTAAATAAATAAAAATCTACACTAGTTTACAAAACCAATGTAGATTTTAGTTCTTCAGATGTAATTTTAACTACATACGGTTGCTATTGATTTATTCTTTACGCACTAGTATTTTTTCGGATGTTATAGTTTATTTATTTATTCAAACTTTATGTACAGTAGTGATACATGGGCGGATTTAATGCAACAAGGCATTCTCTACCAGTCAACCTTTAGGTTAAAAAGACCGCAATATGGTAGGTGTACAAGTCAAATAAATGTCATTATCGAAACAATATATGTATAAATATATACTTATATATAATAATAAAATACATAATTATGTCTGTTAAAATAATAGACTAATAAATATGATGCTTTATAATAATCTTTCTGACTAAGAGAACTCACAATAATTATACTATATTCTGATGTTATAGTTTATTCTTACAATCCCTATTTAGGTTTCAAATATACTTGTTTTTTAACAGAAATGGCGTGACAAGTTATATTAATTATATTTTTATAACATAGTAAGTTGATTCAAACGTGTTTTGCTACGATTGGGGTAATAAGTTTTTATAAAACAAAATAACAGCAAAAAGTTTTTTAGTTTCAGGGTAAAATCACAATATTCACCGAACGCTGTAGTTGACATAAACGGTAAACAGAATAAAAATGAGCATCCAATGCAAACTAATAAAAACTGAATAATAAAGCATTCTGAGACATTCTCATTCGATGATTTTGAGCGAGATATAACAGTATTTATATACACAAATGAGCACAAACAAATTAAAAAATCGGTGTATTTCATTTTTAGTTTACCCTCAATGAAATTTATATTTATTAGGTGATTTCTGAATATTTAGGCCCCTTCCATTATAACAAAATTAACCAACATATCTACATCTATAAGTTTATATACTAAAAATGTAAAAATTACTTCATAATTTCCTAATGGGAAATTAATAAAATAATATACCTATTAATTTAATTTCATTAGGACATAATTTAATTTCATTATGAAGTAATTTTTTATTGACCTATGAGGAAGCTGAACATTACTTGTTAACATTACATTACAGTTATTTCGGAGGGATCGTAACTTGTTGTAAAATCGGTGAAGGTGGACCATGATTTTTAGGATCCTTATCAGCATTGGCGTATCTAGAGATATTTCCCAGGGGGGGCCTGGCCCCCAGTAGTAGAAGCGATTGGCCAGATTTTTAAATTTTTCAGCCATAATTGTTTGTTAGTAAAAATTTTCGGGTGGGCACCAAACCATTCTGGGGTGGGCACGGCCCACCCGGCTCCCCCCCTTCCTACGCCTATGCTTATCAGCGCCAGGCTGACCTTCGAACCCGACTTCAAGGTAAACTTCAGTGATTACGTAGAAAAAGATTTACTAAATCCAAACTGCAGTTTATTTCAAGGTTCGCTAATTACATAATTATTTACAGCAAACTCAGTTCAAAATCAGAATATTAATTTATTACAATAATTATTATTAAAAACAAGGTAATTGCGACTCAGGTGTGACCCTATTCACATTTACTAGAGATGTTGACGGAGCGAGCACCTCGATCGGAATGATCCCCGCTTGGCGGCGCGTGCTTTACTATGACGATCTGTCCCCACCTCTCGCCTGACTCACGGAGCGGTTGTAGTGGAAATGACGTATCAACACATTGTAAACGACTTTGTTCCTTTGCGCCGACAGTTATGACATAAATCACAATTCACATATCATGTACATATACACATACACCTTCATATAATCATACTTACACACAATACATAGCTCCCGTATTACTGAAATTGAGATACTATTCACAAGTTGTAACACCTAACAGTACACTTGTAAAAGAGTATTGAATTAGTTTTTATTTATTTTTTTATTATTAACTCTTAAACTATTATTTTTTGTTCTTTATGCAATATAATATTTCTTTTCACATAATGGAATATACTAAAAAAAATAGTAAAACTCATCAATAAGAAATTGGTTTCCTTCGATTTCCATGAAGTTGGGCAGTTTTTATTAGTCTTGCTACACAGACTGTTGTCAAAAATCAACGACAGATGACACTTTATGGTTGCGTTCTAAAAACATACACATTAGTATTTTTCGATGATTCTCTTTGATGACTGATAAGTGATAACGTAAAATTAAAAATTACATTTACTGTTATGATAAAATACTACTTATTTTATATCCAAAACTTACCTGTAACATTACGGTATTTTAATATTTGTCAGTAAAACAAATATTTTTGCCAAAGTTAACATAGTAACTTGCGATTGGAAATGAAAGCGTTCATACAAGATTCCTCTATTTTTTAATCGAATTTAAAAAAAAATGGCCAAGTGCGAGCCAGACTTACTCATGAAGAGTGCCGTAGGAACTACGCAATTGAACTTTGTTTTTTATAGTGTTTGTGCTGTAGTGACACTACACTAATACCAATACCTGCCGCATAGCCTTATACCTCCTGGGGAATGTCGTGACACCATACCAGTCACACATTACCAGTACAATACCAAGAGCATCAACACAAGTACCATACCTCCTGGCCGATGTCGTGACATAAACCCGTCACACAACGACCGGTACAAAATTCTCACTCCGACAGCGAAACTATGCACGTGTTTAATTAACCGCATCACTCCCTTTAAATTGGTGACCCCGCTGAAGAGTCAAGACGCCTTCTGGAAAATAAGAGAACCGTCAAGAT
Source organism: Tholera decimalis (assembly GCA_943138885.2). NCBI lineage: Eukaryota > Metazoa > Arthropoda > Insecta > Lepidoptera > Noctuidae > Tholera > Tholera decimalis. The sequence goes on from OW964565.2 coordinate 33,229,960, forward strand.
TAAACAAAATTATCATCATGTCAACGGATCAAACCGAAGAATTCTGCGATGCTCAGAGTCCCTGAACGGTGAAGAGCGACGTTGCCACCATATCGCTGTCTACACGTCTTCCACCATTTTGGCGCCAACATCCACGACTCTGGTTTAATGTGCTATATTTAAAAAAACTGCTGATCCTATCTCGTTTAAACCAATTTTCGTTGAAAGTTTTATTAAGATCTGCAGCATATATTTTTTTTAGATTTTCACTCCATTATTATAAAAGTTAGAGGGGGGGGGACACATTTTACCTCTTTGGAAGCGTATATCTTTTAAACAGTAGACTTTAAAAAAAAAATAGAACCCATGTAACACCATTGTACATAAAGTTTAAATAAATTAATATCAAGACCTGTCTATAGAGTATAGATACCACACTCGTATAGGTTTGATGAAAAAAGAAAATTTTAGTTTCAGTGCCATGTATGGGGCGCCCCCCTTAATTTTATGTATTTTTTTTATTTTTATCTAAAAATTGGAAAGTGGTTTACAGTATACATCTACCTACCAAGTTTCACATGTATAGTCTTAATAGTTTTGGAATAAAATGGCTGTGACATACGGACAGACAGACATGACGAAACTATAAGATTTCCTTTTTTACCACTTGGCTACGGAACCCTAAAAAGGAGGAGATTCTCAATTCGACTGTATATAAATATATATATTTTTAACTAGCAATCGCGCGGGGCTTCGCTCCCGTCGACTTTATCACGATAAAAACATAACCCCCTTCTTTTGCAGTCGGGTAAAAAACGCCTATAACCTTCCCCAAGCTTCATGTTACTTCCATACCAAATTTCAGCCAAATCCACCTAGTACTTTCGAAGATTAGCCCTTACAAACAAACTTACAAACAAATGTTATCTCTTTATAATATTAAGTATAGATGTGTGTGCCTCATTACTCGGGCTGGACGGATCAGGAAAGATCCTTTTTTTAATAAAGGGTATATTTCAAGGTTGGCCCCATTGTTACCACGTCAGGACTCAGGATCTGATGATGGAATCCTGTCGAAATTATAGGCGTCGAAACTATAGTGAATTGTGTATTTTTTTTTTTAGTAACTTGGGCAGTTGCTTTTAAAAAGCACCATTTGGTGTAGTGGAACTGATGATGAAGACCACAGATGGTTGTACCGGAACTACTCAAAATAAGTACTATTTCATGGGTTTCGATTCGATTAGGTACATAAATAAAGTTATTAAACACTTTAAATGCATATGGTGAAGTAGAGGTGATGGTGAAATACCAGGAGAACTCCTCAACAATTAACTGCCCTGCATCGGGGAAATAAATACTTTGCAAAAGATTATATAAAATTGGCATTTAGGCTTTTGTAACACCAAAAAACCGACCCACTAAAAAGCGAGAAATAAAAAAACTTAGTAACAAAAATAATACCGACTTCCAAAAAACACTGCTACGTGTAAAATAACTTTAATTTCGGAATACGGTGTTAGAATACGAAAATACAAAACCAATTTTGGAAGTCAGTTTTATTTTTGTTTTTTTTTTTTCCAAAGAGAACTGGCAATGTAGTTATAGGAATCTTGTTAACCTCTCCAACTAAGCTAAATATGCTTGTGTCTGGCTGGAATTGGTCGCAACCTATCAATCATAAGACCGACGACGCCTTAGCAATTAGGTTATTGCACTTTGGCTTTACGAAGACCATCAAAATTATCTCTCAACAATAATTACGGCATAGTAGATAGATCCATAGTTAAAATAACCAATTTCGCATAGAGGTGTTTGATATCGAGGATTTCACTTTCACAGGGACTATACTAGTATACAACGTGACCAGACGTCCCGTTTTGAACGGGACTGTCCCTTTTTAGAGTTACAAGTCCCGGTGTCCCCGAAATCAACTCTGGGACGCAAAATTGTCCCGTTTTCTGAAACCTTGCGAAAATTTGGGTAGTCGAGCCCGCTCTTCAGTTCTAAAGGCGATGTTGATAAGTAAGGCGAATATAAAAAATAAACCGGTCAAGTGCGTGTCGGGCCACGCGCAGTGTAGGGTTCCGTAGTTTTTATAATAGCCAAGTGCGTGTCGTATTCGCTGACTGATCGTTTCATACCATGCTCTAACTAAAAGCCAAACATGACTACCTAACTAATTTGACTTCCTATACAAATCCTCACCTGATCCGACAATTTTGCACGGAAAGTTTTAATTTTTTTTAGAGATTTGTATAAAACTTGTCATAGCCGGTGTTTTGAATTTAAATACGGACACAGAGCTACACTACTCAATCGTCACAAGAAACTAGCACGATACAACTGGCGCTTAGCGCCATCTATCGACATTTCTATAGAGTTGTTCGAAATTTTCGAGTCAAATACAGTTGGTCGACTATTACTCGTAAACTTGTAAAGCCCACTTATGTGTGATATATTTCCTTTAAATTTCGTTATATATAGGTACTACTGCCGTGACATTTGAATTTATAACTACAACCGTTTAGTTGATAGAGGGGGGGACACTTGACTCTAACGAAAATTGGTACTTTAAAGCTTGATAAGTCACGAACGGTTTACTTAATCAAAAAACGGTCTTACCAAACCTCTAATATTTTTGAAAGACCTATCCAACGATATCCCACACTATGGGAAAAACGAAAAAAAAAAAATCATCCCACTTTACATGTATGGGAGGTACCCTAAATAATTGTTTTTTTCAAAATTTTATTTTATCACTTTTTCGGCGTCATTAACGTGTATACTCATGCCAAAGTACAACTTTCTAGTACTAATAGTTTTTGAGTTAAACCGCGGACAGACGGACAGACAGACGGACATGGCGAAACTATAAGGGTTACTTGTTGACTACGGAACCCTAAAAAGGTAGCAAGAGTTTCATTCGTACTTAAAATCACCTACATTAAAGCAGATTTGTTCCTCTGATAAATATAAATATAACTAAACGTTAAATATTTTTTAATTTGTAACTTTTAAGCTAACTGACTTTTCTGAATAATTAACTTTTAAAAAGCGTTTTTTTTCACTGATTTCCTTGTTAATTGACTTAAATAAACCGTCCCGCTTTGAGTCAAAGAATTAATGGTCACGTTAAGTATACATCACAGAATAAATACAAGAATTACATAAATGAAGTGAACAGTTATACATATTACATGAACAAAGTAATTATTGTACTAGGGCAGTCCCTGGTAAAAGAAGTAATATTTCATTATATCTAACCCTAGAAAACAATAAAAATCATGAATATCGAACAAAAAATATTTTATTTAGACGTATTAAGAGTAGGTACAAAACATAAACTGTAATAATAGTCAATAAACAATTACAATAAAATTGGGATCCAAACACAATAAACACTTAATTGGATCAATTTATCTTAAAAACCTATAGTAAATTTAATTCTAATATAAAATAATTAACAAAATTTACGAAGACAAAATCATACATGAAATATTTATCTAATACCCGAAAAACCTTATAAAATGGCTTAATTTAGTTACCAGACTAGATTAGAATTAAAAGCTTATGACTATGTTCAGTGAAATAAAAGAGCAGCTTATGTATAAAATTGCAAAAATCTTGAGAAAAGAAAGTAACTACTCAAGTTACTTCTACTAGGTCCACAAATTGGCTATACTAACACATTTTTATATTTTTTAAGTACAGAAGGAAGCAGTATTTTATGCTTCATTTTAATTTCCTCTATGTTTTGATATTTTAGATTAATACTTTTAAAAATCATATTAATAATGGCACTGATATTTGATAAAATTCGATCCTGGGTCTCTGCCCAATTTTCCATAGTTTCACTGGCAACACTTTATTCTAAATTCAAAAACTTTTTTGTTTGAAATTCAGACGTAACGCTGTAAAAGCGAAGTCGAAGAAGTGTGCAGCGCATAGAAATATAAAAAACAGTTTACAACAAAACAGTTAACAACTTGTTTATTATATCTATGGTGCAGCCAATATGTAGACGTCGCATCAGTTCGGGTTCATTTGGCGACTTCTGGTGGGCAGTCGGGTTGAGACGATGGGTGAGCCGCGCGGAATGCTGGATGATTTTCCAGCTCGCGGTCGATACGCAGGATGATGGGGAATGGGCGTAGATCCACATGGAATCTGTAATAAACAGAGAATATGAATTAAAAACGCTGCTCCAATCGGCACATTATCCAATAATTACTTGATTCATTATCACTATACATAAGCTAAAGTAATGTTTATTTAAAATGTATGTACACTAGTGGTACATGGGTGGACTTAATGCAACAAGGCATTTATGAAATTATGAAAAGAATATACAAATAACATATATAATAAAAAAAATACATGCTTATACACTTCTGGACACATCTATTGGCCCACCTTAGAGTTTAGGTTTCGATGGCCCCTACCGAAATATGATTGCTAGATTGAACAAAAACTGTTGATGCAGTTTTAAACCTGATACATTTTACCATCTTTTTCGATCGTATAGTTTTAAATTTGAATTCAGAATACCATACGACATGGACCTACGTCTAACAAGTCGGATATGCGCCTTGTTAAAGGCAATTAATTTTTGAATAAAAAACATGTTTTATCAAATAAAGGTTTAATTTAATAACGCGTGTTGCCTCCATGGGCATCTACCACAGCTCTCATACGATTAGGCATAGAGTTTATCAACCGCTCTATGAAATTTTGAGGGATCATCTCCCATTCCTCTTCTATGGCAGTTTTCAACTCCTGCATTGTCTGGGCAACTGGCTGACGAGCCCTAACACGCCTTTTTAGCTCGTCCCACATGTGCTCAATGGGGTTCATGTCTGGGCTTCTGGCTGGCCAGTCCATAACTGTGATGTTCACATCCCGAAGATATTCCCTGACGATGCCGGCCGCATGGGCTCTTGCATTATCATGCATAAAAAGGAAATTTGGGCCCACATAGTCCGCGTATGGTATCACGTGAGGTTCTAAGCACTCACGAATGTATCTTTCAGCATTTAATGTTGGCAGCCGTGGTCCTGTAACAACCTCAAGTTGAGTTTTGCCGCTCGCGGATATACCGCCCCAGACAGTCCATGAGCCACCGCCATAAGCAACCCTCTCTTCAAAGCAGCATTGTGCGAAACGCTCTCCCTTACGCCGGTAGACTTTCTTCCTTCCATCATTGCCATGTAACACAATTTTAGACTCATCAGAAAAGAGTACACGGCTCCAATCTTGCTGTGTCCAATTTAAATGACTGCGTGCGAAATGAAGGCGCGCTGTTCGGTGGGCTCGCTTTAGTTTGGGCCCATTAGCTGGCTTGTGTGGTACCATATCGCGTTCTTTTAACCTTCTCCGAACAGTTCGAGCGCTCACAGATACTCTGTGGAAGTCGCGAAGTTGGTTTTGTATCTCAATGGAGGTAAGGTGACGATTTCTCAAGCTGGTCGTCACGATGAATCGATCCTGCCTTTCAGTTGTGACCCGAGATCGTGGCCTTCCTTGGCGACGAACAAAGCCGCCAGTCTCTAGGTACCTCCGATAAACATTTCGGACCGCAGATCGACTTAAATTAAGTTGAGCACTCACATTTCTTTGGCTGTGTCCGGCCTGAATAAGTGCCACAGCTTGGGCGGCGACTTCAGGTGAAGTATCCATAGATTATTGATAGAACCTCACCTTAATGTTAAGAATAAGTAATGTTTGTTGCAAAAGCAAAGATATCAATCACTTTTTCAAGAATTAAATCCAAGTAAACCAATAAAACCAAGTTTTCTTAGTATTCTATTGTTTGATATCAACAAACAGGCTCCAAATTGTCTTTTGTTTCTTTAAATTCTGTGTTCGAAATTCAAAAAAAGACTATTGAATGAAATTGTGAATGTGCCAGGTTCAAAACTGCATAAAAACTTTTTGCTCGACCTAATATAAAATTTTAGCTAGGACCAAACGAAACTGAAAATACAAGGTGGGCCAATAGATGTGTCCAGAAGTGTATATGCTAAAATAATAAACTAATAAATACGGTGTTTTATAATAATCTTTCTGATTAAGAATCATGCGCTCATAACTAGCAGATCCTACCTATAAATTCTTATAGCTTCTGGTAGAATGATTAATGTGGCAAAAGTAAAAATAAAATACCTTCTAGCATTAAACACTTGAGGTACTAGACAGCAGTCAGCCAGAGTGATTTCGTCCCCCACACAGTACTTTCCGGCACATGCTGATAGAAGCTTTTCCACAGCACGGAACCCTCGGGTAATCCAGTGCTGCGCCCATTCCTTCTTTTTCTCTTCTCCAACATAGATTAGAACTATCAAGTTCTGGAGAGGCTGAATACCTGAAGAAATCACCTGAAAAATTTAAATAAATAAACATAATATAGAATTTTCTTTCTTAAAGGGGTATTCTAAGTAAAATTATATGGACAATGTTTTTATCTAATTTAATTAAAGTATAAGGATTTGGAGCAGACCTTTGCCCATCAGGGGGATATTAATTTTAAATAAAAATTAAAAATAAATAAGTAATATCCTGCTATACCTCACATATTTCACGAACTTTAGCCCGTTTAAAGCAATCCTGGGGCATCAGTGGCCTCTGATTTGGTCTTGTCTCTTCTAGATAGTGCATGATGTTCAAGGACTCCACAAGAGTGTGCCCATCTGCAAAAAATAATATGAGTAAACTAAGTTTCAAAATTAACTTAAATTATTATGATTAAGAAAATGTGATAGATTTTTACCTATACACAGCGATGGGACCTGTTCCATAGGGTTGACTTCCCTGTACTCATTGCAGTGTTGTTCTCCGCCACCCTTGATCAGGCTCACTGCTTTGATATCATATGGGATCTCCTTTAAGTTGAGCGCAATTCGCACTCGCCAGGAACATGAGCTTCGCCAGTATGAATACAATACTGGCTGGAAATATGAAAAAATATCATTTAAAATTCGAACTTTTAATTTGTTATTAAATTATTAATATTCCAACTTTTCTGCAAGTTAGTAATGTATAGTTTAGTAAAATTGACGCTAAGATTTATTTTGTGAAGCTAGCTTATACAAGATTAAATATGTGTGAAGGTAAGGAAATAATACTATTATATAACTTGTTGCGTACTTCTTGGAAGAATAGGTATTTAATCAACAAGTTAGTATCTTTTCATGATTCTGTTTTATTTACCTTAGATTCAACGATATCACCCATCGTAGAAATAATTTAGAAAGCACGATTTCGTATTTCGAATGCAGTCTCAAATACCACTGATTTTAATTCTAGTAGTAGGACAGACTTCAACAAGTTAAACCTGATATTTATAACAAGTTTACATAGCGAGATTGTCCAGTATGCAAATATCTCGCGTAATAAAAAAAAAATAGATAGGTCGCGAGAAGTAAACAAGTGTGCAAAATGTATACCTTAGCCATGGCGGAAATATTCCCGTTGTATTTGGAGTAGTAAGTAATTTTGACGGCGTTTATGTCCTTTTTCACAAATAAAAGCGATTGTTTATTGTTTATGTTTTATTCAGTAAAACAAATACTCAGCCCCTTTATCACCTAAATAGCAAAGTGTTGCACAGAGTTAACAGAGTTCATTCAGTGTTACCAACAACTCGGGGGCCGATGTCACGCATTTTTCACAGCTTAAGTAGCCTAATATAGCCGAATTTCAATCAGTGGTAGCCTAAGTAAGTAGCCTAAGTATGTGGCCTAAAATATCGTATAAATATAATTTAAATCAATTTATTTTACCTACTTTACTTGCCTTATATACTGGTATTTTTAACCGACTTCTATACACAGAACATATATACCTTTTTTTTTTTTTTTTTTTTTGGTTTTGGCATTGCACTATTCGTGCTTATTGCCATTGACAATATTTTATTTGATCAAAACGTAGGAATCAATTACTCGCGAAATGATAAAATAATACAACAGGAAATTTGGAATAGGAAAGGAGATTAGTTTTATTCAATAAATATAATAATAAATAATAACAACATAAATGGAAATTTAGCCCAACAAAGAGGCCGACTCGGTGCATAAACTAAGAAATATGCATGATAAAATAAGTACGTATAAAAAATAAAAAAATATGTATAATTATATTAAATTATTAATGCTTAAATAGCTATATCGTTATTTACAAGAAAAAGAGCTATGGTTTTATAAATATCTACATTAAAATTAAACAAAATACATGAAATAGAAGTGGGAAAAGGGACTCGGAGGGAAACAAGGCTTTGGAAAAGTGAAGAGTGGTCATAAAGGGGGCAGCAAAAAATAAGGTGGTTCAGATCTCCCACTTCAGCGCCACATTCACACGCAGGGTTCTGCACAATGCCAAGCCTGGCAAGATGAGAAGGAGTGCATACGTGGCCCAATCGCATACGTATGAATATTGTTGTGATCTTTTTGCTTAACTTGTATTTGCCAAACCAAGGTTTCATAAAAATTGATGGCTGAATAGTACGATAAAATTTCCCTTTCACTGATTGCCCGGACCAAAGCTGACCCCAGGATTCCTGTAGATAAACCCTGGACAGAGCTGCCAGATCTTGGGAGTTATTTTTGTACGGAAAAAGGTCTCCACACAATACGGCATCATTAGCTAACTGGTCAGCTCTCTCATTACCCAGAATGCCACAATGTGAGGGTATCCACGCAAAATGCACTGAATACCCCCTAGTAAAACACCTAAAAAGGAGTTCACATGTTTCAAAAATAATATAAGAATTATGAGAATAGAAAGTATATCTGGCCAAAGATTGTAAGGCACTCCTTGCATCAGTTAAGATGAGTGAATTCCGTAAGCCCATCATTAGTATATACTCGACGGCTTTGAATAGACCGTAACATTCTCCCGTAAATACAGATGATTCGGGGGGAAGCTTTATTTTTTGAATAATATTATATTGGGAGTGGTATACACCTACACCCACACATGAGTCTCTTCCATGCTTCGAAGCATCTGTAAACAAGAGCTGATAACCCTTCCAGTCTCTATCCATAGTTGAAGTTAATGTTCTGACATTCGTCATCACGGTAAATATTAAGGTTATAATGCAATGATATTATAAAGTACAGATATGTTACGTTCATAGTAATTTGCGTTGAAATTTGTTCCGCGTAGTAAAAACTGCACACATCACGGATATCTATGGCACACATTGACAAGTTTTACTGATAAGTAGAACAAAAGATACGAAACAACACGCAAGTGAAAGAGATAGCTATAATTCTAAAAATTGCGCTTCAAATGAGTCCTTGTGCCATAGGATAACATTTTTATAGCCGTAGAGTGGACACTCGATTGAAGAGTAAGTGCGTAGGTAAGAAATTAAACATCATAATGGTTAATCACGGATCAAGTATTACCACTAATGTTTATATTCAGCTTAGCCCATTATATTCAAAACTAAAATAGAAATAAATAGTAATTATGTTAATGAAATAATTTATGATCAGACATAACAATAATTGTATGATTCGAAAACTTCGTCAAATCGGAACTTCATCTTGGATGAAGCAGGTGGAAAGCTAGTAATCAATAAATAATCAAAATCATGACACAACTTTAGGTTTCATAATGAAATGTCATGTAGCTGTTTCTTTGTAGGTACCTATACTTACTGACCAAACAAATTCAACGTTGGCGAAAATGTAAGCAACAGGTAGCTGACATTTTATAAAACATTGTGCAGGCAGCATTATGTTTTATAAAATGTTTGATTTACCTACCTGTATGTATAATTGGAACTGCATTTTTTTTTAAGCATTGTTCGACCACATTTCGAAACATATTTGTTAGTACTTTGGAAGTGATTGCTACATATTTTGCCTCTTGGTCTAGTGGTCAGTGGCCCTGACTGCTATGCGCAAGGTCGTGGGTTCGATTCCCACCCAGGACAAATGTTTGTGTGATGAGCACGATCATTTGTTCTTTGTCTGGGTGTAATTTATCTATAATATGTATGCATTTAGAAATATATATGTATGTTTATCAGTTGTCTAGTACTCATACCACAAGCTCTGCTTAGTTTGGGACTAGATGGCGTTGTGTAAAAGTCGTGGAATATTATATTATATTATATCCTGCTGTTTTTTGATATTATCCAGTCTGATTCGCTTTTTTGTTCATGACCAATTGCGATCCAATGTTGAAGTCGAACCTGATCCCTCGAGAACCTAATTCAATAAAAAAAACAGTTATAATCCTCAATAATCAGTCATATGAACTTTAGTCAAAAAAATTGTAACACAAAACAAATTAAAACAAGTCAATCAATATCGCTTCTACACTTGTAAACTTTTAACTTATCTATGTCCGCATGCACGCATCCTTATCGCTCTCGCGACAAAACAAGTTTGCTCTCTCTGTCTTCACCTACATATGGCTCCTAAGCATAATTTATTGGCAAGTTTGGAAAATAAATGAAATATAAAAAATAATCTTAATATATTTACATTCTCACATGTGGTATGAGATCCTTTGTATTTTGTTTACTTTGAAAGTATAATTCGTACACTTCCGAAACTCACAAGATGGCATTTTTGATAAATAATATCTAAGGACACGGGCATTACGGTGCGGCACGCTTGTGGTTGCGTTCGACGCAGACTAGTTGCAAGACGTTCCAATTAGCTCGTGTTCGAGTCTTCACGACGCGCGCGCCTATAACATATCTGTACTATAAAATTGATATCATTGTTATAATGTATGTTTGGTGACATAATTAATGAACTGTAATTACAATGAAATATAGGAAGAAATTGCGACTGATGACAGGGAGCTTCAATTACATTGTATTTTCTAAAGCTTTTAATTAAACACGGAGTAGCTTTGTGCCTCCAGTAAGTGGATGAAATTACTTCTTCCGAGAGAATGGAAAGTTTATTTCGCAAAGGATGATAAGTAAATTGCAAACACCGAGCCATAAATCTATCAGCTAAAAATTGACGTCGTAAATGAAGTGGAGGGTCTCCACATTCCACCTGAAGACAATTAATAGGACTGCTTTTCATTGCACCTGAAACTACTCTGAGTGCCTTCGACTGAACACTGTCCAGTTTCTTAAGACCAGCAACATTAGCAGGTTCCAGCAAAAAAGTCCCATAGTCCAATACGCTTCTAATCAAGGTGTTGTATAGTAGTTTTAATGAAAAAGGATGTGCTCCCCACCAAACACCAGAAAGACATCTAATTATGTTGATATTTCGTTCACATTTAGCAGCTATATAATCACAGTGTGGTAAACCAGTAAGATGTGTATCCAGAATAAGGCCTAAAAATTTGACCTGATTTTTAACAGGCATTGGGATATTATTATACCTTACTGTAACTATAGGAGGCTTACGCATTCTAGTAAACAGGACAATGTTGCTTTTATCAATTGACAGGTGCAGACCATTGGTTTCTAGCCAAGTCTTCAGTAAGCTTAGAGAAGAGGTTAAGGAAGTACAAATATTCACAACAGAATGACCAGGTAAATAAAGAAGTAAATCATCTGCATATTGAAGGACTTGTACTGACTCATTTAAAGAGGATTCCAAATCATAAGTGTAAATATTGTAGAGAATTGGACTAAGTACAGAACCTTGAGGGAGACCTTTCCATACAAGACGGGTAAAGGTATACCCATCAATATGAAGATTTATAGATCTCTCTGAAAGCATGTTAATTATGAACTTAGACAACATTGTTGGAACTTGTAATGAATTAAGTTTTTGTTCTAGGATTGATACCAGGACATTATCATAAGCAGAACTAATATCCAGGAAAGCAGCAATTACAGAGTTATTAGAAGAGAAGGCTAAGCGAATATCAGTTGTGAATACACCAAGGCTGTCCATCGTACTTTTACCCTTCCTAAAACCAAACTGTGATGTAGCTAGCAAGTTTTTGCTTTCCAAATACCACTCCAAACGATTCTTAATAAGATGCTCAACAATTTTAGCAAGAACTGTAGAAAGTGCAATTGGTCGGTAGGAAGTAACATTAGAAGGAGGTTTGTTTGGTTTCAGAATGGGAATAATTGTTTGAGACTTCCAACTTGATGGAATGTTTCCAGATATCAAAGCTGAATTGATGAGATTTAAATATATTAAAAGAACAGAGTCAGACAGGTTAGCTATAAATGAATATGGTATACCATCTTCACCAGGAGCTGAATCCTTAACATGTGAAAGGACTCCTTTCAACTCACTTAGTGTAAAGAGAGAATTCAACTCAGAATTAGGAATAGGAACATAGGGAAAATGCATTAAAGATCTCTGTTCTGGGACTGAAGGAGGAGCTAAATGATCCATAAACTCATTGGCTAATTCTAATGGCAGTTTTGAGGCTGTTGTGTCATGGAATGCTGATCTAAATCGCCTAATATTTTGCCATACTAGAGATGCATTAACCTCTGGCGAAATAGATGCACAGAATCTTTGCCAACCTTCAAATTTCTTTTTCCTAAGGAGCTTACGAGTTGTACGAGCAGTTTCTAAGTAAATCTCAAAATTTTGACGAGTCATAGTATGATCATATTTTTTTTCTGCCTCTTTTCTTTTTCTGATGGCCTGAGTGCACTCAGCATCCCACCAAGGTGGTGAAGGAATTCTGCCTGTAGCACCATTCTTAATAGGGAAAGTATTATCTGCCACCTCTATTAAAATTGTTGTAATTTGATTAGATAATAACTGAGGATCATGTAGTTGTAAGGAATTATTTAAAGCAAGGATTCTTTCTTCTACACAATTTTTGTATGTATCCCAATCTGCATTTTGAAGTCTATACTTTAATCGTGGTGTTGGATTGCAAGCAGCTGGTTTTTTATGTGGAAAAGAAATTATTAAAGGGTAATGATCACTACCATAAGAAGATGTTAAAGGAGACCAGGTTAATGTTGATGCTAACTCAGGTGTGCAGATTGAGAGGTCAGGGGCACTTATTCCCTCATCTGGATTTGTTTGGCGTGTTGGGAGACATGTATTTAAAATACATAAATTATTCGAGTCTAGAATTTCCAATAACTTTTCCCCATAGTAATTGGAACTAGAACTACCCCAGGACTGATGTTGTGTATTAAAGTCACCCATTACCAAAAATGGTTTAGGTAAAACTGAAAGAAGATTATTTATTTCAGAAAGAATATTTACAGTGGGACGAGAATAATATATACATACTAAACATATTTTATTTACAATAGCAGCGACAGCAGATATATCGTCACTGAGACTTGGAAGAGGAAAAGGTTGAAAAGACAAGTTATTTTTAATAAGTATGGCGACACCGCCATACCCATCACTTCTATCTGTTCTTAGACATGTATAGCCAGGAATTCTAAAAGAGAACCCTGGTTTAAGCCATGTCTCACAGAGAGCGACTGCAAAGGGATCATATTTGTTCAATATGTAGGATAGATCAGATTTTTTATTCAAAATGCTGCGACTGTTCCACTGGACAATCTTGGATAGATTTGGATCCATTATTAAGGTTAAATAAGTTAGACAGCGTATCAATTACAGTGGCAACGTTGGACGGTTCAATGTTATTATTTTTAGATAAAGTATTAATTAGCATGATTATTAAATTTAAAATTTGACTCTCATTATTAGTTGTTTTATTTTGGAATGCGACACCATTCCCTGACACAGAAACTTCATTATTGATTAATGCTTGATGAGCTGCGCGGTCATAACCCTTAGTTGTTTTTGGGGGATCCCGAGGTTTAAAGAATACCGTTTGTCTATGTGAGGAGACAACTGGTGTATTACGTGACTGGGGCGAATTTTGTGAAGAAAAATAATTTTGAGAGGTATGAGATGGGGCAGATGTTACCACATCTGCATATAATTTTGAGATTGGTGGATGTAGTTTCGACGCTTCAGCATACGACACGCAGCTATGGGCCATATAATGCTTAATTGATTTTTGTCTTTCAAATTCTGGACATTTTTTATTGATGGCGTAGTGAATGCCACCGCAAAGACAGCATTTACTATTACTCTCGTCTTCAATACTGCAAGTGTCAGCAGAATGCTTCTCCCCACACTTGAAGCACTGAGGGTTCGACCTGCATTGTACCTTTGTATGGCCAAAACGACAACAATTGAAACATTGAATTGTTGGGAATGTATACAATTCCACTGGCATGGAATTATAACAACAAAACACACGTTTTGGTAAAATTTGTCCGTCAAAGGTGAGCACGACTGTTTGGGATGGTTTCCACACAGGGGACGGTTCGTGTACTTTATAGTTTAGACGCCTTGCTTTGATGACTTTCCCGCATCCAGCGGGAACCGATATATTCTCCACTATTTCCTCCGGAGACCATTCGGTAGGTACGCCTTTAATGATTCCAATACGGCACACATTTATCGATGGAACAAATGCTTTCAATTTCTCTTTGGCCAAACTTGGGTCATTTATAAAAGAGTTAGCATCTACGTAACGAGAGAAGCTGAGCGACATTCTGTTTCGACCGATGCGTTTTAGAGAACCGTTAATGATATTGTTATATTTGCGATTTTTCAGGAAGTGCCCTAAAGTTATTGGGTGCAATGTCTGACTTGAGTTCTGTGCATCAACTATTTTCTGTATGTGCACGACGTATGGCGACAGGTCTGTGGCTTCGTACAAAGCCCTAGCAACCTGTGGCGCCTTCTGAGGAAGATCTGAATTGAGGTTTTCAGTCTGGGGGCCATCGCCATTCACAGGACGTGGAGTGGCTTCTTGGTGAACTTTCATTAAATTTACCGGTAGTACGTTTGGACTCAATGTGACTACTGAATCATTATCACAATGACAATTTGTCTCGTTATTTATTGTTGAGTGACCATTTCTCCTTCTTTTATTACAATGTTTACATATTTTGCGTGGAGCTCGAGCCCTTTTCCGCTCCGATCTGGTGATGGACGAGTCTGTGTCCATACTGGATTCATGTATGGTAATATTATGCCCAACCGAGGGGACTGTGCCCCCCGGATCAGGCGGTTCATTGTCCATTGTGGCCACTGGCCAGAAGTATATATACAAAAAAAAGACTTACCCCTAAATATGAAGAATTCTAACTAAAAACAATTAAACTAAGTAATATAATGAATATTTACATATATCTACACAACTTATCTCCAATCACAAGCGTTTTTTTATTAATTTTATGAAAACGAAAGAAAAAACACGCCCGTCAAATTCGGAGATTCCCGCGCTTTTCAAGGAGGAGGTTCTCAATTCGGATGTTTGTATTTTTTTTTTTTATGTTTGTCCACGCATAACTCCGTCGTTTGCCAACCGATTTGAAAAATTCTGATCTTGTTAGAAAGGGTATACTTCCCAAATGGTCCCATGAAAATTTTATCGAAATCGGACAGGCCGTTTCTGAAAAATCAACAAAAGTCTAAAAAAATGTTTACGTTGATGATCTTTTCGTTTACGCTGCATTGCGTTTTTTGTTCGCGCATAACTCCGTCATTTACGAACCGATTTGGAAAATTCACTGACCCACTAAAAAGCACGAAAATAAAAACTTTTTTGCAAAAAATAAAACCGACTTCCATATCAAAACACTACAAAGCCAAAAATAATTTTAATTTCGGAAGGCGGTGTGAAAAAAAAAGAAAATACAAAACCAATAACACCGACTACCGAAATTAAAATTATTTTTGGCTTTGTAGTGTTTTGATATGGAAGTCGGTTTTATTTTTTGCAAAAAAGATTTTATTATCCACTCATAGGGCATAATACACACATCAAAAGTGTCTAGGGATCAACATATATTTTTGCAATAACTTTTCTCCTGATTGATATTAATTAAAATTTTCTTTAAGGATTCATCAAATAAAGTGTTTTCGTTTGTCACAGTATCGATAAACCAAGTCACCTTTACATTAATAAAGAAATTTGCCATTTTCCTAATAAAGGGATTTTTGACATTTGAACCACTAACATTAAAGTTCGAAAAAAAGACTGAAATAACAGTTTTCTTTAAAATTTTACTGGGTAACTTAAACAATTAATAATCCGTGTTTCTACCGCGAACACTAACAACACAAGAACATCGGTTTGGCATACTCAAAATGAGTTCATCCAAATCACGCTGTGGAATGGCCGCCCATGTTCGTTGCAACAACAAAAAAAGGTCTTCTTGCGACTGGATACCCTCCATATTCGGCAGAGCTCTTCTCTGTAGCATATCCCATGCATGCTCAATCGGGTTCAAGTCTGGCGACTGAGCAGGCCAGAGCAGGACATTGATGTTAGCTGCGGCGAGAGTCTGTCTTACAACTCTTGCGGTGTGCGGTCGTGCATTATCATGCATTAACTGAAATAAGGGACCGATTTGCACTTGTAGAGGAACGATAACGTCAGATACAATCGTCTCAGCATAAATTTGAGCGTTGAGGTTGCCTCTGATCCAAATCAACTCAGTTCTTCCGCCGATCCAAATACCCGCCCATACCATGATGGTTCCACCACTATAAGGATGGACTTCCTGGCAGGATTTTAATCGCTGTTGGCGTCCAGGGGTTCTTCAGTGTCGTATACGTCTTGTATCCGGTCTCATACCAAAACGAGACTCATCAGAAAAGCACACGAAACGCCATTGTTCTTCTGCCCAATTTCTGTGTTCAAGAGCCCATTGATATCGACTCCTACGATTGTGCATTGCTATAGGTGGTACCCGTAGCGGTCTTCGGGAATGAAGGTTCACTTCATGCAAGCGGTTTCTGACTGTTTGGTCGCGAATTAAGTTCCCTGAAGAGTGATGAAGCCTCACGGCTAACATCATGGCGGTTATTGTTGGAGCTCTTCGAGTTAAGATTTGAATGTATCGGTCTTGTCTCCGTGTGGTGCAGCGATACCGTCCTCCATGGCGCTCAGCCACGGTACCAGTGCTTCGGTAACGTGTCCAAAGTCGACTGATAACACTCTAACTTGTATTCAGAGCTAAAGCCACAGTACGTTGCCGGGAACCAGCTTCTATCATTCCCACGGCTCTGAGCATTTCTTCCCTGCTTAAATGACGTCGCCGCTCCATAATTACGTTGGTTTTAATCAGTAGTAGGGAAACAGTAGCACTAATAATGTCTTCAATGCGTTGTATGTTTTTATAGGGAAAATATTGACAGCTGATTTTCATCTTTTACTCGAATTTGATTAACAGTTCCTATTTCAAATTATGAAATGCACCAAAAAGGATCCATATAAATTTATAAAATCATAAATTTATTACAAAGCCACATCTCAATCTCAATAAATCCGCATAAAAATGCTTGATCCCTAGACACTTTTGATGTGTGTATATGCGACAATATTTTCGTGTGAAACTAAAACTTTGACACAAATCCTGTACAAACCGAAATGAAAATGACAAATAATGTCTAAAATAGGCCCGAATTCACTCAGCTTAATAAGATGACTGTGTTTGCATCAAAATTAACACTTATCACGTCAGTTCATCCTAAATTTGGTTACATATAAAGATAAATTAAAAAGTCCAACCATAAACAAAAAGGGTGGTCTCAACTCAATGTATTTCGTTTCACATGGGCACTTATAAAACGACAAAAGCTACTAGGGCATGGTTCGAAATTGGTTGTTCGAATTCCTAAGGACAAGAACCGTCAAGAAACTCCACAGTTTTCAAAATATCATTCATTTTTATAATGTATCCATAATATTCGTTTATTAGGTATGAGAGTTACCAATTCACACAGCAAGTTAGTAATTACAAAAATAAAATATTGAAAAATGAATCTAAGAGTCGTGTCGTCTCAGTTCTCTGTTCCTCCAATAAAAAAAGCTTTATAAGATATTAGAATAAACTTGACAAGTAACAATATTAGATTTCATAATGAAGGAATTAAAACATTGTAAAATGAATCAGCAATAAAAATTAAACAAAAAAGAAAATCTGTCAAATCGGATGGATTGTCGTAGGAAAAAGTAAAAACAAACAAAATAAAAAGACACTCACATAAGTGAAGTTATTAATAGACTAGTCAATAACACAATCACAATAAGCCCGAGATGCCGCATGTGCTGAAGGAAGGAATCATCGCCAAGCAATCGTGACTTCTACGTAGTCCTCAATCTAATAATATGATTTTTTAAATAAGGGTTTTAAAGTTTCCCTCGCTAAGTTCTGTAACAGACTTTGGCAACTTGTAATAAAAGCATATGCTGTATATGAGGATTATTGTGTGAAGATCGCTTCTAATCTTAACAAGTCCTAGGTTTTTGCGTACATAATAATGCTTTCTAATAAATAAAGTGAGGACCATCCATTCTTTCCTAGTATCATTACATTATTTTCGTGGGAGATGTTTTTTTTTTTTCTTAAGCTCGCTTATGATTCAGTTAATTTAAATAGTTGTCCCTGAACTGAAGTAGCCTAAAAGGCGACCGGTCGCCTTTCATCTTTTTTCGTCGCCGATTCTCTCCGTGAGTAGCCTAAATGGCGAAAAATCGCTTACGTTGGCAACACTGAGTTCATTTGCTATTTATCAATTTTACGTTTCGTTATACGCAAGTCACAGAGCAACTTCTATGACATCTTGGGAATTGTGGAAAAATTATAACATATTATGATAATCTCATAGTGCAAGTTTCAAAGTCAATCAAGTGCGTCGTAAAACTATTTACAACATAAACACCGAAAATGAATTTGTTGTAATTTTCGTTCAAAAAGTTAGTATTATTTGCTTTGACATTCTAGTTCTGACATTGACAGATTCTTTGTTGTTCTGGTGGGCACGTGAACTACTAAAAATCAGACTTCTCAGACAATATGGGAAAAAGCAATAAAAAGGGGCCTAAAGCCAATGTCTTCAAAGTAGCTGGAGCTAAGAGCCTCAAGAAAACGAAAGCTAAAGCTGTCAATTTAGGATTGAAAAATGTAAGGTTAACTTTCTTCCTTATTTTTTTAATTGGTTTGTTTTTGACACCATTTCACGTGATAGTAAGCGATGATGTGGTTGATGATGATCTTTGACTTAAAGCCACCCAGGTTGTAGCTATCAGGAAACACAGACTCCGGCAGGGAATTTCACTATTTAGCTGTTAAAAACGTTTTGAAAGGCAGGGTCAATGAGATAAACAGATAACACGGTCAGTGGGTCGTCTTAGGGGCGGAGTTGATAATACTATTTATTCTACACTTTAACAGAAAACAAATAAGGACTTAACAACTAAAAAGGGTTATACAGACATTACAAGAATTAGGTGTTCATTATTTTGAGATCAATTTTAAATAGGTAAGTATAAAATTATTATTGGTTTATCTGAGTGAACTTCATCATTTTAATTAACTCTGGGATTTCCCATTGCTAGGATAAGTTATTCCATATGTAATTCTAGATCTAGTAAGTATACTGGGTCCTTTTTACCCGGACATCACAGCTTACAAAGAAGGCTTACTTCCATTATAATTTACATCTGCTAGTATCCAGTGCAAGATGACTAAGGTATGTTCATTTTTGTTGCAGATTAAACAAAAAGTACAAGACATAGATAAAGAATTTGTAGAAATTAACAAAAAACCAAAAGTACCCCAGCACAAAAATGCACCTGCTGTTATCAAAGTCCCAGCTAAAGCGAAGAAATTAGAGAAACCAGTTTCTAAAGAGGAAGTTGCAAAAACTGCTGAAGAAATGGTTAAAATGGACTTATAATTATTTAAATTATTTAACTAAAATAAGATAAAATCTACATGTTATGATATAAGTTGTATTGTTATAAGTATTTTAATTATATTTTGTATAGAAAGTCTAGTTTTTTATTAGGGTTCTGTAGCCAAATGGCAAAAAACGGAACCATTATAGTTTCGTCATGTCTGTCCGTCTGTCTGTCTGTCTGTCCATCCCTCCGTATGTCACAGCCAGTTTATTGTATATAGTTGTGTGTATATTTGAAACTATTAGGACTATACATGTGAGTCTTGGTAGGTAGATGTATTCTGTGAACCACATTCAGATTTTAAGAAAAAATATTTAAAATAAAGGGGGGCTCCCCTTACATAGAACTAAAACTGAAAATACTTTTTTCTTGAAACAATATGCATGTGCGGTATCTATAGACAGGTCTTTAAAAATGACATAGGGGTTTTTAAAGCCACTTTTTTATAAAGTCAATTATTTAAAAGATATAAGCTTCCAAAGTGGTAAAATGTGCCCTCTAACTAACTTCTTTAATAGTGGAGCGAAAAATCTACAAAAATATCTGTCTGTAGATCTTAATGTAAACTTTCAACCAAAATTGGTTTGAACGAGATCAGGTCAGCAGTTTTTGAGATACATGATTTCTAAAACCGCAAATATATCTTTGTAATTCATACAAACACTATGAAAAACAAAGTTATCTGGCGTAGTTGTAAAAAATGAAAATAAGCTAGTTTTCAAAAATATGTAAGGTTTTTTTTTTCGTCAAATAAACATAATTATTATATATTATATTATATTATGTACATAATTATTATTCATTTATTTATTTCAATCATCTTTGGATCATATAATTTAAATTTAAATGAAAACAAAAAGTAAATCTTATAGTTAAAAAAGCCTATATATTACACAACTTAAAATAATATTTTAACATTACTCAGCATCTGAACCATGCAGCAATGGTTCACGTATGTACAGTCAAAACATTCTGCAAAGGCGTTCAGGGTACTATTGCGGCTGCCCCGCACCCTACGCAACAGGGATGTGCACCGCTTGCGCATGACTGTGTGGAAGCAATCCACACGCGCCTCCGTGAACATCTCTGACGCGCTACAGAATCGAGGCGATTATTCCCGATGTCCACCACTTGTCTGGCCACCACTGAGGGACAGTGAAGTAAATTATGACTCTGTGCAGCTTTTAAAGGTGCCATCAAATAAGAACTGTTGAATCTCACACATTACATTTTTGGCTTCTTCAATACAAAACGTTACAATTCTGTTGCAGTTATATGAATAGTCTGCTAAAAGAAAGTCCTTATAATCTTTTGGAACATGGAATTCATCCACATTTTTGCATTTAAGTCTTTTCATTCCAGCGATTGTATTTCTATGTCTGTATAAACTTGACTTAATGCTTTGAAATGACGGTATGTTTTGAATCAAACTCGGTATGACGTTGAATTGACTCACCATAGGTGAGTGGCGGCCACCAGTGGTGGCGAATGGAAATAATTTACAAAGTTGTGACGCTGTCCCCCAGTAGTGGACAACGAGATTAATGTTTTAAAGTTGTCTCGCTGTCCCCCAGTGGTGGCCAGACAAGTGGTGGACATCGGGAATAATCGGAAGCGAGGCAGCCCCAAGAGCGTCCTGAACGCGTTGTTGTATTGAACGCGTAGAGCGCCGTAGTGTTTCCGCGTGTAATCCCCCCACAGACTGCCAGTATAGAAAGACTATAGTTACTACGGAACCCTTCATGGGCGAGTCTGACTCGCACTTGGCCAATTTTTATATCAATTACACTGTCTTACTACCCTATTCTCTGTGAATCTGTAGATGTAACTTTTTTATTGATAATACGCTCGCGTTTGGCCACCATCTTACCTTATGGTAAGTGATGATGCGGTTGAAGATTAAGCATGCTTAACTAGTAGGGCGACCTCATCTAATTACGTGGTAAAACATATCTATACTTATAATAAATCTGTAGAGAGGTCAATTCTGTACATGAAAAATATTTACAAAATAACTATCAGGGGGTGATTCTGATTAGGGATCGATACTGATGCCAAAAATGCAATCAGTAAAATTTTTGTCTGTCTGTCTGTATAACCGTTATAGAAACAAAAACTACTCGACGGATTTTAACGAAACTTGGTACAATTATTTTTCATACTCCTGAGCTCGTTATAGTATACTTTTCATCACGCTACAATCAATGGGAGCAGAGCAGTGAAGGGAAATGTTGGGAAAACGGGAGAAGTTACTCCATTTTTTAAGCTTCCGTCGCGTGTGCAACCTTAATGGTTAAAGCTACACAGCAATCATTTATGACGGAAATGTTCTCCTTAAAATTACATAAAAAATATCCCACGACAGCATATATCTATATTTTATGGTTGACTCACAATAACACGTGTAACTCCCGATAGCTTAGCAGTTCGAAGCTTTCTGATTATTATTCTGCTCCGAAATTTAAAACCACCACAACTTTGCAATGGAACTCGGCTAAAAGTAACCCAGTTGCAACAAAATATAATCGAGGCTCAAATTTTAACAGGTTGCGGTGCAGGAGAAACCGTCTTTATTCCCAGAATTCCCATAATACCAAATAATTTACCATTCCAATTTAAAAGAACGCGATTCCCAGTATCGGTGTGTTATACAATGACAATTAATAAGGCTCAAGGGCAGACTTTTCGTGTTGCTGGAGTAGATCTCGGTGTCAGTTGTTTCTCGCATGGTCAGTTGTACGTCGCTCTTTCCCGGGTTAGCAGTTCTAGAAATCTTTATGTTCACGTGCCGGACGGGTCAACTTTCAACATAGTTTACCCGGAAGCTTTGCGCTGAAGTATTGTCGTTCTATAGGTGCTTAAGCCTCATGTAAACGTGATCTAAACAATATTACCAATACATTAACTTAATAACACACAAGGAGTTACACGCTGACGGAGTCGCGGGCACAGCTATTAACAATAATATTGTGCGGTTCGGTATTGCGATATTTTTCAACAGTATTATAGATTGACATATTATATTTCCCTACTAAATTACGAAAGTTAATCTGTCTGTTACATCAAAATCACTGAACCGTGAGGAAGGACATAGGCTACTTTTTTTTTACGAAAAACGACGGAAACGTGGACGAAGTCGCGGGCAACAGCTATCTATGCTAATAATATAAGGCTGAAGAGTTTGTTTGTTTGTTTGAATGCGATAATTTCGGGAACTACTGGTTCGAATTGAAAAAATATTTTTAATTAAATAGTCAATTTATAGAGAAAGGCTATATATCATTACGCTGAGGCCAATAGGAGCGGAGCACCAATGAAGAATGCTTCAAAATCGGGGTTAAATTTAACGTTAGCCCAAAGTAACTATTCCACGCAGACGAAGTCGCGGGCAAAAGCTAGTTATGAAATAAAATGTACAGTTAAAATAATAGAATTTATTTTTATTTTTATTAGGAACATAAATTAATCTTCCGTACATAGTTTTATCCATCGACGTGATAAATAACACAAATACACATAAAATTATATAAATAATATTAGACATAGTTCTCTTTGGTAATTAAGTGACAGTCACCTTAAGTCCGTGATACATACTTACCTAATTATGTTGCCACGAAATTACGTCAGACAATTTTTAAATCACGGAATAAGAAAATGGAGCATAATAATATTAAACTAAGGGCCGATTTTTAATCGTCATCTACACAATCAAATAGAATTTATTCGCAGTACTCAAAATCATCATCACTTTCTGTTTCTTGATCCACTTTTCTTGTAATACATTATCAACGGCAGCTTTCAATGTTGCTTCATTGTATTTTCGTTACTTTATTAGGTACTTTGATTGTTAACCTCCATAATCTGAAACAAATATCGTAGGTAAATAGATACCCCAAATGTCGGCCCCCTAACGGATTTTCTGACTGGGAATCGCTCTGGCGCCATCAGTTTGCAACGAAGGATAGCTTCTGATGCGGTTTTGGATAGTTTCATATATCTATTTCATGTTTATAGGCATAAGGTTGACATTTCTATTAAAAGAAAAAAGTTTTAAGGTTTAAATGAGTCGAGAACGAAAAAACCCTAAAGTCGGCCATTCACGGACCATGGTCGGTCGCGTTTTTCCCAAAAGTCGGCCGGGTATAGGATGTTTTAAATTAAAACAGTGACAAATATTATTAATATGATTTATTTTGGCAGGAGTCTAATATCACACTAAGTATACATTTGTAATTGTATTTATTTATTACTATAATATATTTTTCGAATAAAATAAAATACTTGTAACGTTGTTCGTGGGACGCCAAATAGTTTAATGCACGAATGGACATCCCATTACCTATTGCCCCAAGAGCTTCTTTTTAACCGACTTCAAAAAAAGGAGGTTTACAATTCGTCTTGAACTTTTTTTTTTTATGTATGTTACCTCATAACTCGGAGATGGCTGGACCGATTTGGAAAATTCTTTTTTTGTTTGAAAGGGTATACTTTCTAGTTGGTACCATTGTCGTCACGTTTGGATCTGATTATGGGATCATAGAGAAATCGAGGGAACTCTTCAAATATTATAGGCACACCTATAGCGTTTAAGGTATATCTTATAGTAGGTACCTTGTGTAGTTGCTCTCGAAAAGCACCACTTGAGGAAGTGGAACTGATGATGAAGACCCCAGATGGCCACCGAAACTACTCAATATTTCGTTTATTGCAATTAGATTACTTGAATATGGATGTTAAGCACTTTATGCTCGTCACAATGCATATGGCGAAGTAGAGCTGATGGTGATGTACCAGGAGAACTCCTCAAAAATTAACGGCTCTGCACCGGGAAAAGCAATATTTTGTAAAAGGTGATAAGTAGTTGACATTTTGGCTTTTGTAACTAGATAAATTACAAACCGACCCACTAAAAAGCGTGAAAAAAAAAACTTTAGCAAAAAATAGAACCGACTTCCATATAAAAACACTACAAAGGCAAAAATAACTTTAATTTCGGAAGGCGGTGTCTTTAGTTTTGTATATATTTTTGTTTTTGACACCGCCTTCCGAAATTAAAGTTATTTTTGCCTTTGTAGTGTTTTTATATGGAAGTCGGTTCTATTTTTTGCTAAACAGTTTTTTATTTTATTGCGATCGTATCCGCATAATTTTCTTTGCTCTCGCGAAGGCCTTGCATCTACCTGCTCTGTCATTGTAGTACCTTAAATTAAAAGCATTAAGTGAAAACGAACGAGCTTTTTGTCACGTGCAGGTTAATGAATCAATGAAAGTAAGTAAACTTCAAAGATATTTTTTAAGCTAATAAACAAGGGTTTCATAGATAGCAAGTTCCAAAGAGCAATTTATATTTATATCCCAAATTCCCAAACCATAATTAGCTACCATAAATATGTTTTCAATATTGTCAATACCTACATTAAAACTAAACTTCTTAATAATATTAATAAAATATACTTGTCATAATACATATTTAAATTTGAGAAAATAAGTTTAATTAATAAATTAAAAATGACTACCTACCACCCAATCAATGAAAAAATACAAAAGTAATCAGCCTGTATAGTGGCGTCCGAATTTGAGGCTGGTCAACATTACGATCTTTAATATTTCTATTGTCGGCCCCTATTTCGTGTACCTTATTTCTCGAGATTCAACTAATATCACCCCGGCCGGTATTTGGCAATTTAACGTAAAATAGATTTATTTGCCTGTAAGCTTTGCAAATTCTCTTGTTAAACCAATGGAATTGGTAGAATTGGAATTTATAAAACAGACTGCATTTACTTTAAGTCGGCCACGGCCGAGAATCGGGTTTTAAGGCAAAACTGGCGCTCTATTGACGGCCTCCTATTTTGCCCTTAAAACAATACGCAAAACGTTGAAAAAACTATCTCAAAATATAGTAAAAATAACGTTTTAGTGATAATAAAGCTCAAAACAAAAATAAAGAAATGTCTTACCGTAGTAATATCAATTCCCGAAGTATGGGTATTCACATCATGTAAACTACTTTTAACGCAAACTTGACGCTTCAACGGCGCAGTCGCGACTTACGTTCAGTGTGCGAAGAGCGAGTGACATAATCGAATAGTAACGGTTTGTACATATAGAGTATGAACTAAGGTTGTAATTCAGGTAGCAAAATTGTCACTTAATTACCTTTTGAATGAACGCAAGCTGAAAACGTACAGACGGCCGAAGATTGGGGGGGGGGGGGGGGGGCGACGTTTAGCGTATTTACCTAATATTTGCCTAAGTAAAATATAGCTCACTTAATTCCGTGATAAAATAATTTAAAAGTGGTCTGTAACTGTACTCAAACGGCTCCTTTGGTTTAAAAAACATTAATATCTATTATTTTGCTATTAATAACTAAAAACACTTGATATTAACATAATATCACACGTTCTTTAAAATTGCCTTGGTTAATTCCATGGCCGTCTTCAATTCAAAACTTGTAAAATCGTTAACTTTTCGAGTGAACAAAATAAGGAACTATTTCAAAACTATGAATTATTGGCTAATAATTTATACTGTAGCATAAAGTTCAAGCTTTATTCACCGTTATGTGTAACTTTTGTGGAAATCCGGTCACTATTTCTATTAAAAATTGATTTATTTAGACGCATCAAAACTTCAATGGCCGCGCGGTAAACAAAACTGTGAGTTGAGTGACAAAAAAACTTTTTACCAAAAAAATAAACCGACTCCCAAAAAACACTGCAAAGTGAAAAATAACTTTAATTTCGGTAGTCGGTGCCAAAAACGAAAATACAAAACTAAAGACACCGACTACCGAAATTAAAGTTATTTTTAACTTTGCAGTGTTTTTTGGGAGTCGGTTTATTTTTTTGGTAAAAAGTTTTTTTGTCACTCAACTCACAGTTTTGTTTACCGCGCGGCCATTGAAGTTTTGATGCGTTTAAATAAATAAATTTTTAATAGAAATAGTGACCGGATTTCCACAAAAGTTACACATAACGGTGAATAAAGCTTGAACTTTACCCTCCCCCATGATATAGGAATACCCACCCAAGACCTAAGTATGGATACGCAGACCGTCAGTCGTAAAAGGACCGCTGGTTCACCTCCCACTGTGTCTGATACAAAATTAAAGGTTCCGAAAAGTACAATTGGTCGATATTTATACACAGTGAGAGATAATTCACCTTACATTGTCCATGTATCACTGAAAGATCAACAGACACCAGGTACTGTGCTACAACCTGTTAAGTTTGGTATGTTTTTGACAATGAATAATGTGAATAACTTACGTCTCGATGGGATCAAACATATTGGCATAAATCGCGTATCGGTTGAGTTTAAGTCGCATCAGGATGCAAACAGTTTTCTCAACAACAAAATACTTACCCAACATAACTACATTGCAACAATTCCACAATACAATATCTCTAGAATGGGTATTGTTAGAGATATTCCAGTAGAATGGTCTGATGAAGAAATAATTAAAAACATCCAGGTCCCAGAAGGGTGTGCGGCTGTCATAAAGACCAGAAGGATGAGCCGTAGGGTGTCCTCTTCTGGTGTGACGGAATGGAAGCCTTCACAAACCGTACTCACATTTGACGGACAAGTGCTTCCTAAACGTATTTACAGCTTCTTCTCTGCTCTACCAGTTGAGAGATACACCTACCCTACTATTATGTGTTTCCACTGTTGTCGATATGGCCATACCCGCACTCTCTGTCGCTCGAAACCGAGATGCTATAAGTGTGGTGCAGACATGCAGATAATCCAGGCGATAGATGTGAAGTCACTCAGGAATTGAGCTTTTGTGTTTCGTGTACTGGAAACCATTTTGCAAATGATAGCTGTTCTTGTCCTGAATTGGGCCGACAAAAGAGCATCAAAGCTCTTATGGCGGAGAAGTCAATCTCATATGTGGAGGCAAGCCGTGTTTTCCCACCTGTTTCCAGATCATATGCAGATGTTTCCAAGTCTTTCACTCATAAATATGTAAGAACCAGTAATTCCCTATCCCAGTCATCAAGCCCAATACATCCTACTCAAAAATCATACCGTCAAACGGTCTTCCAAAAGCCTAAACCCCGCACCCCTCTTTCACCTGGCTATAATAAGCAAGCCCACCAAGAACTTACCCGAAACTATTCCTTCTCCCCAATTGGCAACGGCTGTGCCTATCCAACAGATAATGCACAACCAATGCCAGTCTATGGCCACTCTGACAACTCCAAAAATATTTTAGAGTTAATAACTAATATGTTAATGTCAATACTAGCAAGTCCAACTCAAACAATACCTGACCACGTTGCCTTGAAGCTGACATCGATTTTAAATTATATTCAGGATGTTCCATCCCCTGACATTCCTTCAATGGAACGTCAGAAGCATTAATACCAAAAAGTCTGACCTCTCTTTTTTAATAAATAAGTTCAAACCATCAGTCTGCGGCATAGCTGAGACATGGCTCCTGCCTGGAAGTAATTTCAGGCTAACATGTTTTGGCTGTGTACGTAATGATAGACCTGATGGATATGGAGGATGTGCCTTGCTCATCAATAGCAAGGTTTCATTCTCCCAGATTCCTCTAACCTTTGTTGGTGATAACCTAAATGTTGTTGCTGTTAAGGCTGAGGATATAAATATTTTTTTTTCCTTTTATATTACGCACTCAAAAATTGAATATCTTTCTGTTATAAAAAATTTGTTATGCAGTGTAAGCGGGCCAATATTGGTCATGAGGGATTTTAATTGTCACCACTATCGTTGGGGTTCAGATACTTGTGATAACTTTGGCATAGGCTTACTTGATATACTGGATGACCTGAATCTTTGTGTCATTAACAATGGTAGTCCTACACGCAGATCTGCTCCTGGGCAGAATAATAGCTGTGTTGACTTGACATTCTGTTCACCCAATATATCTAGTCTTCTCATTTGGCGTCGCTTGGATATGACCTATGGAAGTGATCACTATCCTATCATAATTGAGTTCCCTTCCAAAAATACTCCCATCAAAGTTTCCCCTCCTCTTTTAAAACACCAACTTAATGCAGTGGATTGGGATCTGTATTCCAAAATTTTGGATTTAGGGATATCAGCCCTGCCAAAAGTGAATGAGAATAATGCCCATGAGTGTTTTTTATCCTTTTCTTCCAATTCTTCTAATTCCGCCAAGCCCGTTCCATCATCGGACTACAAGACAGACGGCGATGCGCCATCGTTACATGGTGGACATCCCACCCATACGCACGAAACGTTTTGGGAATACTTTCATTGTGCGTACTGCTAAGGAGTGGAACTCCCTGCCGGAGTCTGTGTTTCCTGATCGCTATAACCTGGGAGTCTTTAAGTCAACAGTGAATAGGTTACTTCTAGGCAAGCGTGCTCCATCTTCGACCACATCATCACTTACCATACGGTGAGATGGCGGTCAAACGCAAGCCTATTATCAATAAAAAAGAAGATTGATTTGTTGATTTTGTTTATTTTTAAGTGAATTTTATTTTTCTTTTCGGACAATGAATCTAATTTTAGTAATCCAAAATAGCTAGTTTTATTATGATTTAAAACAGAATTTAATAATGTTATACTTAACATAATTTACGAGGGTGCCTAAATTGCGATTATAAAAAATTTTTAGCAAAAAATAGAACCGACTTCCATATCAAAACACTACAAAGGCAAAAATAACTTTAATTTCGGAAGGCGGTGTCAAAAACGAAAATATATACAAAACTAAAGACACCGCCTTCCGAAATTAAAGTTATTTTTGCCTTTGTAGTGTTTTGATATGGAAGTCGGTTCTATTTTTTTCAAAAAAATTTTTTCACGCTTTTAGTGGGTCGGTTTGTAATTTATCTAGTCACAAAAGCCATAATGTCAACAACTTATCACCTTTTACTAAATATTGCTTTTCCCGATGCATAGCCGTTAATGTTTGAGGAGTTCTTCTGGTACTTGACCATCAACTCTACATCACCATATGTATTGTGACGAGCATAAAGTGTTTAACATCCGTACTCAAGTAATCGAATCGCAATCCACGAAATACTTATTATTGAGGAGTTTCAGTGGCCATCTATGGTCTTCATCATCAGTTCAACTTCCCCAAATGGTACTTTTCGGAAGCAACTGCTCAAGGTACTATAAGAAATACCCAAAACGCTATAGGTGTGCCTATAATATTTGAAGAGTTCCCTCGATTTCTCCAGGATCCCATCATCAGATCCTAATTTCGTAACAATGGGACCAATTAGAAAGTATACCCATTCAAACGCTAAAAGAATTTTTTAAAACGGTCCAGCCGTTTCCGAGTTAAAAAAAAAATACACATTGTTAGCATGAATAAGGTACCGTAAAACGCTGCAACTTTGCCAACTAAGCCCATATTTGCCTATTTCGTTTAATTAACGATATTTCGCGTTTGCTTCGTTTTTTCTTATTTTCTAACATTTGGTAGTGATTTTACATTATTAGGGCAACATATTTTTCATTTTTTGTAATGGTAACTTCATTATTACGACAAATACTGGTGCGACTGAGTGAAAATTTTTAGTGTCTTGTAACTTTTGAAGTTTTAGCTAAAGAAAAGGCGTTTTCGTGCAGCTATAACATTCCAGGGTAAGAAAATACTATCTACTTTCCGTATTACCCGATATTTTTGTTAAAAGGACACGATTTCATTAAAATAACTTAGCAGGAAATGTTGTGCACTGTTTTGAAAACTTGAGTGACACAACTTTGCCTGGGTCTAGGGATGTCACTAGTCGGATTTTAATAATTATATATTTTTACTATGTAAATGTTGTATTAGCATGAAATTTACACAGCTACGAACCCGGTCAAATCGATACGTAAGCGCTTGCATGCACTAAATTCCCTTCGTTTTACGATATTTTATTGCATAAATTGTTAAAGTTCCGAAGTCGGGTGAAGACACTGACTACTGTATAAACTCAAATATTCTCTGGAAAAGCCACTTTTTTTAATTTTTTTATTAGTAATTACGAGTCAGTATTGCTAAAAAAGCATTATATTTGTGATTTTTAATCATAAGTGGAATTTGGTTTTATTTTTGAAAAAAGTGAATAAAAGTTTAAGAAAATAATCCGTATTTTTTTGGACAACCCTTGTTTCAACGACATTTTTGTATGAAAAGTTTGTGGTACCTGCTACAACATTGCCTATCAGCAGTAAAAAAATATTCACTACCGTCATGGCAATAATATAACTGCCGGGGACAAGCACGTTACGTGTCTCTTATACACGGAAAAAAAAATACTAAAAAGATCAACAATATATTTATTGTGATATCCTTCTAGGCAAAGTTGTGTCTTTTACCTACAACTTTGCCTACGACTTTGAGTGTTTGTAATTCTGAAAAACGGCGTGATTTAAATAGATTTGGGTTCTACCTGGTAAGGCATAAGGTCTGTTTTCCATCTGGAAGTCTGTAAAATCCGCAATAATAAACAGGTTCAGAGATACGAACAAAAAACGTCAAAATCCGGGCAAAGTTACATCATTTTACGGTAGTCGAAAAAAATGGGACAAAATAAAAAAGTATGTCTACTCTACTCAACGTTTTCCTCAAGGATTGTAAAAAATGATTTATCTTTTTAAGTATAACACTTACAGGGACGACTGATTCGTCAAATTTTAGTACAACATTTTTCACAATTTCTGATGTATCTACCTTCTACCTATAAATTTTGGTTTATTAAATATAGTTCAAAATAATGATCTCTCAGTTGGGACGATCGACAAAAAACAAGATTTTCTCTTGAACCAGTAAGATTATTCAATCACGATAACGACGTAATGAAACCGAACCATTTTTGAAGAAGCTGATAACTGGTGATGAGAAATGGATCATGTTCGACAAGAACGTGCGAAAAAGGTCGTGGTCAAAGGCCGGTCAGGCTTCACAGACTGTGGCGAAACCCGGGTTAACTCGCAACAAGGTGATGCTGTGTGTGTGATGGGATTGGAAGGGCATTATTCATTATGAGCTGTTACCACCAGGCAGGACCATCGATTCTGAACTCTACTGCGAACAACTGATGAGATTAAAGCAAGAAGTTGAGAGAAAGCGGCCGGAATTAATCAACAGAAGGGGTGTGGTTTTTCATCATGATAACGCTAGACCTCACACATCTTTAGCCACTCAGAAAAAATTAAGAGAGATTGGTTGGGAGGTGTTAATGCATCCGCCGTATAGTGATCCTGACCTTGCACCTTTAGATTTCCACCTGTTTCGATCTCTTCAGAATTCTTTAGGAAGTGTCAGGTTAACATCATGAGAGGACTGCCAAAACCACTTGTCGCGGTATTTTGATCAGAAGTCCCAAAATTTACATAGCAATGGGATCATGTCCCTACCTACAAGATGGCAAAAAGTTACATACTTTAGTTAAATGTAAATAAACTATATTAAAAAACCGGTCAAGTGCGTGTCGGGCCACGCGCAGGGTTCCGTAGTTTTTATAACAGCCAAGTGCGTGTCGTATTCGCTGACTGATCGTTTCGTACCATGCTCTAACTAAAAGCCAAACAAGACTACCTAACTAATTTGATTTCCTATATAAATCCTCACCTGATCCGACAATTTTGCACGGAAAGTTTTAATTTTTTTTAGAGATTTGTATAAATAAAACTTTTCATAGCCGGTGTTTTGAATTTAAATATATTCTATTATTACTACCTATTTCAATCTCCAAATTCCTACACTCAACGAGACTTGATTATGAATTTCACAATTCAACTATTTCAATTTTATCTCTAGCCTCTACACACAATCTCAAGAACTTATTTTCAACCGACGACAAAAAGAGGAGGTTATCAATTCGACGCTTATATATATATATATATTTTTTTTTTAATTTATGGTCATCGAGTACTCGAAGACGGCTGAACCGATTTAGAAAATTCTTTTTTTGTTCGAATGGGTATACTTTGAAATTGGTACCATTATCACCAAAGTCAGGATCTGATGATGGGATCCTGGAGAAATCGAGGGAACTCTTCAAATATTATAGGCACACCTATGGCGTTTTGGGTATTTCTTATAGTAACTTGTGCAGTTGCTCTCAAAAAGTACCATTTGGGGAAGTGGAACTGATGATGAAGACCATAGATGGCCGCCGAAACTACTGAATAATAAGTATTGAGTGGATTGCGATTCGATTACTTGAATATGGATGTTAAGCACTTTATGCTCGTCACAATGCAATTGGTGATGTAGAGCTGATGGTGAAGTACCAGGAGAACTCCTCAACAATTAACGGCCCAGCATTGGGAAAAGCAATATTTTGTAAAA